>JAHREE010000143.1:8546149-8614599 GCA_033628505.1 Tringa tobata | reverse complement strand
GCAGTAGTTGGCACACCAATATATCAGTGCAAATGCCAAACACTTACTCTTGGTCTTTGGTTTTTTTCACGTGCAGCAGTTCTAGATTGCCTTGCGTGCTGCTTTATTTGGAGTGGAAAATGCTGGGAAGGGAAGAGAAGGCATGTTTTTCTCCAGAACAAACATTTCCCCAGAGTACAGAATGAACCTGGAGTGATGGAAAAAGCGAAACTCAGCTAAGAACCAAAGATTTTGCTGTTTAACCTGTGAAGGTGTGGCAGGAGACTGTCAGTCAATTGGATTCCCAAAGGGAAACATCCTAACACAGTGCCTCTGTCCGTCTGAGAGGGCGATGGAGTTTGCCAAGGACAGGTGATTTCACCCTCCTGTTACCTGTTTGATTTGCCAGTATCATGCAAAGGATTTGTTTTCTGTGTCTTTTGAAAGCCCTGGAACTCTCTGCTTATTTATGTATGCAGAATAAAAAGGCACACAAATGCTGACTTTTTTTTTAAGCAGTGTTTTACAAAAATCTTCCATTGACGACAGCGCACACATTGTCTTGTTAAAACACTGTCCTGTGGACCTTACCAGCGAGTGCTGATAACAGGCACTAAATCTTCTCCACTGCTGATTTACACATTTGCAGGAAGAGGTTTCTGACACTAACCGAGGAATTCAGTCGAATTTATTTCCTCTCTGTTGATTTTCTTTTCTTTTTTTTTTTTTTTTCGTTTTCTGCAGTGCTTGGTCCCTTTAGGAGGAATTCACCTTTCCTTATTTTAGGGGACTGATTCCATGTCCAACAGACCAATAGTGCACTTGAGATGCCCAAACTGGACTGGCCGATTCCCACAGACCCCACAGCAGACCCACACCTCTGGGACTGGCTGCTGTGGGCCACCCCAGTGCAGACCAAGCCAGCCTGGAGCCTTCTCCATACCGTCGGTCTCTCTCTCCCTGGCTCTCTCACTCAGCCCAATGCAGCTTGGTGCAGTGCAGCATCTGATGCACTTCTTGACCCACCAGCATTTGGAGAGCGATGGAGAAGCAGAAGTGCGTGAGGATCTCCTAATGGTCTCCATTTAAAAATAAGGTCCATGTGATAAATCTGTTCACCCACTCTCTTTTTTATGGTTTTACTGGGTTAATCCTGCCCTCTTTTCTACTAGAAGAGATAGAGAGAGCTGCAGAGGCTTACAGAGGTGGGAATGACTGTGAGTAACTACTGTTGCATGTAAACCCCACTTCTTTCTTCTGGTTTCAGCTCTTCAGGAAGAGCTAAGTAGGGAATGGGAAAGTGCAGAGGATGGAAGCCCAGAGCTGCAGTCCAGAGGATGCTCCACTGGGCTCCAGTATGGCCTTGAGCCCTCCCGTGCCTCAGTGTCCCCACGAGTGTGACCCAGAGCTCAACGTCCCCCTCGCCAGTGCTCTCAGGCCAGATTTGATATTTGTGGAGTTGCCTGGGAGAGGAGATGGAAGGTTCCACATCAATGCAGAGTAAATCGTTATTAAAAGAGAGCTAATGAATGATCACATGAATCCCAAACTAGAGCAATTAGCTACTTTGCTGCTGCCAGAGGGTATTTTCCCTGCTGCCACAGTTGCCTCTAGGTGGCTGATTTTTAAATTACTCTTTCCTCATTGCTTCAAGACATTGCCTTGGGAGCCAATCAAGCCTTTTTTTTTCCTCCCCAACTATGCCTAAGTGCTCTTTTACATCCAAGAGCCGTGCTCCCACTGCAGCTCAGGAGGGGTTGACCTCTCAATCTGGATGCAGTTTATTCCTGCTGAAAAAAATGATTTGCTTGAAGGGAGGATAAACGGTGGATAGTTACAAAGCACACACACACCTGCATGAGGAGCTACAAGACCGGTAGCTGCAGCATACACCAGGTCATAGGTGCATGGGCAACTGTTGACTTTGTCTATGCAGGAAAATCTGTCCCATTTCTTGCAGCAGAGCCACAAGAAAGCAACAGTGTAAATTGCTGCAAAGATTTAGAATTGAAGAAACATTTAGGTTGGAAAAGATCTTTAAGATCATCAAGTCCAACTGTTAACCTAGCACTGCCAAGTCCATCACTAAACCATATCCCTAAGCGCTACATCTACACCTCTTTTAAATACTTCCAGGGATGGTAACTCAACCCCTTCCCTGGGTAGCCTGTTCCAACGCTTGACAGACCTTTTAGTGAAGAAATGTTTCCTAATATCCAATCTAAACCTCCCCTGGTGCAACTTGAGGCTGTTTCCGCTTGTCCTCCAGGTACCCTGGCCATATGCTGGGACAGGAGTCAGTATCTCTGGCCGGGTTGCTTATTATTCCTGGATGCTGAGGCAGGAGGAAACTGAGACAGGACAGGCAAAGGAGCCTACAAAGTCCTTCAAGAGGCAGCAACACTATTTCTTCAATGTCCCCTCAGCACAGAGGAGGTGGAAACAAGATCTCAATGTCCACCAACTGGACAAGACCTGCAAGGGCTGGAAACCCAGCATGGACATTGCCTGCCCTGTGAGTGCCCAGCTCTCCAGCCTTTGGAGACCTTTTGGGTAGCTTGGTGTTGCGCTGTCAGTACCATACGCATGTCCATGTCCATTCTCTTGCTGATCACTTTGTGTTCCCCCAAATCCCCCCCATTTTGGATGGTGGGATTTGTGCTGTGCAGACCCAGCCGGTATTCTGCCAGTCCTACTCTGTTTCAGCCCAGAGTATTTGACTGTCTCACCAGCAAGAAATATTTATTCACTTCAGAACATCAGCAGAGCAAAAGCATTAAGACATAACTCCCCGACAATGTCTTGGTAAAATTTTGATTTCAGAAGCACCTAATAATAAATGGGGATGCTGGAACTTGAAGTCAATGGGGATGCATAGCTAAAGATTGCCTTTATCAGTAGGGCATCTGTCATTGCTTAATTAAGATGCAAATCATAGCTGTCTCCATGGCGATGAAGTCCCTTTTTTGTGTCGATAAAATACAAACATAGCTGGATATGCCCAACTGAACTAGCTATAACCTAAGGAAAAAATGTCAGGGCTGGCTACAGCTCTGGCAGCGCTTGGCCAAATTCTGCCCTTGTCCTTCCCCAGAGCAAATCTCTGTACCAGGAGATCTCTGAGCACAGCAAGGTCTCAGCACTCATGCTGATCATGAGAGACTGAGGCAAGTGCTTAAAAGGGTGCAGTTAATCAAGAAAAATGGGCTGAAGTGAGATGGTTACCCCTGGTTCATGGCAGGGGTCCCACCAGCGGTGCTCGGTTTGCTGGCAGGAGCTGCTCGCACCCCTTCCCAGCCGGAGCTCTGCAGAGTGAGGCATGGACACATTGCCGTGGGTGGTAAAAGCTGTCTTACCCAGCTTGCAGGGAGCAAAAGGACATTAATTATGGGTGAGTGAAATAATTACACGAGCCATAAAGAAGTTTATGAGACATGACTTCAGGAGGGACGCAGCAGCAAAGAACATTTTCTACCCTCCAGCTGCCATTTGCCAAGTTTGTGATGAAAAAAAGCTAGTTGCCTAAATCTCTTCTGCTGCACTCACTTGCCAACTGAGAAATGTGCTGAGCTTTTATACACCCAAAGTGGACCCAAAATGGACGAAATAAAAATATTCAGACAAAAGATCCAGAGTTGCCAGCACTGGTGACTGGAATTTGTGCCCCTGGGTGTTAGACTCTACCTCAGTCCCCGAGGCTGGGATCGACTGAGTACAGGAATCCCCACACCCACAAAAACTGTATGAAAAGGGGGCTCTTTCAAAAATCCAGGTTTCACAATTCTTTTTTTTTCAACCCTATGACTTCTTCAACCCTATCTCTGCCAAGCTGGGTTCCTTCCCTGGTTTTTGTCAGCATTTTGAAGCAGTCATTGCTGGTAGGCCCATGAGCCCAAATCACTGCACAACTGCACTGCCACTAGTGGATCCAACACCACAGCATTTACCACCCTCAGCCGCTCTATCATTCTTTTGCTGTGCCCAGAGCATTGGGACAGAGAGATACACTCTGTAACTGCCAGTGGTACCCACTAATTTGGGGTGCCCAAGGAGTAAGGATGGGAAATCCAGCGGACCTGGCAAAAACATGATCCAAACCCGTTCTTGTTCAATGACCACACTCTGGTCTCGGAGAGTGCATGGTTCAGGTGCTAAACCACACCAATTAGATCCTTAGAAATCAGGCTTGTGGTTCATCTCCTGGTGTACAGCATCAACCAACACTTAGGAACACACAAACCTTCAAAACAGGAGGTAACTTGGCTACAAGGAGGGCAGAGGTGGGTGCCTGTCCTTTAGGTGAGGATGAACTTCTTGAGAGGTGTAAAGATGAGCACCAGAGCTTCCAGAGCCTGGTGCCTTTTGCATTTTATCCTATAGTTGATTTGTTGGCCTTAGAGAAAGTGTAAGCTTGAATCAAAGCTCTTCACACTTCAGTGGGTTTTATTCACATTTCATTCGTACTTACAAGGGTTTTTTGCAACATGATTTTGCTGGCACTTGATATGGTCTGAGTACGTGCACCCTCCCTGTGGCAAAGGTCCACAATATATCATTCTCCTCTCTCTGGCCACCCAATTTCCTCAAATTCAGACAAAAATCACTTATCTTTGCAACTTCTCACATGCAGAATTTGCTGAAACTCAGCCAGAGACTGGGGAGGACTGGTGACAGTGAAGATAGGCAGGCAAGGGACTGACACCTGTGCATGGTACAGGAAACCAATATAGGTCACTTGTCATAAATTATTTATGGGATTTCAGTCCAAATGGTTATGCCTCTGCAGGCAGATTTTGGAAATACTGAATGCACTGCTCTATCCTACAAATGATGGTGGCTTCTACATCAGACGCATGGATTAGGCCAAGCAGATAACAGACCTGGGAAGGGATATAACTGCAGCTGATCACAGAAAACCTCCGTTTACCCACAGAGCTGCTTCCCTGCAGCACATTTTCTGCCTTTATGGCAGAAAGTAGAGAGGACGTTTCTTGTTCTGCCAAGTAAAACCAGAGTTAGCAGTCAGGTCAGGTGCCTCCCGGGAGGATCATTTAGCCCCCTGTGCTCCTTCGAGCTTTATGGCATGCTGAGCATCTCCCGCGCTTGAAGGGCAGTAGACCCGTGCCCTAGTACACCAAAAAGTTAATTGGAAAGAGGAGCGGTGAAAAAGGCCTGACCTTTTCCCGAGTTGCAGCCCAATGCTGAGTAGCAGAGGTCATCCAATTAACGGGGGAAATGATGTTGGAAGAGAACTTTCCACCTTGAAGGAGCGAGGTTGAGGCTTGTTAGTGGGGCCGCATCACAGCATGTGAGGCGAGATGGTCTTTGCAATGAGAAAGCAGATATTCCAGCCTTTGGACTTAGGTGGTCATCACCAACACTGAGATGGCTCCTTGACCTCCAGCGGCATTGACAGAGATTGGACACATGGTCCCCATAGCCTGCTAAAATGATGATCCCTGTTCCTAAGGCTTTTACTGTCAGTAAAGTTGAATTTTGTTCCAAGGCAAATGTCCAGGTGGGATAAAGTCGTTAGACCTAGCAAGTGCCTATCTCATATTTTAGCATATGCAAGCCTTAACAGGTTTCCTGCTCTCCATGGGCATTCAATTTAAAAAGAAATTCCTCCCTTGACATGGCTTAAAACATTCCCAAGGTTATTCTCCAGGATCCAGCAGACTGAATCAACAGGACTGATTCAATGGGCCGTGTCGCTAAAACATGTCCATGGTGATGTTTTTCATTGCACTGGTTAACGAAGATGTTCCTCACCTATCTTCTGATGAAGGAAAGCAAAGAATCATAACTCAACATCACAGAATATCAGCTAACAGTGTAACTGGCTTACGCAGACCAACCCAACTCCTTTGTGCTTCAAAATGTTGAGAATCATGTCAGTCTTGAACAAGGTGCTGTGAATATTTTTAGAAGGGGTGTGTTAAAAGCAGTTGGATCGGGACACTGATCTTTCCTCCACGTTGACTTTCTGTATACAGCATAAACATTTATAACCAGCCTGATCCCCAGACCTGGGATTGTCTGTCTTTGGGTATGATAAGATATCCCATAGTCAGATCATTCTCCACATTGTACTCCCCAGACAGTCTTAAAAAGCCATAAGAAGTGCAAGGGAGAACCACAATTGACCTTTTTCACCTTCTACAATTCATACAAGTGGCAAAGCTAAGGCTAACACAAGAAAATCAGTCAGGATGGATCTAATCATATTTTATCTCAATCCAAAAAGCCTTTTGCTTAGTCAGAGGTTCAAAAGAAAGCAGCTGGGGAATGCATAAAGCCAAAAAAGTGAATGGACCTGTTAATTTGTCAGTAATTTTCCCACTAGCTATTACCAGCCACTCCACTCATATAGAAAACAAGAAACCTGGTGTAAGATCCTCCACAATTCATTGATGCTGACTGATGGCACTTGGGAGGAGCACCCAAAAAAGTGGATAGGAGAAAGAAGTATTAGATGGTGTAAGAGATGGAAACAAATGCTGACAAGTAAATGGATGGCTGTTCAGGGCTCCATGGGAAAACCAAGCAGCTGGAATCTCGGATCACAGCCAGCTTTTAAAGAGCAGAAACATAATTCAGATAATACTTCCTAGAGTGCTTTCTCCAAAGAGGTCTGCTATTCTCTCACTAATTTTGTTTATTGTGGCCATAAAGAGAACAACCAATACATGTGGAAATAAAAAGCAAACAGGGATTACCAGAGCAGTATATTAGAGACACGCCAGATTTACTACAGTACCTGTTGAGCAAGCTTGTAATCCCTTAAAAAAAAAAAAAATCTAATTTTCTCATTTTTTAAATAGGTCATTGATTACAGCTATTTGCTTCGAGATGAAGCATAAGCAGGTGTTACTAAGAGATGTACTCCCTTTGGCAAGAATTATACCTGTTTCTGTAACAGAAGCATATGAGCCCTGTGTGATGAGGGGGAGTCTGTCTCCCAGTTTAATGCAGGAGAGATACGTGTAAATAAATGCTGTAATTAAAACTGACATTTTTTGCTTGACTGCTAACAGTGACCACAAGGATGAAAAATGACATTAGTTCCACCAGGGGCAGAGACGCTGCTCGCTGTAAGAGATTAGGGGAGAGCATTACGGTGGTAATGAACTGACTTACAAGCTCTCACCCTGGGATGCTGGACTGCTCCTGTGATCCACGGTGCCATTTCCAGCACGATGACTGGCACCAGCTCTGATGGGGAGGAGAGGTGCCAGCTTTCAAGCGAGCTGTTATTTTGCAAATATACTCCATGGCTGAGATGTAGTGAGAAAAACTCTGTACTTGGTGAAGGCACAGTGCCGAGAGCTTCAAGGCATGAAGAAGGGCGTTGTGACAGTGAGAGGGTGGTGGGTAGTTGGTTGCTTTAAAGGGGACAAACAGATCAGGGGAGAGACCTCATCTGACCTTGTTACCCTGTGTGCCATCCAGGTGCATCCCCAGCCGTGGTGCTCAGCAGCTCTTCTTGGTGTCCAAACACGGAGCCCGAGACACCATCCTTGGCAGCTACAACAGTGCTCATTTGCAGAGGAATTAGAAAAAAAGATGTAGTAATTTCACAACACCATGACATCAATCAGAATTCATAAGTAGCTTCCCAAAATCATCACACATGGTAAGTACACTGCATCTTGCCGGTAATTGGATGTCGACGTTTAAGAAAGTGCGGCTGATTCAGTGTCTCTGGCTTTCTGCTTCCGTTTCTGCTCTTGCTGCCCGTTGAAGTGGAAATTTAGGTAATTCATTCTGGCCAACAGCAGCACAAGAGCTTGTGAGCACAAGAGAGGTGTGAGTGCTGCATTTGTGTCTGAACGAATGCTCAGGCAGCCCCAGTCCAACACCATCTACTGAACAACCAGGTCAATGGTACCTTTGCTCTAACCTCTGCATGAAGTTTGTGAGCGCTACCTATCACTTGATATATAATTATGTGGGTTTTTTTCCTCTGAAATGAAACGCAGAGTTTAAATTATGCTTGCATATGGTCAGCTCTGTGAATTGCACCCAAGGAACTGGTGTGGGCCACCCCACGAGGAGAAAAACAGCATGAATGCAGTCAGCAACAGCCCATAGCTTGTAAAAATCACATTTTTATGTCTCTAAAAAGATAGAAGTGTCTTAAAATAAATGCTTGGCAGAAGATTGATCAAAACAACTTTAATTAGAGACATGGGGCTATTTACATTGGCTTTTGCTTTTCTGATTTAGCCTTAATTTTCATGCTTGAGAGTAACCAAGCAAACCAAAACTCATGTGGTTTAGTGAAAACCTGTGCTGCTAATGAAAGCCTCTCTCACCCTGTGCAGCAAAATAGCAAAGGAGGGGACTAGGAAACAGCAGTCCAGGTGCTGATACTTGTTGAAATGCTGCAGATTTGTCAAAATGCTGAGGTGTCCCTTGCTCCGTGAAGCAGTGTCTGATCCTTGCTCCAGCGTGGTGATCTGTCCAGGCATGACCTCTTCTTGGAGATGCTCAGAGCTGGTCCCAGAGCAAGTGAGTCAATGTGTCACCAGCTCTTGTGTGACCCCAGAGACTTCCCATGGCCTCCACACTCCCTGCCCAGCAGCAAAGGGTGCCTCTGCCACCATGCACCCAAATGGAGCTAGGAACTCAAGGTGGATACAGTACCTCCATCCAGACCTCACGTGTGTTTCAAGTTTGGATTCGACCTAATTCCTTACAGAAGAACAGTCTGCGTACGTCCCAAAGCATCTGCGCTCTACTTCTGGTGGTGCTGGCTGAGAATTGTCTCTACATGACAGAAAAATGTTTTCATCCCTCTAAACCAAACATCTCCTCCTGTACCAGTAGGTTCCTCTAACATTTGGAAAGAATGCTATGATACAGAAACATACATAGGAATATGCCGTTTGGAAGAGGGGATACTGCTTTTGGCAGTATGAATGTGTCCAGAAAGACTTCAAAGTTCCAGACAGATGTAAAATTTCCAGAAAGATTTTAAAACATCAAGGGTCAGTTTGATGCAACCTGAAGCACAGTCCACAGTGGAAGCCCCAGTCACCGGCAATGTACATGTCCACGAGATATCCCATTGCTCTCGTTGCCCCCGCAGCAGCAGGCTGGCACCTCTGCTGATTACAGCCCTAGGGAGAGATTTTCATCAAAAATTGTTTTGCAAATGGCTTTTCTTTTCTGGCTGAGATAGCAGACATTACAGTATGTTGATTGGAACGCCTGTACCCATCTGTGTAATGAGGTGGGCATCAGAGTTCAATGTGAGATGAAGGGAGCAAGGTCCTTCAACCACCTGGTTGAACCTGCAGACTGCATCCCACCCGTCCTCACCATACAGCTCTCAGACAACTCAGGATTCCAAGATCAAAATTTGAAACCCTAGAGGTTTCCTTCTGCCTGCAGAAAAAAGCAGAGATAAAAATGGGCCAGGGACCATTCCCATAGGTGACAGCTACCCTACTCTTTTCCCTTTCCTTCTTCAGCTGCTTCTTCTCATCCACCTCAGACGCTCTTAAATTTTAGTCTGGCCATGCTGTAAGTTGGGGGGAGAAAACCTCCTGCAGACAAGCAAGGCATTTAATTATTTTTCATATTTCTTCCCCACACCAAACCTAGTGACACTTACAGACCAAGTTAATCGTACGATGGACGCTGCCTGTGATTTCAGTTTCAAGCAGAAGCAGTGATAAGAACCAGGTGAGAATAAGTAAATAAAACTTGATTTGATCAAATACCCATAAGTGATGCACGCATTTTCCGAGCACAGCTCTGCATGAAGGATGGCCCTGCTTGGACTGCCTGTCACAGCCCATGTGTGCACAAGCTAAGCCTCTTACTTCAAGTGATAAAGCTTGATTAATAAATCATTGCAGACCAAATGGTTGGTAAGTACTTAAACATTACAGTATTTATCAGCTGGGCTGCAAAAATGGAATTAGAAATGAGCTTATACAGTAAGATTAGTGCAAGTGACTCTCTCTGCAGCAGGAGGGAGGAGAAGAGCTTCCAGCACAAGAACACAGCCACACAAAAGATGGGTGAAACATGACCTGTAGGAAAGGCTCTTAAAGCTCTGAAGGAGACCAAAAACAACACTGTCCCCTCAGAAACCTAGAACAAGCATAAATATCATGCCTGAAATCCAGTAGCACCTGGCTTGAGTGATGACCTGTGTCAAACAGGAGGTCTGCTAATGAGATGACTTTAATTTTGGAAAGAAGGAATCATTTTGAAGGACATGCTTCATGTCAAGTGTCCTGTTTTCAGTTGGAATAGAGTTAATTTTCCTGCTGTGTTTTGGATTTAGTATGAGAATAATGCTGATAATACATATTGTTTTAGTTGTTGCTAAGTAATGCTTATATTAAGGCAAGGACTTTTTCAGCTTCCAATAGACGTGGAGAGGGAGCATAGGCAGAACAAGCTGGCCAAAGCAATATTCCATACCACAGACATCATGCTCAGTATATAAATATGGGTTGGCCAGGGGGCAGGAATCCACAATCACCGCTCACAACAGGTTGGGCAACCAATCACCGGGTGGTGAGTAATTGTATTGCATCACTCATTTTGCATATTTTTTAACCATTATTGTTATTATTACCTTCTCTTCAATCACTGTTCTATTAAACCATCTTTACCTCAACCAACGAGATTTCCTTTTTTTCCAGTTCTTCTCCCCCATCCCACTAGGGTCAGGGGGAGTGAGCAAACGGCTGCATGGTCCTGGTTGCTGATTGGGATTAAACCATGACACAGAGCAACAGCTGCTGTGCCTTAATGAGGAATGAAAGCAGAGGAGGTGAAGAAGGACAACAAAGACCCGGCTGGGACATGCATCTCTTTCCTGTCTGCTCCGTCAGCCACCCAAGTAGCTGACTCCTCTCTGGGAATCGGTGGCATGGAGGTGACATTCAGACTTGTCTGTAAATGTTTCCATAGCCATCAATGGAGATGACTGGGCATGCAGTTCAATAGGACACAGCCTTCTGGCTCCAACGAAGGACTGAGAGGACAAATAGTCCTTTAGCGAGGTCCAAACTCAGGTTAGTTTTCCTATTGTAAGAGGAGGTATATTGCTTTGATGTCTCTAATGCTTTGAGCCTGGAGGGCAAACTGGAAAACCTACATCTACTGTACACAATAAAGATGATTGAGAGAATTTCAGGCTGATATAAAGCAGGAAAGGAAGGCAGAAATGTAATGCTACATCAGCACGACCATGGCACAAGTGAGCAGAGAGGGACTAATAAACTGCAGACTGGAAAACAAAACCTTATTAGCTATGTTACGTGTAGCCAGAAAAAGTCTTTGTCAATGAAATAAAAAGTACTCACTTTTCCTTGCTTCTAGCATTACCCATAAAAGGCTGAACCTATATTGCCTCTAGTTCTGTTGTGTTATCAAGTCCATACGCTCATTTATTTTTCATTCCCCCCCTGCCCCTTATTCCATAATCTTCTTGTTTCTAAGGGTGCAATATACATGTAATCATCTCCCAAATTTCAACTTCCTAAATATATGCAATGAACTCCTGGAAGCAGGGATGAGTATCCTGGGAAGAATACAGGGACACTGCCCAGTTGTGTAGGGATGAGGTCAGGGAGGCCAAGGCACAGCTGGAGCTGAATTTGGGAAGGGATGCAAAGAGTAATAAGAAGGGCATTAACAGGTATGTCAGCCAGAAAAGGAAGGTCAAAGAAAGTGTAACTCCCCCTGAAGAGCAAGACTGCCAAACTGGTAACAACAGAGACAAGGAGAAAGCTGAGGTACTCAACAACTTTTTTGCCTTGGTCTTCACTGGCAGCCTCTCTCCTCACACCTCTCGAGCAGACAGACCACAAGGCAGGGACTGGGCGAAACAAGTCCCTCCTACTGCAAGAGAAGATCAAGTTTGTGACCACCTGAGGAACCTGAATGTATAGAAACCTATGGGACTGATGAGATGCATCCCAGAGTTCCGAGAGAACTGGCTGATGTAGTTGCCAAGCCACTCTCCATGCTATTTGAAAAGTCATGTCAGTCAGGTGAAGCCCCTGGTAACTGGAAAAAGGGAAACGTTGCTTCCATTTTTAAAAAGGGTAGAAAGGAGGACCCTGGGAACTACCAACCTGTCAGCCTCACCTCTGTGCCTGGGAAGATCATGGAACAGAGCCTCCTAGAAGCTGTGCTAAGGCACATGGAGGACAGGGAGGTGATTTGACACAGCTAGCATGGCTTCACCAAGGACAAGTCCTGCCTGACCAACATGGTGGCCTTCTATGATGGAGTGACTACATCAATGAACAAGGCAAGAGCTACAGATGTCATCTATCTGGACGTCTGTAAGGCTTTTGGCACCAGATGTTGAAACACTGGAACAGGTTGCTCAGAGAGGCTGTAGATGCCCCATCCCTGGAAACATTCAGTGTCAGGTTGGATGGGGCTCTGAGCAACCCAATCGAGTTGAAGATGTCCCTGCTTACTGCAGGCTGGTTGGACTAGATGACCTTTACTTGCTTTTTACTGAAGATGGACTTTGTCAGAAATATGAAATGAAGTAGAAAAAAATGTTTTGGAAGCCGTTTTTTTAAGACTTTCTTCTGTTCAGGGTCTGATTAAGACTTGGCAATCATATCACCAGTGTTTGCAAAGACCTGACTCATGACATAAAAGGAAAATGCAAAAATCATAACTGTTTATTGCCAGCACTTCCAGCTTTCCTGGGGCAAGCAGCTACCTCTCCCTGCCTCTTCATCCAACATCCCATTCCCAGGGAGGAAAAGGAGGAGCAAGCCGACCAGGATGTGAAGGAGATCAGAGCCTGCTTTTGTGGGGCTACCTGAAGCCATCCCATCTGGCCCCAGGAGGACACCTCCCCGGGGACTTGAGCCCCACTGAGATTTCTTGTGCAGCTTGGCAACAGGTAGCTGAGCCCAAATTCTCTTTTCTGCTCGTGCTTTTCCAGCAGTTGCATCCTTTCTCATGGATTCCCCCGCCTGTGGAATAACTATTATTCATGCTGTCTGCACCTGGAGACAGTTCTGTAGATACGTGCCTGGATGTGGCCCTTCAGCCCAAGGGCAGGCTTGAGCCGGGGCACTGGGTTTATCCTCAACTGGGTGCTGAGCTGCAACGCACCCTCGTGCTTTTCAGGGCTGAGCTGTAACACCCCCATTGACCTTCCAGGTCCAACAAACCCCCAAATTCTTTTGCAAATGCCTCCTACTCACTTCCCTTATCTCTTTAACAGTCTCACAGTTATTTAATTTAGCTCCTTGGAGTTTCATTTTCATTTTAATTTCCCCAAGGTTCTCTTACCTTTTTTTCTTTTTTTACTGCCTCTATTTCAACATCTGCAATCAGCCCTAATTGAAGTTCTTTCTGTGCTGAGCCATGAGATGCAGACCTGGTGAACACTGGCCTAAATCATCCCTCCCCTTTTTTAATTCTGCAATTAAAGATATTGTATTATTTGAAGAGATTATCCGAAGGCAGAAATTGCTGTTACCTGAACGCTCTGCTAGGACGGGGAGGCTTCTCAATTGCAGAGGTGAAAGCACAAACATATGTGTCGTGTAGCTGCTGACCCCGAGTTCATGAGGGGTTGTAGGCATATCTGTGTGGCCATTTGTGTTAAGTTTTACAAGATCCCAGCTGCTCACCCCTGGCTGATTCTGCTGTGACAGAGCCTGAAAGAAAAAGAGCAAGGGGTTATGACCCAAAACGTGTGGTCAGTGACTCAGACCACAATTACCTCCTGGGTCCACAGGACAAACTAGAAAGCTTGGTGGCTTTGAGACATTTTCTCTGTGGAAATTATTAAGCCCCAGAGAACCCAGATAACTCTTCAGCAAAATATGATCTGTTATCTTTGAAGCGTTGTTTCTAATTTAATTTTAATGATGCTTATGAGAAATGTGACGCCTGTGTGTCTGCTTTATAATTGCAGCATATTCTAACTCTGGGGCTCTAATGTCATTTTACAGAGTGTCTGTTGATTTCCTGTTGTATCTAGTGCAATGCAACTTCAGACTATTTGCCAGATACTCTGGAAATTACATATTACATTATAACTTCCCTCCTCAGACATGGGTTATGTAGCTAAATATAGTTTATTAGCTCTGTTGTAAAAGGCAACAGCTTTGTCTACTGTAGCTGAGGCTGAATTATGGATCTGAAAGTATTAGACTCTTATGGAAGTGTGTAAGGAAGTGTTATACTAATAAGATAACCAAACTTATTGGAAAAATAGAGCTCTCGAGATGTTCTGACTTTGTCACAGTCATTGTCCCAGCAGTTATATTATCTGTATTTAATTTCAGATTGCTGGATTAATTCACTTTTTTTTTTTAAACTTTAGGATCCAAAGGCATATTTGAAGAGATTATTTATTACTCTCCTCTATTCCAGTAGTGTTTCTCTCTGGGCAAGAGCACTCTGATTTTAGTTTTCATTTCTCCATCTCCTTGGGACACACCAAGAATTTTATTGCAACAGATTTTTCAAGCACTGGAAGTATTCATTAAAAAGAGTTGTAGATGTTTTTGGAGGCACTTCCAACAACTATTGCATCCCCTAATTTCAGGTTCTCTTTTCAACCATGACCACTGATGCCTCTCCTTACCTGTGCGTAGTAGTAAAGCTACAGAAGAATCAAAGCAACATGTAAGAACTTTGCATTCAAGCTCAGATCTGAGTTTTTTGGTGGCCAGGTGTTCACTTTGAAATAAAATGGGAACAGATCTGTATCATCTGAAATGGTCGCCTCTCACATGCCCTACTGTATTCCTCCATGCAAAACCACGGTGCCAGTGGGCTGGAATGCAGCTCTGCAGAAAAGAATGCAGCTGTCCTGGTGGACACCAAGTTGAAGAGGAGTCAGCAATATGCCCTTGCAGCAAAGAAGGCCTCTTGCATACTGGGTTGCATTAGCCAGAGGTCTGGGCAGTGATTTTTCTGCTGCATTTTTGTTACGGCTCTTGGGACACTCAGGAGCCTGCCAAAAGAGAAGATGAAGGCAAGCTCTTCTCAGAGGGGCACAGGAATAGGACAAGATGCAGCAGACACAAGCTGAAGTGTGGGAAATCCTGATTAGATGTAAGGTAAAAAAGGGTTCCTGATGAAGGTGTGAAGGGGCCCAGAGGTACTGGGGAGTCTTCACCCTTGGAGACAGGCAAAGCTTCACTGTACAAGACAAGCCACCTGATCTAGGTGTGTCCTGGGACTAGGCAACCTCAGACTTTCCCTTCCAGCTAAAATCTCTCCATGAACAGGTGATCCCACACCTTCCTTGTCTTCCCTGAGCAAGCAAACTAGAACAACCAACAAGCCTGAATGACAAAACTAGCAAACGTACAGCAACTGTTGTGAAGTCAATAAAGTTACGCTACTATAAAAGAAACCTAACACCTCTTTGTACTGGAAATAAACTGACAAGCAGTTTTATGCCCATCAAACACCAGAAAAAACCCTCACCAACTCCATTTCTCACTGCTCTGTTCACACCAACATTTTAAGCTATTAGTGCTGTAATACATAAATAATGCTTTCTTATTTAGCAGCCTTATTAAACCCTGGAGACTGACTTAAACTCCTAGTTTGTTACATTATTAAGCTTGTCATTCATTATTAGATCAGTCTGAGTTTATTGTAGCTTTGAGCTACAGACTATTAAATGCCAAAATCAGCATTTCCATAACACTAAGCACAGCCCAATAGAAAGTTGGAGGAGTCAAAGTGTGAGCTGGCACTTCATCATTCATGTTCATTGAAGAGGAAGAAGCTGGCTAGCAAGAACTACAGTGACACAGCCTGGTTCTTCATGGTCTTCCTCCCATGAAGAAGGGCCATACCACAGCATCCACCTCCAAGGTGATGGATGAGGTTGTGTTTGTTGGCTGGGGGGACTCTAGGTCCTGGAGGAGGTAATGGCCATAGAGCATCTGGGCTGTCCGAAGGGGAGCTGGAGCAGTTTCTGTCCTCTTGGCAGAAGTAGCTTTATCCCATTTTTCTTAGGGAGTTCCCTGTCTGGCTCTTGTCTGATGCTGTGTCAGATCCCAACCTTGCAATATGAAGCAAATTATGACAACCAAACCAAACTGAGGCAACCAAGTCAAATTGCAGTTTTAAGGTGAAGCTTAGCCAGTCAATCTCATCGGGGTGGTGGTATCTTCTGAAGAGCAGACAGGAGGTGTCCATACCAAGAGCCAGCATTTATTTTCTGCTTTGCAGGGTCTGGCATGCAGATGCTGTGGATGCAGAGCACCCATTTGCCCATGTCCCCTCCCATCCAGCTGTGAGTGGGACCACAGGACTTCATATTGCTGAGGCTTATTGCCTGTGAGCCAGCCCCAGCCTGGAGATGAGAGTGGCTCTAAGCCAGGTCACCCCCTGCTGAAGCTCAGGTGTCCAAAGTCTCTACACTTCTTTTTTTTCAATGAATAAATGGGGTCTCAGGACAAATCCAGATCAGCCATGGTGCTCAGTTCCTATGGGACTTCCTCCCTGCTGCAGGAGGCAACCATGGCAGATGCAAGGAAGGAGAGCAACGCAGAGAACCACTGTTGTTGGAGGTCCTTAGAAGGAGAGGTCTTACCCCGCTTCTCTGCTGACAGACTTTACCCTATAATAAGACCCTATATTGATTTGCAGGCAAAGAATTGTTTAGTATTTGAATTTTTCTTATATAACTTCAAGTTTCTATAAAAGGACAAACAATTTCTGGCCATGTCTTGAAAGACTGCTTTTCTGGGGTACACCTTCTTATATTTTTAATTTCAGATCTTACTAGTTTCTTTCCCACCCCCACCCCAATTCTAAATTCTCTGATGCGTTTCTCAAAAGGGCCCTGCAAAAACTGAAATCCCCACTTGTAAAAGGGTAGAGATTTATGTAACTCAGTATTCTTTTTTCTACAGAACACACCTGTGATCAGTCGTCCGCATTTCATTTCCTTGCCATGACAGGTGTCTCCTATTTGATGCTAATAGGGGATATTCTTCCATTCTTTTCCTAAACTGTTTTTCTTTACAGTTTATCAGGATCAAAGAGTAAACATCATAGCTTCTGATCAAACACAGACTGATTTTGTGGCTCTCATCTTCCCCTTTAATTATCTGGCCGTTAAGGGAATATGTGTAATTCGCTCCTGGCGGGGTTATCATCTGCTTCGTCCTCCTGTTCAGTCCTTCTGGTCATGTTATCCTTCTTCTCCTTAATTCCTGTAATGAACTGAGAAAAAGTACGTGAATAAATTAATGTGTAAGGGAAGGTTTCACATACCGTTTAGGAAGTCAAGGAAGTTCAAAATTGTGGTAAGCATGTATGGCAGTGAATCAGCACCTGAATAAGAACACGAGCATCAAAAACACCCTTTGGTGAGCCACTCAGCCGTGCATCCACAGTCACATCAGCTTTTCCTGGCAGAAGGTCCCAACAGCATCATGTCAGCTGCTGACAGCATCTGGAGGTCAAGTTCCTGTTTATGAGCATCTCTTTGTCTGTAGCTCAGGGATGGGACCTGAGCCTTCATTCACCCTCCCCCTCTCTTCTGTGGTACTGACAGTGATGAAATATTGGGTGGCCACGTGGTTCTTATTGTTCTTTTATCAACAGGTGTTATTGAAGGCTACAGCATTTGTATTCAGAAACTCTCTCATCAGCCCTCATGCTTAGCACCATCATGTTAGCACTGAATCAGCCCCCCAGCATCTCATTTGGTGTCAATCTTTGTTCCCCAATTGGTCTGAAGATCAACAAGGTCGTGCCAGAAGATGGAATGAACCAGGCTCACATTTGCCCTTCACTAGGTACTGGGAGATTTGGGCACAGAACAAATCAATGGTGTAAAGTTGTGATACTTTTGAGAAGAGTGTGTTTAATTATAAAATCAACGCTGGGCTCATGTGGAACTTCTCAAAACCAAAGCTGTGCATGGAGAAACACCCTGTGTTTCAACAAGACAGTTGCTAAAGGGGTTTCTCGGGTTTAAAATCACATCCCAAGGACACCAGGCATTTTGCTAACACCCAAATGACCTATGTTCAAATCTATTGTGCGTCTCAACACGTACGACAGCAGTGTTGCCACAGCTGCCAGCTTTGGAGGTTGCTGCTTTATTTCACAGCTGAAGAACAGTCTGCGTACCTGAGAGCTTTTTCATTTTGCATCATCTTTTTCACTTGGTCTAAACTCAATGTGCCTTGTCGTGAAGGGTTTTGAAAGGCCTTGGTTTAACTCTGACAGAGAACAGCTTGACCCTGTTGTGAAACGTCATACTCCTCTTCCAGGCTTCTCTGTCAAAAATGGGAGTCCTTAAAAACACTCAAGAACAGCTTATTGACATAACTGCAGCTAAGGCAGCTTGCTCGGTTATGAAGACACCATCCTCTGTGCAGCTCTCTGACATAACACACATTCCTCTTTTAATATTTCAGCCCGTGGGGAAACTGCCTCAACAAGTAATTCCAGGTATTGAACACCCCTTTGCTCATTGTCTTTTTGTTAGAAAGGAACTGCAGAAAAAGTGTGATAGACCATGAGGCAAAGAGGATTGTTCAACAAATCCCTTAAATATGTCAAGCGCTGTCCTTGCTTAGAGTAACTTTGTTAATGATGAGCTTAAACTTGTTTTTGCATTTTTACTATTAGTGCCTTTAGCAACTTCTGCCACTAGAGCTGATTTAAAAATTTAACATTTGAGTTCTATTTAGAGCTATGCTTAGAGTCTAAACATTCAAAATCTCAGTACATAAAAACTGGGAGAATTATAGAATTTTAACTTTCAAATGCCCTCTTATTTGGCCATCTGACTGTAAAAAAGAGAATAAGGAAAAAAATCAGTGTTATTGCCCCGGTAAATCAGTTGTGTGGCAGAGGACCAGCAGGTCCAGTCCACAAAAACTCCATTGTTTATTTTCTGAATTTTCCACATGATAAAATCTCTTTAATTTTACAGCACTGTCCATGTTCCTGGCTTGAAGCTGTTTAGGTGCAAGATCATACCCCCTTCAGCTCTCCTTTCAAGGTGGACATCCAACTATTTTTACCAACTTTACTGATACCTTTCTAACAGGAAATGCTTTAGCCAAAAGCATTAAAAATTAAAAGATATATAAAGAAAAGAAAAAAGGCTTAAAGTTTGTCTCAGCTAATTAAACAACATTTCATTTATTTTCCCAACTGTCTCTCCAGACAGTGCTGATGCATTGCTAAGGGCATCTTCCCCTTGCCTGTTCCTCTCAAGAGCATGACTTTCAGAAACTTCCTAATTTTAATCACGTCCCACAACAAAGCTCTGAATAGAAAATTAGAAGCACTACAAGAGACAATGTCACTGAAAAGTGACAGGCTTGAAAGACCTTGCTGTGAAATTCAGGAGACATTACAGCTGATGTCACCAAGCACATGAAGTCCTCACATGGTGGGCTCATGGTTACCAATGAAACTGGCCTGCAATACATGGCCCAAAATCTTAATGTACCTCTCCTTATGGACTTCACAGGGCTAAATATGCACTGAGCTACTCCATAACCCAACTCCAGCAATCATGGGTGCTCTGAGCCTCCCAAGCTGCCCCATGTCACTTCCATAGGACCTAGTGTCACTGTATAAGTGGGCTCCTACCTCAAATGACTTCAGAGCAGCTGCTTTAGGACTTCCAGTTCCTCTAGCAGTCAACATCAGAGCTGGATGCTCCCGGAGAGCACATACACTGATACTGTGGGTATGTCTCTGTGTTTTCTCAAAGGGCCATATGTCTCTACATGTGTCATGGTTACCTCTGCCTTTCCCTGAGGTGATCCCTGAGGTGATAAACACTGTGGGGCTGCAATGGTAGATTTCCTCCATGACATCTCTCCAGTGATGAAAGGCAGAAGCCCATGTCTCCTGTTCCTGCATGGTGCAGCAATCTCTATGTGTAATATTAGTATGGTTGCAAACCAGAACACATTCAGAGGACAATCAATGTTGCAGGTGACCCTATGAGCCAAGCACTGGGATTGTGTACACTGGTCTGTGGTGGAAAGATGTCAAGAACTAATTTTGTGAGGAGACTTTGGCTGTGCTGAGGGAAGGCCTAGAGTCATCCTGGACCACCAGGGCACGAGGCCAGAGGTGGAGGCAAAGGATGGAACTGTTAAGCTTGAACCAGATTCTCCATTGCTGTTGGTAGGTCCATCACTAGAGGGAGACCAAGATCTACCCTATGGTGGGCATTCATCTCACCTCTGATTGGAATATAAGAAAGATAAACTTTGACAGCATTTTCCTGCTTCTTTTGCCAAAAATGATTAGGAAGATACAGTTAGGGAGATAGTTTGATGTGATTACTACCATGATGCAGCACAGTCTGCATGGATGGAGCATCATACCCTCAGGATTTTGTCCCAGTTTAATGCCATAGACTTAGTTCAAACTTACTAAGCACTATCATTTGCCTGGTTTTATTCTATGACTTAGAGAGGGGGATTATCTCTGGTCTTGGGGAAGAAATGTACCTCTGCATCTGAGGTACATCCATTAGCTTTCCTGTAGCAGCTGGGGCTTTGCCACTGGGGCTGTTCCCCTACCATAACCCCAACCATCACACCCAATTAAGAGGTGTCCATGCAATGACTGAAGTCCATTTTAACCATCGCAGGATAACCATACCTGTCCAACAGGTAACACAAGCTCTTTGCTTCCTGAGCAACAAGCAAGTGGGGAAGGATCTCAGACAAAATCTCATGCCAGCTGGTCGGATCCCTTTCCTAAGTGAGGTGCTGTTTTTGTAAGAGAACAGATAGATAGACTGTCTAGTTTGAAACCTGTAAGTCTATTCTAACTTCCAAAATATTCTGGCAGTGAAAGTTTTTTACCAAAGCCTTCAAGCTTCTTTGTCTAGTTCCTGTCACACTTCTATTTTCTGGCTCCTTCCTGGAGCACGTGCGTGAACTGAAATTTGTTTGCAGCTTGTGTTTGCTGGGTGCTCATGGCCTCTCCACCACGTCACTCCTCCAGGAGCAGCTGCTGCAGAAATATTTGCGTTGCAACCTGATGAGGTTCATAAAACGCTGTTGGTGGAAACACGATCAGATTTACAAAACGGTAGGTGTCCAACAGCTACTGGGGGCTGCTATCAACCCAGACAGTGACAGCCACCATTCGTCATTTGGTAAAAGGGCATAGCTCACGTCTCAGTCCAGCCCTCGTTCTTATGCAGCCTCTGGGATGTCTGTCCTGCTGGGATGCAGCCAAAGCCACAAGGGACGGAGCGTGCTGGAGAGATGCCACCAAGCGATGCTCCTCTTGCTATAGGCAGGGGAAGCAGCAGAGGACTGTTTGGGGCTGGGAGGAGAAAGTGTTGCCTTGGCCCTGTCTTCACTTCAGTGTGCCAGCCACTGGCAGAGAAAATTTTTGATTTATTAGTTTTTGCATCAGATTTCGGTGCTGCAGCTGGTCTCTGCTCCTGTGTTGCCTAGGGCCCATCCTCCCATGCACTCGGCTCCCTGGCAGAGAGCTGCTGAATGTTTGTGTCCCTCACTTTTTCACACTTTGGCTGTTTTGTCATATTTTTTTCCTGGTGCTGCTGCTTCTGCAATATGTTATCTGTCAGAGGAGATTTACAGGCACATGACTCTGCCTGACAGGTAGAGCATGCCCTAAGACTTCTGCACACACACTGCACCAATGCAGTTGTCTCCTGCCTAATGTAATTGGGAAAGCAACCCAACACTACCCCTTCTGTGATCACTACATAAAAAGCCTTGGTCTGTTAATAAATTCACTGTGCAGTCCTTAGGACAGGCTTTCAAGGGAAAGAGTAGAGAATTAAGGGTTTAAACCAGCATCAGCATTCCTGCACGTAATTCCTTGCGCAGTGTTTTTAAAATGTACCCTACAAATCACAGTCTTTCCAGGTCCTGACAAAATCTAATCAGTAGTTAATCTTGTCACAAGATAACTTCCTCAGCCAAAGCAATTCATTTAGCCACACTATTAGTTCATCACAACACAGCCTCACTGCAGGCTGATCTCCTCCCTAGCCCCAAAAGGAGTCACGGAGACAAAAACCTATCTCCATCCAGCTCCAGTGGGGTTGTGGAAATATCTGTCTGCCCATGAAAGACTCGATGTGGCACCAACCATCCTGCCCAGCCATCTACCTACCTCACCTGTACACCCTGGGCTGAACAGCCCCACTTGGGAGAAGATCAGGTAACACTGGGAAGGCTTGTTTAAAACGGCTGCTTCATTTATCTGCTTCTTTCAGGTGTGCGTGGAGCACCTGATCACCCCCACAATCTTGTTGGGTGCTGCCAAATATGTCACTCATCGCTGCTGATCTGGACTTTGCAAGCTAGAGGTGCTGCTGAGGCATCGTTTAGTATCAGTCACGTCTCCCAACACTGCTCCTGACCACTTGACTGGTCCCCAAGAGCTCTGATCTCCACAGAGCTCCTCACAAGCCATGCAGAAAGCCAGGGCACATCCACACGTGCCCTGCCATGACAGAGCACAATGTAAATGATGGGCTTGTTTTAGGACCGTGGGGATCTTTTAGGTCCCTCACCTCAGGACCAGTCATGCCTATGGATCTGGAGGAAGCGCAAGCTTTTCCTTGGTCTCAGCCCAAGACCCATCTGGTTTCTTTACTCTGGAAAGTTCCCAGACCAAAGGACCGGACATTGTGTCGGTGAGCCATGAAGGAACAGATCTGAAAACTAAAAATATTTTTCAAAAAATCAAAAGGCTTATGAAAGACCTGAGTGAAGAAAAAACACGGCAAGGAACAAGTCAGGGTGAGATGGGAGCCAGTTCGTGGGTCAGCTCGGCTGCTGCATCCCTCAGCGTGACAGCTCACTGCACAAAGTTTGTTTCTTGTCTCCATCTGCTGTCAGGTCAGGAAACCCACACCACAGACTGGCTTTTCTGGATGTTTTAAGATGCCCAAGCAGCGTCATGCCATTTCTTTTGGAGGGACACTTGCTAGCTCAGCATCAGTCTAGATCAAGCTGCTGGCATGTACAGACAAAATTTTGCTTGGAAATGTAATGGATGACTTAAAATAAATGATAATTTATTTTATTATTGCTTAAAATAAATGAGAGTCAGGGGGTTCTCCACAGATTTTGCTTAGCAATAATTCCCGTGGAAGTCCAACTCTGAGAAGCTTCAGCTGGGAACAGTCCTTCCAGTTTAGGCTGGCATGTTGTAGCTGCAGCCAAACTGCAGGTGCTGCTGATGGAGCAGTTCTGTACTGGCATGTCAACTGAAAGAGCTCTCAACACGCTGCTCACTGCCTAGTCTGTAATAATCAAATATATATCAAAGTCACCTAAATACTGCAGTGGTCTGCCACGAGAATGGTCCAAAAGGAAAAATTTTCTTGCCTGTCTTAAAAGAAAAATATACTCCACCAGCACCACTTACTGTAATTTTAAATCTACGAGGACACTGCTGCTTTAGCTAGACAGGTGAGGATAAAGAACAATGGCCAGAACTAGCACAGCAGCAATGCTGTTTGCTTGCTTCCCATGGGTGCTTGAGAAGAAGCCATTGAATGCAACCAATTGCACTTGAATGTCACCCCAGAGAAATTAAGTCCTTCAACAATGTCTTGTTACCAGAAAACCATTCTGCAAGGTCTTCTCAGGAAGATTTGCTCATGTTCTGGGCCCACTTGAAGTTCCTGCTCAGCCTAATCAACCACAACTGCCATCTTTGCCCTGCTTTCACATCATGGTGCTCACAGCAAACCCCCCCTTACTGCTATTGAAGGTGCTATAGCACTCATCCCAACTCCCTTTTGGCCACGCTGAGTACAAACACTCAAGGAATCCCCCTTGGGTGTGATTGTCTCTCCCTGTGGGCATCATGGAGGGTTTACAAGGCCAGGGTAGGACTCAGACTGCAGAGTAAGCCACTGAAGTTTATGTGTCAGTAGTGCCTTGAGTGAGTACAGTTTATGTGTCAGTACTGCCTTCTCTGTCGTCACTCTTCTTGACTCTGGAGAGCTTTTCAATCCACCCTGGAGCAAATAAACACCTACATTTGGTCTGTTGACTTATTCCATTGAAGAAAATGGGAGCTGAGACACAGAACTTTCATGGAAACGCCTACATGGTGACACCTCAGCATAGGTGTGTTATTTGGCAAGTCGAGTTCCTCCCTGGAGGGTGAAGCAGGGATATATGGGAATGCAACTGTTGGACTTCCCATCAAGGAAGGAAGAAGTGTAAGGGTCAGTTCCCAACATCCCATGGGAGAAGATCTGACCTCAAAGCCATGCAGAACTCACAGTCACAATAGATAGCAGCCAAAGATGCTGAGCATTAACATTTTCAGGACAGATGACTATGGAATTTGGGCCTGAGGATGGCATAAAGACCAACCCAAAATTCAGCTAAGATGGAAAAAAAGACAGGACTTTGCTATAAGCAACCACCAGTGTCACATGCCATAAGAAAATGCAATGTTTCTGGATCTGTGGTTCCAGATCTTTGCCTGGCTGCAGTCTCATGTGTCTACCAACAAGTTATAACCTCAGATGAGATGTGGCAGAGTTTGAAGAAAAAGTTTAATGACCAGACAGGTTGGCAAGGGGGAAAGTTGATCCAACGGGGGACTATGTGGAGGTCAGCAGCTCATCATCAGGAGCAGCTCCCTGGCAAACAGGCCACAACAAAACCCAGCTTGCCAAAGAAGCTGGTGCTTTGGGAAAGAGTCAGGGTGGAGCTGGCAGATGATTCCCATGGGAAGGAATGTGAGGACTTGCACTTTTGTTTGGAAGAAGCAGAGGACTTGAAAGGCAACAAGGAAATAGAGGTGGATGTAGAAGAACCTGATGTTTTTTCCTGTCCTTCAGGAAAGGTTGTAGTGTTACAAGTAGGAGATGTGGCCACTGCAGCAGCATGGAGGCATGGGATGGGGAAGGAGAAGGGAGCATAGCATCTTCCTGGGTGAGTCTAAGCTGTGGGCTGGATGGGCTTCATCCCAGCATAGCTACAGGCTCTCCTGGGGGAAATGCTGCACTCCTGTACCACAGCTGCAAATATTGCATGTCAAAGCCATCATCACCTTGTCTTCAACCATGTTGTCTGGAGCAAGCCATGTGCTGGGTCACAGCATTATTACTTAGCAACATCAGCTGGCTTTGCAAATGGAGTGGCACAGAGAACTCTTCTGCAAAATGAGGAAAACATTATTTATGAGTTGGCTCTGACTCTCTGCTTTTACCTAGGTGTAAAAAGGTGACACCTTACGAAGTCATTCCAGCAGTGCCAAAGTGCTCATTGCATCAGCCAGTGATCTTCATTTCAGCAACCTAAAGGTCATCAGAAGCACTATATGCACTTAAGCTACTTAAACCTGTCCATATAGAGGACAGTCCCCTTCCCTGGCCTTCAGACCTGATGCAAGGCCCACAAGACTCAACTCACGGTCCGCAGCCCTGAGTATCATCCTGAAGGTGAGTGTGTTTGGCCATCAAGAGCTGACCCTGAGGTTGTCCCTTCTCATAAAACGCAACAGGCTAGAGTGAAGCAACACCCCATATAATATAAATGTTTGGAGCACTTAATTAAAGGGCTGGGATAGGAAGTAAACTAGGCTGCTCCATACTCTGCTCTGCTCACCAAGCAGCAAGGTGTTGCAGAAGTGCTGCTTCCTTTTCCCAGTCATGTTTCAAAAGAAATTGGTTACTACTGATTTTGCAAAGAGCCCCATCCCGTTAGAGTCAGATGTTCCCTGATGCTAAGGGACATTCAGGGACCACTGTGAGGAGGTCCTTGTGAAGGAACTTGTCTTAATCCCAGCATGGGGGTTGCAGAAGACACCAGGCAAGAGGGAAGGCAGAGGTCTGTAGGAGCGGCACGTGGAGCAAGAACAACCCTTCCCTTGCAAGAATCATGACCGGTTGAACGAAACAAGTAGACAGCAGGTTACAAGGAGCTTATTATTTATGCAGCAAGTCATTAAGCTGTGGTTGGCTACAGGATGTGGTAGGTACCAGAAATTTCTGAGGGTAAGCGGACACGAGCACAGCAGAAGAAGCCTGTATGAGTCATTTGACACAAAATCACTCCTTCTGGCTTAGGAAGGTCCTGAATCACAGATCACTGCAAAGTGGGGAGTATTTTGGGGAAGTATCACTGGAAATATCTCTGCTGGAGACAGGACGCAGGCCTGGGTGATGCTTTGCCTGACACCATCGTTCTACTGTTCTCACCCTAGGACAGTCATATTTTAAGTAAAAAAGTAAAGAACTTTACAAGTTACCAAAATGCTATTCACCTGCTGAGGAGGGCAGTCAGAATCCCAATTTTGAACTCAGGCACCTAAATTCTTTCTGTGTCTTAAAATATCTTTTTTATTATGTTCAAGCTATTGAGTGACTAAATAAATTATAAATTATAAATTATAAATTATATGTCTGCCTTCTCATCATGCCAACAATCGCTGTGTCATCTGGATATTTTTCATCAATCACTTCTATTTTCTCCTCAACTTATGATAGGTCTATGACCCCATGATAAACATAAAGATACATCTTGGGGAGAGGTCTAATGCCAAAAGAGAAAATTAGCTGATAATTACTAACTAAAAATATTATCTTACTTTTTGAGATTAGCCAGATAATTTTTAGTCTATTTAATGTGCTGTACCATTTCTTATGTAAAGTCTTAACAAAGTTAGAGCATACCATGTGATGATAACACTTTAAAAAGCGTAACTACAGTGCATTCAATTGACCCCCATCAGCAAAACTCATTAGCTCACCAAAGAACACTATCAAAGTAATTTAAGAAAGTAAGAAAGAACTATTTTCTATGAAATCATCTCGATTGTTGCCAGTATTTTTCAGCACATAAATTCAAATGATCATCTCATTTTCAGGAGAGAGGTGGCTACTGCAAGCGAAATCAGAGAGGAACGCAATAGCAGCAGGACTCACAATAGCATACAGAGGTGTTAGGATTTCTTGACAAGCTGTATCTATTTCTGCAAAGCCTGTTTTATAGAAATGCAGACAAATAAAGTAAAACTAAATGCATAAAGGTTTGAACACAGCTATCAGGGCAAATTTAAAGGATAGATGGCTGTATCCTGTAAAACTGCATCTCTGATAAGAATTTATAACTTGCAATGAGTAAATAGCTCAACATTATATCTCCTTAAACAAGGTGGAAAAAAAGACCCACAAAAGGATAAAAAAATACAAGAGCAGAAAAGTAATTTTTACCTGTATACATAACCATTGGTGAGATTAGCTAGGGAGACTAAAATGCCAAACATGTTTCTTGCTGACAGCATTTTTGAATGGATGTTTAAGGATGGGAGAGGTTTTCATAAGAAACCACAGAAATATCTGAAAAGTGAAAAAGATGCCTAACTGGTACAAGAACCGAGAAGCTCCGTCTGTTTGACTCTATCAAAAAGAAGATCAAAAATTGGTTTGATCACAGAGCATAAATACCTTTAAAGGAAGGAAATCCCTAGAAGAAAGTGGAGATGAAACCAGAACAAGTAGCTAAAAGTTACACCCAGACAATTACCAATCAACTACAGAACACAATTTTTGGGTGGAGAAGGAGATTAGCCACCAAGGCAACCTAATTTAGGAAGGTTTCATACCTTGGTGGTTTTCTAAGGAGTGAAAAGCAACGCCACCATTTCCCGCAGTCAATGTGAAAACCACCATGTAGATTCCAGTCCATAAATTGGTTTCTCCTACTCTTTTACTATTCTGAATCTAAGACCCATCTGTGCCTCCTCTCCAGAAAGCAATGGGGCAATGGCATCCTGACTTCCTAGCCACAGCTGACCCTGCTAAAGGAAATCTGCCTCTTCTGGCACCTTCTTATGAAGGAGCTGGGGTTTGCAGCCATTGACTGCAGAGTGATGCCAACACTGCATTTCTGCAGGCAATGCTGCAGAAGCCATGCAAGGGGGCTCAGCAGCAAATGAGGCTCTGGGAGATGCTTACCAGGAATTCAGGCAGGATTCTGTCTGCAGCC
This sequence comes from Tringa tobata, assembly GCA_033628505.1. Taxonomy (NCBI): domain Eukaryota; kingdom Metazoa; phylum Chordata; class Aves; order Charadriiformes; family Scolopacidae; genus Tringa; species Tringa tobata. The sequence continues at coordinate 8,586,643 of JAHREE010000143.1, read as the reverse complement.
TGCATTAAGATTCAGCAAAAACTTCTCCACGGAGACAAACTAAACACGTCAGGCTCAACAAACCAGCGCTGTGTTTTGCAACGTTATTTTGGATCTTGCCAAGCAACCCCAGTGAGCAGCACAAGTGACAGGTCACTGGACCCGTGCACAGCATGAGAAATGAGTGATGTACCGTCAAGTGAGAGGCATGGCTGATGGTTTTTATTAGTTCCACTGAGCTGAAATCCCCCACCATGCTCTTCCCCTTGTACCTAGAGAATTCACTTCTCATCGTGCCCTTTTTCCATATCAAATCCCATTAGTTGGTGTACGAAGCTAAAATATAGCATGTTTTTGGAGATGCCTACACTATATCTTCGCAGCTGTCAAATCCACTGTCTGCAAAGCAGGTGTTATTTTTACCACATGCACTCAAGGAAACAGCTTACCCTAGCTATGGTTTTCAAGAACACAGCCATAATATTTCAAATTGTGTTCTATCATCATGACAAGTCTGTCAGTCAGTCTGTCTTGAGAGCAGCTTTATTTTTCCTGCATTAGCTGTACTGTGATCAGACCTAAGAGCCTCAACGTGGCAGACGCAGCATAAAAAAAAGCAGTGAAAACCCCAGTTCCTGCCAAGGTTCCTTTCATTCATCACAGATCCTTTGGAAAGGCTGCTGGAGAAGAGGAGCTCTAACAGAAAAGTCTGTTTTGGTGGCTAGAGAGGCTTCATCGCTGTGGTACCCTAAGATCTTCGATGGATAAGTGAGGGAAGAAAAGGTTTTTTGCATGGATGGGATTGGCTGTGCATGCAGGGGCAGGAAATGTGTAGGGATAAAATATAAGCCTCCCTGGTGAAATCAACTATCTCCATGCAAAGAAAACACAACTTGCTCCTAAACAAAAGCACTAATATTTAACACCTATTTATTCATGTGACAACTCAAAGCTTGACACAGGGGAGAGCAAGACCCATTTCCCATCGGAGTGGGACCTGAGAGGCTGCAACCATCAGGGCTTTCCTCCCCTCTGCAATGCAGTGAGGAAACCTGCAAACCATTGGTTTCCAGCCTGCAAACCAATGGAAAACTAGCCAAAAAGTCTTTAGTTACCTTCCAGCCTTCCCCTTATTAATCAGGAGCCCATATCATACAGCAAAAGGGAAAACCTAGCGGAGATTAATAGATTTCTTTTCCATGCAAGCACTTTTTATGAAAGATGCTTCTTGAAAATCATTAAAAAATAGATGATGATTTGTTTCAAATTCTGGGAGACTCTGTCCAGAATTCAAATGCACAATAAGCCTGTCGCCAGAGGTAGCTCTTCCCACCTCTCCCCTGTTAAGTGTAGGATATAGTACTCCATTAATTCTGCTCATCTCCTGCATTTGTATCCAGAACTAGTAATCCTTGTTGCTTTCTGCCCAGCATCACACCACTATAACCCCAGTAGAGCCATTCATCGCTTACTGTAACCAGCCCAGCAAGGATGCAAAAGTGCTACAGCCTTATTTCATAGCATGAATGCATTTGTATTGTCATAGGAAAAAGGTACAGTCATGCTACACAGCCTCCATGTGGGACCAGGACAACACTGGGAGTGCACTGAACGCTGGCTGTGTGGAGCAGGACACTGTTGATGGTTGATCTCACAGCCCTGACAGCACTCGGATTAGCAGAGAGCAGAACTCAATTAGGGACCGCGGTAGCCCTTGTCATTCTCAAGAGTACACACCGTAACTCTGCTCAACACCCCGTGCACACAGCGACCCGGTGTGTCACGGAAAGGTGACTGTCCCTGGCAATGCCAAGCAATGGCCTCAGCTTGCGATGGAGGCTGTCAGGTGTGTCAGACAACTCCCTCCGGGATGCTCGAAGGCACAGAGGAGAGGCACTGACCCTATGGTCAACCACTTTTTTATCCTGTTAAATTCTCCCGCCGAGGCATAGGCTCACCAGACAGAGCAGCTGTGCCAGGGAGCCATCGCAGGTGGCTCTAAAGGGCACGCAACAGCACAGGCTGCACCGATGAGCTGAGCTCAGATGTCTTCAGGGGGAAAAAAGCATCTTTCCCACTTGCATGTAGAGCACGTGCTATGTTACACTGTGAGCTGCCGGTCACAAATGACCATGTTCGCTGGCACAGACCCTGGTGGCTGATAAAATGGCATCACTGACACCTGCAGTCACCATCCCTGGCAGTGTTTAAAAGATGGGTAGACATAGTGCTTAGAGATATGGTTTAGTGATGGCTTTTGTCAGTGTTAGGTTGATGGTTGGACTAAATGATTTGAAAGGTTCCTTCCAACCTAGACAATTCTATGTTTCTATGATTTTAAAAGCAGATCGATGATCCAGCTTGCCTTTTTGCTTTTGGGACATGCAAGCAAGCCAAAGACATGGGGCCAAAAGCCACCCAGTTTGGCTCTTACCAGAACAATCTCCTTCAGTTCATTTCTCCTCACTCCAACTAGATAAACACGAAATCAAGATGCAAACGCTGCCATCACCTCAAAGTAACATTTTTATCTATGCAGAAGCAAAGCGCAGTTAGTGCAGGGGTCCCCAGCCTCCTATCAGAGAGCCACACATTCCTTAAAGCCTTCAGTGGAGAATCTCTCCTTGTCCTCATGGTCACGCTCATGCAACCTGCAGCCCAAATGAGCTCCAGCCCCAGGAGCTGCCCCAGTAAAGGCTGATAAATGCCTGTGTATCCAGGCTGCTGGCAGCTCCTGTGCTGGGGGTTGTACCTCCGCACTCCCCCACATTGTCTTTGAGTTCCAGCGCCACCCAGGATGGTCTCCAGGTCTCCACAACATGGTGGATGAGGGTGTCTCTTCTGGCACCTCAGTTATTTTGGGAATTAGGGCTATGCCTTTCACACCACAGACACATGTACATGGAGAAGACAAGAGTGTTTTTAGGACACATGCGGGGCTCGATAGACACCAGCAGGGCTCCAGGGATGTACGTGTAAAAACTGTATTTGTGATCTTTTTATTTCCTTAGTGTTAACCCTCTTTTACCTTTATTCAGTAGTGTCTTTTATACATTTTATTTCCCTCTCTGCTTCACCATTTCCCCCAAAAGTGCCTGGTTTTCAGCAAGACCAGGACTAATCCTTGAGAGGGATTATGTGATGAGCAGCCAATCTAGGAAGCCCCTTCCAGCATGTCCTGTGCTTTTATGGCAGCCGTGCAATCGGGCAGGGCTTAACCTACCTGTCCACAAGGAGAGAAGGCTATTTGCTTCCCCAACATCTCTTTGCTAACATCTCCAATTAACCTCCTCCCTTCTTTTTAATATTGTTGTACCTCCTTCCAGATTAAAACAAACAAACAAACAAACAAACAATAAAACACAGCAGTGGGTGGTGATTACCATCTCATTAGTCCATCAAACGTACAGATAGCCCTCCCCTGCTTCTCACCCAGGTCCCTCTGGCTGGTGGCCACTTCTGGAGAAAGACCATCAAGTAGAATACAACACCGTGTTATCAGAAGAAACGAAGAGCTAAGGCGCCCTTGCAAATGAGCAATGGGGAGGACAAAGGGAGGAGGCTGCTAAGAATAATAACATGTTTTCATTCTTTCCGCAGAGATCTAGTTTGTCACATAATAATACAAACAGTCGATAGCTTTATCTACCTTTCGCAGCTGGCAGGCAGAGTATGTGTAGCAACATTACCCCCTACAGTTCAACACCAGGCTCCCACCTTCTTTAAGCTTTCAGTACAGCTCTGGCTGTTGCTTATCTTAAGCCACTGAGGAAATTTCTTTTAGTTTGAACCCATTAAACCTGTGCGTGTGTGGAAAACACCTGGAGGAGCCAAAAGGACTAGGTAAGTCGGCAGCATGTAAAGATTAATTATTGCAAATAAATCTCGCAAAACCACAATATGTTAAATTAGCCCTAATAGCTTTCCATCTGCACTTTGTCCTTATTTACAGCTTCTTGGCCACAGGTTTTCACCTGACCAAGAGAAATGCTGTTTTTTTCCACCTTCCCTAAAGTATTCATCTACTAGTTGAGAAGGACATAAAATGCCTTACAAGATGGAAAAATTACTTGAAATTTCAGATGTGGGAACTTTATCGGGGAAAAAGGTATCTTTTTACACAAAAAGTTGTCTTACACAGATAAGATATCTTGAAAAGATAAACACGGTTACCATAGTGTTGCTGTCTGCCTGGGGGTATGTCCCATGGGCTTCTCGTAGTCTTGGGGACCCCACTCGTGTGGCCCTCACAAGGCTTGAGGCACAGACTCTAGTCTGGCTTCAGTGGCTGTCCCCTCGTACTATTTTCTTCTTCCTTCATTTTCTTAAACATGAAATGAAGAAGAAGAAACATAGAGCTTTTATAAAATACCACAAGCCTCATGAAAACCAAAGCACCGTTAAAAGGGGCTGTAAACACCTTTAGGGGTTAAATGTCCATGGGTTTTAAATTTAAGGCAACACTTCAAGGAGCGGTACCTTAAAATGCAGGTGGTGCAGCACAGTCACCTGACTGTGTAAAACCTGAAATTGGCTTTTTGGAGCTCATTTGCACTCCTGCATAGAATTGCAGCAAAGCAATGATAGCTGGGACACACGCAGTTGCCTTTGCATTTCTCATGGTTTAACACTTACAGCTGTAAAACGCCTGAGCTTATTTATTATCTGAGAAAAATTACAGGGGATTGTGAAAGGTTCAGTGCCCAGACACAAGTCTGGGAGTGACACCAAGGTGCGGAGGAGGACACCAAGCCACCAGTCCCCATTCCTGAAAGCCCACCCTCGTGCCCCAGTGATGCACAGCACAGCTCACCCTGCCCTGCCAGCGTGGAAACCTGCACCACCAGAGCCGCTCTCCTTCCCATCCTGAGTGGCCAAACAACTTCATCACCTCTGCCGTGGTGATGGAGAGGGGAAGTCACCTCTGTATGAACACACCTAGTGGGTTGTAGCATCATCAGAGAGGAGCCAGTGTTGCATTTTGCAGTGTACCATGCAAATTGCAGCTCACACAAACAGCGGGAGAGTGATTTCCTCAGCCAAATGTGACAACTTCATATATACCTCACATAAAAACAGCGGAATGGAAAATTACTAAAACAGACACCCTGACATTCTAATCACAAATCTGAATGGATTCTGGATTAAGGGTAGTAAATTCAGCACTCATCAGTCTGTGGCTTTGACTGTCATCATTAAAGCACATTTAAGAATCCAGAAGAATTCAGTTTCCAGAATCATTCCATGTGTCCAGCCTCTGTTATCATAGTTAGATTTTATCAGTATAGACCAGATGACATGTGTGAGCATTTCCTTGCTGGGAGAGGAAAGCTACAGGCAAAGCCTCTGCAGACACAGCCTTTGATGGATCTTGTTGGATCACTGCAACCCTCTGCTCAGGGCTATCTGATTTTTGGTTCAAAAGTACCTTATCTTAACTTAGCAGTGAGGAATCAATTTTGACTGCAGGTTGCTTTCAGCCACGGGGTCAAACTCTGCAGTATTTTGTTTAGAAGGAAGGGCATATTCTTTGTCCAAAATAGGAACCTATTTTCTACAAGAGGCTGCATGTGGAGGCTCACTGGGCAGACAACAGCAGTCACACCTCTGCTGTGCAAACACCAGTGCCTAAACCACGTGGAGCTTTTTCCCCAGCAAATTCAGGGAGCAGATCAGAATTCAATAAGTTGTTCAAACTCATCTTGTTTTCTCTTCCTTTAGAGAATCCCTGACAGCAACGACCAGTTGCAATCAATTCATCTGAACATGCAGTTACAAGGAATCTTTCAGTTCTCCATCACGTTTTTAAGGTCCTCAGAGAGCGGAGCTTGAAGGAGATGCGCAGAGTTAAGACCTCTATAGGCACATCTGTGCCTTCACAGATGAATCCTTTAAGAACAGCTCAGGGCCAAGGGAGCCAAACGCTGTATCAGAAACCAGGATTCCCAGTCCCAACACCGGCTCTACGACTCAGGCTGCAACTATCCCACTGCCTGACTTGGGATAAGCATCAAGATACTCAGATCCCAGGAACAGCAAAAAGAAACCTATGAACACTTTCAAACTGAGCTTGTTGTTGTTTGTTTTTTTTTCCTGCATTATTTGTTATTGTTGTTGTTATCTATGTTTCCTTTTCCACTTAAATTGCCATTATTCTGATTTTTGCCATTATGAAATGGAGGTTGAAATGCCAGCATCCCCCCAGGGCTGACACCAAGCTTTCCAACCAGCTGTTGCTAGATACCTGCACTGGGCTTTTCTGGCATGGCACTAAGGATCAGGACTCAGAGACAGGAAGATTTAGCTCCAGGTGGGCTGGTAACCCCCCCAACAGACCAGTGGGGAGCGAGTTGTTCCTCGTGCAGCTGATCCTCAACTTACTCCAGTTTCCAGCCCACTTGCTTCCTTCTCGGGAGAGTGCAAGCATCGCAGTGATGACTTCTGAGCAGTGCTAAAGCACCCGAACACCTAAGAGACATGCTATATATCAGCACTAACATTAATGCTAAAAAATGAGGTTTCAGGGTGGCAATGATAGTGAGGAATGTGCCTTGCCACAAACCCTCACCAAAGGAATTTGAAACTCCATGTTTTAAAGAAAGCAAAACCTCAAAGCTCTTGACTCCTGTGTGGCTTCACAACAAGACCTGGGTAAAAAGAGCAATCAGAGCTCTCATCAAAACCAATTTCATATGCTAAAGTGATGCCAAGTAATTATTGTAAGGCACCACGGCACAACTGCCTCAAGTTCCTGTGTGATCAGCATATTTTAAGAGGAGTTTTGCAGCGCAGTTTCTGGATGTTGCAATCGCACGAGAGCCCTGGGGAACCGCAGCAGACTGCCTGCCACAGCTGGGCTCCACCATCTCCATCTCAAGGTGGAAGACCACATTAGCAGCAGCCTCTGGGATCCTTCAGGACCTGCTCCCTGCCTATACCTGCTCTGCCTTACACCAAGCACCCTGCAGTGGGAGTTCTGTGGGATATGGGCAAATAGGGTCATATCCTTCTCCTGCTGGTGCTGGGGTGGGCACTGCAACCAAGGGACTGCCCAAACCCGGTGCTGCAGTCGAGTAGATCAACTCCTTGGCTGTAAACAGTTTCAGCAGCCCCTGAGACATCTGCTTAAATGTGCACAACCGTAGTCAGCTGCCAAGAGACAGGGCTGTAGACCCCTTTGAGAGACCCTAGGGTATCCAAGATGTTTTCCTACAGCTTTTCTCATGGGATCCTAGAGTAGACCTGCAACTTTCTGGGTCAGCATCTGAAGGCCAGGCAGACACCTTAGGACCTCTCAAATGGCACTGAAGGTTTAGGTGCAGGTTTAGGTGTCTGAATCCTGCCCAAAGGATGGGATTCAGCTTGAAAATTAAAACACCTGAGCCAGAGTCTTCATTGTAGGTGTTGATGTGAGCAAGGTGTCTAATTCCCACTACAGTCAGAGGAGACCAGAGGCTTGATTCAACTGCCCAAATGCAGCAATCTGGTGTACTCTGAAATGCTGTAGTCTGGAGTCCAGCTGACACTCCAGAAGCTCAAGGCTCTCACAAAGGTTGTATGTGGATGTCTCAGATATCTTAGGATATATTGGATGGCAATAGATGTCTACATGTTGACACCGAACTGAACCTTGGATCCCCATCATCTCTAATGGCAACTCAGCATTGTCCTCATGGGCATATACATACCCACATATAGACACCAAGGTATATGTGTCTCAATCTGTGAGCCAAATCCCATCCGTAGCTATTTTGTTGTTCCGTAGATCACAAGAAATTCACCTTCACTGCTCCTATAACTGCTTGTGATATTATTTCCCCATATAGTACTTACAAGCATATGACAGGCTGGATCCCAGCCTGGTGGAGATTTCACATTGATGTTAATAGGATCAGGAACATGGCCTACACAAAGATCAAATATAAGCCTCTTACCTCAGCACCTAGAGGCAAAATAGTATTAGGCACTTAAGAAATGCAGATAAATTCTATACTGGTACAATGATGTCTAGAAAACAATAGGAAAAAAAGATAGTTTTGTTGCCTGTTGTTTTGAATTTATAGGAGACGTTGCACAGATCACCAGAAAATATTAACAATTAATCACATCTAAAATATGTGCTTAGAATTTTTTCAGAATCTACCTAAACACAAGAACAAAAGGCTTTTCTTCCTCAAAACAAACATAAAATGCTATCTAGTGTTGGCTCTTTGCTACTGCAGTCTCGCATAACTATTTCTGAATTAAACAGAATGAGCTGCGAAGGGTGCACAGGGCAGCACACAGGCAGCACCACCCACCCAGGATACCTTGTCCTGTTTCAAAATCCATTCTGAATTTTGAAGACCGTACAGAGCGTGTGCTTCCTGGATTCCTACCCTGCAGAGGAAAACTGGAGCATGGAAGAAAGAACTGGGAGAGAAGATGTGGAATGAAAGGTCTAAGCAGCTGCTGACCCAGGCCCCAGTACCAGCTTAGCTGTGCTCTCTCTTTTGGCTTAACACAGCACAGGAGTCTCTCTAGCTAGAAAATATACATTAGTTTTAACATATTTTGACTGTGTGCACTGTAACATTGAATTACATAAATTTTTAATGTTAAAAATTTAAAATATTTATTTAATAATAAATATCTGGATTTAAATCTCAAGGAAAAGAATAGCAGTGGACTGAAGATCCTCAGGGTTTCAGATAAATCCTTAATATTTATCTTTTAGTGTTAGTTAAAAAAAAGGCAAACAACTCTTGCAGGTAAGTATTTGTGGTTTCCATTCTGATGGCTGAGTTAATTAAAGATCAGATCCTGCCTCCACAGCCACTCTTGCAGGAGAACTCCTATACAACACTGCTTTTCCACCAGCATTTTTGCTGTCCATCAGCAAGGCACTATGACATCTCGGCACGTACAAGAACATCTTCTTTAAATTGCCATCAGCCTTGCCTAAGACGGATCAAAACATCTCAGCTTCCCCCGTGTGATGTGTCTCAGAAATGTCACTTTTATCCTCAGCAGGTGATGCCCCAACTAACAGTTTTCATGTCCTTCCAGGAGGAGGGAGCGGAGGGAGGGAAGGGGGAGAGGAGACGGCAGCACTGACTGCTCACACGCTGATTTTGCTTTCTGAGGCCAAATTTGCCATCACTGGCTCTATGAGACACATCATATTCCTCTGCCTGTGGCATGTATAGCTGGCACCCTTCTGCCTGTGAGGAGTCCACACAAGGGATCGCAAGATTTGGGTTTCTTGGAATAGAGATCATCAGCTCAGGCTGTGGCCAGAACATTTTTTTCTACACATTTTTAATATGGCCCGTGGAAGCCTTATTTTTAGTCAGATCACTGCAAGTAATGGCTCAGAAGCATTTTTCTTCTGAAATCCACAGTTTTCTTCCTGATGTAAAGGCAGAATGAACTGTGCATGTCAGATACTGCTCGTGTTTCTATTGTCAGACTGGAAAATTATTATATTATCATATTATACTTGGAAAATTATTAGACATCTGGAAAAATTATTATCTCAAGAATAGGCTCAACTAATCAAAAATGTGTTCTCATAAGATTTTAATTCAAATCTCATATAAGCTCACTGTGCTAAACCTGTCCTGTTTTCAGCACTACACAGCCCATGATCAGGCAGATTCCTACTGACATCCCTGGAAGTTATGTCTGGGTTAATCACAGTGATTATAGTGGAAATCTAAAACTTTTCACTTCCCCGCATCCCTCCAAGTCTCACCATGGGGACTGCAAGTGCAGGACACCATTTGCACCCAGGCTCCCTGGCTCTCACTGAGACGCTGATCCTGCTGACAGGGCTGCACACTACACAGTTATGTTTCCTACGTGCCAGGCCCAAAGGTTTCCAAAAATCAGTTCACAACATGGCAATAAATTCCCAACGACTCACAGAGTAGAAAACAAGCTGTCACATCCCAGCAGGAGCAGCAGAGGCCAGCAGGGACCCCCAGAGCATCACGTCACTCTGGGGCCATTCAGCAGCATTCACACTTCTCACCAGCCCCAGGTATTAGGTGCACAAAAATGCTTCATTCCTCAGAAAACACAAATGCATGCTGAGAAGGAAAAAGATGAGACCTTCGGGGCCAGGACCCCTCTCCTGTCCCAGAAATTGATAGGTGACAGAGAATCAGTTGATCCCAGCAGAGAAAACGTCCCATTCTGCAGCTGCAGGGGAGAAATCTTTGACATTTCTGGAGAAGCCCAAAGGGTTTGGGGAGGGTCTGTGGCCAAGAGGAGGGGACACAGACACAGGTGGCAGTAGTCTGCCAGGGCACACGCCGGCCAGCCTTGACGCGCCAGCAGCAACCGGTGTCCAACATCTCGCACTGCAGAGAATGAATTCTTCACCAGAACTTGTTATTCTGTGAGCGTTGAGCACTGATGCCACACCACACACAGCAGGCAAGGACAACCTGCAGACTGGGCTGTGGCCGTGATACCGACACAGGAGCACAAGGGAAAGAAGGAAGATTTAACTGGGACAACCAGGATATATATTATTCCCGTGTCCAACCGGTAAAGAGGCAGTTGCCAGTTCTCATAATGTGATTTCACTGCTACTTGTTCCAGCTCCTGGGGTCATGCAGTTATGGACAAATGTCAGCTAACACTGCAAAAATGGGCTCCGAGACTTTGTCCCTGCAGGGAGAAATCTTTGAAGACGTAACCCCGAAAGGCTGGAAAACCACAGGCAAATAAAAATTGTTGTGCAAGCCATGGCAGTCATCCTCGTTTTTTTCATCTCAGTCTCTGAAGGTGAGATCCGTGATGCTTTAACAACAGAGGTTGGCACTATGAGATGAGAAGCCATGGGGGCTGTGAGGGCTGGCTGGGGAAGAACAGAAGCACGTTACAAACCCTCGTGCTGGGTCACCATTTTACAGCTCTGGTTGAAGGCACGCTCCAGTGTCACATAAAGAGACGTATCACAACGAATGGTTATTATCTACTAGAAATACATACGATATTCACCCCTGAATGAAGATCTAGAAGGGTGTAGTAACACTTCAAAGGGTCCTTCGCTGCAACTGCGTGCTCCAGGCTCTTGGAAGTTGAAAAAGGCAACAAACTGTCTTGTCACACAGGGGGGATGTGATCTCCCACTGAGGCACGAGGCTCCCTGGGGTGAATATGGGAAAGGAAATATCCTGAGCAGTAACAACGCCATCGTCACAGCCCAGGCACAGGCATCACTTCAATATTTGTGAGCGGATTCCCTGGCCAGTGATTCTAAACATGTCTATTACAGAAAGGCATCACTGAAAAAGTGTTTTGAGCTGTAGGCTTGGACATCTTCTAAAGGGAAGGAGGCAGGGAAAACGAATGTCTGTGCTGAATGACAAGGTCTTTCAGATTTTTTCCCTTTCTCAAAAAGAGCATCTACTAAAAGTAAGATTATCAATGTATGGAAACATGTGGATGGACTGACCTGAACACGTCAGACTGCAGAAGTAGCTGCTGGCAGCTCAGGAATGATGGGCCATGAATCTGGCAGGCACTTGAGGGGGCAAAAGTGCTGTGCTATGTGGTATGGCCACAGCCCATATGTGTTCCCTCTATTCCAGCCTCTCCTTGCTCTTTCCTCCTCCCTGCCAGCCCTAAGGAGCCTGTACCATGCACTGTTACTGCTGCTGCTGCAGATACAGGTTTTACCTGTTCAATGCAGCTCCAATATTTCATTGACACCAGGACTTTTCTATCTTAGATAGGTCAGTTAAATATATTATGTCCTTAATCAAAGTATGGTAGCAATCACGGACCAAAGTGACCTGGAAAGAACTTCTACATTGCCCATTGACAAGCTGAACATCCCCTGTCAATATTCTTTAGTTCTTCCCCTGCTTTTGTGCTTTTTCTCCCTTCATTTACTGTTCTCCTCCTCCTCTTTGACTCCTGAGAAATTCCCAAGGTCTGGCAGCAAACCTGCAGTTCCTGAGAGCTTTGCCTTCAGCAGCCAAGCTTTGCTTTTGCTGCATTTCTGCCACTAGGGAAACTTTTCCCATTTGGGTAAAAATGAAAGACTGATGCTGACAGTATTGACACATGAAATGTTTTAAAGGAACAATCTCAAGTGCCTGTGGGAAGTGCCCTGAGTTCAAGAGCAAGAGCTCTATTTTGAGAGATGTTTTAAAACATCTTTAAACCCTCCCTTGATAACAAGGTTAAAAACCCTAAAACACTTTTCCGCAGAGGTGGTTCGTATGGTTCAACAACCCGAGGGTGGTTCATATCACATTGAGACCAGTGCGTTGGTTCCAGCCCCCCTTCACTCTGGGAGATTAAGGTCATCTTCACCTGGGCCTTGGGCACCTCACTCACAGCCTCTCAAAGGAAAAGAGGAAAAAGAAGGCATTGGGTCTGAAACAGCTATTCCTTACCCCAGGCTGCTTCTGCATGATGCATCCTGACACCTCAGTTTCACAAGTCGCTTCTTTTAAGCTAATTTCAGAGTGTTTTAGCACCCTTCCCCCTTAGGAAGCCCTTTCTTCTGACTGTTTTTTTTTTGCTATTTAACTGGGGTTTTTTAAGCTTGTTTATGATACATTGTATTGGAGCAGAACTGAAAAATGAAGTGTGTTGTGGAAGAATATGTGCTACAAGGGGATGGTCCTGCCCAAGTATTTTAAGTCCTTATTGCAAACCAAATCCGTGATGGTCTGGAGGCAGAAATCAGCCTAGTGGCTGCTCATAATTCACATCCCGCTGCTCTTCGGGTGCAGATTTTTTAACAGAAAAATCCTGCAAATAACAAAACCTTGGGAAGACATCTATTTACTGATAGAGAATGAGTCACTGTGTTTACTCTGCAGACTGTGATGTGAAAGACAAGAAGCCACAAAAGGTCACAGAGGAGTTGTCTCCTTGCCACTTATTTTGTCTGTTCCTCTGACAAAGGCAAAGCCATCTGCGGTACAAGCAATGAAGCAGTGATGACCAAAAGATTTCAAAAGGACATATGAAGAGTGCCAAACACTCTTGATAAAAAAGCGAGTGAACAAGAGGAGTCATACAGCTCTTTGTGTAACCTTTACTCCGCTGTTAAGTGCACCAGTTTATAGTAATTATGGAAAAGCCACTGATTGTATTATAAATGTAATGACATTAGCAGGACTGTCACTGTGTTTGTAGCAACAGTTGTGAAATTAATTTTTTTCTTCATTAAGGAGATCCTTATTTGCATGATTAAAATGTCAGCCCAGATAAATGCATGTGCTGGAGAATGAATCACTGAGCAAAAATGCCACCTGCCAAGCCCGGAGAATAGGACAAATAAACAAGCAGCGAGGAGCAGCTCAAAACTTGATCCAGCTCCCAGTGGGAGCCGTTCCATCATCCTCGGGAGCTGCAACAGGCTCCAAGCGAGCGCCAAGGCAAGGAGGCTCAGCCGAGCAACAGCCCAAATGCTTGGGATTTTTGCTTTGGCCACGCTTAACCATTTTGGAAGGGAAATCTACAGCCTAATAAAAAGAGTGTCTCCATTGTGGTTTAGAGGGTACAAAAACCTACTGCCATGAAAGAGGGTAAAATCTATGCGATCCAAACCTACTCCTTTGCTACTCTTTGGTAAATCAAAAGCCCAGCCACGACCCCTCTAACGTGGCTGAAGCTCATCAACTCTGCCTGCTCCTACGAATAAACAATATTTCCTATTTACTGTCAAGCTCCACTCCAATACGTGCTATAACAGACGAATCCACACCAAAAAAAAATGTGTTCCAGGCTTGAAGGCTGACTCATAGCTGTCCCCAAAAGTGCTGTATCCCCAATGACAAAGTTGAGAATACCAGAATTAAGAACGTTAAGCTGTCTTCCTTTTTATCCGAAGTCGAGAAGGGAAGCTGAAAAGAGGATATAGGAGATGATAGCAGGTTTTATCACTTTTAATTAGGTCCTGATCCTGCAAGAGCATTTTCACTGACAATTAAGGCAAAGAGAAAAAAAAAAAGGATTAAAAAAAGTACTATTATTTTAAACTGAGTTACTCCTTTTCAAGTACATAGAGACTCTTATCTGCTTTTCCTGGCAAATTTCATTATTTGGACTTTTTTCCATTTTAGACAATGTAACAAAGCAAGTAATTTTGATATTTACTGCAAACTTGAAGGAAATGTGTTTGTTATTCAAAATGTTGGATTTTAACACAGTGAAAAATTCTAATTTGATTTTATATTTTGTTTTGTATGACTTTACAATGTTAAGAGCTGAAATGGAAAGTCATCTAGAAAAACAGAACAATTCACTCAGGAAAGGTAAAAACAAAAGACTCTAGAGGCGGTGCGAGGCTGTGTCCTTGAGGAGCCATGGGAACAATTCAAAAGAAAATTTCTTAAGCCAGTGTGTTTCAGTGAAATTCTATTTGATAATGAGCATTTTCTAGAAAAATGACTTGTCGGACAACTTCTGACCAGCTCAACATCACACCTCTCCTGGGGAGCAGACCTGCCCTGCTCCTGGACAAGCAGGTCCGTGGGGACAGAGGGCAGTTCTCTCTGCAGAGTGACTCAGTGGCAGGACAGGCAGCTGCCAGCTCAAGATGAGCTGCCAGTTTATCACAGCTGAACCAAAGAGGCACAAGCACGCTGGAAAGATGCATTAGGCCCCCCCCAGCCTCCTCATCTTCCTGAGCAGATCAACACTGCTGGCATAAAATCTTTCTTCTGACCTTCATCAGAGCAGAATATTCTCATCAATACTAGTCTATATCGCGTTATGCTCCAAAGGTATTTTAGCACAGAGATTTTTTTTTTCCAAGATTCCAGTGAATCAAGTCTCTGTATGTTAGAAAAATGCTAACGTTATTTCTAATATAGCCATACTCAGGATATTATGAACCGTGCCAGACAAGTCATCCAAATCAGGTATCTCTTAAGATTTCAAAAATAAACTGGCTATTTTTGTAAAAGTTAGGAAAGAACTGGCAATTTCAGTTCCTGAATGCTAATTTGCATGTACCATTTTCTTTATGAAAAGGTATACTTCTGACCACCATCACGAAGCACTGCTGGTGGGACAGAATAAAAATAAGGCAGAAGGCTCTAACCGAGGGACAGAGACCACAGTATACAGCTCAGAACTTTCAGCGGGTGTTTTAATGCAGTTATGGCCAGCACTCTAAAGGCTTTGGTCACTGAACTGAGGGTGAAACGCCTTTTTCAAAGAGTGTTGTTTGTAGGTATTGCCCAGGTGGACATGGCGCTCTTCCCTTCCATCCTACCTTCCCACCACGGGACCTAGCATCTGTGTTCCTCTGCAGCCTGCAGCTTGATTGCCAAAGCCATATATAAACCTTCCTGGGAGGGTGTTCTATAAGGAGAAAATGCAGAAGACACAACAGAACTGCTGCAAATGGCTCACCGGGACAGCAAGAGCATTCTGGGATGCAACACTGTCCTGCGCCACACAAAGCCCAGGCTGCAGAGACCAAGAGGACCAAACAATAGTCAAAGATGATACCATACGTGCAGGTTGTCACGAGGATGACAAGTAATAGCTGAACTGGGAGGAGTCAAGCATTTAGCCAGCCACATAGCTTAATCTTACAGGAAACAAGATGATTCAGGGTCAGAACCAAGACAATGGTTCTTCATTTCAAAGATAATGGAGAGACTCCTGTTAGCTTCATCAGGCTTTTGTGAACCTTGGCTTGCAGAAAGAGGAGTGAACAGAAAACATAAAGCAGTTGTAAAACCAAGATTAACAGGGCTTTATCCAAGGCCTTTTCCTGCATGACTTCTGCTCTCACCTTTGCTTTCTTTGAGAACTGGGAGAATTCTCTCCATGAGCTGGGAGAAGGCGCTGCTTTCATAAATGCAGCTTCCATTGACTTGTTGCCCAGAAGCTGTACAGAGGAAACATGGCCCCAGTCAGCACCCTTGTGGGTTATGGAGAGTCTTTCCTATGATTTCAAGAAGTCTTTAATGGGCCTTTGTACTTAGGCTGGTGTAGTAGAGGCAAAGCAAGGAAAGAAAGTGCATGGAGAAGGGGAAAACAGCGATTCTTTTCACCAGACCTTTGGGATTTTATATGGAATTGTGTGTATGTGCAGTTGATGGTGCACACTGCAGCCCTGCTCCCCTGTCATCCAGATCAGGTCCAGGCTGCGTGGCAGCAGAGCTCCAAGACACTGCACCAAAGGCCTCTACCACAGGACCTAGAGCATGAGGTTGGCATGGGGTCAGCATGGGGAAGGAGAGGAGGTGGGATGGGAGGTCCATGACCAGGTCTTACCTCCTGATGGAGTCACCACATCACTAAGGAGCTGGGGAAAGCCTCTTTTGCTCAAGTGTCTGATACAGAGCAAATCACTGCCTCACACAAGGACAAAGCAGGGAGGCTCTTGATCTGGATCTGCCTTACATATAGGCAAGGTCGTGGCTGTGGAGCTAAACAGCTCTTCCACGAAGCCTCCAAGGATTTAGAGGAGCTGTTGCCTCATCGGGAACATTAACTGCGGTACTTTCACCAGGCAATGGCTCTCACTGAATTTTTGCTGAGGTTTCGGACAAAGATCTGCAGTGGGGCTGTAAGAGCTAAAGTGGAAAATATAAAAACCAGGCAATCTTGCCACATGGCCTGAAGTGCTGAACAACAGGGCGTTGCCACCTCTCTTCTGTCTTCTCCTGCAATACCATGGCTTTGCAATCTGAACTACGGCTGGGTTCAGGTCTCAGCTTCTGCTTCTCCCTCTGCTTCAAGCCCTGCTGCTGCAGCTGGGGTCTCACTGTGTGATAAAAAGAAGCCTCTTCCTCTGCAGGAAATAAAACCAGCTCCAGATGTAGACTTCAGCAGTGCTGGACTTAGTGTTACTCAACATCAGCACAGGGCCTCTGGAAGAGTCTACCCTTGACCTACCAAAGTAAGCTTCTCTCAGCAAAATCAGATTGCAAAACTCATCACAGCATTCAAGAGGAAAAGTTTCCAAGTCTGATGAGAGCCTACCGACAATATATGCTCCACAAAAGGCTTTCTCTCCCTTCCCTCAGTCTTTCCCAGCAGAATTTGATTCCTGGCCTCGTACCTTGACTCTGGTGCGCCCTGCCAACGATAGCATCTGAATCCTCTGACGCATGCCCCATGGTTCTACTTGGCATCCGGATCACAGGCATGCCTGCTGGAGACAGACATGAGCTCATCCTCCTCTTCCGCATTCACAGTGAGTTTCTGATAGCCACAGACCAGTTTGCATCATCTTCCACCAAGATGCCTCTCAGAGACATCCAGGTAACTGCTCTGCACTGGCAGGGGTCCCCAGCACAGACCCAAGTCTGCAGGCTCCTAGATGTACTCTTAACCACCACCTGTTACTTTTGCTCTGAATGTTATTTTCAACAGAGTGTTTCAGTATGTGAGTTTTGATACTATCTCCTACGGCTGTCATACAAAGAGGTAGGAAAGCCAACAAATCCTTATTACTTATTGGTTTTCAGCTAGGTTCAAATCAATTTGTATTACTGTACACTGGACGTATGTTTAATTCTTGCATCCTTCCTGACACCAGGGAGATAGAGGGGTTTTTATTATTATTGTGGCATTTATGCCAAAAAGTTTTGAGGCCACTGTGCAAAGGAAAGAAGAAAGTGATATGCAGAAAGTTAGGTGATGCAAAATAAAGCAACAATGCAGAATAAGAAACAACTGGATGAACTGCACAACATAAGAAAGGCATAATTAAAACTCTTAATTTGCAAGTTATTACTACTGCCAGCGCTGGGTCTTTGGGAGGATGGGTCCAAGATGTGAGATTATCCACAAAACCCCAGTGATGTTAGTAAGAATTCATAAAGCAATAGGAGCACCTCTGCCGGGTGTATCTCTGCTGCCTGGGCTCCCTGGGAAGCCCCTATTTCATCTGCATCCCTTATTCCTCTGAGTTCCCAATAAATGCCTTTTCTGCATTTTCAGCTGTGAACTTTGCAGTCACAGACTTCTTCTTCCACTGTTGTCACAATACGAAGCACATGAGCACTTTCCCTAAAACTGGTTATGTTAGGGAAAAAAAACTGTAATAACATAAAAGCTTTCCTTGACCTTGTTGTACAGTTGGATCAACTTCTAATTGCTAAATGCTGCATGTTTCCCTAAAGGCAAAACAAATAAGAAGAAAAGCCACTGGATTGTGAAGGCTGGCAAAGCTATCTACCATCTGCAGAAATTCAGCTGGGTCTCCAGCAGACAACAATGGCAGACAATACCTTGATTTTCCTTGTTTTTCTCTCCTTTAACAGAGTGGAATATCTCCTCCACTTAGAACTTGGGGCCCCATTATTCGGACTGAGGAAATGTTTTCCTGGGACCCTGCTATTGTGAAATGATGGAACTAATCTTTTCTGTGTATTTGTGGTAAAAGTCAACATCGTCTTGAAATTCCAGACCAGAATAATTGCCTCTGGTCCTAAAAATGATCCTCCTGCTACTTCAACTAGAAAAAGTGCTTACAAAGCTTGCGCCGCAAGAACACGCAGTCATGGAGGTTGGGCATAGGTTGGCTGGCTTTTTTTTTTTGTAAAATCTCTTTATTTTGGACTCTTTAAATGCATCTCAGAGTGCAACGCAAGGCCATCTGTTGCCTGGTCCAAGGAATGGGAGGAAAGAGGTCTCTACACAAATGACTTTCTGCTTTTGCATTTTAAGAACAAGCCAGCAGTACTTTCTGTGCCTCGTGTCGGGCTCGATTCAGGCAGTTCTGCTCTGGAAATAAATGTCACAGCTAGAAGTGTGTCCATGTGCCCGAGGGACCTCAGTGGGGATTCAGCACAGTGCTGCGCTGTCTGTCTCTCATGGGCAGAGCTGTTTCCCCATCTCTCCCTCCCTTCCTTTTTTTTTTTTTTTTTCTAACTGTGAATTTCAGGGGGTTTGACCACTTCGAACATTCTGCTTGGGGAAAAAGGAAAATCACTGCCAAAAGATTACACTGGCTCTGGAGTTCCCAGATTGTCGCCTTCTCCATAAGTAAATGAACTGCCTTTTCTCGTCCACACAGACAATGCTGATATAACATAACACTCATTGAGCTGGTTGCAACACCCAGCATCCCTGGTCATGGAGCAGAGCTCACTGATGTTCACCTTATTACACCAAGGGTAGCTACTTTCAAAGTGACTTGCTTTTCTTTTTTAATTTATGCCTCTAATTTGCTGTCTAAATGAAGGCTTCTCCCGTGAGTATTTCTTTTCTACAGTCAAAGACCAATATTTGGGGGCAATTGTTTCCAAACCAAGTGGCTAAAGTCGGGTTGATATTGTTGTAATTATGTGAGTTTGTGTGTGTTATTGTTGTAATTACGTGAGTTTGTATTATGCAAACTTGATTCCCTTTGTGTCCTCCTCTAGACTGTGGCAGACGACGGTAATGGAGAATATGCTGCTGTATTATCTCCTAAAATTTCAGTTTCCTGTTTTGGAAACTCAAATATCTCATGTATTCCCTTTTGGTAAACGTCCGTGCTCTGGGGAACTGCTCCCTTGCCCATGTGCTAATGAGCACTTCCTATCATTAGACCCACAAATCATTACTATCTAATCATAACTGGTTACAAAGCAATTAACAGGGAAAAAAAAGCTCTTAAGAAGAATGCTGATGGTGTTTGGGAGCAGGCCCCGCTTTCCAGCTGCCACCTGACATGGGACTTATAGAGGAAAACATCTGAACCCTGCCCTGCTCCCAGCCCTGTCCCCCAACCCCAGCAAGGCACGAAGACTCACCTTAGCCCCCACACTCGTAGGATGGCCAATGCACGACCGAGGCTGGCTCATCACGTTAACTAACCACATGCTGGGCAGAATTGCTCATGCTCATCCCATTATTTCCCTGTCTCTATTTCCTCTGCTGAGAGACACATGACTGTGTTTAGGCTTTTTTTCTCCTATTGCTGGAGAACTGTGATGAGGCACCTTCGGGTCCTTTGGGCTGCAAGTACATCCATGTGGGACCCACCTGGCGAAGGGCAGCCACCGGTGCCAGAGGCACTTACCCCTGATTTCCTTAAACAAAAGGAGCTCAGGAACGCAGTGAGGGGATACAATAGCACAGTTCAGCTTCCTCCAAAGTAAAACCTAAATCTGGACAGCTGTGCTATAAAGGAGCCTAAGGGGAGTGGCTCAACGCTAGGTTTCTATTGCAGACAACGAATGTTAGCTGAGATTTTATCCTCACTTTGAGGTTTTAAAGTTGCTTTGAGGATAATGGCAGAACTGAGGATTTTATTCTTTTTTGTTTTCTCGTATTCCTGACCGAGCCAGTGTTTTAGTGGTAAAGCTGCCACTACACCCAGGAAAGAAAATCAATAAACAAGTTAGCTGAACTCCACATCCCAGAGCTAAAGGAAACAAGTGGTCCCCATGAGGCTTCACCGTACTATCGAGTACTTTATATCAGCTGTGCATTTATTCTTACAAAAATTTCCTCAAATTAACGTGTTCGTTTACACACATCTGATTAGTAAGGCACAAAGACAACCAGAATTATATCTGAGCTAGGGTCCCAGTTCACTGCTAATCTGCACCAGCATCAGTGGGAGCAGGCTGTGGTTCATTTCAGACCAGCAGCAGTGCTCAGGTCTTCTCTGGGCAGACATCAGCAGACGTGTTACGTACAGTCAGGGAAACAGGATTTCAAGTGACTTGCTCTAGGTCAGAAAAAAGAAGTTACGAGAAAATTTGTACTGAAACCTGGACTAGCTCAGTTCTGCATGTACACCTCCACCAGGCAACTGTCTTCTCCCTTGATCAGGGCAAATGCATAAAACCAGTACTGGATTCAAGCTACCCTATGGTTCGAGCAAGTTCTGTGAACGCAGCTGGAAACCATCTCTGACTGAGCCCCAGCCCCTGGTAGCTCTCACCAGGAAACTGCATGTGCCTCTATACAAAGAACATGGTTTTAAAATGTACAGGGCACACAGCATGATTCATCCTTCCTCACTGACCTACATAGTCATTTATGCCAGAGCGGGATGGAAACAAAGCATTTTTCGTTCTAATTTGGGAGCACATCTCTGCCTCCTTGCCCAGCTCTAACCAATGCTACGTGCCACGAGGCAGGGCAAGGCCACGCGTACACGGGTACTCAGACACATTGTCCTTCCCCACATCTGTTCATCTAAACCACGGTAGAATTTTCCTAGGTTTGAAGTGAAAACGCCAGTGTTTTAAAGAGAAAAGCAAAGGAGCAGCTTAAAGCCATAAAATAATACATCACAGCAAAAGACTGACTAGCAGAGGGCCCTGTGCTGGAAGAAGAGCAGTGCTGGAGGGCAGGACTGAAAGCCATTAGCAAAGCTTTGTGAGGATGCTGGCACAAGTACTCACTCACATCACATATGACATCGTCAAAGCCTTCAGCCCTCTGTTTAGCGAAGGGTAAATTGCTTCCACAGGCTATATCTACACGGAGGATTTTCTGAAATCTCACTAGCCTCACCGAAGTGAAGCTCCATCAGCACCAGCAATATGGGTACTTTGTTACTTATCCTGCCTGGGCAAGGTTATACAAAAATATGGTAAAAATGCCAGTCATAGCAACAATCATGCTGCCACAAGGCTACGATGATCAGAGGAACCAAGGCTTGTAGGCAGACATAATGTCTTTTATTAAAGCAATGCTTTTTATTAGCTATTCCTGGAAAAACCAAGCAAGGATAAAAGCTGTAGGAGACAAAATGTTGGCAATGAAACCTATTAGCCTAATGAGTCCAAGCTTAGGCTCTGTATAAACAGGCTGAAGAGAAGAGTATCTGTCTACTCTGTCTACCCCAGGCAGCCAAGTAGAAGAAAAAACCTTTGTAAAGATGTAGGAGAAGGTGAGAACTCTGCTGAAGAAAGCAGTCACTGTGCCAAACAGAGGTAGTGTGGGGTGACATTATGAATGGAGAAGCTGCTCCCACAAGGTACCGAACATCCCTCAAGCCCTGCTTTAATGAATTAAGCCCAGCATCTCACAGTCAGACCCTGAGAAACTAGTGGAAAGCTTCCTGATTTATTGATAGGCTGGAAGACAGGGCAGAGAGCCAACTGATTGAAAGCAGACAGTCCTGCAGCAGCTGCCAAGATGCTAAATCACAGGCGGAATCCAAACAGGGTGTATAAACGGAGGGGAGATTTATCATTGCCAATAGCTGGCAGCATTGTTCATTGATCCAGTCGTCTGAGAGTATTAGAGGCTGCCACATTGCCTAAGTGCCACTCTGAGAGAGCAACACGTCGCTCGATGCTCCCGAGGTGTTGCTGTTTCAGGGGTGAGGCAGCTCGGCAAAGCACGCCATCACACTCCACACGCAGCACGGCATCGGTTCCCAGCAGCAGCAGGGGCGGTGCAAAAGCCTCACTGTTGGCACGTTGCTCTCATTAAAAAGCTGGAAGAGTGAAAGTATTAGTAGCTCAGGGTTCTCTGGCCATCAGGTTATCTGTAAGGTGATAGTTTAACTTACTCTCTGCCTTTTTAGCTGATTGCTGCTCACTGTTGCTAAATGGGCATGCTAAGAAAATGCACCTCATTCAGCCTTCAGCTATTCCCCAAATTGAAAAAGTGCTCTGTAAAATTCTTGTTCTGAATCCTTGCTCTGAATATGCCTTAGAATGAATAAACAGTTGTAGTTTTACTAGAGAAGTAGTAAAATTCATTCAAGTAATGGCTTCTTGGCAATGTCAAACATGCTGCAGCGCCGGCAGCACCGCTCTGCACGGCACAAGGCTCTGCAAATGACTATGATGGAGTCCAAGTTATCACTACACTAAAATAAGAATTAAATGGGGTTGATCTAGCAAATGTCACGCTGAGTAATCTGATGTTGGAAAATATGCTCTAACTGACATCCTGACCCCTCCTCTCTACATCTGAGATCTTTCTAACATACTTTCCACCCAGGTTGAACATAGGCAGAGATGGTTGAGCCTTCCCTGCCTCTCGGTGCAAACCCTCCTGCCAAAGGTCCAGGTACAGGATCGCTTTCATCCGTATGTGGTGCCAAGAGGAGAAGATTTAGTGGGATTTTGCTGAAAATGTTACATTTCCTATCAGGAGATCCACTTCCTCAGTGAATTTCACTTCTCCTCAACTTTTGCATAACTTGCTTTTTCTAAAGTTGGCAAGGGAGCTTGTCCTGCAAAGTAACTCCTTCCATCCAATGTACAAGCCAATGTACTAACCAAGCTAAAGGTTTATGATTTAACATCAGTCCAAATGTAAGGGCACTTATGTTCTGACAGCTGACCTGCAATGAATTCTAACATAGGATACGTCTTCTAATGGCTTTCTATATTCTTAAAAGATTGCCAGAAATAAAATAGTCTTAAAACTAACAAATCAACAACAAATCATTACTAGTTCTCAATCTGCTTGTGCAGACCGTGGTAACTTTTGCCTGCATCCATGAGACAGAAAGAAGCTGTGTCACTGACTTCAGGGTTCTAAATGTCCACGATAAATGGAGCCAGGGTGCCAAGGAAAACACCAGTGCAAGGAACTGTGGTCAACTTTGCGATGTATCGGGAATACAGGCATGTCTTTAGTCTTCTGACTGGTTTAAAAAAGCTTAAGCAACATAGGCAATGATTACAGCTGTGCTGGAAACTTGACTCTGATCCCAGAAGAAATCTGCTGTACCGATAACATTTTTGAAAGCTTGTCAAGGCATTTTCTTAGTTTTTAATTACCTTCTGCAAGAGGTCATGGCTTACAGCTTGGAACAGAGAGCTGGCAGTAAAGACATCCAGGGTCTATTCTGAGCTGGGGAAGTGACAGGACAGGTGGCTCTGGGCCACTGGCTGCAGCTCCTCGGACCAACTTCCATAACTGTAAAATGGGTAAAATAATACTTGCTGCTCAGGGATGATGCGAGACCTAATTAGATGTTTGCAAGGAGCCCACTGCCCCTCCAATGAACAGTGCAAGAGAAATTAATAGTATTATCATATGGGTAATGAGCTTTCACAAGACAGGGACTCCTTTGTTCAAAGAGACAGGTTTTTTTCAGCAGCAGTCAGGTTCCAGCAGAAGTTTGTTAGAGAAAAGTGAGTGTTGCTCATCTCTGTGTAACTGAGAATATATTGCTTTATATTAGGAGGATTTATCTGTAATGTATTGCATTCCTCAGAGTCTTTACCTTTAGGGAAAGCCTTCGGAATAACTCCTTAATGTCTAGTTTTGTTATGAAAATGAACTTTAGCTATCTTATTAATTGTTTATCTTAAGGCTGCACAATCACTTTGATTATAAAAGTCTAGTGTTATTCAAAAGACTGCAGAATCTCAAGTGAGTCAATGAATATTGAAAAGATATGAGCAACATTCTGCTTTTCTGATTCCGTTCCAGTCATGTGCCCGTTTCTCAGGCGAAGAAGAACAAGAGTGTAATTGTACAGCAACCTATTATTGTGATACAGAAAAAGCAATTACTACATGTATACAAAAAGATCATTAAATATTTCCACTGGTAACCACGAGTCATGCCAGAAGTGTACTACTATCAGACAGTATTTTCATTACATTCCCCACAAGAAGCTTAGTTAGCAATTAATTCCAGCAACAGCATAAGGAAACCGAAGCAGAAGATGTTTTGGCCATCCTTACAAGTAGACTGAAATGAAAAACAAGGTGACAAAAAGTAATTGGAACTTTGCAAGTTGTTAGCTAGTAGAATAATATATGCAGACTTGCCTGACTATCAGGTTTGCAGCCACAGGAGTGAAAGGTGGAGGTGGGTCGGTACAGCTATGACTCCCTGAATGCTGAAGAGGTGAAGCAATCGGCCCAACCCTCTGTTTTTCACCACTGAGAAAAAAAATAAACACTGACATCCCTTCTTCCACTCGCACTTTGCCACTTGCACCAGCAGTTCAAGGCAAAAGCTCCAGCACCTCGCGTTAGAGCCCCATGTGCTCACAGTCCAGGCGAGGAGACAGCTGCCCTTGAAAAGTTTGCGTGTGATGGCAAGTGCTTCAGAGTCACTCACTGCTCTGTTTCTCTCACTTCAAGTGTATTTTCCTTTTTTTGGTGCCTTCATCAACAAAGGTAGGAAATACTGACAAGTTTTCTGTTGCTATATCATGTTTCCATGTATAAACGAACAAGAGACTAAATGTCCTACAGTACCGCAACCGTAAGCGAGAACGGCGCAAACAGTGTTAACATATGACATTTATGAATTATGTATGACCTTTATATTACCACGGTGCCACGGTACCCACCAGACCAGCAATATTAGTCTTTTCCCTCTCCTGCACCACCTTGCACCCCTACACTGCACTGAACTGCCCTGTCTCTCCCACTCCCTCCCCGCTGGTGGCCACTGCCTGCACGGCTTCGCTGCTGTGGCCGTAGAGAGGAGGAGGGCTGGAAGGCAGCCACACTCTGTCTCACCTCCTTACCTCCATGGGCAGAGCACCTCCGTCTCCCCAGAAAAGTGCTCGTTCAGAGCAGAGTGTCTGTGGCATCAGTGGCTGCACCAGATGGAAATGGGAATCCCCAACTCCAAGGTGGGTAGTGGAGGCAGAGGCTTTTTCCAGACAGCAGTGCCAGAGGAGAAACTCCTGAGCCTCAGAAGGGGAGAAGGATCAGAAGCAGACCCATAACAATGTCTTGGCGAAGTCTCCCAGGCTGCCGGTGGGGTCTGCTGTGGCAGAGAAGGAGAGGCACTCAAGGCATTTAGAAAAGAAGCTGTTGTGATTATCAGTGGATTTCTTAAATTATCATACCCTGTGACAATGCCCAATTAATATAAGACATATACCTCTGTCCCTGTTACAGTGCAGTATGGGAAAATTCTGAATTCTTTCTCCTCTGAAATATTAAGGGGAGCAGAAGAGCTTAGATTACTTAATAAGTAATAGCTCAGATTACTTAATAAGAAACTCCAGGCAGTTATGAAAAAGGTATAAAGCACTTTTTCAGGGCTCCTGAAGTTCTACATGCATTAATCAAAGGTAAGTCAGAACAACGATAGCACCGGCGCCATCAAATTAGCTTTGCTTGCAATTGAAGATAGACATCGCGACAAAGTGCTTCCCTTTTCACTGTTTACTTCCAGCTGGTTTGCAATTTGTCATAACTATAAAGCTTATGGCCTTTCTCAGCTCTTTCAAGCTCTGTAATCACTCCAGCAAAGAGATTAACAGGAGGCCAGTTTTGAATTAGCATTTCAGCAGAGTTCAGCTGTGATCTTCCTTATTTTTTGTGTGTATATAACTAAATTCAGCACCTGCAGTGTGACTGCAGTCCTCTAGCCACATAATATGCACACCAGATCAAGGGAAAGCTTGTCTGGATTGCTTCTTTTCTTCTGGAAGGAATCACCAGCGGGAAGAAGAGGTAAGTCAGCCTGATGCCACTGTGACAGCAAAAGCTGCAACTTCAATGTGGATAACACTTATCATTGGCAAGTCAATGGAACATCTTTCTTGGTGAGTTTTATAACTTGGACGTGAAAAGTTCTGGATCCAGCTCCTATTTTCCTGTCTTTATCCACTGGAAAGTGTTCTGATTCCACCAAAATTAAGCTAGCAGAATCCATTTAGTATAGCAGAGAATACAGCACAACTCTCTAGTACATCCAATACTTAAATTTCAAGTAAACTTGTTTAAGATTAGATCAATGTAATAGGATCTACTCCAGATTAACAGAGGCGTAAGCACAGGACTGGAGTTTAAAATTAAGGCCTCAGGGTCCTTCTTCCTGGATTTCTATGTTGGACGCCTCTATAGCTACTCTTAATCTGGAAGATATGATGAAAGTAGGCTACATTGCCAAAAAAGGTGTTTCCCCTTTGCCAGCAATTACTGCCAACACCTAAGCAGGCAAATATTGGGTAATCTCTGTGACTCTGATGATGTTCTGGCATACCTCTGCTTGGAAAACAGACAAGTCAGCAGCTGAGCAGAACGATTTCTGCTGTAACAAAAAAAAAAACCCCACCAAATTATTTGCAAAACACTTCTTATAACAGATGTTGTAAAGAAAAGGCCAGTATGTCAAGAGGTGAAAATGTGAGAGAATTTCTTTTACAGTATTTTCCAACCTCCTACTTAGTCTGCTTTTGAAACTAAATGGCATTCATCCCTGGGGAACTTTCTCAGTACATTCTAGGTCTTGGGAAATACATATTTTCTATGACTAATCACTTTTGCCTTTCCTTGAATTTTCACCCTGTGTTGCTCTTACATTTGTCATGTCCTCATATAATGTTTACCTGGTGATTTATTAAATATTTTTGGGACAGTCTGGGACACCCACTGTCTATTCTTATAATCTGATGCAACTACTTGTGGTGTTCAGAGAACATGGGAAACATGCTGAGTGCAGAGGACAGCCATCCTAGATCAAATCAAAGGTCTAGCTAGCCCAGTATCTGGCAATGGCCAATGGGTTAAGAACAGCACAAGCTTGTGTGGTTTGCCCTCCAGAATATTTTCCTAGCTTCTAGCAACTTCTGGTTTAGGAATTTCATGAGCAGAAATGTTGTCTTCATATTTAGTATAGTTACTTTATATATACATTTCTTCCAGTTATTTATCCCTTTCTCAGTTCTTGTGAACAACATATTATTTGCAGGTTACAGGTTTCAGATTCTGTGGTAGAAAACTAAACCAAGTAGTTTTTTTACTGTTATGTAAGTGAAGTCTTATCATCTGTGGTTATTTCACATCTAATGAAAAAAACACGACTATGATTAATCACATTCAGATTTCCAAAAAGCATTTAGGTTCTTCAGGTTTGGATATTGGTAATTCAGTAGGCAGCGTCCTTCCCTGAGTCATTAAAAACATTGCCTCAGCATGCGGATATTGCTGGAGGTGTCAGCCTTAATATTGAATAAAAACACAAAGTTCTCAGCACTCTGAGACTTTAAAAAAGAACTAATCCATCTTGAGTATTGCTAGTTCTGCTTTCCTCAACCTGCATGGCTGGGATGATCTTCTCGATGGTCACTTAAATGCTCATTTTTTGTCCTCAGCTGCCACATTGCTGCTTTATTTGATGATTGCCCTGTTCCATCCAAGAGGAAGCTGTACAGAGCTGTACCTGGAGCCAAATTACTATGTTCATTAAGACCTCACCCCTCACTCAATTTTATTACTTTGGTGCTGGCTCTAATTACTGAATGGACTGAACAAGCTAAACACTCTAGCAACCTATTATTAAGATTACCTGAAAACACAGGTCAGCATAGCTATTAGAGGTGTGACCAACTTTGTTTTGAAAAAAAAATCTAAATGAGAGCAACTCCTCCCCTTCCATCCAGTCTCACCTGACCTCTGCTGATCCGTCACACCCTTAATATTTTCAGCTGAGTAAGATGAAACTACAGAGGAAACCATGAGTTATAAGTGATTCAATACCAAGTTAATAGGATAAAAGGAGGTTGTTCTTCTTCCTTTACCAGTGTGCTCTGCACAGCAACTCCTCTCTTCCATTGCTACACTGCTAATGCTTGCTACTTAGTCTTGGAGTTAGCCACAGAGTCAACCTTGGAGTTAGCCTCAGTTCTCTTAAGAGAAAACACACCTCATGAATACCTGCTGCTAGTAAGTGGTTGATACAGGAGCTTCTGCAGAGCCAGCGAGTAAGGAGTTTGCTTAACCAGGACTTGCACTGTCACTGTCACTGTCATTGACCGAGAGCACTCTCACTGCAATGGTGTCAGCACACCAGCCCAGCCAGGACCAAATAAAACCTCCTGCCGTCATAAGCATTCGATTCTTGCAAAAATAGGTCACCTAGGAATACAGACTGCCAGAAGCACATACAGGCAAATAAACAACTTTTGGATGCGCGTGACAGAATGGAGAAATATCCTAAAAACCAGGACCAGTAATTCAGAGGGAGAAATAATCTTGTTACCCCAGGATTCCAATTGCCACACTGAAGTTGATGTGAATATGGCCAACAACTTCCATGTGTACAGGATCAAACTCCTGCAACTTAGTTCAGCAAGGCTTCAAGCATTCCCGTACACTGCTGAGAGTGACGGCTGTCCTGTAAAAGCTCAGAAGTTTTGAAGAGTCTGAAATTTAAAAAAGCCTGCTAGTGCAGATACTTCCTGAAAGAGATGCAAAGACGTGGATGCAATACACGAGATAATTACTTCTCACCTGCTTTGAACAGAAACATAAATTACTGGCTTGACTGATCACAGGATCGCAAGAACACAGTTAAAGGTGAGATAGCACCTCTATCTGCAATCTCTTTGGAATAATAAAAGATAAAGATAGCAAGGTAAATACAAATCTATAATTTCTTTGAATTAAATAAAACAAACTAGACTCTTTTTGATTATACCATTTTAGCATAGAGTCTATCATTCAATCACCTAGACATTTAAAATTGAATCAATGACCTGCATTAAGGCCTAAATTCACAACATTCTATTAATTTAAAGTAAGCACAAAGTATGGTCAAGCAGTCCACGTTTGCTGCTGAAGGTGAAAAGGAAAACCATTTTTCTGGGGCCATCAGCAGGGAAACACATGGAAATAGAGCTTAGTTTATTCAAAGCTGTGAAATCTCACCTGTGCTGGGAGTTTAAGGAGCAAAGGAGATTGTTTTTTCAGCTTCAGACAACTGAGGGACTTTGTAGATGCCACCATAGGTCCCAGAGCATAAATAAGCCCAGGTAAGAGTATAAAAAGTGTTATATCTCTGCCTTGCTCTCTTCTAGGAGCCTGATCGTGACAGCTGATTCTGCATACCGCCGTCGGAGTCTGTTGGAGAGGCCTTCACACAGGCGTGACGCAGATAATCTGCTGCTGAACTGGAGGGAGCCATGGATTTGACAGATGTTCATGCAACACTCTGCTTGAATCGATACAGCCTACTGGTCTGAAGTCAACTTTCCACGTAGTAAATAAGCAGAGCTCAGTGTATCCTCAGCCTGGTTAATCCACAATCCAGACAAGCCATGCGTAGATAACTGAGAATTGATTTCCACATTGAAATGGTAGACAAATGACTACAGACTGTCCATTCAATTTATGATCTACAAGGAAAAATAAATGTTTTAATGGTTATCAGTGATATTCAAATTTTCTTCAGAAAATAAAAACCCCCAAATTCCAAAACAAAAGATAATTAAGTGGTTTATTTAAGGCACGGCTTCTTGTTTGCTGATTTGAAAAGCAAAGCAGTGCTACTAAGACAGATAAAGAAGCCTGAGCTGTCTCTCAGAACAGCATATCCAGCACAACTAGACACAGATTAAGGGGTGAGCAGAGGAAATCAAATTTAAACCAGATTTGGATCCTCCCCCTTTTGGTCTTCTCAGGAGATGAAATCTGGTAGCATTATCAGATGGACCAAATGAGGAAAGGAAATAGGAAATCTGTGTGAAACAGCTATGGCTCAAGCAGTTTGAAGGTAAAAAAAAAAAAAAAGAAAACATTGTGGTTACCAGCAAAAAGCGGACACTAGCAACACTGCTACAGTAGCTAATCCAGTCATAAATATTAAGGTTTGCTCTATTTTCTCTTGTTCTTTACTATGTGTTCATACTTAGTACATTGGACTGTGGGAAGGAGAGAAGCTTCATGTGCATTAGTTTGGAATAAAGATTCAGATCTTGGTTTTTGTCCTCTTGACCAATTGAGTCAATGGATCTATTCCTAATAGCTGTCCAGACAAGGATAAAGCTTTGTTTGCCTTCTTAATGCAATAAACAATAAAGGAACTGCAAGAGATGAGTCAAACAGGATTTTAGCTATTGGGAACAAATCTTTGCAAAAAAAAGGGAACTAAAAATTTCATATCTCAGTACAAGTTCAAGCTTTCCCAAAAGGTAGGATTGAACAACTGTGCAGCTGTGGGTTAGTTCACAACAGATGCCCAGAGCGTTCATTCAGCTCAGTATCACTCTGGGCAGTAAAAAAGCCTTTGCGGCACTTTTGCTGAACATCATTAACTCAAGTCCAGGTCCAAATTATTTTTCTAATGCTTGGTTTAAGCAGAAGATCTTCTCATCAAGCCATTTCTCTAGGGCAAAAGGCCAACTGTGTTTCCACTGGTCATAAATATTCCCTGTTCTCCTTGCACTTCTGCCAGTCTTTTTTTTCATGCTGAAGAGTAGCCTTTCAAAAAGACTGAGTAAAGTTGTTTGATGGACAGTATTACATAAAATTGTATTTTTAACTGTTTTTCAGCTGGTTTGTATCTGTTCCTGAAGAACGGTTTATTGCAAAAGCAATGACACACTCCACTGCTTGGGAAGAGTTAAAGACAAGCTACTCTGCAAGTTTGCTCCCCATGAGGAGTGTGCTTGCTGAACAGCTTTCTCCCAGCCCTCATTCTATTTTCCCCTGGGAAAGATATCAATGGACAATTTCATCATCAACATTAAATAGCAGGGTTTATTTCTATGGAGAATTCAGATATGTTAGGCAGATGAGAACATTAAAGATATGCCAGTAATTCTTACAGTATATATTATACTGTTATCTCAAACATTGGTTGAATTAATAGTTATCTGTAACACGTACAGCTAGTCTAGATTAAAACACTTTAAGATTAAGTCTTTAAAAAACTTTTCATTCAACAGAATTTTTCATGAATGAATCTTTTGGAACAAACCCAGGTTTTTGCTTTTCCCACTGAAATGTATTGGTAAAGAGTATTTCCTAATACAAAGCAAAATGTTAATGACCTCCCTCAGCAAATTAGGTTGTGGACTTTAAACATGTGCTTAAAAATTTCAAGTACAAATTTAACTTTTGCTTGTGGGGAAAGTCATTGGATAGTGAGGCATTTCTGACTGGCCGCCAATCCAAAGACCAGATATTCATGATGAAATTTCTTTTGTGAATGGACAAGACTCCTAGCAGACCCAGATAGGTGAGTAGAAGCAGAAAAGGATGTAGTCCTTCCTCAAGCTCATGAAAGCTTCTCTGTGACTTAGATGAGTCTTCAGTAATATCCCAAGACCAAAAAACAGGACAAATTCTGCTCACCCAACTAGGTGAGCATTCACAGTAAAGTCGACGGAATAAATAATATAATCCAGGTTAGAAAGCTTTGTCCAAATCTTGGGGAAAATCCAGATGGAAGTATTCAGAAAACACAGTGATTGTGGGATAAAGGTCTGATGGAGAGTGAGAAATGTCCTAGGCAATTCACACACATATCACCTCGATAAATGCAGAAAAGGCTAGACGTGAAGGAGGAACTCATTTCCACGGGTGGCTGCCAGAAGATGAGGATTAGGTGCTGCTGTACTATTACGTCAGATTGTTTACACCCAAGAAGCAGGAAAAACACGGTAGAGAAATAGGACTGGTAATACTAATCTCAAAATCACAAGGAAGACTGTCTGTATATATTTAGTATGTTAACCAATATGGAGTGGGGGAAGGGAAGCGGTACCATTTTTAGCCTGCTTTCTTAATGAAAAATGATTTATTCAGCCTTGCTCCCCTGTCTAGTATTTGCTTTCCCACTTATCCTCTACTTTTAAAACCATTGACCAGTTTTAAGCTGATTTTACAATTGTATAAAGGTCAATAAGCAGATATAGTTCAAGATGTTTTCAGAATGAAGGTAGCAAGGAAAAACACAGAATCATACGTACTTTTTTATAAATTCCAGTTACACATGACTGAGGGAAATATTCAACGTGAGCTTACAAGAATCTACAAAGGAGCTTACAAAGACCCCAACAGCAACAAAAGTTAGTCAGTTTGCCATCAGTTGCCGGGTATGAGCTCATAGGAGACTTTTCAGCACAGCCCTTGTGAAATGACTTGGTGATGAACTGCAGTTAGACACGTTTTCCAAGCAGGGAAGGCAAAACAGGCGGTGGTACAACTGACCTCAGCAGGCTCCATCCCAGCTGCTTATTCCCACTCACCACACCATTTGTATGGATGGATGAGAAGCGGATTAGATCAGAGAAGGGATAGAGCTGAAAACAGCAAGGCAATCTGTGTTATCTGGCTCACGTGCCCATTCTACTCCACAGAACGATGGCACAGGGAGCCTAGGGACAGGCAACAGGAATAACTATGCAGGAGCAGAGATAGGGTTGACAACCTGGGCAATGAATGCTTGCTCAGAGACAATCTGAGCTTCAATACACACATTGTAAAGGCAAAAATCTGGGACCTGCAGTAAAGGACGAGGGGGAGTGAAGGAGTGGACGGCTACACTGTGGTAATAAAAGGCTTAAAACAGATTGGGAAATTTTACTCAGTCTGAGGGATACTTTGCATCACAATTAGTATTGATGAACGCAGTTGAACTAATAAGGAAGTAAGACACCAGCCAGTGTAAGAGGATCACTGCTTGGCCCTATGAAGTTGAAATTCTAAATTACTCCTATTTATTTTTTTAAGACAAAAATAACTCAAACTTGAAGAAAACAGTGAGAATTTCAAAAAAGACAAATAATTGTTAATAAAATAAAACTCTCATAAATTAAAGCTTTTTTCCTAGACCTACAGACAGGCACTTGTTCCCTTAAGGCATGTGTGAGGCAATGGCACTATGAGACTATGCAATTCGTTCAAGACTAGGCAGGATAAATCAGTTCTCAATAAGCTCCAGGCTTTCATAGCTATGGCTACACAGAAGCTGAACTGGGGTCAGCTCTACACAACACCTCAACTGTGGAGTTCAGTTTCACTTCTCCTCATGTCACAACCATTTTTATTAACCTTTGCATGAAGAAAGGCTCAATTACCTATTAACAGTCTCTTCACTCATAAGTCTTCACTAAAACCTGTTCATATGTGTGTAGATCTTTGTAGCTTAGCTAATGATAACACACGCAACAGTCACCTGGTGAGGTTTATACAAGGTATTTATTATATATACAAACACACCTTCCATGAGCACCACAAGCTTGCAATCTTCCAAACAGCTTCAGGCATTTGGATCTATTAATGTTCACTTAGGACTAATTTCTACATCTGTGGAAAACTCACCCTTGATACCCCAAGACAGGCTGGTAAATAAGTACCTTGGTTTTTCAACAGGGCTAAGTCCCAGTGGAAGTCAAGCATTTTTGAACATGAACTCAGTGAATAAGGCAGCTTCCCCCTTCACATCTGTAATCACAAGACCCTCGCACTGGAAAATATAGTCCATCTGTAATTAGAAATAAATATGGACATGACAGTTATTTATACTAAATCCACCTTATATGGTCTGACCATAAGAAGTGGCCTTGTAGTTACCAATTTTATTTAAATCTTTACATTACCAGGCTGGTGTAAAAGGCTGTTTATGTCAAGAGGAATCCAGCCCTCTTTGTCTTCTGTGCATGCAAGTAAAACATTGAAAATATTTACCCAATTAGACAGTTAGCTCCACCCAAGTATGAACAAACAAAAACAACTGCTCATAGCATTCCAGAGAAACAACACAGCGCAAGAACAAAGATTTCCACATGCAAACACAGGCAACCAGCTAACCACAAAGCAGCAAAACCAGCAGATTCTTAAATGTTAAAAAATAGGGGCAAGTTCTCTTTGATATCCACAAATCTTTGTGCTGCTGATCCAGAAGCAGGGAATAGATGCCTGCCCAATTTTTCCAGCTGAGATTCGTCCAGTGAATGTGAGGAAATTAAATACATATTCAGTTGAATAGATACCGAAGTTGGCCGATGAGAAGACCAATAGCTTCTCAGATGGGATGCAGAGACTTTTTAGCTTCTCAGATGGGACACAAAGCCATTTTATCTTAAGGCATTTCATATTTGTTTCTTCTGTTTCCTCTGATGGGGTTATAGTTCTTTATTCCTTGTGTTTGTTTCTCACTTGGCAGACAGGGGACATAAGAAACTAGCAACACCCAAGAGGTTAATGCATGTTTGCCATGAGGTCTTTTTGCAATCACAGTTTCTGAGCCTCTGCAATAGATGTGAAGGCACCGATCTCATCTTTACAAATGTCACAAAGACCTGACCTTGTGAGGCAATACACAAACAAACCTGACCAAACAGTCAAACCTGGGTGAGTTCTGGACCTATAAACCATTCCGTATGACAGCGGGGCAGAAACATCTAGTTGCCCCCTGACCTCAAAGCTATCCTACTTCGCTTACTTCTGAATAAAGCAAGCGGAAGCTTTCACTGCAGTCAGAGGAGAGAAAAGGGCACCTCCCAAGGCCAGTCCAGACAAACTGGGATCTCAGCAGCACTCTGCACGTACTATTTCCCCCTGCTCTCTTCAAGGGTAACTGATAGCAACAGCTAATAACTTTGGTACCTCCATCTCGTGCGTCCCTCTGAGCAGACCAAGTGGGTGCAGTGCATGTTCCTACACCATGCACATTGTTCTCCTATGTGTTTTGAACTCCTTCAGCGTTTTCCATAAGCAATATCCCCAAATAAGCCTGAATAAGTAACTGAAGCTGGCAGTGTGTAGCTCAGATCCTTATCAAGACGTAACTTGCAGAATCCTAACTTAGTATTTGATTTAAGACTAATCTTTTAGCAGCATCTGTAGAAATAGTAAAATTTACTGTGGCATATTTGAAGCTGTTGTATAAGGTCCAATCCTGCATTACAATGATAGCAAGAGCTATATTAGCGTATAACTAGTACAATTTAGCACATAATTATGTCCTTTGAGTTTGCATGCAAAGTGATGTTATTACAAGTAGAGTGCGTCCTTTTATGAGTAAAAGCTGAAGGGTTTGGCTTTAAGTAAATGCATTTTTCAGCATAACCTAGCTTCAGCAGTTTCTAAAGTATCACTCCAGGCAAAGTTGTAGACTTCCCATATGCTGCACTTTTTAACTTAAAGTTCAGCTTGACAATCTGAAAACACACCCAACAGCAATTCTTACCACCTAGTGCAGTGAACTGCATTTAAGAGTGCTGATGTAATCACTGAAATGGGAATCACAAGACTTTGAAAAGTGGCAATGGTTACAGTACTAATCATGATGCTACATGGAAGCCACATTTTCAGACCTCTTCATGCACTAGTGCATATGCACATTCTCTCTCCGGCATTGTTTCTCCTCTGCACTGGTCTTCCTGGTTGCACTGGGAGCTTTACCCTGGAAAGCTTTTCCCAATGTCCTGTTCAAAACCAAGACTGTTCTCTGAATATACAACACTACAACCTGATGGGAGAAAAAAATCAAAGTTAATCACTTGCACTTCACAGTAGATGAGCTCTACATATTCACTCTCTCAAGATGGCAGCCTGGAAGAGGTACTGGCAGTATTCAGGCACCTCCTCAAATCTCTTTCATGCAGTCATAACATAGTCCTGGAAGATGACCTACAGATATCTTGAAGTACTGTTTTCTTTTAAAGCAATGTGAATTGGGCAGAACCATCCTATATGAAAAGCTCTGCAAGAAAGTGTTTCCCATACGATAGCAACAGCTCTAAAGCTCTCAGCCTTGCACTCCAGAGTTTAAGGGACATGAAGACGTACAGATATAAGCAAGCGTGTGATACTGAGTCTATTCCTGGTAGCCACAACACTGCTATTTATAGCTATTACTGCAGTAAGGACAGGGAAGGAAGGGGCAGAGCAGAGAAGAGCTGATCTGGTTTAGACCTTGACTATCTCATCAGACATCGAGGCTGCAGCTAGGTTCCTAGATGGGAACAGTTCTTCTACCTGAAACAGTGAGAAGAATTTGGAAAATGAGGATGCTGGGAAGTTCTTTCCTCTCCTGTGGAACTGCTCATTCCAAGCTGAATAGCTACAGGAGACTGTCACTACACCTCTGCCCGGCTGTAGCATGATGAAATCTAAAGCTTTAAGCATGTACTGGGGGAGTAGTTCCTTTGCAGTGGCTTCGCAGTTAACCCTATAAGCCAGCATATGAATTCCAGAAGCATCTTCATAAGGCACATACAACAAGAGTAAGTGGGAAGGTTGCTGTCGTAAGTAGATGAAAAGTGCTGGAATTGTGTACCACAAGAAGAGGGCTGTAAGGGGAACCTAGTTTAAGTTTCCTTGAGGAAATTTCCTTTTTATCCTACGTGGGAATGACCAAGTCCCAAGTGGCCAGTCAAGGGAAAAACATTTGAGCTTGCAGTCAACCGTGGACATGATTGCACCTGCACCTTGGAGGAAGCCTTTTACAAAAGCTGGTGTTGTATAAGGATCAGTGATAGAAATGTACTTAGTTTTCTTCATGCAAGTAATGTTTCTACCAAGAAATAAATGCATATGAAAGACAATGCTCCTTCTGTGTTTTTTTTTTTTTTTTTTATCATAATACATCTGTTTATTTCACCTATTCTTTAGACTATTATGACTTGGACTACTATTATGAGAAACTGGCCATCCCCTCATATGACAATTAACTAACTACTCATTTACAAAAGCACTGTAGCCAATAATTTTACTTTCAAGGAAGCCCACTCCTTATAGTGCCCTGCTTTTTGTATCACAGCTGAAAAAAACAAAGGACGTAAACACTACTTTTAAGTGGTATCTTTAAAGATCTGGAGGTAGTATAAATAAATGTATAAAAGCAAACATAGTAAGACCAGAATTCCAACAATTTTTAATCACACCTGGATAGAACAGCTTGCTTCAGTAACACTGATAGAACAGCTTGCCTGGATAGAACAGCTTGCCTCAGTAACACTGCTCATACCAGCCCCACAAACCTGCTATCATCAAAGTGATTTTTTAAACAACAATATAACTAGCATATAGTGTTTTTTTCATAATAAAGTTCACATCAAACCACCACCTTGAATATAAAGTATGAACTCATTGAACTCGCTGCACATAAATATACAGAACAATGGCGATGAATGAAGTTGAAACCGAGACAAAGATGCTGTCTTTGTGTCAGGACAGAGGTTCATTGACAGTGAGTCAGTAGCCACAGCTGCATGTGGGATGTTGATTAGCTAATTATATGATAGTTGTTACATGAATTTATAGACACTTGAAGACTGCAGCCTACATATAATTGTTCTTTGTTTTGTTCTGGTAAAAAAAGCAGCTAGAGAAATGTTGGCAACTAAACAAAAAAACTTCAATTAACATTTTTCATATGCCCACTACAATATTATTAACTACACAAAGACAGAGCTTTGTTAGGATATCTTAGGCTTTAATTTCCATGCTCAGACTCCAACTACAGTTTCTCAGCCTCAGATTATGTAAAAGCAGCCAAGATTTAAGTTCTGCTCAGTGTGGATGACTCACGTTATTACATACTAACCACCAACACATTTTGTTTTACTCCTTTGTTTTACACGCCTGAAGTGTTCTGGCTGGAGTTTGTCTTGTTCAGTCTGTACGTTTCACGTACTGCTTATTGTACCATGTAATCACTCCCCTTTTGGCTTTTAATGAGCTCCTACACTGGGACTTGGGCAATTTCACAAAAGTATGCTACAGAACTCAGCGTACGCCATTTATTACTGAGGTACACTGACCTCCAAGAAGGCACCATGCGATCTGCAGGCTTCCCTGCAGATTCCTGAGCATTCACACAACTACACTGGAGACCACTGATAAAGCAAAGAACTCAGTCTGATAAACTGCTGCTGATGTCAAAAGATTTTTTGAACTCTTGAACATAAGGTTGGCATCAGGAATCAAACAATGCATGCCACTAAATCCTTTTATGGAGACACAGGAGATTAAGGCTTAGCTTATGACTGGGAAGGTTTCTATTCTCTGTATCAATAGGAGAAAGTCTTGAAGGTAAATAAATTCCAGAAAGTCCCCAGTGAAGCAGAGGGTGAGCAGCTTTAGACATAATACGGGTCTTGCTCCAGGATTCCAACCTTCTGAGATTGCATCATCAGCCAGCTCATTTCTTGATCTAGTTTAAGCAGGGAGAAAAATAATGTCGCAGTATCCTAAGTTTCCTGCCCAAAAGGCCCATGAAATAGTCATCGTGAAACAAGCACGTTGTCAGATTCCAGAACATCACAGAGTTTAATACAGAAAGCATGAAAGAATATGTGAAATTATTTATTTATGTAATGAGCTGTGATGCTGAGTACTTCCAGGTTCTGCTGTCTTTGCTAGGGAATGAGATAAAAATAACGACATCATTAATCTTATAAAGACACGTGAGCACTTCCTTCCAGAAATAACCATTAAGCATAAAATTTCAGGCATTAATCAAAGCATGCAGACACAAAATCCTTTTTAGGATTCTAAATGGAAATGTAAAGTGTTATGACTGTAAAGCAACACAAACATAAACAGTCATTTAAACTTTATTCTAAGCAGGTAACTCCAAGAGAAACAAGTTTAGGGCCAATTTCTCAGCTAGTGCATGGTTGTATTGCTTCTCGTGGTTTTAGTGAAGATGCGGCAAGTTTTAGCATCTCAGCAGTTCATCTTTGCTGTTTAAAAGAAGTCTGGAAGAAAGAAGGGCACCACCACATGATATCATGAATAAGAAAAAAAAAAGAAAAAAAGTAATAAAAAGATGCTGCAGGAACTAGCAAAGGAGACATACCTATGAGGAAAGAAAAAACACAGGATGAAAAAATGCTTAAGACGTTCTTTCAGGAAAGAAAACTAGCAGACACAGCACAAGGGAATGTGAACTCTGGCCAGACACTGAGAATATGGGTGAGACGCAGGGGGGGGAAAATTAATACAGAAAGGTATATTTTCAAATAAAGTAGAGATGTAGCACAAGCAAGGGTCAATTATATTTGTTTCCCATAAGTCAACTCCAGAAAGAGATTTCTCACAAAGATGGGTCATTTTATCTCGGATCCACAGTCCTGTTGATAAATCTCAAAGTGATTCAATAACGAAGAAAATTTCCCAGGGAATGAGTTCTAGGTCTTATTTGGAGTGCCAAAAGTACTGCTTAGCAGTCCACAGATACAGATAAAGTGCCTCTGTCAATTCAAAACTCATACACAGTTGCCATGAAGGAAGTGTTATGTCTGCATGTGATTTCCTGGAATAAATTAAATGTTTCTGCAAAGGAACCCATAAAATGCTTACAATATATTAAGACTGTTTTCTCAGTAAATAGCTAACTCAAACTTATAGTCCAGATCCACTGGGTCTGGACCCAGGCTTTGCCAGTGCTGGCAGAGTAGTTGCTCAGACTGTCAGGAGTGTGGGGTCGCTGTGCACCCCATGAATGGCTGCAGATGCAGTATCTGGGTTTGGCACAATCTCCTTACACCATCATTTTAGAATTACAACAGCCGGGATCACGAGTCCCTTGATCTTTGGGAGACACTGCACTAGACACCTTTCAACCTTCCCCATAACTAACTGCCACCTCCCAAGGGGACAACCCACCATGGTGGGCTGGGCAAGCAGACGAGGGCTGGGCTGCAGAGGCCACCACCACCACCTTCATCACTGTCACCACCACTACTAATATCTTCACCACATCTACCTCCACCATCAATATCATAGAATCATAGAATGGTTTAAGTTGGAAGGGACCTTAAAGATCATCTAGCTCCAACCCCCCTACCATGGGCAGGGACACCTCCCATTAGACCAGGCTGCTCAAAGCCCCATCCAGCCTGGCCTTGAACAGTTCTAGGGATGGGGCATCCACAGCTTCTCTGGGCAACCTGTTCCAGTGCCTCAC
>JAHREE010000143.1:8529955-8545885 GCA_033628505.1 Tringa tobata | reverse complement strand
GACCCCAACGCGTGTGTGTTGCAGGAGGGCGGCGAAGCCGATGCCCAGGTTGGAGAGCTGCGCCTGGAGCTGCTCCTGCGCCGCCCGGGAAAGGCACAAACCCCCGCCGGGAGAAACGGCCGAGAAGACGGGTGAGATGCTGAGCTCCTCCGGCCCGGCGGTGGCGGGTCCCGCAGCGGGCAGCCCCACCGGCGGGACCACTTTGAACCGGAGCCAGCACCTGGTGCAGCGGAGCGTGGTCCTCTTCGTGGTGGGCGCCTTCATGGCCCTGGTGCTGAACCTGCTGCAGATCCAGCGGAACGTCACCCTCTTCCCCGACGAGGTGATTTCCACCCTCTTCTCCTCCGCCTGGTGGGTGCCCCCGTGCTGCGGGACGGCAGCGGGTGAGTTGCTATCACGCACACACAGCGTGATTTATTCATTCTTTTTCTCCCGTGGGCAGGCGAGGCGGTGGGGCCGAGCGTGACCCGTGCGGGTGGGGGCTCAGCGCTTCCACCCCCCCCGCAGTGAGTGAGGCGAACCCCGGCTTTTTGGAAGGGTGCGTGCCTACTCCAGCTTTACCCACGCGTGGCCGATTGCCTTTTTTTTTTAAATTTGTTTTGCGCTCAGCGTGGGTAAACGTGCTTTTGACACGGGCGCTCCCCCTCGCCCCGTTCCCTCAGTGACCCCAGCTCGGCGCGGGATTCCCCCGCGCTCCGCCCCCACGGCGGGGCACGAGTGGGGCCGCGCGGCGGGGCCCCGCCCCCTCGCCGGCCATTGGCTGCCGGCGAACTGGTGAGTGGCGGGCGGCCCTCGCCATTGGCTGACGGCGCGAACTGGCCACGGGCGGGGCCGCAAAACAAGGAAGTCACGTGCGGCGGCGCGCTGCCCGGCCCGGCCCCTGCTCGCCACTAGCCCCTGGCCACTCGCCCCCGGCCGCCCCCGCCAGAGCTGCCGCGGAAAACGGCCCCCGTGGGCCTCGGTGGGGTTGGCGGAGCAGCCGGCGTTTGCCTGGTGCGTTAGTGTGGGTGATTCCCGGTTCTCCTTCTCAAAATAAAGCCTTGATGGAGGGTTTAAAGGGTTTAAAAAGGCGTTAAATAAAAAGGAGGGGAGAAATAAGGACAATATTCCCTGTTCTCCTTCTCAAAACAAAGCCTTGATGAAGGGTTTAAAGCGTTTAAAAAGGCGTTAATTAAAAAGGGAGGGAGAAATTGCAATGGGTTTATTTCCTTATATCTTTTAATTTGCGTTGAAAGTACTTTAAACACCTCTTCCATGTTTTGTTTTTCTTTTTTTTTTTAATGTGGTGATACTGTCACGTGCTACTTGTACCTCATAGTAAGGGAGTATGAATGATAAACCATAAACTTTGGTTTCATTCATGAATGAATGATAAACTGAGTAGTAATAAGGTTGCCACGGGGTATGCTCCTGTGAGAGGTCTCATAGTCCTGTCACAGTTGGATTAACCTTTGGCATTTAGCTGTTATCCTAAGGTAAAGGTCCTTGTACCTGCCACTGGAATAACGTAGCTGTTTCAGCATAAGATCATATGTTTTTCTTAGAATGGTATGTCTTGTAGTTTTCTTAACATAGAAGTTACTCCTCTTAGAGGTTTAAGGAGGGGAGGGGAGGAAAGGGGGTAGGAAAGGAAACAAAGAAACATAGATGTAACAAACAGTTAAAGCAGCTTGTGTAAGCTGTTGTCACTTGGAGTTGGTGACAACACATGGAGTTGCAAGGCTAAGAAGAATGAAACTTACCTACTGTTTGTGCTAGCAACTGAGCTAACAGTAGCCTTTGTTTTTCTTCTGCAACCAATTTGCAGACTGATAAGGCTGAGAAAATGCTATATGAGGATAAAAACTTTGTCTGGCTCATAGTATGAGTAGTTCTTTTTCCCTCACATAAATAGGACTGATGGCAGGTGCTTCTTTAAGTTCAGCTCTGTTTCTGTTTGGTATCAAAATTCATCTGATTTGGATGGCAGTGCAGGCTGACTTACAGCCGAGCAGAAGGAGAGAAAGCAGCTCTGCCAAGAAACTTTTGAGTCCAGGCAAATATTTAATTCAGGTCCTGATTCACAGCTAGTGGGTTGAGTTCATAAAACTGCCTGCCCTGCGCATAAGCAATAAATATGCATTCACATATTCCATTCTTTAATGTAATTACACTTTTTGTTACGCTTTATTATTTATTGGTACAAGACAAGCATCTGCTTGGGATGTCAAATGATATATGCTCATGGGAGAAAAGGAGCTTAGAGTCAGATACCCTAACATTGCAATATATATCTCTGCTTTAAAGGTTCAAATAGAATATTGCTTGTTAGAGTGCTTTAGTTTTTTTTTTCTTCTCTTAAGGGGGGGAGGTAATAATTATCTTTTCATCAGGCTTACAGTAGTGTGATAAGCACCTCAATACTTTGTCAAGCACTTATTTGCCAAACTAATATTTAGCTTCATTGAAGTAATCATTGTATAACAGTTAGTACAAGTAGTCTTACTTCTCTTGCAGCTGTTGTTGGCCTCCTGTATCCCTGCATTGACAGCCACCTTGGGGAACCACACAAATTCAAGAGAGAATGGGCCAGCGTAATGCGATGTATAGCAGTCTTTGTTGGCATTAACCATGCAAGTGCTGTATCCTTGAACTAGTTTATGTTGTTGCTTGATGTGCTTAGTCTCCTGTCATGAAACAGTCTCCCCTATTCATGTCTGGGAGAAATACAAAGGTAAGGAGGGGTGCTACTGGCAGAGACATAAACTTCTGTGAGACCTGCAGTGTGCTGCAATAATTACTTTAAGATAGATAATAGAGGTCACTTGCAAGTAATTGGGGGAGGTCTGGGAGCAGAGAGGGATAGACATCATAGTATGTCTGGTTTAACTGTAAGCATAACAGTATAAGCTGTGTTATTTTAATCTGTATGTTGTCTACATCTAATAGTTAATGCAATTAACTAATGAGGTACACTGAACTGTTTAGTAAGAGTGTCCTTTGTGTTGAATAACGATGCAGAAAACCTAAATGAGCAGGGATAGGTTACTCGAGACAAAATCCATAACAGCTAAATGTGTTACAATATAGTATATTCTTTAGGTGCTCAGTGTGACAAAAAATAATGTTGTCTTTGCACTCACACTCCAGTCACAGTCAGCAGGAACTGTGATTGATCAGCAGGTCTGAAAACCAGATCTTTAATGTGTTGTACTTAGAGATACAGAATCATGCTCACTTAGAGTTTGAGTCCTCCCTTGTTCAGTTTCAGCAGCAGGATGTCTGCAAACTTAAGAGGATTGTCCTTAACGTCTTTTTCTAGAAACTAGATTTTGCAAACAACGTCCAGCTGTCCCTGACTCTAGCAGCCTTATCACTGGGTCTTTGGTGGACA
Source organism: Tringa tobata (assembly GCA_033628505.1). Lineage (NCBI taxonomy): Eukaryota > Metazoa > Chordata > Aves > Charadriiformes > Scolopacidae > Tringa > Tringa tobata. Next base: position 8,542,512 of record JAHREE010000143.1, on the reverse strand, counting down.
TTTGATCGTTCAAGAAGTGGTCTTGGACTTGGAATTACAATAGCCTTTGTAGCAACTCTGATAACCCAGTTTCTTGTATATAATGGTGTTTATCAGTAAGTTACACTTTAAAAATACTATTTCAACTGTCTTGTCTTGATAGAAATGGGGTCACATGCACTGGAAGTTAATAATTAACATATTTGTCATGTTCTTATAATAAGACATTTTGTTTGTCTAAGGCAGCTAATTGTCCAGTTGTTCCAAATGATTGGATTGAGAACTCTGGGCGGAGGGTGGGGAGCAGACAAATTGGGATGGTAGCAGCTCAGCAAACTGAACTTCTGCTGGCTTGGTATATTACCAACTGGCATTCAGGAGAGAGTATTTCTAAGCCTTGCTGCCTAAGACCTAATGCTACCAAAGCATTTTGGAAGCTTGTTAAATTAACAGATTTCATTTGGTCTCCCTATTTCTCTTCCTGTGCTACTGGTTTGGCTTTGTCTCTCCCTGGGCCCAGGGAGAGAATTCTGTAGCCTCTTGTTAATAGTATGTAAGGTGATGATAATAACTTGTCTCTAACTTATTTCCTTTTGTTTACTAGGTATACATCCCCAGATTTTCTTTACATCCGTTCTTGGCTTCCATGTATATTTTTCTCAGGAGGTGTGACTGTAGGAAACATAGGACGCCAACTGGCTATGGTAATTACTGTATAATTAGCATTTCCTTTAACTATTGAAATATGTTCCATTGGTTTTAGTCCAAGAACAAACTATGCTTTTAAGGGTATGACTTGCATACTGACGGAGATAAATAAGGGATCTTCCCAAGAGTTGAAATGTAAGTGCACAACCTGTGTTGCCAGTAGAGTGGGAATTGTCTTAGTGATTGAGTATCTTCTGTAGCTTTTTCCAGCAACAGCCTAAATAAGACTGGAATCAGTGCAGTGCTTCTGGTGAGAATCTTAATCACTCCTGCTTCATCAGTACTTTGAATTAACATCTAAGTTAGCTAGAAAACTGAGACACAGATGGGCTTTTGCTATTATTTATGCAGTAAAGCATTTTTGTTAGATTAATGCTATATAGGGACTTTTCCTTTCAAGTCCACCACTTCAGAATCAAATACGCTCTTTCTAGTCGCTTAAGATGTAGTTCAAGTATCACTTCATAAGTGTGATAATATAGTATAGATGACTGTCTCATTTGCTAGATTTTTAAGTATTTCCTTAATAGTGTACTTAAGAGACAAGGCTTTACACTTGCCTGTCAGCCTAAGGTTTGGTTGAGAAAAATGTTCTGACACTGGATAGGAATAATTAATACTCTGTTGATTTAACTTGTCTTGCTACATAAGCCCTTTATCCTGGAAAACATCCTTCAAGTACTTCACTTCCCTAAGGCTGCTGTGCTTTAGGTGCCTTGAACTTTTACTGAAGGAAGGGCATTTGTAGACTTGGGAGTTCCTGAAATACTAGTCTCTGAACTGTTTAGTAAGGGGGAAAGCTGCTTTTGGGGACTGAACAGCAAATGAATAAAAGGACTAGTCTAAAGCTTGCTGTCTTGCCTGCAACAGGCTTTCTCTTCTGTCTGGCCTTGCTAACCCAGTGGATGGGTGCTAATGTACTTCCAGTGGTGATAGTCAGAACTTGATACTGCAGATGGACAGGCTTGCCAACAAGCTGGGCAAGAGAGCCATGTTGCTTGATCACCACTGACTAACGTTAAAGATAATTTCTTTAGTATTGATTCTCAGCTACAATAAATTAACAGTGACCTCTGATAGAAATGGCTGTTTAAAAAAGAAAAGCTGGGGTAAATTTATTCCTACTCTTGTTCCTGAGGGTTTTTTTTTTTCATGCTGACTGATACCAAGTTACAGATTTCCTGGGACTGTGGTCACAATCTTAACTTCACACTCAATTTAGGTTTGCTCTGAGTTTCTTTAAAATACAAGCTTACTTCTCTCCCATCAGATCCCAGTGGTGCATGCTATCTGCATGTGTTCTTTCTTAGGACTACATGTATGGGGGAAAGAGAGGGTATAATTTCTCTTTTTTAAACTTGGCACTCACATCAGGTGAAAAAGATATATTGCTATGGTTTTATTTAAGCTTTGCTATTGCAAGCAGAGTCTCAGAGTAAAATTATAGTCAGTTGTGAAATACAGAACCATAGAACATATCTGGCATATGCAGCGCTTCCAGTTGCCATGCTTCTGATGTTATAAATCAGAGGAAGGGAGTCTTAAGAAAGAACTAAAAGAAATTTAGGCACATAGAATTTTTTTTTCCTTCTTTTCACCTGGCATCTCACCTGAATATATTTAAAATCAGACTGGCTCCTGCCTGCAGCTTTTCTGTCCATCTTGTCATCTCTCTTCCAAAGAAAGAGAGAAGTTGGCAAGGCAAAGCATTCTGTTCTGGTTATCTAGAAGTATCTTCTCATGTGTTTTAGGTTACCATTACTTGGGAAAAACTTGGAGAAGCCAAACATAGTCATAGGAATGCTTCTGCAAGTCACTGTGAAGCATTCAATGCTGCAAATTCAAAGAATTCCACTTCTAAAACAGAATGACAGCATTGAGTCTACTAGTTTTTTTTCTTTTACAAAGATGACCCAAAAGCATCAGTCTGTTTTGTCAGCCATTGTGACTGTGGAAAGAAGATGGAATATTGCATATTTTTTTTAAACTAAACCTGAATAAAACATTTATTTTTGTAGCTATACTCTCCTCTAGTCCCTGTGCTGTTTGGCTGCATGTGACAGCTGCAGATCAAATATTTTCTGGGCACATCTGGAGTAGGAGGCAGCACCTGTGGAAAATGCTCTAGTGGAGTAAAGTTGCCTCACTTCTTCCTCAGCCCCTGCCTGGCTTTTGCAGTTAGAAAAGAAATTAAAAGAAGCAGAATGAGAAGTGTCCCCAAGACGTCCCCTCCCATCCTGTGAAATGTTAGCTAGGAGATGATTCCTGCTTTTCAGTCACTGGATTTCCAGCATTACCTTTAAGCAACCCTGCTGTCAGCAGAGGGTTTTGGGTTTTGTTTGGTTGTTGTTGTGGAGTTTTTATTGGTATCTGCTTGAGGATGAAATCCAACATTTTCTTTAATAGCTTAATTTCAGAGGTGAAGGTGCTACTGCTGCCATCAGCTCTTGCTGCTGATTATGACACCTAAAGTTGCTCAGTCAGTGTTCATCAGCTGGGTTAAAGGGGTGGTGACACTTCAGTTTGAGCTCTTCTCAACATCTGGCAAACTCAGGTGATATTCAGAACTTGGCCCTCACAAATATCTATTGTTTGCTACTGCTTGAGGCTGCAGAATTGTGAATGCATTCAGTACTTGCAAATACATTGGCATTTTGGCTGTAGAATGAGAAGAATGTAGTAAAAGCTTTGCTTTGAAGAAAAGCTGGTTAAATTTCTTGCACTGACTTACTGCAGGGTTTCGTACTAGAAAATGAGTTTAGGAGGAAATGAGTAAGGCTATCTGACACCAGGCTTTGATTGGAAAGTCAAGTAACTTATGCTTGAACACAGTTTGAAAGAGGGCTGTTAAAAAAACAAAAAAACACCAAATTAATGCCCATTGAGTGAAGCACTGTGTACCTTCTACTAAGTAATAAACCGGCATAGGGAGGAAAGCTAACGAAGCCATATGAAAATCTGTGCGATTGGTAGATGGATTTATTGGGTGCACTGAGGCAGCACAGACCCATAGTGACTTTTTTTGTCCTCATTTAAGGAGCATGTCCTTGTTGAGCTTTTATAAGAAGCCATGTCTGCTAGGTCATTGTCAGCCTACCTAAAGTTAGTTGAAAATATTGCATATCTGCTAGGTCATTGTCAGCCTACCTAAAGTTAGTTGAAAATATTGCATAAAGTGTAGTCTCTTATCAAATGGCATTAAAATATAACCTGTGTTTGTTGTTGTTTTATCCATAGGGTATTCCAGAGAAACCACACAATGACTAAATCTTTGAAGAAGAGAGCATGGTGGCAGTGTGAAAGCAACATTACGAAGATGTGTTCCTGTTTCAAATTGAAGATTATTTAGAAAAAATAATCTCTTTATGGGCTCACTGCACAAATGACTTGTGGAAAAAAAAATATTAATCCACTCTTAGAATAGCCAAGTGAAATTAACTGCTTATCTCGAAATCTTACCCTGATTTACTGCATAAGCATTTGCGTATGGCTGTTCTCTGGAAGAGTTTAACACCAAGTTGCATACAACTATTCAGGCAAAGTGGCAGTTTTCCAAGTATTAGATTCCAGTGTAAGTTATTGAAGCAGCTGCCATATTTTAAAGCCTGGAAATCGAAATTTAATTACAAGCTCTTGTATCAGTGCCCAAAGGAAGTAGATCGATGGTGCTTAACAATGATGAAGTATGGTTTAATAGGAATAGTATTTATCCAAATCTTTTAAAAATAGGGTTGTTTAAAAATAAGAGTGATCAAAACAGTTTAAAGGCATTGCACTAATGCTTTTAGGAGCCTTATGAAGGAATCATGCCCTTACTTGTAATGCTGCATTAAGTTTCTGTCTTTGGTGGAGAGGGTTGGAGGGACGAAAGGTTGGAAGTCACTTAGTCTTGAATTTCTAAATTACTAAAGCAAGATAGGTGAACCCTGGAGACAATCTTGTTCTAACGCGAACTTTATCAGGAAATTCTGACTGGAAATTTCATCACTTCTGAAGCTTTCAGCCAGATTTGCAAAAATCAAGTTCTGGCCCCAATTCAGGAAGAAATTTAAGTGTGTGTGCGTATTCCTGCTTAATACTAAAGCAGAATGCTTCAGTGTCTCACCGAAGGAGGTCTTGGGTATCTTAAATGTCTGGTGTCACTGAAAAACCATGCATTGCAGGCCAGTGCTTGGCCATTGAGTATGTGCCCCTGACTCCTGAGATCTGCAGTTTCCTCCTGGAGGTGTCCTTGATCTTGCTTCTGTTTGCGTCAGGGTTTTGGCTTGAAATGGTTGGAAACAGAAGTGGGCCTAAAATGTGATTTAAACTGTATGTGAAGAATAGCAAACAGCTTGTTTTCTCAGTTCAGTTTCTGAAAGATCACTACTTGTTTTTTCACAACCCTATAGAACTTGCAATCTGTGATTGCCTTCTTAAAAAGAAAAAAAAAAGTGCTTATGTCACTACATTAAACATTTGGTGTTTCTTAATACTTAGTTCTGGTGAGCACAACATACTCATTTGATAGCTTAGACCACAGAAGACCTAAATAGCAAGTATTAGGTCTTAAAGTTGAAGTGCAATGTACAGTAAATCTGAGCCTCATGTTCTCTTCAATATCGATCATTTCTTATGAGAGATTAAAGAGAAAAGGGTTCTGAGTTCATTTCAATGCTGCATGGAGTCAAATGGAGCAATAATTTATTTAACTAGTAAAGCTAGTTTTGTTGTATCTTTCATTGAACCCAAATTTTTAGAAATACTCCAATTTTGTGGTTATGGTGTACTTGTAAACTTCTATGAATTTGCCTTTTTGTATTATGCAATTATTATTTTTTTGTGTTCATTTCCAATCTTACATGGCTTCAGATATAGTTAGAGGCATCAGTTAAAGTCTGATCCATCAAAAAAGATGTTGAGGCAAGGTAGCAGTGTTCTGGCTGGTTTCACTCTTCTATGGGAATGCTGTAACTGCTGCTTGTGCTTTTTTGTAGCAGGAAAAATTTAGCACAAAGTCTGTATTACAGAGCAGACCCCAATTCTAATCTTGCTTGGGTGTAAATTGAGTAATTTCATTGGTATAAGATCCTTCCTCAAATGTTTAAAACCTAAATAATCACATTTTATAGGACTACTTGAAGAAATTAGGTCCTCGGCTCAGCTGCTTTAAGAAGTGTGCTACCTGCTGGGGAGACAATTTTGTAATCATCTTGACAACAGTTTCAAAACATTATAAAATCAGATTACTTACTAAAGGTGACAGTGATGTCTACAGCTGTTTGATTGATAGAGAAGTATTTAAAATTTATTTGTAAAGACTGAACTAAATCTGTATGCATTAGAAATAATGCAGCCAAAAATGTAAGTCAAAAGTTCATTTTTTGCCAATACTTCTGAGTATCTTAACCAAAGTGATTTAAGTTTGGAAGAGGCAGGAGGGGAGTGAAGAAAATTTGCACTATTCTGAATTTGAACACTTAAATTCTCATTCTTACTGATAAGTTTTCAGCGGTGTGTTTGGTTTTACACTTTTTTTACTATTAAAGTTTTAAGATCAAGTCGGGTTTGCCTTGGATTCTCTGTATTCACATTATGCAGGAATCTTTCTTGAAAGGGACAGTTGTTATGGTTGCATAACAAATATCCAGTCATGCATACTCAGTGGTTTAAAAAAAAATAAATAAATCCTAAACTGAATTTAGAGATTAGCTTTTAGAGGCGTTTCCAGCTTGGGTTAGACAGTTGAAGAAAAAGAACCTTGCTACTGTGCCAAGAAAGTGGTGTGTGTGTTACAGTTATGTGACTTAGGGTACAGAATTTTATCACTATTGTCTTCCAAGATGCTGAAATTCATAATTTGAAACAAAATATGGAGGGGGCAGGGCAAGCATTCAAATTCCTGTTGGGGCTTGGTTATCTGCAGTAATGATTACTAAACTCTGAAGCATCTTAAAGAGTGTCAACAGTAAGAAGGAGTAATCACAGCTGATAAGGCTGAGCAATTCTAAAACTGTTGCATCGTCTGATTTAGGGAATTGTGTTGCGAATTTAGACAAAAAGTCTTCAATTTTACTGCACTTAAATATTTATTTCAGACTTCTAGAAGCTGCTATGTTTCTGGTGGAAAGGGTAGAATGGCTTTTTGATCAATCTTCATCTAAATCAATGCAGAGTCTCAGCTTAGGTGAAGAAGGCTTAATTAGGAACTTCATTAACTATTTTAGCTTAAATAGCCTGAGCTTGCTTAACTTCAGTGTGTGCTCCATGAGAGCTGAGGAGGTAGCTGTTAACAGCTCTAATCTGAGGATGGCCCAGATCCTCCAGGTACATCGTTTTCTCTCAAACTGTGCTCAGATTTTTCCAAAAGGAATTAAAAATATGTATTTAAAAAAAAAAAAAAAGTGGGATACTGCCTGGTCTTGGAGAACTAGGACATGATGGTCTCCTTTGGAGACAGGAAAGTGTGTACGAAGTTTCTAAAGAAAAAATTCCCAGCAAGAATGCTGATTTGACCTGTGCATAGTTCCTGCCGATTCATTCAGCAGGTTGTTCAGCCTTTGGCTCTAAGCGTGGGGATTTGCAGGTGCTAAATTAGCCACAGGAGGGCCCATAGTCTGTTCTCTGAATGCAACAGGAACATATTGAGATGAATAATGAAATTAAGTCTCAATTGCCTTATCGCACATCAGAGTAGCTCCAAAATTCATGAGAACAAAGCATTACACGCTGAATTAATTGAACAAAGTGTACTTTATAAAAGAGATGATTGAGGGTCTTGGAAACCTGTGAGAGTTGTGGGTGATCACGGCTTCTTCCAGCTAAAAGGTCAAGAAAAGGTACCTACAGGTGATCATCGTTTCTCTGGGCAATGAAATGCCACTTGAGTTGACCCATCCCTAGTTTGGAGTTCTCCCCCTGCATTTAAATGGTATTGTTCAGTGATGATGTTCCATCTTCATGGGCTACAGCTGCGGAGAAGTGAATTTTATGTGCAATAAAACCACAGTCCTCATGCCCATCTGTGTGATAAAGTTTGTAGGTTGTGATGGTGCTACTGGCCTGATCTGGTTAACTTTCAAAGACAAGAATTCAAAGTACATATGATAATTTCTATGAAGAATGCATTACTGCCCCCAAAGTCTTAAAGGATCAGAGCTCACATGAGTTTTATTCTACAGTAAAGTTTGGTTTTTTTTCCAGCTGCAAGTCATGTTTTCTCCATTACAGTCAGTCACGGCTGTGTATCAAGTTGTTTAAGCGCTATAGTATTGTTATATTAAATATCAGGAAAGGGCTATAGAGATTACATCAACTTGCTGTATCCTAGGAATTAAAACACCAGTTATAAATCAGCATTTTTTTGCACAGAAATCCAACACAGCTACATCACTTTCTCCCAGTGCATAGAATGAATTACACCTGGCCCATGTTTTTCTGGGGAGGATGGAGGAGAGGAAAGGGGTTTTTTTTCCCCACCCTTTCTCTCCAGATTCCCACCAGATAGAAAAGGACACGTTCCTGCATTGCAGGATCTGGCCTGAAGTCAGGGTTGAATCCGGGTTAGTGCCATCGCAGCAGCTGATGTTACAGTGTAAGTGAAAGCTAAGTGACTTCATGGAGGTCACGTTTATTCACCCTGAACATTCTTAGCCCCATTCAGAGAGCCTTGAGGGCTATATTCTAGCCGTATCAAGCTGAACTAGCTTCAACTAAAAAAAATAAAATATATATATATTTAAGTCCTGTTGAAGGCTGTGTATGTCTCTTACCTGCATATGCATGCACAGGAAGCTCATCCTTTCCAAGGTATCTTGGCGTAGCTGCCCAAAAATTAAAGCAAGGTAACCTGGACTCACAAGAGAGCCCAGGTCCCATGCGATGAGGGCCTGGGACAGAAAGGTTCGCTGAGATGTTTCTGCAGAAATGCAAGTTGTTTGTGTGTGACTGGAGTTCTTCAAGACAAAGGGTCTGGTGGCTTTTCTGGCTGTGTTTGGAATTGCAGTGTAGCAGAGAGACACCAGACTGCTTCAGATCAGGTGGCTTGGGACAACCACAGCTTGGAGAGGACTTTATTCTGCAATGCAGAAAGGCCCACAGCCAACTGGGAACATGCCCAGCAGTACCTACAGCCTTTCCTATCCATCACCAATGAACTCCTGGGACATGCAGGGTTGACCAAGGGGGTTGTGATCCCTCTTGCGGGGTGGGAGATTTCTAAACCTTGGACTTGGACACAAAGGAGATGTTATGTTATAAACAGAGATCATTTAGGAGCAGGAGATGGTGAGATCACTGAGAGGTGTCACTGAGGATTGGGTTTTCCTGGACACATTAGGGTGCTCCTCAGCTCATCGCTTGAAACCCACTGGTCTGGCCCGTGATGTGGGGCTTTGTGGGTTCACATTGCTTCCTGTCACCGCAGGCTGGCAGGTATGTGAGGGCAACTGCCCAAACACTGCACAATATGTTCACATCTTCCAGCGACGGCAAAAGTCCTCCATCCGAGGTGGCTGTGGGAGATCTGCCACTGACCACAGTAAAGACAAGACCAGACCCCCTTTTTTTTTTTTTTTTTTGAATGAATACAAGAACTCTGAGCCCAAAGTTTGGGTCAACTGAAACACGTGTTACCATCTTGAAACATGCTGTTTTCATTCTGACCTTTGAAAAGTGGTCCAAGTTGTTTAACAGTGCAATGTTTCACCAATTCCAAAATCTAAGCCATGCTTTTTTTTTTAATAGACATATGATGAGCAATTTCAATTTCCAGACTTTTTTCCTGGGTATTTTTCAGGTTACAGAAATTCATAAGAATATGTTGGTGTGGGAATTACCTCTTGTTTTGATAAATCAGCATTTCTGGGGCGGTGTGGGGGGGAATTTTTTTCCAAAAATTCCTGATCACTTTTACTATGTTTCTCTTCACTTACTCATCACCCTCTTTTATTTCCTGGCCCTGGCTTCATCACCCTTCAGGCTTCATCACTCCTCAGACTTCATCCTTCTCCATGCCACCCCAACAGTGGCTTGAAAGGCAGCAGAGACCTGTGCTGGATCTGTAGGCTGCACACTGCTCTGTCTGGACATCTCCGTTCTCAGACTTTATTCTCAGCTTCCTTCTTTTCCTGCCTGTCTCTGAACTTCTATCCACAATAAAAATAGCAAGCAGGGAGCTGGGTTGTTCTGTGGAATCTCTGCCTTCTTCTGACAATTGCATTTCAGAAGATGAACTGAAGGATTAAAAAAACCAAATAAACACACACAAAAAAAAAAACCACCAAATTTTTCTCACCAGTTCTGCCCTGGATCAGAAGATCATCTTTGCAGTGCCAGCTGTGTAGCTGTCACGTTTTACTGGAAACTGCCACGATTCCAAATAGCAGCTCTTGGAGATGGGACACCTTGGGCTTTGTGTTAACTCTGAAACCTACAAGCATCGTTTACTTTTTAATACCAGTACCTATCACGCTGTTGCTGCTTCATGAAAGACAAGCTACTGTTGAATTTAATGCTAGGTATAATTTGAACCTGATGTCTCCCAAAAGCAAGAAATCTTGTCTGTGATCCCTGATCACTGCTGGTGTGCAGCTGGGAGACCAGGGGTAGAAGGAAGTGGTGGAGTCACCATCCCTGGAGGTCTTTAAAGGATGAGTAGATGTGGTGTAGGAAGGAGGTTCAACACATCCCAGCTGGCATCATGCAAACCCACTCCAAATTTTGCCCTGCAAGGGTCAGACAGCGTAGTCTAGAAATCTCTGTGAAGCTAACGGAGATGCAGAGCTTGAGCTAAGGAAGACTCACCAGCTGACTAACCCAGCATTAGCAAAGTAAACAGGGCAAAAATCAAAACTTCAAGGGCTCTCTTGTGCAACAGAGACCTTGTCCAGACAAGCAGAGCTCATTTGTTTCCACGCAGAGCTCTGCAGCAATGAAAATCTTTGCAAGCTCTGGTTTTAGACATTTTATCTTGTTTCACTGAAGCACCGAGACAGTGCAGGCAGTAAGGTCCTGAGCTCAGAAAGGATTCACACCCAAGGACATGAAGTGCATCGTAGGTGAAGCCAGTGGGACTGGAGATGTTCTGAGCATCACAAGCAGCTCCAGGTCTGGAGTTCTGCTCGCAGCAGGGAGCAGCAGCCATAGTGGAGCAGCAGTGACCGTCATGGCTCAGGGCTGGAGGTCAGCCACCGAGTAACCCTCCTGCCAGACCTCCCATGGGTCACCTCCCAAGCACCTGGCTTAAGGCTATTTTGGAAGAAGTTGAGTAAGAGTGAATAAAAACATGAGGCAGGAGAAGAGCCACGCTAGTAAGAGTTATCAGCTGAAGTGGAAGAAGATAGTAATGGTATCTAACAGGGTAACCAGTCCTGATGATTTCACTTAGATTCTTATCAGATTTTTTTCTTGTCATGCAAAGATAGCACTTGGTATCACCAGGGCAGATCCTGATGTCATTGCTTACTTTTTACCTCATCTTTACTCAAACAGCCTGCAGTGCTGCTGGGATGAGAGTCCTCCATGGTATGAACGAGTCCGCACTGAATATAGACTTGAAGAGACAACCCAAGGAATGGTGGTCCTCTCAGTGGAACTCACTTGCAAAACACAGACATTACCATCATTTCAGACACCCCAGGGTATTCAAGGCATCCCTATGGGGCTGATAGATTGGAGACCCATAGGCAGGAGCAGCAGCTGAAGGCCACACAAATGATGTGGGACATCTCAGATGGCACTAGGCTCAAGTTTTGAACCTCACCCTCCATCAAACATTGGAAGTAGACCCTGAAGCAAACGCTCCACGATACTTCAGGATCATCATACCCACAGCCCATGGTCACGAGAAGGAGTGATCTCCTGGAAGGCACAGCCAGGTGAGGGAAGTTTGAACGCGAAGTTATGAAGTTGATAGAACATGTAGCCTCATGCAGGGGCCTGCGAATGAGTCCTTCCCATCAGATCTGCAGTGGGACTTGGGAAAAGAACAGCTGCATTTGCCTGCCTACTCCTTGGGCATGTTCCACCTGCTTAATTGAAGGCAGGTTCAAATGAGCCATCTGTTGACCTGGTTGAGGAATCAGAGCTTCCATTAATTTAAAGATATTTTTACACGTTATTAAAGGCCTAGAAGGAAAGGAGAGACGAATAAAAAACAACGGTAAGAAGCTTTGCCTTAGAGGCACAGGTAATATCTGTAACAGCTGCTACACCCTATGCCTCAGCTAATTGTTAAATGAGTCACCCTGGCAAAAGAAGCATTAATAAAGGGAAGCGAAGACTGAACATCTGGAAAATAATATGAAAGGGAAGAATTTTCATATTTTGGAACTCCTTGCTGGGTGGGAACTGCTTGGGGAGACGGCTCTAATTGCTTGTCTGAGAGAATGAAAAGTGAATCTATTCCCAGCCTGAAATCAGCACGGTCATTGCATATTCCTCTCCGCTCTCCCGTCCCAGTGCCACAACCGTTATGTGGAGCACTGACCTGCAAAGACCAAGGCACGTTCTTCATCTTCTGCACCTCGGTCAGACAGCGATGTGGGTCCACAAAGCCAACGGTGTGCACCAGCCTCCTCAGGACCTGGCTCCAAGCTCAGGAGAAGTTGCTTTGAGCAGCCGAGTGCAAGATGTGCTACCAAACCAAGGTTATTCTGGTGGCACCTGTGAACTGGTGCTGATGGGTGGTTACCAGGATCCAGTTTTGATGTACTATGCCTGGGGCTGTCAAACTTTCTCGGCAATGGCCATAGGGTAGGAGGGGAGGACACCAGGCCTTCTGCTGCCTGCTCCTGCTGCCCATGGCTCTGTGCATTGTGGCTCTTTGCTGGGTATGGGGAGCTAAAGACATGGCCAAGTTTCTCCCTCTACAGAAAAATGGCATGGCCAAC
>JAHREE010000143.1:8511334-8525471 GCA_033628505.1 Tringa tobata | reverse complement strand
CCTCCATCCTTCCATCCCTCCATCCCTCCATCCCTCCATCCCTCCATCCCTCCATCCCTCCGTCCCTCCATCCTTCCTTTCCTCCATCCTTCTGTCCCTCCCGCAGGGGTTTCAGCGTCTCACAACAACAAAAGTCGGATTTTTTACTATTAAAAAAAAAAGAAGAAGAAGAAAAAAAAGGGAAAAAATCCACAAAGCAGTGTGCATTTCCAGTCCCCCCCAACCTCATCCACCCACGCACCTCTTGGGCACGGCACCGCGCCGCCTTGCACGCCACACAACCAGGAGGAAACGGTACCGAGAAGCCTCGGAAAGAAGGGCATAGTTTATTTAAGCCAGCCATTAATCCTACTTACCTTGCTGCTATTTGGACCTAATCCTATTTCCTCCGGGCGTTACAAGGACAGTGAAACCACACATTTTTGTTCTCCTGGAGGAGGCCGGCCGGGAGGAGCGTGTCGCCGGTGCCTGGGCTGCCTCCGGAGCCGGAGGGACGGGATGCGCTCCGCGGGCAGCGGCAGCCTCCAAAGGAAATCACTCAAGGGAAACTTCGCCTGAGACAAAAAAAAAAAAAACCCAAACCACCAAAAAAAACCCCACAAAAAAACCAAACCACATTCAATTTCCTGACTATTGCTTTCCTCCCCGAGTTATTTATTTTGGCAACTGCACATTCAATAAATGAAATACTCAATCAACTGAGCTCCTCGCCAGCTTGCCTGGTTCTTTCAGGAGACTTTTTTTTTTTAGATTTTATTGCTTAAATAAACTACAGGGAAGGTTCCCATATCCCGGCTTTGCCTGGCAACTGGTGTATTACATGGCTTATGAATTTTGCAGACAATGAACCCCAGTGTGGATGAAGTGGACCGTACACACACGTACATGCCATTCCCCGGGCACGTTAGACATCGGGGCAAAGTATCGCTTATTCTTTCATCTTTTTCACACCTTTTCCTTTCCCAGGCTTTGCCCCAAATGCTGAGGGTTGGGATGTGAAGCTAATGCCAGAGATTTCGCTGCAGAGACGGAAACCTCTTAAAATAATCAGATGGCAAAATACCAGGCTCACCCCCGAGAGCAGCGTTTGTAATGCTCCTGCCTGGCATTTTATTCCCTGCTTTATCTCCCCGTATCACACAAATCCATACGCTGTGTATCATTTCTCTTTGAAATGCCATGAACTTGGTGTTTTAAATCGAACCAGCCTTTCTTTTTTTTTTTTTTTTCATTCTTTTTTTTTTTCTTTTTTCTTTCTTTTTTTTTTTTTTTAGCTGCAAAACAATAGAGATTGTCAAAAGGGCCCCGGGTTGAGCTTTTCTACGTGTTCACAAAGCGTTAAAGCTTTATCGAACAAACCGGCTCTGTCTGACCCCGGCCAGACAAAAGGCAACTTCCATTTTCCTCTGTGGAGGAGAGGGGCAGGGGGGGACAGAGGGGATGTACAGTAGGGGACAGGGTGCCCCTGGGGCTCCTGGCTGCCCAGAAGCAGCGGTGGGATGCCCTGTCACCCAGCCAGGACCCCTGGTGCTGCCCGTCTCGGTCCCTTTGGAGGTGCTGCTGATGTGCTCAGCCTCCTGAAGGTGGGGGAGATGGTGCCAATGTAGACAGGGGAGCAACAGCCCTGCAGGCTGGGGGGCTTGGACATGACTTTTGGGGTAATCCTGTGCTGCACCGAGATGTGCTGCACCCACCCAGGGCAGTGCTGCAGCCATATGAGGCCAGGCAATGCTACCCAGTGGCAGGCACACCCCCATGCCACCCTCCCAGGACACAAGTCAGTCCAGCCATGCCCTCCTCAGCCACCCCATGCAAAGTCCTGCTCATGCCTGAGCACACCACTACCTGCCTGGTGCTGCTGCGTCCTGCCATGCACGCCCCAGCTGCATGCCTGTGTTCCCTGCCCCAAAAAACACCCCCTGGCATGGAGCAGAGACATGCCACGGGGCCACGCTTCCCCCTCAAGCTAGACCCCACTCTGATGTCCAGCCAGAGACATCAGCGAGCCTCAGCTGAACAAATATCTCCCCCAACCCAAGCAATCCTGGACACTTTGAATTTCTCCTCAAGGCTAAGCAGAGAGCAGAACCACTCCATTGCTCCTATGGTCCACCTTGACGATTTACCATTGTCATGGGGGGGGCAGTTTAATGAATTTTGAACATGGTGAGACAATCTTGTTCTTCTGGAGCAGCGCACAACCGTGGTGGCGGGAAACCATGGCCAGGCGTCGATGAGAGAAATGGCAAGAGTAGTCAGAAATAGTCAGAATGTCAGAATTGTCTTTCAGGAAACACCACAGGCAGGGGGACAACTGGCAGGTGAAGGGATCTGTAAGTTCCGATGTCTAGATGTGGGCGTCTACATGAGCTTGGGCTCTGGGTTGCCCACATGGAGGACCACTCGACCTTCCAGTGCTGGGCCAGAAGTGTTGGTCTTTTGTAGGGCACTGGTGACATCTACCATCGCTATATGGGCATCCCAGACACCCTTCCACTGGCACCTGTCTCTGCTAACTGCTGCCACAGCTTGTGCATTTTGCTCAGATGTAGACTCTTACACGAAGACACCAAGCTAAATACTGCCCAGCGTGTCTGCAGCCTTGCCAGGAGCCTGACCAACGTTTTCTCCAGCTCCAGCAGCAACCAGGTAGGAGATGAATCGTTTTATTGACGAGTGTGGTGATGCCTGTGAGCAGGGACGTGTGTCTGGGGCACCGTGGTGCTGAGCGGTGTGAGCAGCTTATTATGGTGTTTGCTGGCTTGGACCCATTGTGCCACCTTCTCCTGCACACGGAGAGGGATGCCCTTTGCTGGCACCTGGGGCTGAAGTGGGCTGCTCAGAGACGGATGGGAGAAACCCTCACCTCCCATGAGCTGTGTTTTGGGGTTTGCTGGTGAAGTCCACACTACTTCTCCCTCGGGTTTGGTGATTTGCAGAGACCCTCCTGCCCTACACCCATACCTACCCCATGGACAGTAAAGCAACACCAATGCTGCCACAGTGGCAGAGACCACGTTCCTGTGGCTAAATCATGTTCTCATCGTGCCAAAGCACCCATTAATTTCCAATCCTGCTCATAAAATATTCTTTTCCAAGGAGGACCGTGCTCAGCCTTGGGCTTGTCGAGCTTTAGGTGGTGGGCGCAGGCTGCACCAGCAGCGTTTTGCATTACTAGTTAAGGGAACTCAGCTTGGCCGTCAGCAGAGATTTGTAAGCCTGATTATATTCCTAAGCATATGTTTGGAAATGAGCAGCAGCTCTCTGAAGTCGGTGGAATTGCTCTGATTGAAAAATCTCAAGTCAAGAGGAGGGGAGCCAGGCGCCGGGTCTGAGCTCCCGCTTGGAAGCGCCCCAGGCAGAGAGACACAGCTTTGGGCTCTGCCCCCCACCCCAGGAGGGAAGTTGGACAGAAACCAGAGCAAACATCTCTGTCGTGAAAATCCCACAATATCACAGAAGTGTTTGTGTTGGCGCTTTCTAAGTGTGTAAACGACGAACCAAATTACCTGGGTGGGCACTACCTGCCTGGCACCTTCTCCAGGCTATTTTACATGGTTTGGAGGAAAATCCTAAAGGGAAAGGGAAGCTCGTTGAACACAGGATGCACCAGATATTCCCACCAGCAGATGCTTGTTTTTCAGTGCTGGAACAAGTGAGAGATTTAAGAGACTGGAAAGGCAAGCAGGTCCTTTGGTTGCCCCACATTAGAAGCAGTGGGAGATGAACGCCATAAAATATTCCTCGTGCAGGGTCACAACTCTGCAGCAGCCACACGTCCACCCTCTGCATCCCCTGCCTCCAAACACACTGCTGCTCAAAGATTGACCACAAAAAAAAAAAACCAAAAAAAAAAAAAAAAAACCTTGGAAAAAACAAATTGGAATTGCACCCATGCAGGTTTTCACATCAGAAGGAAGATGCTGTTCTCGTAGTGAGGATCAGACCCACTGAGGCTGAGATGAGCCACCCAGAGCAGCCACCACACGGTGCCTCCAGGAGCATCTGCCCTGACTCTCCACTCGCCCACAGGGCTGGGGCTGGACCCTCCGGTGGGTAATAAATCCCAGCCACGTGGCTAGAATTACTCCCACTTTACACCAGCACAAGGGATGGGGGGAATCAGGCTGACTTTGTGTAACTGGGACAAGAGAAAATTCTATTTAAATTCTGCACCCCACCAGTGAATCTTGCAGCAGCCTAATTTTTCTACGAATAATGCCTTGGGCAAGGCTTGTGTGGCCCAGAAAAGGAAAAAAAAAAAAAAAAAAAAGTTTGAATTTCCTCTATCCTGCTTATTTGAAACCTCCTTCTAAACGGCTGGTGAATCTTGGGAGGTTTGGTGGCCAAATTGGGGCTGTGATGCTGGAGAGGGCACCCGGCTGGGGAGGGCTGGCACCCGTCGAAGCGAGGAGGGCACGGATAGAGGGAGTCAAACACTTGTGCGATTAAGCCAGAGAGGAAAAATTAAAAAAAAAAAAAAAAAAAAGAAGAAGAAGAAAAAAAATTAATTGAGTAACCTCAAATTACAAATCAATTTGAGGAAATCCCAATCTAGCTGCAGACACTCTGTGAGCAGTTCAAGCTAAATTCATTGAGCAGACGGCTCTAATTAGCACACGGTGCTGGCTCGCCCCGACAAGCTCCACGTGGCTTTCTCCATGTTGGGTGTGCTCGGTCCTGAGCGGTGACACTCATCAATTTGACCCAAAATACATCGAGGGCGGGGTGTCACCGCCTTGAGATCGTTTAGGGGCTGAAGGAAGTCAAACTCCAAATTCCTGCACTCCCAACACCTCTGTGCTGCCTTGTCCCAGCCACCCCGGGCTGGTTCCTGACCTCATTCATGCCAGTGCAAATCTGCAATAACTTCACGTTAGCCACAGGGTTTATTACAAATTGTCCTTGTGCAAAAGAGACCAGAATCTGGTTTATAAAGTTGGCTTCTGTTCCCTCACTCCCATGCAAGAAACCCTGCTGCAGCCGGAGTCAGTGGGACAGCTTTCACCTCTAAACTTCGGGAGAATTGCCCCCAATTCACACCGATGGAAGCAAGGGGCAAACCCATTTCCTCCCTAATAGCAACTTTGCTTTGGTGGTACAGGATTTAGCCTGTTAGATTGAATGAGGACTGAACTTTTCTGGGGGAGGGAGCCCAGCTGAAGATGAACAGCAAGGATGCCACCGCAGCGAGGCATGTCTACTTACTGGAAGAAAAGTATGAAACGCTGCACCAAAGGAAAAAAAAAAAAACAACCAACCTTTTTCAGCTTTAGTGAAAGATGTGACCTCATTCTTTTCCTGGGGCTGTAGAGATATGTGGCATTTTCCTTGTAGAGAAGTGTATTTTTCCGTCGGGAAAGGCTGAAAGACTATTTGGGTAGCGTATTATTTTAGACATATTTTGCATTCCTGCTCTCCCTCGGAGAAGGAAGCTGCTTTCTCCTGCTTCTGCAACCCCTCCTTATTCCCCTGTACCAAACCAAGTTTGTTCAAACACGTAGGACTAGATCCGTGGCTAATGCAAACACGAGCATCCATAAAGCTGTGCTGATTTACACCTGGAGACTTGCACCTCCGGCACGAATTTCTGATTTTTTCTATAATATTCATCTTAATCCCCATCCTTCCTCAAGCCTTTTATCCTTTTTTAACTCGATGCCTTCCACTGGGAGGAAAATTCTGATCTCTCCATTGTATCCTCTTGCGCGTATCTGGAGCCCGAATCACATTTAGTTCTGTTTGCACAGTGTTTGACAATGTAGTGGGAAAAAAGTAGGTGATATTGTCACGGTCTCTCACACTTCGTGGGCTGCACTGCCGTAAGGAGAGCTTGAAATCTTTGCACGGCATCGAAAGCATTGCTGTAGTGGTAGAGGTTATTGCTCTTCTGAATTGAAGCATTTCAATGAGGGAACGTTTGCAGGGAGAAATATTCCTTTGACTAATTGGGGTAACTGCATAGAGCAGACAGTCTTCGGGGTGTTCAGCTTTCAGATCGGAAGGAAAAGGTGGGTGCAATACACTTTGTCTACCTTTCCAGCTACAGTACAACCCTTCCAGGTGGGATATAAAGTATTCCCCTACCTACAACCGCCGTCCTCAGGAAGCCTTTTGCTCACCCTCTGCCCGGTGTTGCTACTGCAAATGGGTTGTGAGCAGGTGCCTGGGATGCATTGCCCAAGCGTGGACACGGGCATTGCAAATGTCACACCCAAGCCTGTCACTCGGGCTGCCCTTACAGCCGTGGAAAGAGGTGGGTTCCTCCTAAGGAGAGAAGTTCCTCCCCAAAAGCACCTGAAGAAGAATAGTCCTCAGAAATGCTGTCTTCAGTCCGCCAACTTGGGAATGCTTCAGGTGATGGGCTCTCCCGCAAATGGGAAGGGGTGAGCTCCATCCACAGTCTCCTCTCGTCCTGTGAAGGGGTTGGGAAGACATCCAGAAGCTCATGTCTCCAGCCTGTGGTTGCCCCTACGGCTCCCAAGGAAGCCATCTGCACCCAAAGCTGCCCTTACAAGCCAGGTACAGCTCAAGCAATTTCACAGTGGGGTCCAAGCAAGCAGTGATGGCTTGATGATTCACTTTTTCCTACCCAAGGAAAAGTCAGATAGGCTTCCCCAGAGAATGGCAAGCTTTCTGCCGACCCCCTATCTCTCAGGGTATACGCTGTCGTTCCATTCCCCAAACGCCGCTGCAATAATTTCTGCCCAGATTTATTTCATTTCAGTAACGTCTCTTGGGTGTCATCTCTATTAAATCATTTGGACATTGGAAAGTGGGATTCACCCTGCTCAGCTGTAGCTCTCTCCAGCATACGTGTCTCCATATGGGTTTGGCACCCTGCTCTTCCCCAGGGTTGGTGGAGAGAAACAAGCCCTTTTGGTGTCAGCTCAGATACATACAGGGAATGAGCAGCACTGCAAGCTTCGTGCCACCGAGAAGACATCCCAGGGGGACCAGTTCCAGTGTGTGCAATTGCATGTGATGAGATTAATCCCAGCTCAAGTATTTAACTTCCTATGTTGGGTATTTTATTCCCCTATAATTGTTGCAGTGATAATTATAAAACTAAGTTAAGCAATGCATGTAAATCATGGAAACAGCTGTATGAACTAGAGGAGACACTAAATTCAGGCTATTCCAGAAATTTTAAGTGCTCTGCCTGGATATACCCTACTGGCCTCCTTTGAGTTGAATTATGGGAAAATGTTCCCAGCTTTCATTTCCTAAAAGCCATGTTTTGGGGAGAAAAATGCAAAAATAAATGATGGTGCTCAAATGTAAACAAGCAGGAATCAGCCTTGGACATGGGAGCGCACAAACCCCTTTGCTCCATTAACCATGAGTCCAAAATGTGCTCAGAAACGAGGCATGTTTTGGAAATAGGGAAGTATGAAGCCGGATGTTATTCCTCTTGGAAATAAGGGCTATGGGGAGAGGATTTTACCTGTTTAGGAAAGAAGACGACCCTGACATTTCTGTGTATATTGCAATGTCTGCTCAAAGCCGTCGTGTTGCTGGGTGGTCTGACTTGCATTCCCTGTGTTGGCATGTACTGCTTTTGGCTTCAACAACAACAGCAGAATTGCTGGGGGATGGGTCTTTTTTTTAAGATAATTTCTTTTTTTCAAAAGAAAGTGAAGTGTGGCTTGTATTAAACTGGGTAATAATTAGACAGTGAAAATGCTCCTATCTAATGCTTAGATTATTACAAGTGCCTGAGGCAATTCTTCAAGGTTTATAACAGACATAGAAATCAATGTTTAATGTCAAAAGTGATCCTGGAAAGTGTTTATTGAGAGCTATTTTTTAATATAAAGTGTAAAGATTAGGAAGATGCTTTTATTCTTAGTTTTACTTCTAGTGGTGACTGGGGAAAAGGTGTGGTATCATCAGGGAAAAGTATTATCATAAAAGTTGGTATCAAATCTTCTTTTAGGCTTCTTGATCCAAAACACCAGTTAAAACCAAACCAAGTCCGTATATTTAAAGTCAATATCCCCCTGGTTACTCTTACATTACACCAATTTCTTACAGCTGCTATAAACCAGCACTAGGCACTTCACTCAGTGAAGCTTTATTACTGAGCCCCGTGAGAATCTGGCCTTTTAAGAGAAACTTTCTGCTTGGGCTTACATCCATTAAAAAATCTTGTTGTACAACAACACGGTATGAAGGCTGTTTTCCTGCTGCTAGAATAATGCACTCAGCAGTAGCTGGGACAGCAAAGCTGCTTCAGCATCCTCTGCCATCCTTAATTTTCCTCTTCAACCTTCACCTTCCTCTTCTGCCTTTTACCTTCCTCTTCCTCGTTTCACATTCCTCTTTGTGTTTCACCCTTCGCTTCCACCCTTTGCCCTCCTCTTCCAACCTGCACCCTCCTCTTCCACCCTTTTCTGTCTTCAGTCTTCTGCCTCCTCTTTCACCCTTCACCCTCCTCTTCCACCCTTCACCCTCCTCTTCCATTCCTCTCCCTCCTCACCTGAGGCAAGGAAGAGGGGACACCTGGCAGGGCATAGGTCCATCCCCACATCCTTCACACTGCCTCACAGCCACACAGCCCCAACACCACAGCACAAAGCACTCCTCCTCTCAGGCTGCTTCCCCACGTGGTCTCCTTAGCAGCCCTGTGATCTCTTCTGGGAAACCTGGGGAGACAATGCCGTCTGCCCCTCCCAATCTTTTCTTTGATCATGATGCTCATCATCTATGTACAGGCTTGGAGGACACCGTGACTTACTCAAATTCGGATGAGGCAGTGCAAAAGCTGGTACACAGCCACTGGGTTCCCCCATAGGCAGCTCCTCTGGGTGTCCCCTTCCCACCAAAGGCACCGTGTGCCTTCCTGGGTTCCGTCCAAATCCACTATCCTCACCTCAGCAACATCTCGGGTTATGGAGATCACGCCTGCCAAGGACTGCACAACCACACCTTTTTGTTGGCCTAAGCTTCTGGTAACTTGAAAATGAGCTATAAAAGTAAACAAGAGTATTATGGGATAAATCAGCATGCCCTGTGGATGTGAACACAACTAATAAAAGAGGGCACTAGTAGGAGTTGTATAAAATATTAAACACACATTTAAAAAATATATTGGACCAACCCTTGAAACCCACTGTGTTTCAACAGGATTAGTCCCAATTACATCAGAGTAGTGAGAGCAGGATGTGGCTTGGGCTGTTTATCTACCTCCCATCGTGTTTCAAAGCAAAATCTTGAAAGGTAATCTCATTTTGCAGTTGTTTTTTTTAAACTCACTGCACTAAAATATTGTATTTTTCTGATCTTCAAGGACTTTTGATTATCAATTATACACACATTTTTTGGTATAAAATGCTGCAATATTAATGGGGAAAATCTGAACACTAAACCTAATATAATAATGACTTATTACAAAAGGAAAGATATATTTTTCCTTAAATTATGCCAGTGAAGTACTGAAGCCAGTTTGTCTCTTGTGGTACTTTTGTCATAAATCCAACAGGCAATTAAAGCATTTTAAATCTTGCCTGGAGTAACTTCTTGATTTACAGATTTTCTTGCACAGCTGTGGACAGCCCATTTGGGTTTAAAATTCTCCAGTAAGACTGTGAGAAAGCTCATTTTTGTCAAATATGTCGATCTCCTTTTATGACCCTGTGCAGAGTTTGGATTCTCAACGTCTTTGACAATCAGGCCACTCATTGTGCCCTTTAAGTGTGGAGTTAGATGTCCAGCTGTGAACACCAGTGGTCTGAAGAACTGCTGCTCTCTTTTGATTCTCAGCCTGAAAAGTTTGCCTCCAAAGTTTGTAGAAGAAGAATGAGAAATGGCTTCAGAATTTGGCCATCTCAAAGATGTCAACTGATAATGGCAAGCAAGGATTCCTACAAGATGCCAACCCAGGTTCTACCCATTTTAGGGACCAGGGATGACATCCCTGGATCAGATAGCTCCAGGGATCAGATAGCTCCAGGGATGTCATCCCTGGAGCAGATAGCTTTTCTTTCCTTGTCATTGTGCGGCATCCCCCACATCCATTCCAGCAGGAATTTCCAGTGCTGCTGTGGTGCTCACCAACAGGGATGTCACCAGCTAGTGGATCCCCTGCATGGACTTCCATCCACATCCTGTTTGTATAACAGACCATTTGTCTGTGATGGACAACGTTCTTCACTGCCATGGCTTTTTGCCTGATCTTGAACTAGATTCCTACAAGCATAACTTTTCCCTGTCCATTTCCAAGTTTGCACATCTACTAATCACAAGCAGCATTTCTCTTGGGCAGCTTGTCCTTGTGGCTGAAGGGGAAGGTCCAGCAGTCATTGAGGAGCCATATGCTGAAATCAGCAGATATTAAAGTTTGGTCCAGCGTACAATATACCCACATTCTTTATCCCCCTGGTACAGTGTGTAATCTCTCAGTCTCAGCTGGATGATGGATGTGGTTTTCTGTGTATGCATAGTACCTGTGGTTTCATCTATATTGGTCCATCCTATTTAATTAAGAAACAAAGTTTCGCAGTGTGATAAACTATGTGCATCTTAAAGAAGGTGGGGTGGGAAGTTCTGTCTATCCAGTGCAAACTTTGAGTATCTTTAGCTTACAGTTTCCTGACTCCATCTCCTTTCCTCTGCGTTTGAATCCATCCCTGCAGTTTTGTCTATTATATCGCATTATTTTTACGCTATTCATCCCAGAGGTGTAAATGTTGAAGCAGCAATGTTGGCGTCAGTGTGATCATTTTGAATTTCTGTGAGTGCCTAGAAAAGCCTCGGGACATGAGACAATGATGCACACTGAAAAATACCTTCCTCTGAGGAGAAGAGAGCCAGCCAGAGCGTTGTCAGCGAGTGCCGGAAAAACTTCATCCGGGGCAGGGATGGGTGACAGGTTCCTACTGCTTCCCTGCCTGAGGGACCGGAGAAGGAGGAAGTCTCTTGGGACTCAAGACCAAGAGAAACATTAAAGGAAGCTGAAGACCCTGCAGCTCTGGCTTGCTTCAACAGCAGAACCACTCTCTGCTTTCTTTGGTGCCTCCAAAGGACGGAAACACCCTCTCCCAGACACCAGGAACTGGGTGACACCAGCTGTCCCCTCGTTGCCAAGCCAGACGTGACGGATGGAAGCCAGGAGGATGGAGGTCCACCTCCACTGACTCCTCTTGCCCGTGGCAAGCCGTGCCGGCCCTGTCCGCCGCAGGATCGCTGCTGCCTGGGCCCGGCGGCGCGCACGCCTGCGCTGCTGCACTTTCTGAAGGTGGCAGAAAACTGACGGATCAAACGTTTCGCCCGGAGGCTGCTGTCAGCTCGCTCAAGCAAATAACTTCATACCGTTTTCAGAGATCGGCGGGATCTCCGTGGGCAGGAGGGAAACATAAATAAAGAGGAAAGTTTTTCTGCAGAGAAAGGCTGGCTCCTGTTCCCCGGCCTCCCCGCTGGGCATGGGTGGGGAAAAGGAAGGGGTGTGGGGCTGGAAGGGAGGGGGAAGTATGGGTCTGGGCTGCAGCAGGTATATGGGAGGGGACCCCAAAAGGCACAAGATGGGGCAAGACCTGCTGCTGAGCACTGCAGACCCCCGTATTGGTCCATCTGCTGAACTGCACTGGGTCCCCTGTGCTGGGGATCCTCCTCCCCAGGGAGGAGAAGGTCATACGTGATGTCATCAAAGTTGCTGTCAGACCTCGGTGGTTACCACCTCTGTGCCTCCAAACACACAGGCCTGGCCCTGTGAGGGCTGCCCGAAGGCTTGATCCCACCAACAGAGCTGCAAAGCCCAGGAAAAGTAGCCTCAACATGCTGGAAGGGTCTATTCAGAAACCCCATGAAATGACCCATGGCCTATGGGTACCTCAGTCCTGCCACTGCTGGTTGGCAGTTCAGAGATGTTCAGATGTGCATTAAAACATTTGATTTGCCTTCTGTGCTGCCCCAGTTTGCCCAGCTCCCAGGCTTGGTATGGGCTTTAGGTCATTTACTCAATGCTGGTGCCTGTTGTAGCCCCCCAGTAGCAGTATGTGTTGGAGGTACAGAAGACATTCACATCAAACACTGGCTGAGATGAGGATGTGGTGAATGGCCATGGACGGGGTCACTGTTGGGTCTCTGGTCCCCTCAGGCTGCAAAGCCACAGTTTCTGCAAAGAACGTTAGGGGAGAGACTTGCTCCTTTGGGTTACTGTCTGCTTGCTCCATAGAAGACAGCTGTGGTCTGACAGCAGAAGGCCACAGCTTCGTATGAAGCTCAGTCACCTCAGCTTTGAAAGCATGACAAGGATGGTGGAAACAACGTTGGCTCCTCAAAACTAAGCTCCACATAAATGTGCACGTCACCATATTGACTTTCATGGATCTGATACACTATGATGAAGAAAACAGCCAGGTTTTGGAGCAGTCTGAACTTTTCAGGCTGTGGAGGCTTTTCTACATCTTCTTGCTGTGCAAGCAGCAGGTCTGCTCCTGCAGTGTCTTCCAGTGATGCTGCTGTTGACCAGAAACAATGTTCAGTCTGGTGTTTATTAAAACTGATGCTGTCCAGACGGTGTTTCCTGAGGAACATGGTCAGGCTTTCGGGTCATGTACATGTCTCTTTGTGCCGTGGTCCCCTGGAAAGGCTTGGTCCAGGGGTGAATGTCTGGTTGGACCAAGACAGCAGTCGTTCTTTCTACAGGTCTGTTTTGTAGGTGATCCACATGAAGGCTTGAGACTTGCGTGATCAGTTGCTGGGGCTGGGGCTAGTGAATGGGACTGAGAGCAAAGCCAGCCCCACATAATTAAATCTAATATATTTACATATATTTACACAGTGCACATGTCTATCCATCTAGACATATACGTTCATAAACAGACACAAGAGCAACTTACTTTGCTACGCTACACCACCCAGAAAAAGCCAGACCTAAGTGTCTGCTGAAGTGACCAGAGCCACCTGCAAGGCACTGGTACCCAGACACGTCTGAATGCTTTATTCCAGCATTCAGTAATTCATTAAACCAAGATAAAGAGTTTTAAACCAACTGTTCTGAAATGAACTTTACTGCGATTCAGATGGACCCCTTCCCTCTGCCAGGCCATGAGTTCAATAAACACACCGGGCTGATGCCTGAGCTGGCTGAGGATAACCTGTAAGCACTCTGTGACAGATTTGCCACTTTTTTTTGAGACAGAGCAGAAATTCCAATTGCTGGAACCGAAGTCAAAGCTCCTCTCCTTTGGGGTTTTATTTGTAACCTCTCAATTCCTTGTCTGGGGAGTCAGGGGCCGGGTAGGACAGAACGGGAAAGAATGGCTGGGAGGTTTTTCCCAGGAATATTGTTTTAATGATGCTCCGTTTACACAATGATTTAGACTAATGTGAAACCTTAGCATTTCTCTTTTTTTCTTTTAATCTTGTATTGTGTGGGTCTTAGTTTCCTTTTTTCTCCCTGGACTTAACAAAAGGCAAGTGCTGGTTGGGACTGTAGGTCACGTTCCTGACATGAAAAGGGGATCACCTGAGAGCGGAAGACTTCAGGCCTTTCACTTCGGAAGCTCAGAGGTGGCTTTTACAGTTCTGCTGTAAAGACAGTCCAGGACTGCAGTGGTTTATCCTGGAGTTTGGGGAAGCAGGAGGATGTAAACGGGATGAGTCCCCAACCCACCCTCGCTCCCACATCCTCCTCATAAAACAGGCTCTTGTCCTCGGCCAGCCAGCGAGGGAGACACAGTAGAAAGTCCCAGCAAAGTGAAGCTCCTATTTCCACTTGCCCTGCTCTGGCTTTGGAGTCCAAGTCTCACAATTTCTAGACTTTCACAGGTGTGGGTGAGATAACCACTTGGGTTCTCCTGATGTCTACAAACTCCACCGTGAATAAAATTAGCTACAGGAACTACAAAAGCTATAGGAGCTTTTCTATGTCTTTTTAAAGTCAACATAGTTACTTTTATGAAGGATGTCCTTTAGACACTGAAATCTTGAGAGGGGCTACACTAAAAAATCTACAGAAAAGTTATGGTGCTCTATTCAATTCTGTATTACTTTGCATTAGTTAATTTTAACATGCATAGCAACTGGTGTTTAAGAACTCAGAAACTTTGAATATTTGGTGGAGATGGAAGAAAAAATGTTGCCCAATTTCACTGAAGGGGAGTCTGAGGCATTAGGTATCATGAAGAAATGC
>JAHREE010000143.1:8319935-8471805 GCA_033628505.1 Tringa tobata | reverse complement strand
ACACCACCGACATCCTCCCTGGGGGATCCCTTTTCCTTCCCCTAAACCTCCTTCCCGGAGCATCCCCGCGCTCCATCACCCCGTGGTGAGGATGTCCCACGCCACCCGGGGAAGGACCACGTGGAGCCAGGAGTGATGCTCCCTAAAACAAAGCTGGGGCAGCGGGTGTAAACCCCTAAAGTCCTGCCTGGACCCCAAAAGGTCATCACAGGCCCCAGCTCTCACGCCGCTGCCCGCAGGAGTTCATCTCCAGCCCACAATTTATACACCCTGTACTAAGTTTTAACCCAGGTAAGAAAATTTGGAAGCACCAAACGGAGTGGTTTTGGCTCTCACTGCCTTTTCTCAGTAAAGATTTAAAGCATCCTGCCCCTTCCCCCCACAGGGTTATTTCATCCATACTTTTTTTTTTTTTTTTTTTTTTAAATGCTTCCTAGTCAAACTTGAATATGCAATGAAGCTCCAGAGCTTTGTGGCGGAAATATAATTAAACTGGTGAAAGATGTAAAAGATGAAGAATGGGGATGACATCAGGCCGATTTCACACTTGGCACTCGGATGGCTGGGCCCAAGCCGTGCTCTTGCCACGCAACACAGATCAAAGTGCACTGCCACTGCTAAAAAGGCAAAAGGGGACTTAAGTATGCTAATCCCCAGGACAAATATATTTTAATCTTGTTAGAATACAAGTTAATGCTGCAGCTCAGTGGCTGAACTTTGTCAGAGTGTAGAGATCCACTTTTACTTTAGCTCTGAATGAGGTAGACCTCCTGGTTTATTCATACTTCATAAAAGTAAATTTACTAAATGAGCTTCCTCGCAGCTCACCTAGAGGCTCCTTTAAATGAACCAACAAAAAAAACCCCAGTGACTTCACTGTCTGAAGCGATTCGGTGTTCCCAACAAAGGGGCCCAAGCCTCGGGAAGACCCCAGCACCTCCTCTTTTAGAAAAGGACCCCTTTGACTTGAGCATCCCAAAATGCTTGCACCCCCTCTCAGCATCCCAAAATGCTTGCAGCCCCTCAGCGTCCGAAAATATTTGCAGCCCCTCTCAGCATCCCAAAATACTTGCAGTTCCTCTGAGTGCTATTGAAAATTTCGGGCCAGAGGTTGCCAGAATTCCGATGTAAAGTGGAAATAATCTGCCAAAGGAATGTGGCCCTGGGCAAGAGCTGCTCTCCCCCCAGGTTTTGGGAGCTGGAGCCTGCTTGGAGCCTGGCAAGGACCAGCCAGGCAGAGTCCTCAGCAGCACCTGCAGCACCGGGCACAGGAAAACACGGGGGCTTGTGGTCCTCAGCACCTCGGTACCTCTGCCAAGGGTGCCCTTTGCCAGGCTGACGTGGTGATGGCTGCCACAGCAGAACCTCGCAAGGACGAAAATGGAGAAATTTCAATCGCACCAGTGAGAACTGGGGGAAAAAGTGGTGCAAATCTGGATGTAAAGTCTGCTGGATGGAGTCTCCTTCACTGGATCTGGTGTCAGAGAAATGGTTTCTTCCCTCCTCAGTCTTAATGAGATATAGCTGCCCCAGCCCACCCCCCCAACTCCCAGCTGTAAAGACCACCCTTTCTCTTACTCCCCTTACCAAATCTAGGGGTTCTCCTGCTGCTAAACCAGTTGGAGGAAAGGTCTTCCCAAAGCACAATGAAAGCCAACTGGTGAGGGGCAGCGTGCCAGCGCGTCACGCTCCGGTGGCCAGAGCAAAGCCCAGTAGTCCCGGGGCTGCCCTGTGCCCACCTAATAACTTTTCCTGCTATTTCTCCAATTTTGGGGAGCTTTCAACCGGGCCTACAAACCTCAGCCTGACTCAGGGCTGCTTTGCCTGAGCTGTGTTTTACTGAAGGCGACGACTCGAGGAACGTCTTGCCTAATGGTGGGGAAAAACCAGTGGCAGCCCCTGCCTGGTTTCATTTCTCTCCCATTCAAGCTTTTCCTAATTCCTTCCAGTGTCACCATCAGGCCAGCTTCGGCAGCGTGAGCGAAGAGGCGAGGAGCGCCGCAGACAGCACCTTTCATGTCACATCAGACAAATTAACCACCCACTTCAAAAGCTTTGGGTGAGTCTCCGCTTCCCAGCGCCTATAAAATGCCACGACGGTCCAGGACCTAAATCTACAAACAGCAAGAGCTATTATTTATTTACCGAGTGTAAAAATCCCCCTTCTCCTCCTTTCAGACTAACCCTGTAGCCCGAACTTTCAGAAATCAATTTACATTTTTAAGTTCCTTTATGAGTCCTTGGTATTCAACAGCGTTTTCTTTGCTCACAGGGATCTGACAGGCTTTGTTCCAAGATATTTTTAATATTTAGAACATGGAAGAGATATTTAAAATATCAATTATCTTGTTTGGATAAGTAGCCATTAAACATGCAGAGTAACTAACTTGAACTGCAAGTCTGCAGGCTAAAAGCGCCTCACATTTTAGATGACATTCTTCATCTGTGCTTTTCAAATCATTTTACAAGTACTAATGAATAAAGTTTATTAGCAATCCGGCGAAGGAGGCAAGAATTGTCATCCTCTTTCCACGGCATGGAAATTGGGAGATATTTGTGTGTAATCTCATTTGTGCTCACTAGACGCCAAATGAACTCCAGTTCTTTCGCGCCCCTCCAGCATTGCAAAAAAATCATTAAATCGTTCAACTTTATGTTCTGCCACGATGGGACCCTCTGTAAATGTGAATCCACTCCAACGTGAAGTCCTGGCACCGCTGGGACAGCCACTCTGCTGTCCTCTTGACGTTAGGTCCAACCTCAGGCCCCGACTCCATCGTATTTGGGAACGGCTGAAAAAGGGACGCATTTTGGGCTTGGTTGGATTTTTTTTTTAATCTAGGCATTTCCCAAAAAGCTGATTTCTGGATTTCAGGTGCATCCAAACTGTGCGTTTTAATGCTCCTCCCTCCTCCGAGCTGAATAATCAGGGGCTGGCACCATTGTCTAATTCTTAAGACCAAAAAAATCCTCTCAGGACCATTCTTGGCATCTTTGGCTGAAACGCCGCGGTCCAGCATCTGCAAACACCTGCACGTGAGCGAGGGGATGCACTTCAGCACTTACTGAACCCCTAAGAATGACAAAATGAAGGGAGGACACCTGCCCTTCTTACCTGTAGGGTAAGAATTTACCCTGCCCTGGATAAACTCCTACCTGAACCCCAAACTGGCAGGTTGAGTCTGAGTTTGAATCGATTGTCCAACTTTAAAGCGTTCGTCACAGTGATGTCTTTTCTTCCTCAGAAGCGCACGTATTGCTGTCGCTAATTGTGGCCCCAATTATTCTCTCTCCTCCCATGAGGGAATAAACCAGCAAAGCAGTTGACCTACTAGTACATACACCCGGGAGGACCTTTCCCACGCAGGGTCCCCGCCTCAGCTTGGGATTTGGAGGGGACACTCGGGTCCCCGCAGACGTTAACAGCTCCCCGGGGGTCTATCCTTCCAGTGCTGCCGTCCAGGGAGTTACACCACGAACGTCAGGAGGGGCAGGATTCGTCCCAGGTGAAGGACAACTGTCACTTGATGAAATAGTGATATCAATGATCGTCTGCCTGGCAGTAGCTGCGCCTCGGTTCACAGCTCTGCCTTCAGAAATCGGAGCATCTTCTGATGGAAAAGACCACTCTTTATAATCTCATCCCACCCGTTTTTTTTGCAGGCGGTAATACATCCCAGAGAGACTATTAGACAAATAGGGTCTTAAAATCTTATCTCAGATCTTGCTCAAACATGAGATTTTTGTAATCATAAATGCTAAAAATACTGCTCACATGCAAGAAGACTAACTGCAAGCGGGATTCAGGCTTGCCTGGAATTGCTACAGCCCAGGAAAGTCATAGTTAATACATAACTCTCTTGACAAACAGCTCAGATGACAACATACCTATAATTATAGTTATATCTGATCACGTCGCCCGGGGAAAAAGGAAGGTGATATTGCAAATGTGGAGGGGCTACATCCTAATCTCTGCCTCCCAACCGGACCCCCTTGGACCTCTTTGGGAATTCCTGCTGACTGGTGTTGGCTACGCGGTCCCGGGAAGGGATCTGCTCGAGATGCTGTGCTCTCACCTGGGCATCCCTAATTCCGTGAGCTGAACGGTACCCGCTTGACACACGATGCTGGCAAATTAGAGCAGCCTAAAAAGGCAGGCAGGTAATAGAAACAGGGTAGGCTTGAGCTTACGTCTTCTGTTCCTGGGAGGTTTGCAGGGCTGGCAGATGGGAAGCCAAGTACTTACGCCATTGTCATTACTACCATGGTGTCACTTGTATGCCAGCTCCCCGGGGGGCGACCCAGCTACCGGGGCTGGGCAAGGGACCAAAAGGCCACTGCATGACAAGGTGGATGGAGAGAGGCCGTGGGGCTGAGGAAGCACTGGGCTTTGTGTCCTACATCTTCGGGGTTCATCCTGCTGGGTGCCACCCTCCTGTGGAGCTGCTACGTTGGCGTCAGCCTGGGCCAGCCCTTGGCTTGCTAACGGAGCTAATGACCTTCGAGATTCAGCCAGTCTTCAGTCTGGTGATGCCCTGGCACCTTCTGTGAGGTCCCGAGTATAAAAAACACCAGACACAACTGGCTCAGCCAGGCAAGTTCCTCTCTGTCCCCTTTCTCTCCAGGCTGAGCACTTGTCCCCACCAAACAGAACATCATCGCCTGCCCATGGATTTTGGTGGACCCCTCTCCCTAGCACGGAGTAAATATTCTGTATTTACACTGCTCACAGAGATATGAGGCTGTTCTTCTCCTTGCATTTGCTCTAAATACCCACTAGACACCCAGGATGAATATTCCCCAGATGAATATTCCCAGAATGAATATTCTTATATGGTTTTTGCAGCATTTTTTTTTTTGGCTGAGACCGCAACGTTTCCCAATGCGTAAATTTGCCTCTTTTTAATTTTTTTTTTCTATGCATAAGCCTTAAACTCTATCAATAACTAATTGTTTCATGTGTCTTAGACAAAGTGTAATCAACAGAGAGGATGGTGGAGAAGTGTGAAATGACAGAGTGACATTCTATGCTTAAATAAGCAAACTACACCCAAATCGAACAATGGCTCGAAAATGTTTCCATAATAAGGGTGCATAAATTACCCCATTACTTGGAAAGCTCTTACTTGCATCTTACCAGCCACATTTCTAGTATTCACGAGAGCTGATACACTCCGATCATGATAGACATGCCTCTGTTACAGTAATTATAAAATGCTTTGTGAAAATATCATTGTGTCTACAGAGCCACTGAAGTTGTTCGGTCTCCTTGGTATTTGTTTATTGCCTCTGTGAATTTAAAAAATATAATTAATAAGAGGAAGAAAATCTACATTTGGAGAAACGACAGACCACTTTTTGATACTTATTCTCTGCGGGGAAAAAAAGAAAAAAATATTTCAGGTCGTGCCAATACACGGTAGGCATCGACTGGATAATGGAAGGGGGGATGATTCACTGGAAAAATGCAGGCAATAAATCCTGATCAGATTAAAACGTTTCAAGAAGATGTACTGATAGTTTCCCACCTCTATTACGTATATGTATGCACGTATGTGTGAGAAGGGTATGGGAGGAGGAAGGCTTTATTCTGAGAGGGCCAAAGCCACCTGGAGCTGGGTGCCCTGGCAGTGTCACCCCCGGCTCCACGCAGCCCCCCAGCCCCCACAGAGGGCGAGAAAATTGCTCCTCTCTATTGCTCTCATCTTCCAGTTTGAAAAGAAATTGCTAGTCAGTTCACAAATATCTTTCTTATTTTGGGGGGTTCTACAATGTGAAAAATAACAACTTTTTTTTTTTACCTTTAAAGGAAAAATTTCAGCCAAAAATAGAACCCTTATAATTATTTATTCCAAGATAATAAATCCCATCATGTTACATCTTTTTTTTTTTTTCCAAATGTTTTGTTTTAATCAAACACATTTAGTGATGTAAAGCTATAAAAAGTAAATTTAACTCTTTCAGGATTATTGAAAATCTAGAAAATAATAATATTAATAACTGAAAAAGAAAACACAGCAATAAAAGAGATACGATTCAGTTTTAATTTCACAATTGAATTTGTTATTTCACCAAGGTAACATAGAGTAGCTGACGCGCACATGATTTCAGTCCTTATTACAATTGCTTGATTTATTAAAAAGATTGTGTTAACTTTATTTTATTAGAGTCTTGAAGTATAAGTATTTCCAAAATTAAAATCAGTCAACATAAATAAAAGACCTGAGAAGTCTGAAATGCCTTAAAGGATTCTTCTAAATTAATTTTAATGCACAATTCAAGAGGAAAGTGTACTCACACCTTCTTATTTTTATTATAAAAGTGTATGCGGAGCAAGTTTGGAGAGAAATTGTCCACAGGCAGTGAAGTACAAAGTGCCAAATAATAAATATACTCAGTTCTAAAAAAAGGTGCCTGGTTTTAACAAGCCAACAGGGTATGAATGCATGAAAGGCATCGCCTGCATTTCAAATTAACCATAGCAAGCCCTTCCACTTACCTGGAAAACCTGATCCATACGCTAAGATTTTGTATGTTAATTTATACTGCAGAGTTCTTAACATCTGACATCGGCTGTAACATTACAAGTTGTGCTATGACTTTATTAAGGGATGATTTCCAAAGCCCTAAAGAATACTTATTATGTTGTAATATATATTTCCGAAGAGGATTAGGTCTGTGATGCTAAAACCTAGACGTTTTAAAAGCGAGTTTACTGAAATGAAAAAGATTACATACGTTCCTTTGTGTTGCACCAGGTAGAGCTTTTTTCACCTTCATTTCAACTGTATCACAAACCTCAGCGGTATCACAACCGAGAAACGCATTTAAAATCCCTCGGAGTTTCATTACTGAAATGGGATATTCCAGAAAAGGACCTGGGGCTTGTGCTGAACCACAAACCGAATAGCCAACAATGGGAAAAAAAACCTGGAAAAATGGGGAAAAAGAAAAAGGACGCATCCCTTCCTTCAATGTGTTAATGAGATACATTGAACCGAGCAGCAGCTGGATTTCAAGGATCATGTCTGGGTTTGGATGCCAGACTTTAAAAAGGATTGAAAAAGTTGAAAGAAGAGCAAGAACAATGAAAAAGTTTAGAAAACCTGACCCGTAAGAAAAGACTGATGAAACTGGGTTTGTTTAATTTAGGAAAGAGAGGACGGGTAATGGTTTTCCAAGATGTAAAAGGTTGTTGCAGAGAAAAACACCATCAGTTGTTCTCCAGATCCACTGGGGGTAGAACGAGAAATAATCAGCTTAATTTGCAGAAAAAAAAAAAAAAAAAAAAAAAAGAAAAAATGTAGGTTAGATATTAGCTAAAATGTCAAACTATAACGAGAGTTAAGCATCAGGAGAGGTTATGGGAGTATTGTAAAAAATCTGGCACTGGAGGTTTTTGAGGCTGGGTTAGAGGAGCAGCAGGGGATGCTCCAGGTAAGGGGAGCTGCCTCGGGCGTGGGACACAGAGCGTGTCCTTCAGGGCTCACCCAGCACTGCCCGTTCACCTCCATAGAAACCAAACCCTTTCACTTCATTGCAGAATAGCCTGGTCTGGTTGGGATTTTCAGCCCATGGCGTTTTGTTTGAAACAACCCCTTTTTTTTTTTTCAGTTATCAACATCGGGAGAAATAGTTTTCTTTTGGCATTCTCCCCACACTTTTTTGACATCTCTCTCAAGTCAGTCCCTGTTTAAACACCAACATATATATATATACACACACACACACACACATATCTTTAAATACATATATCTTTTAAATAGGAAAATTGATTGATTACCTTCATTGAAGAGAATCTACGTTATATGTGTGTAAAAGCAAAACGCTTCTTGTTTTTTCACCGCCCACAACCCCTGCCAGCATCACCTGCAGCACATGTTCCCCGCATCCCAGCAACCAAACCAAGCTTGCCTTTCCCTGTGGGATGACTCATGAAGGTCTCAGTCCTCAGCACTGAAGTCTACTCTGTCCCCAAGGTCACCTCATGTTCTCAGTCAAGGAGATATTGGATATCGGTCAATACTGCCTTCCTCCTGCAGGCAAAATGCACCTTTTTGTTATTTTGGCAAAACTTACAGCTCAGAAGGGAACTTTCTCAGAGACCCCTTTGAGATGGTGCCATGAACTTCCGTAGGAGCTATGGAACACTGAAAATCCCACCACACTGGTGGTTTTGCAGCAAAATGGAGCAAAATCTTATTTCTTATGGTGTAAACTAAGGACAGAAAAGTGAAGGAAATGAAAGGAAAGGTTAAATTTTCTCTTTCTTGGGGATAAATAAAAGAAAACCTAAAACACACATGGACAACAGAAGTATTTATTAATGTATAACATGAAGGCATTAAGCACTGGTTTCAATAAAACACAATAAGAAATCATGAATGAGACTTCCACTTCCAGGCTTTGCTTGACCCTGCACAGGGGAGCTGCCGTGCTCTTCCCTCTGGCACGATCCCCTCTTACTTCCATGGCTGGCTTTACACCGAGGCCTGTGTCCTGCCACACGCATCCCCACCCTCCCTGCTTGTGGGGCAAAGCTGGCAGTTGATGGGGCTATTTTTTCTGTGGGTTGGAGCAATGAGCACCCGGCTTTGTGGATGGCTGGAGTGGGAGAGCAAGGTCGCTGTGGGAGGGATGCTCGTGAGCTTATAGCCCAATGGCTACAGGGAGAAAGGATCCTGGTCCCTGTATTTTATATTTAACCATCACTGGGTAAAATAAGGAAAGGCTAGAAGCAGCTTTCCCCCTTGGCTACTGGCCGAGCCACTGGGTTTGGTGAGGCTCCTTCCTGGCTGCTCATGGAGCGGTGCAGGCTCAGCCTCTCGCCCTATACTCTAGCCAGTTTTCCAGTTACAGGGACAAATGCCTTTGTTTTTGGCTGCTGAAAACCTGTACAAATTTTAAACGTGTTTTAAATCTATGAGATGATAAAAAAAAAAAAAAGGAAGGGGGGGAATGTGAATGGAGCACATTTGCACAGTGGCTCAACTTGAGAAGTGTGTAAATCTGCACTCTTTTTATCGAGCTCTGTTCTCTTCTCAAAGAAAATCCCCAGTGAAATACTATTCAGAAAAGAGTCACTTTCAAATACGGGAAATGACAGTGCTTTTAAAGTGGCATCTACATGCCCCAAATCCAGGGAAATCTTAAAGATACAGCATGAATCTGCTCTCAAGCACTGATGCCATCATCCTTTCAGATAGAGAATAAAAATGTATCTGATAGGGAAGTTACTTGCCAGGGTCTACATGCCAAACAGACCCTGACTGCATCCTTTCTATTAAACCAGACACTTCCCTTGCACAGTAGAAAAGGAACATAGATCAGCAGGAACTGAGTTATACTGAAAAAAGCATCCATAGGTGTTATCGGGAACTGAGGATGCTGTGTTTAAGTGATGTGCTATCAGCTCACAGTCAGGTCATCTCAAGATACACAGCACTGTCAGGTCCCTCACCAGCACAGGATAGCTTGTTTCTGTCTGTTTGCAAGTTATTTGCCCGCTTCTCGTGGCCTTAAATTGTGCTTTTTGCCATTTCTGCTGACAAGGTGCATCAAAGGATGTTTGGAAGGTTTTGGAAAGGAGAATCCACATTTGCCACTGGCAGCAGAAAGCCTCTGTCCAGAACTGCACCCCATTACATTATCTTGCCACTCCTTGATGTTGTCAATATTTGCAAAATTTTCTGTACCAGATTTTCCCTCACTGTAACAAAGAGCTCTTACTGTGACCCTTTCTTACTTACCATTTCTCCTCAACAAATTCCTTTTTCAGAAAGGAAGCAAAACAAGGCTCCTCTTCCACTCCGCAAACCTTTTTGTCAACTCCCAAGCCTCTTCCATACACCTGGGCCCCCTGGTCTGCCTTTTCTTCTTGCCTTCTTCCTTCCTCCAGCTTCTGTGAAACACCTTCTCTCCCACCTCAGCAAATACACATGCATCCTGCCACCCTGAAAAAAAAAAAAAAAAATCAGAACAGGCACAAAAACATCAATTTTCCACATTTTCAGTTGGGTTGGGTACTGGAGCTGTGAATGCTCTGTTCTCCCATCCCTCTGTCCTCAACCTTTCTTGCTATTCCCTAAGCATCCCTCAATCCTGCTGTTTACACGATGCCTTTTCCATTCCCATGCCCATCTTTCTCTTCGACTCGCTGTTGCTCAGGAGCTTCCACACATCCCTCTGTAGTAGCTCTCAGGCTGATCAGCCACATGGAGAGAGCTTTGGCTGCACCAAGATGCACATTCAGCCCTTGGGTCTGCTGCCTCCTTCCTTCCCCGGGCTGGAGGCAGAGCGGGTCCTACATTTTAGGGGTGTCCACCAAGACCTGGGTTGGGTTTCTATCTCCCTTCCCTGCACCCAGGGTATCTGTCACCATCTGACTTAGCACCCCAAACCAGAGGCTTCAGAAGAGGCTGCTCCAATGTTTGAATTTTTCTTGTTTCTTCTCTTTTCAGCTCCTGTTTCTCAATGCACATCTCAAGGGGGTCCTGTAACCAGGTGGTGCTGCATGCCCACTCCCTCACCAGACACTGCTGGCATGGGGGCCCACGAATGTACCAATTCTATGTTGAAACCAGAGAGAAACAGTGGAAGACAAACCCAGCTTTGCCACCACCCTCTCCTGCTTGCGGGGATAAGAGCCTCGCCGTCGCGGGCTCTGCGTCCGTATTACTCTGCCTTTGTTCATAACTCAATCCTGCCAGTCTCTGAACTATTTTTATTGCTCTCCTCTGAATAATATTCAATCTGTCACTATCTTTCAGGTAATGTGGTGCCCATAATTAAATACTGCAGGCGCTACTGCACCAGAGCCATATGCAGACGGACTATTACCTCCTTGCGCTGTGATGTGATGTCTTCAGCCCCAAATCAAATTGGCCTTTTTTTGCTGCCGTATCTCAAGGCAAACTCATGTCTAATTTACTCCACACTATCATCTCTAGATCTCTTGCAGCATTACTGCTTCTCAGGTTTTTATCGTTGATTGAATATCTGGGGTTTAGATTATTTTTTCCACAAATGTAGTAGCTTCTATTTTCTATGTTGAATCTCATTTTATTCCCCACTCATTTTTCCTACCTTTTCAGACTCCTTTCTTTATTTTGCTCTCATCTTTGGGATTTCCAAATCCACCCAGCTTAGTTTAGTTTGCACGTTACATCAACAAACCATTCACTCGTTCTTTTAGATCATTAGAACAGCTGGTCAACAAGATCTCTATTTGGCAAAACATTTCAGCACATGCTTATGGTCTTTAGGAGTCAATAGGGCTCCAGTACGGTGCATGCTGGCACCTTTGTTAATTTGGTTGTCATAAGGAGAACATCCTTCATGTTTTAAGAACAGCAGGTATTTGTGGTGGGGCTGTAGCAGGGAGGCACAGGGCAACACGGGGAAGTGGAGGGGATGCAATGAATATCACCCATCACGGATGCCAAGTACGTCCACACATCCTCATCTGCAATGGCTGGGGCTTGTGTGGGGGTCTTGGCCTGTTGAGATGCCACCAGGGGCTCCCCCAGATCAGCTCGTTGCCATTCCTCAGTTCTTTCTGCTGAGAGACATTTGAAACCATGTCAATCTGAATTAATGTTGGGAGTAAGACACCAGGAGACAGCAGTGACTGTTTTATTAAAATCCAAGGACCCAACTGAGCAGTCCTGAACTGTGCTCACATGGATAATCCCACATGTTTTGAGCACCAGACTTAAATTCACAAATTTTCTATTTCTATAAAAAGGAAGTCAGTGTTTGCTGGTCAAGATTTGCTTTTTGTAAATCCATGCTACTTGTTTGCTCTGTTAATCTCAAAGTGCCTGATTCCACTGAAGCCAGTGGAAAGACACCCTTTGGCTCCCCAACATCTTCAGATCTGGCTGCGAGGATTTACCTACCTGGAGAACAATGTCTGGAATATCTACAGTGAATTAAAATTGGTCCCAACATCTGTAATGCATTCCTTGGATAACCTGCTCTAAAGTAAAAAGGCATATGGTTCTGGAAAATTCCACTCAGAATATATGGTGATAATTTTGAACTAAACCCAAATTTATCTAATGATATTACCCATATGGAGAGGTGCTCCAGAGAAGCTATTTCTTGGTCTCCCTTTTTTTCAGCAGAATGACTTATTTTGGCCAATTTCCCTACATAGACAAGCCCCACCTGATGCTTCTCTTATGATATTTATTCCTTTACCTGAATTGGTACAGTAGATCCATCACGTTTACTAGAAAACAAGTGGGACCAGCTTTCTTCTGGCATCATTAACATTTTCTTCCTAATTTTCCTACAGCTCTTGAGCTTTTCATTAAGAAAAGAAAAGAAATTTGCAGTGCTTTAGGAAATTTGTTAGCTAATTCCCTTAGCAGTGAAGAAATCCAGGTTAGGTAGTTTATACATGGTCGTATTTTGTAGAATCAAAGTGAATTGCCTTATTTATTCTACTTGTTCTTAAGAAATTCCAGTTCAGATCCTATAGATATTTCAGTAAATAGGTTTGTTTTAGGATTACTTATGAAAAGCCAATTTTAAGTATATATGTGAGAACAGTTTTAGAAAATAAACTGTGATGTTGAAGAAGGCTGGCTGATGGCAAGTTGGTTCCTGATGGGGCGGCCTCAGGCGAGAGCAATACAAACCCTGGTGAGTCTGGCCACTCAGATGAACCCACACAGCCTCAGGTTTGAGGAACAAATGCTCACAGTGAACAATTCAGCATCAACACGTGCTTCACAAATAATTTTCAGAAAAATATTTGCAAGGATATCTAAT
The DNA here is from genome assembly GCA_033628505.1 of Tringa tobata. Classification (NCBI taxonomy): domain Eukaryota; kingdom Metazoa; phylum Chordata; class Aves; order Charadriiformes; family Scolopacidae; genus Tringa; species Tringa tobata. Next base: position 8,459,025 of record JAHREE010000143.1, on the reverse strand, counting down.
AACAGACATCTCGGAAACCTATACAACCCTCTCAGACATCCTGTGGCCAAAAAGCAGAAAAAACTTGAACAGATAATTTGTCATACTTTTTTTCCACTGATTTTACCTTTGTTTGATTACTTATTTTACTAAATTTTCTGGCCTTCCTACACAAATTGCCTCTTACTTATTTTATTCTTATTAAAGATAGATTTTTTTTTTAAAAAAAGTTCAGCAGTCCAGCCATTTTTGATTCATCCTTAATTTAATCCCCTTCTAATTAATTAATGGGCCCACTGTCTCTCCAGAATGTCTTTTCCCTTTGATATAGGTTTTAAAGCCCTTTTTAAGTTCTTTGGTTAGCTGTAAATTCTTTTTTTCCCCTTATCCTTATTATTTCCCCTATAATCCCTAACTGAATTTGAGTATGCTTGTTTGATTCCTTGATTCCCTGCCCCCTCTTGCTTTCTAATTTTGACTACAGCTTTTTTTTTTTTTTTTTTTTAATTAAAAAAAATTAAAGCCTCAGATCTTTGCACAGTCCCTTATGAAGCCACAGTGGCCGCTTCTTGTTCTCTCCGTTCTTCATTTTGAGAGGAGCAGGAGTCTCTTGCAGCTTAATTATGGTTTCTTGCAGGAGTCCCCCTGCTTCCCCTCACGCTGGTGGCTGTACCGTATTCCTCCTCCTCCACAGACTTTTGTTAAATACAGTATGCACGGCGCCTACCAACCTTTTAGATCCACCAGATTTCTCCCCCCATTGATATATAAAAATACCTGTCTACGGATTTACAACCAAACAGGCGTTTTGCTGTCCCTTGCCTTGTTTCTGGCATTAAATCCTCTTCCAGGAGGACCAGAGGATGCTTCTCCTTTTGTTAGCTTCAGCGCTTGATTTTTCAAATTGTTTTCCGGCACTACGAGGCTACAAGGTTGTAATTGATCCACGGCCAACCTTTTTGCAAATTTTACATTTTTCACCTGAATATAGCTGTAACCAGGGCCAGATCCTTCACAGGGGTAAATTTCTGCAGCCTTTTACTCCCTTAGACCTGCTTTTTGCAGGCGGCGGATGCGTCTCAAAGTTCCTCAAGACACTTGGGAGTGATTTCTAAGCCCTTCTAATTTTCCTGATAATATTGGCACTCCTGGGTGCCAGTTTCCTGGTAGCTTAATTTTTTTTTTTTTCTTCTCTATATATAAACCTGCAGATGTTGATAGCTTGAGTTTCTGGAATCAACTCTCAGCCCTCATGAAGCTATTTTAATTAGAATGGGAGGGCTCTGTTAACTAAAAGTGGAAGAAATATCAGTACGAGGATGTTCTGAATTGTGCCTAGCGAGCATCTTGCAACTCTGTGAATGCTGAACCATAAGAAATTATAAATAGAGTTGGGGAGATTTACTTTTTCCCCCTTTTTTTTTTTTAAATAATTTAAAAATATTTTTTGTCTCTTTTTCCCCCCCTTTCTTCCCCCTCCCATCACCTAATATTACCGCCTAAAATCTTTTGTTCTCGCATCTGTAAAACACCACATTCCCAGCCACCCTTTTCACAACACGCGTTGAAACCCAGCAGGTTTATAACATCTCCCCCATCCCTAAGCCCACATCGGGTGCCTTACAGCCCTTGTCATATTTGTTTACATCCACTCGGTTTTAGTTCCTCGCTCTTTTTCTCCGTTAGAGCCTTCGCCCCCCGGTTTCCTTTGAGCTGCCTTTCATGCCAGCAGACCCTGGCCGGTTAATTGTTCATCCGGGATAGGCGAGGTTGAGCCGGGCTGAGACGCGTTTCCTCTTGTCGTGACAATTGTTGGGACTGTTCGCCACTTCACGCTCGGATGAGTTTTTCTCTCTCCGCTGCCCGCACCGCCTCGGTTGGCTCTCCCGCTCCTCCTGGGCGCAGGCACATCCCGACACCGCGCTGCTTTGGTTTCCCCTTCGGTGAGAATTTCCCTCTGCTTTTTTTTTCCAGCAGATTTTTGGCCATTCGGGGTTGGGGTATTTTATATTTTTTTTTGCCATCCTCCGCCGGGGCTGGGGATTTTGTCCCGGAGTCAGCGCTGTGCAGGCTGCCCCGATATTGACTCCCAGTCCTTCTGGACTTTTATTTTATTTCGTTCAATGTTGGCACCATATGGCAACTATGGCAACTGAATATATAACCCTATTCAATTTCTGACTCCAGTCTGGCCTATTAAAGGGCTCCATGCTCTGGTCTGGAGGAAAAAAAAAAGTGATTCCTCTAGGACATAGTAGTAGAGAAGTTCAAATAACACTTAGCTGCCTTTAAAGTTTTCCTTTCCTGACATGACAAACAAATAAGCAAACAAAAGTAAATACATTTGACAAGGTTTCACATAAGGCAAACATAAATATATGATATTGAAAGCATTAACAGGTTAGTTTGAATTAATAATACAATTATGGTATATCTAAAATCACAGTATGTGTAAGGCCCATCAGCAGCATATTTGTGTTTATCTTTGTTTCATTTTATTTGCAAAGCAAGCTGGAACCTACCACTTCTCAGAAAGACAGCTGCTAATAAAGCAGCTGGCTAATAAAGGGCAGAAAAAAATGTCTGAGGGAAATATTTAAAAGCATCCCGGTGACTTAGGGATGTATGTCAGTTGGGACCCATCATTTATTTAGGCATTTTCAGAAGTTGCAACTGGAGTGTGCACTTGCTCACATGAGTAGTTTTACTTGCGCACTCCCCTTGAATTCAAGTTAAGGTTACTCATGTGCATAACTCTCTTCAGGACTGGGCCTTACGGCTGTTTCTTCCCCCTGAAAAAATACTGAGGGAACTAATTTTTCTGATGATTAATCTCAAACACTGCACCTGCAGTGCCTGTTTGCACTTGAATGAGAAGAGATTGATTTATCTAGCTATCTTTCTGTCTGTCTCATTATCCATCTCCCGTAGCATCTCAGTACCTCAAAAAATTTATGACAAACTTATCTTCCCAGTAGCTGTACGAGGCAGGGCGGTATGGGGAGATCAAGGTAGGAAGCAACAAAGTGATATGCCTGAGGTCATGTAAGAAGTTGGTGGCAGAGCCAGGCAGTCCAAAGAGCTTTCTGGACTCCCAGACCTGTGCCATAATCCCAGTGCTATCCAGACTGCTTTTTAGATTCTCTGAAAAGGATTAATAAATCCTGCCGCTGTTACTAGATCCCAGCTCCTGTTTGTGGAGGAGCAAAACCTTGCTATGGTCCAGCACGACTGATTTCCCGCCCTGCTACTTGAGCAGAGAGCGGCAAAACACACATCCCCTGCCAAGGGAGCCGTGTGGTGGCTGGAAGAAAGGAGCAGCTTCTCTTATTCTTTAGGAATAAGAAAAATCTCACCATCAAAGCTAGGATAAAAAGTAGACATCTCTTGAGGTACCCCCTGTGATCCCCTGTGGTGCAGAGCTCTAGTTAGGCAGGAGCAGCAGGGGGAAGGCGAGCACATGGGGCTGCTCAGGGGGACCCCAGCCACGAGTATTGCATGGGCATGGGCAACCCCCAGTGCTGCGGGACTCCTTTGGATGGGTGAATATGTGAGGGGGCAGCTGGGAGAAGGATGCTGATGGACCTTCTGGGTATTCCCATCACTTGGCCCATCGGCAGCTATTCAGTGGTCATGTCTCCAGTGGCTGGAGAGCAATCCAGTCCAGGTCATGCTGTATGGAAAGCCCTTGAGGTAACTACCCTTGACACGAGTTTTTTGCATGAGTATTTCAACGTTCATGGGTGCCATTCCCTGCCAGCACTGAGAGCTTATGCCAAAGACATGCAATCCCATCCATCTTCTCCAACAGAGAGAAACTCCAGGGTGAGGGACACCTACCCCAACCTGTGGTCTTCTGAACACCCAGGGAAACCTGGTGACCCACCTATGGGTGACCCAGACACCAGCTGTCCCTGGTGCCTCCTGTGCTGCTTGTCCAGCACGGAACTGCCAGGGTACAGCTCTGACCTGCTCCGGACACAACCTGGCTTTGCGGTGACCCCACCAGGAGCACACCATGGCAGAGGCCATTTAGCACACTCTCAGGCATCCCAGTGTCAGTGGAGGGGACATTTTTGTGGATATCAGTAAAGGTGTATGCAAATCAGAGCACTGAGAATGGGGACAGAGGCAAGTGACAGCAGACCTCAGCTCTGGCGGGTGGCACCACTGCAATTTCAACTTGCCAGGGTAAAATCCTACAGTAAACGAGCAAACTGCATTAATTAAATTCCAAAACCACCAGCTTTAATTAACTTTTATGCTGTCCCGGTGCCCAGTAGCACTTCCTACCTCCAGCACCAGGAGGACCACACTGTGGTGGCCTCCAGCTGACGGAGGTGGCACCATGACTGCCTGGGCATGACCTAGCCAGGTGCTGGCGTGGCTGCTGGGGATGGCAGAGCCCACAGCAGAGCCAACATTGTCCTTTTACCCCAGCCCCAGCCAACTCCTGGGGAACATCCCTGCTGAAGCCATTTTCAGCATGCACGGGAGGAGGAACTGGCTCAGCACAGGTTAAATTCTCTGGGCACGTCATCTCCATTGCTTTCAACAGGGCTACAAGCACGAAGGACCTCACCTTTCTTTTTTCTTAATGTGTATCTTAACGCGCAGTCGGAGGCGTTAGTTATCTTGTCAGGGCCCTGGGGTGAGCGGGGGGCTGAGGGCCGACAGCAACCAGTGATCGCTCTTTGCAGGCCGCTCTGTAGCGTGCACCCAAATATTACAAGCCTGGGTCCAATACAAATAAATAATTAAGCGCATTTCCTGGGGCAAGAAAATGAAGACTTGGAGCTGTGGCAGGAATGAATAAGCACGAGACCTCTAGGCCTGCAGCGCAGGCGGGCGGTGTGTGACTGACAGTGGGTTTCTTGCAGCCGTCACATCAAAAGGCCCCAGAAACCGGCCGTGCCGGGTGTCACCGAGAGGCAAGGCTTTGGCCACGCCAGCCCTGCCAGAGGAGGGGACCCGCCATGCCAGGCGGGGGCTGCAATGTAGGCCGTGGGACTCAGGATTTGGGGCACCCCCAGGAAACTTTGCTGGGCTTTGGACTGCACCATGGATTTTAGCATGTCGGTCTTTGGTTGCAGAGGAGGATAAAGGCCTTCCTCTCTCCCGGCCTTGCAGGTGGAGGGCAGGCAGGGTGTGAACCTCCAGGTAGGACCCCAAGGGAGAATTGAGTTGGCACCTGCATCTCCATGGGCCTCCTGGCTCCTTCCAGGCCTGGCTTTGCTCCCATCTCCCATTCTAGCCCACCCACGTGTCCTGCCCCACTCCTGGCAGGACTCAAGGCACCCTTATTTCCTCAGAAACATTGGTGCGAGTCTTAAGAAAGGAGGGAGCTTTAATCCCTGGTACTAAAGACCCTCCCACCATGTCGGCTGCCACGCTGGGGATGCCTGTTTCCTGGGACCGCTGCTTGACGCATGGGGGTCTCAGTAGATGCGCTGGGAAAACGTGTTAGCATAAAAGCCATCCTTTTCTAGAGCAAGCCTGGCGTGCCTCCTAAATGCATTTCCAATATGTAAAACAGAGGGGGGATGGCTGGGGCATGGGCAGCAGAAGGCTCTGCACACACCTGTGTGCTCAGCTGGCTGCTACAGAGGGAAGGGGCCAAAGTCAGGCTCCCCAAATCTTCACCCATTTCCCCAGCCAGGCTTTTTGGTGCCTCTGCAGAGGTTTTTCCACTTTGGAGAATGTCACTTTTGGAGCAAGGTCTGCACCTCATGGCAGGTCGATGCAGCACAAAATGCTCCCAAGGCACCACTCGGGTTTGCGCATTTGCCACCAGCTCCACCATGGGACCGTTGTAAAACAGATGCCCGGTGTCACTGTTTGAGGTTTCATTTTGGCTTATCCTTTTCCAATAACCTGAATTTTTCCTCTTCTCTCCCTGTAGATTGGTGTAAACTCACCTTTTATTTAATTTCCTTTGGGGGTCTAGGTTTCTTTTTAATTTTGTAAATAACTTTTCTCACATTTTTTGGAAAAAGAAGCTCAGCCCAGTATTTCCTGCTTCCCTCAGCAGATACTACACTGCCACCTGCACTACCATCATGGTTGTCTGGGGGCAGGGACAGTAAATATTTTCTTTCTTTTGACAATTTTACTACTGCCAGTTGTTTTTATTAAAAAAAAAATCCTCAAAAAAGTCATTGTTGAGTAGTTAGAGGTCATCAACCTCTAACTACTTAATTTTCCATGGTACTCCTATAGCTCCTCTCTGCTGGTGTGCTCAATGGGTTTGGGTTTCTCCCCTCCAATTCCCAGTACCTTTCGTGCCCCATGTGGCCCTACTTTAACCCCCAGTTCCACATCAGAACTTTTCTCTCCCTTTTCTTTATTCTTCCCATGTTTCCTCAGTCCTCTTGTGTTATTCAGCCTTCTTGACTCTGCCCCACCCCTTCCAATCTCTTATACAGCCTGACCTATTCTAGACTCATTGCTTCTTCCTGGGGTCTCAGAGCTTTCCCTGAAAAAGACACAAGCCCTCAGGAGGACACAACCAACTTGGAGGGGACAGCGGCACAGAGGCTTCATTTCTAGAAAGGGCAGGGACCAAGTCTGAGCCATTTAGACATCCATGAACCTTGGAGTACAAGTCACTGAAAGGGCTATGTAGTGTAAGACTGTGCCCCGGTTCTTAGTTATTTCTCTGTTTTTTACCTTAATTCAGAACCGTTCAGATGGCGAAGAACATTAATTTGCCACAAGGATTACACTTTAATAACTTCAAAATTGTCCTTCTGATCTGACCTCGAGGAGATTTCTTGGTGGTAACTATCTCCATAAGAAGCAAGTCTGCAACCTGTCACTGAAGCATCTACTACAAAATTGCTTTGACAGAGCAAGCATCCTCTTGCCATGACAGATAGACAACATTGCGGAGAAGCGTGGCAGACTCTGCAGGTTTGCTAGACCAGAGATCTGCAGAAGAGGTCCCTGCCTTGGGATGAAGACGAGGTTGGAGCCCTCTCTGTAATAAAGGCAGGGTTAGAAACTGGAAGACGCCCACAGTGTGACACGCACAGAAGATCTCTGCTTTTCACTCTCTCCTTTCCCACATGGGCTCATCCATGCCACAAACTCTGGAGGACTTGGACTGAATGATCATGAATCCAAGCCACTCCTTGCACCGTCAGCTGCACAAAAAAGAGGTTGATCTTTGCCAGTGAGTCCTATCCTTCACTTTATTTAAGTTTTAACTAGTAAAAGTTGTTATTTCTAATGAGATGCCTATCCAAAGATGCAGGTACCTTGTTTGAAGTAAGGAGTTGGTCCTGCTCATCTCCAGGAGTGAGGAAACTGGACCAGAGGAAACTCATCCAGGCAGAGACAAAGAGCAGCAGCCAGACCAAAACTGAGCTCTTTAGGTTAAAAGTGGGGCTGACAGTCTTCCCCAAATGCATATATGCAAACAAATTTTTGTCATGGAGGGGTAGGAAAACACTTATCTGGAGGATTTTTATTAAGTACTCCAAAATAAGCATCCTTCTGACAGTAGGACAAGTGCAAGATGAAATAGTAGGAAGCTGGTGAGGTAAATGGAAGTAAGACATTGTCTTATTTAGAAATTTGTGATATGAATATAAAGTTATTTTTCCTGTCAGAATACCAAATGAGATTATATCAACCAGTAAGACAAAATCTCACTGATTTGATAGTTGTTTTATGCACTAATAAGTAGTCTACATCTACATGCAGCATGAGACACATTTCCTTAAAAAGTTAATACCAGTTTCTGGAACTATTACATTCAAGCCCCGAGAAAGTAAAGCGTAGATAGAAATTAGCCCTACCTAAATATTAGTGCTGGATAGTGGTACAGCGATTTAACTTATGTCCATTAATATCAATCATAGGCTAAGCTCCAGGCAAAAGGATGCAGAAATCAGTGTGTTGCATTCATTGTCAGACACCTCCATTTGACACTATTCAGTCCTTAGGAACCACAGTTTTATCCTGAAGCTAGAAATGTCTCTGGGCCCAGGCTGCTTCCGATCTGAATGATCCTAGGTTTGCTACAGGAGAAGCAGAAGAGCTGGCTGTTGAGATGGAGATTGTGACACCACATTTCAGAGGCACAAAAAATGGAACTAAAGCTTAGAAATCCCATCTCTATTGACTTCTGTGAGGTTTCAAGAAAGGACTTCCATCCAGAAGGATAGTGTCCATTAGGAAGCTTGGAGCCCTCTTATCCTGAGCAGAGCTGGAAGGATTTTGCATTTTCCTTCACAATAGTAAGTTTTTTCCAGATATTTCCTCTCTGTAGGAGAAAGAAGTGGGAAAACATGTTGAAAAAAGACAAAACTTAAACTGTGTATTCTAGGTAAGACTCATTCATCAACTAAGATGTAATCCTGAAGAAGAGCTGCTAGAGATGGGACCTGGTGCCGAGAAGATTGTTCATAGATCTGGGCACTTGTAGACAAAGTGAAAGATGTTGATATGGACAATGTCCATGAAATGTCAGTTAAAAGATTCTGATTTCTTCTTAACTTGAACAAGAAAAGCTCCAAATATTAGATGAGTTGCTCTGAATTTGTAATAAGGTTTTATATAGAGAACACAACTCTTTATATGTTTCTATTCAACCTAGCTTTTCTAGGAGTTCTCTGTTCTCAAAAAGTTTAAGGTAACTCCTATTTTCTATCTGAAGCACCTCCTAGAATTGCTTTCAGTGGCAGAGACCCATGGAAGAGTCTGTCAAAACAGAGGAATTTAGATTATTTGAGGTGTGTTTTAAATAAACTCTGTGTGGGACGGAGGTTGATGCACTTCTTGTATTCAGATTTCTGGAAGTCAAATTTAAAGCATGGTAAATAGAAAGGCTCTTTCGGAAGAAACTGTTGTAGCCAGAAAACTCTTTCTTGTAACCACGTCAAGACGTTGGGTTCACTTCACCTTCAGGGGCATCAAGAGTAAGTTCAGTCAAATCCCTGAAATTTTCATGGTATAAAATAAGTCTCAGCAAGAAGAGAATTGTGCATTTACAGAATTTAGGAGAATGATATGAATGTCACAACATGTGCCACCTTTCCCTGCAACGTCCATGTAACTGGAAGAGAGTATACGCTACCTGAAAGATGCTCCGTATACCTTCTGGAGATGTTCTCGTAAATATTAACGAAACAGGACCTTCTATACAACCCCGTGGCTTATAGAGAGTCTAGAAAGCCTGAAAGCATTGCTGTGAATGGTAACTGATTGTGAGGATTTGAAGAGCACATCAGAATAATTCTGGTGGCTCCAGACCACATTGCTGTATGCAATGCTCTACAAAAGTTATACCCAGGGTACCACCAAACTTTAGCTAGAGGGTTTTCTTCCTTAAGCCAACCAGTAAATAAACCATCAGCAGGACAGGTTTGCCACAAGATCATACAGTCACATCCCACTTACAGCTTTTGACAACTGGAAGTGTCTGGAAAACAGTTCCCCCTGTGTGTTTCATGTGCTTAGAAGTCATTCTTCCTACTTTATTGCACAGTCAAGAGAAGATCTTATTCTCTACAGGGCAAGTAGTAGTACTGCCCATGCAGACACCGATTTACTGCTGAAAGCCCTGCTAAGGAAGTGTAGCCTACCTGCCTTCCTGAATACAGCCATGAAAAATCAGCTTCCTGTCAAGGTAAACGAATATTTTATTAAAACCAGTTGTCATATAGAACTAAATCCTGAAGCTGTGAAGTATAAAAGAGGCTTTCAGGCTGACTTTCCTTGAACTGTGGCAGCTTAAGTCCTGTTGCCATTGCTGAAGCTCATCAGGAAATCATTCGAAGGGCTCAAAGGTTAAGAATCCATGTTTTCATCTAGACACAAAGGTGAAAGATCAGATAGCTGATCTCAGCCATTTGTGTTTTGTCTTTTTATCATCATCTTCAAATGAATCAAGGAGCTGTTCATTCAGTTTCATGAGGGCAGGGTTTTCTTAGACCTACCCAGGGTTGTGTACAGGCTTTTCAGGAGAGGTGGAAGACCCTTCCTGAAGAGAAGCAGCCTGAGCTGGTGATATTGTTTGTTATTTCTATCACAGCAATATTTCAGGAAGCCCCTGAAATTAGACAGTCCATGATGCCAAGATTTGTACCAACATGTAACACAAAACATGAGCTCTGTCCTTACTATTCAAAGAATGACAACAGGTGGATAAAACAAGCAGATTGGATTGAAGGATGGAAGGGAGAAAGGGAAAAAAGATGAAAAACAAGAGAGAAGTAAATCCCAGAGTGACTAAAGAAGATACAGTCTCTAAATATAAAACAGAGCAACAGAATGGGCCCTGAACACCTACCAGAGAAGATAAGTTGGGAATCTCTCAAATACGAAACTCTGGAGTAAATACTGAGCTCCCCTCTGGGAACTTTGGGTCAAATATTGGCCAGCCCCAAGGTGCTCCACAGGAGAGTTGCACTCGGTGGAGGAGATGTGGAGAAACACAGAGGATGCACAAAACCACGTAACAACGGCCATGGCCACCCCGCCGGTGCTGCAGCTGCCAGGTCTGCGTCTCTGCCTGGAGCAGAAAAGCCACGCTTGAAGTCAAGCCATGAAATACATGCTTGTTCCTAGAGGGTGGAGAACATCTCCTGCCACGGAGACTTTCCAAAGTCAGTGAGAGGTGAGTGACTGCTTGTGTCTCCAGCACATCCCTCCCTGTGTCCCAGCCTCCGGCTCCCACTGAGGAGAGAGCAGCTCTCTCTTGCTGCACATGTGATACTCCAAGGCTCTTCCCCAATACTTTTAAAACCATCCACAGTGCAGCAGCTCTGGGCAGAAAGAAACAGACTGACAAAACGTCCCTTAAATGGAAGCAGTCTTAAGCAAAAAAAAGACTCCTCCGTGGAAAGAAGGTGCTTCCTTACAGGCTCTGAGTGGTAAATGGTTGCAGGCAGAGAGATCGTCACATCTGTCCCTCTTTTGAATATGGAAGGCAAAAGACAGGTGGGTTTCCTCAGCACTTAAAGATTGACTATATAGGAGAAGCAAAAGTGTGGGGAAAACAGGAGAGTCACTCACTTTGGGAAGAAATAAAGATCCAGCCTCCAGTGAGGCAGCCTAAAGCCAGGTTCTACTCTGTGCACCATGCTATGCTATTGTACGAGAAAGCCTCACAAGTGCAAAGTCCACCCAGGTGCTTGCTGAGGAAGAAAGTCTGGGATGGAGTCGGGGATTTTGCTGACTGCTGAGTTCACATCTTTCCCAACCATTCCTGCTGCTCCAGAGTGTCCCCCAGCACAAGGGCCGCTCAGCCCAGAAGGAACTGTAGCTGTCATCCTTCAACACGCTGCCCTGAACCATCCTGGCTGTGCTCAGCACCACTACGTTATTTCTCAGCCTAGTTTCAAGTAGCAACCAGAGCCCTGACATTCCGGGAAGTGGCCGAATCACCATTCCTGAAGGTATTTAAAATAGATGCAGCGCTTAGGGACATGGTTTAGTGGTGGACTTGCCAGGGTTAGGTTGAATTCGATGAACTATTCCAACCTAAATGATTCTATGATTGTATGATTCTATAACTGAAGAGATGCCACTAGTCACCCTGGAAAGAGAGCACAGTTGGGGAACCCATGTCTGTTGGGAATGAAGACCAGTAACCCAGGGAAGCTGTGACCAGCCATGGTTTTGCAGTCTTCCTCTTAGCTGGGCCAGTGTAATTGAGGGCTTTGAAAAGGAGAAAGAAAGTCTTAATTTTGGTGCAGCTTGCCACAGACAACCTTTGAACGCAAAGTTTCATGATAGCCCATACCCCAGAAATGTGAAGATCATGACAGGGGCATTGGAACTCGATGATCTTTAAGGTCCCTTCCAACCTGAACCATTCTATGATTCTATAATAACTACTAATAAATTCAATTAATTTCTGCATCCCAGTACCTGTGTCAGGTCAAGTAATGTTGTGCAGCAAATCAGGAGTTGGACAAGGAATGAGGATGTGTGATTTCTAGTCATGTTTCCATGAAATTTCATCTCTGCTCCTTGTTATTTTAAGTTGCAGGTAAAGATGCTTATTCATGCTGGCTAACTGCTTCGGCATGTTCAGGTTGCTCTGATGAAAAGCGCAGTCAAAGGCTATATAAAGATGACTTGCACTTAGAAAACACCAAATATCTTGAAATTCCTTTTATGGTGTTACCCGGTCATGCAAAGTGAAACCTTTGAAAGTCAAAGCAAAATCACTCCAATAAAACCAGCCTCACCTATTCCCACTCCCATGAAGATTCAGGCATCATTGCTGTCCTCCCAGGCTGCACCATCCCCAGGTGACCATGAGTCCCTCTGCTCCCACGTGTGTGTAAGCATGGGCAGGAGGGCTCCAGAAGACACAGTGGCTTCAGTCAAAGACCATTCCAGGTAGGTGAGTGTTAAAGCACAGGCTGAGTGTTTGGATCTAATTATGCATGGGAAGCTTCTTTAGGAAAGGCAGAGTCCCAGGCTGGTGGCTGAGGGTTGGCAACACTGCCTGCACTGGAAGTAAGCCCAGGGGACTGGAAGAAAGATATTTAAAACTATAAGATTTACCAAACCCAGACAGTTTAGTTTCATATTCTGAAATTCAGTGGTAATGAGGGAATTAGGAAGGGAGAACACACATGGGGTGTACTGATAACCGAAGCCCCCATGGGAGGCAAAACTCTGGCTCCCTCCTACCTTCAGCCATGTAGGCACAGGGCACCTGGAGGCTCATACAGGGCACTCGGGTGCTCTCGTTGTGTGCATCAGTCATAAATTTCACAGATTAGGATCGAGACTGCTTCTTCTTCTTCTTCCAGAAGAGTCAGGAGTGTCTCACTGGATGAAATGATATATTTTACAATTCATTTCAAGTGCCTCAACAGGCAGAGCAGTGTGCAGCAGGCTGGGGACACAAACACACTGTCCTACTGTTGGCCAATGCAACTGAGCACGGCAGAGAATCCCTACCTCAAATGATTGCAATGGAGAAGTACTCATTAGTCACCAGGATATAGCTAACTGAAAGAATTTGAGACAAGTCTTCATCTCCTGTGGTATCGGCAAACAGGCATTTAATCACTCTTTTTTTATCCTCAAATAATACTTTCTAATAATTTACCGTCCCCCTGGAGGCCAGAAGAGATGGCTGCATGGTTAAACCCTCGCCACGGCAAGGCCAGAGGTGGGCAGGTTGTTTATTCTCTGCCCTTTCTCAACCTGTGAAAATGAAGGAGCGGTACTCCCGCGTCGCCTGGTGTGCGGTGACGGGGGAAAGAACTCTGGGTGAATTAACTCTGCTGTTTGTACAAGGCCAAGCACATGGGACACCGATTCTGAGCAGAGTTCAGAGCCAGTCCTCTAACCCAGCTCATAATGAGCAGTGATAATAATGAAATTCAGAGACAAAACAGATGAGCTCAAGGTACCCTGGTCACTCTGTAGCACACATTGTAGAGTGCTTAACCTTCTTTTTCCCCACTCTTTACAAGCATCAGTGTCACGCTGAAAATTACACCCCTGCCCTCAGTCCTGCTCAACAGCAAAAGGCTGGCACCGACCTTATTGTCTGTGTGTTTGGCCCTTGGCACGGGTCTGAGCAGTGGCATCCCGGTGCTGCTCCCCTGCTTCTGCCACGCTGGAGCCCAGCCCCGAACGCAGGAATTGGCAGAACCAACCCAACAGGCTCAGTCAGATAAATGCAGCCCTGCCAAGCACCGAGGCTTTCTGAACTCTCACCTTTTGCTCATGTCACATTTAATATGACAGGGAAGATATATATTTTTTTTATTTTATTTTACCGTTTGAGAAACATTGCCATATCGAAATCTTTCCTTTCTTCCTTCATTAATGTCTGTGTCACCTCAAGCATTGTTATAATTCCTTATTGGCTGCTCTTCCAGAATTTGCTTTAAGAAAACTTCAGCTAGTTTTGAATGCGGCTGCAAGGTTAACTAGAAATGGAAAATGTCACGAACATGCTGGATATATATCCCTTCTGCTTCCCTGCCACTAAGCCAGCTTTTCATAAAGTTTGAAACTGATATTAATATTTAACTTTTAACTCACAAGATCTTTCATGGTCTCAGCTCTGCTTAATTAGCTGACATTTAGCTCCCTCTATTCCACAGCACACACCTAGGAGTCCTTGGGTACCGGTTTATTAACATTCCCCAAAGTAGATTGGAGCAGGCGGTTACCAGAACCTTTATCAATTGCTCCCGAAGGCGATGGAATTTATTGCTGAATGCCATTAAACCAACCAGGTCTGTAAATATGGTTAAAGGCACGAAGACACCCTTGTTTTCCAAAGCTTCTCGCTCAGTTTAAATGAGCTTTGTGAATTGGTCTCTCTCATTCTCTTACTCTATCGCACGCAGCCTTGTTGAGGCACTCCTAAAGAAAGACTCTGTATTAACCTATATTGCATTAACCACAGTTCTGCTGTTAATCAACGCTCTTACAGCGATAATACGCTCCTACAGCACTGCGCGGGCATAGACACGGCTGTGTGGAAGTCGCCGAGCGTAGCAGCTCCACCTTGCATTTGTTTGCTAACCTTTCAAGCTCTTCCCTTACTAAAAGCCTCCCTTCTTTTCATCCAGCCTCAGAAACCCCCTGCTCAGACAGCATGAGGTGTAGGTGCTGGTTTTACGTGTACACTGTGCCCACAGGGACATACGAAGAGCGTTTCTCCCCTCTCTACCCCTGGCTGGTCTCCTATTGCCACCTCCCTCCCTGAGGTGCTCTTGCCCAGTGAGACACTCCAAGAAACTTGTTCTCAGAGTAACCGTATCCATCCCAGCGCTAAAAATAAGGATGATTTTCAGAGACCGACATAATTTAAGATGGCTCACAACCCCATAACCGCAATACTAATTACCTACTTAAGCCTCCAGAACAAAGTATGCTGTTCTTGGATGTGTACACCATAATTACGAGGTGTTCCTCACCGCTCCTGCCATAAGACCCATTAATAGTATTTCATTTAATACGTATCTGGCTCTTCTCATTTCTAGTAAACTTAATACGGTTAGGAACACTGAATAAGCTACTATTCTGCTCATAAAATTCTAACGTGCTTCTTCTTTATGTCAAGGAAACAGTGACGAGCAATATGCATTTTTCTAAAAACTGTATTTTGATGAAGCTATCGCAGTATGAACAAACGTCAGACCACAAAGACAAATATGAATAAAAAATATGACTAGTTAGCAAACACGCTTGTTTTAGAACTTATCTTACTAAACAAAGGGTTGGTCTTGCACATTCAGGATCTTGCTTCATCCGTTTTTGGTTCCTCAACAAAATGAATTTAGTGACCTTAAGTCATTCAGGCTAAGCCACATTTGAAATAAAATCTGTCACCAGAAAAGTGCTCTTTGCCATGGAAAATGAAATAAACTGTTTCAGACAAAATATATTAACAGCCCTCATGAACTGGGGACCCCCAGTCTTCCCAGGTCAAATATAACAAATATCCCAAGTGAACAGACTAAAGCTACTTACTCTGGGCAAGGATCTAGTCCTCCTTTCTTAGAAATGAGCTCTCCATTTCTGTTGCATTGATAAAAGTCCTGATCATGCCTTTGGATACATCAGAGTAGGGTGGGATAAATAAGGGAGTAAAGATAGGGTCTGAAGTCAGGACATATTTCTCCAATTTTCCATATGGGTTTTAAGATGCTCATCTCTTGGAGGGAACTGAGGAGACCAGCTGAGGACAGCTATATAAATATCTGGATAGATGGGAACCCAAGCAGTTCATGTCATATATCACATCATATCATGTCATGTCACATTTTACCTCATCTGCTGGCCCACAGAAGACAAAACACATGGATCCTTTCTTAGACAGAGCACTTCTTACTGAACCCAACATGAGTTTGGCTTCACAAAGGGCCTCAAAAATTTTAAGTTTGCTTCTCAGTGTCTGCTTCAACAAAGCAATGGTGAAACAATCTGCATATTTACCCCAAAGATAAAGACCCCAGGCTGGTGACAGTTCATATCAGCTGTGGTCCACTACAGCATTGCTCCAGTTGCACCCAGGTTACACCAGGAGAAGACTGGGGTGATACAGGGCTGAATCTGGCCCATACCTTATCATCGATGCAAAAAGGGACAGATATAAAAATCCTCTGGCAGTTTTGCACTGTGAAATTCAAAGACGAAATGTACATGTGTAAATTATAGCTTAAAGAAAGACTTTCCTTCTGGGGGCCGTGTATCAAAACCATCACCTTGCAGTGTTTTCTCAGCATAAACCACACGGAGCTCAAGTGGCTGAATGCTTACATCGAGCACGGCACTAGAGAACTGGATGCTCAGTAAAACAACCCAGCCAGGTAATCAGGATCTCTTTTATTTCATGATCACGATCAATTTTGAGGGCACATCCAATAAAGTATAAGACAGCACTAAAATTTTAAAAAGACAGACAAGAAAACTCTAATGTACCTGCCTGAAATAATTTACCAGTCACTTTTATAGAAAGCACATAAGTTCCTTCTGATTATTTAAAAAAAAAAAACAAACAGGGAAAAAACCCACAAATTACTCTCTCTTGCCATCTTGATTTGTTTATTTTGATCTTTTGATAATGCTCGGCTGCTTGCACTATGCTGTTGTCCTGGATAATCAATTTTCTTTGTTGCTTTTATGGGGTTTTCACATTGAACGATAAAAAGAAGATGATGTTGGAAATAGGGGAAATATTTTTTAAATCAGGGAAAAAAGATATGATTAAAAGTAAGGTGAAAATTAAGTAGACTTTGACATAGTTGCAGAGATTCCCAGCTCCTGTGTTCCTGATAACATATTTTTTTAAACACATTTTGGACTAAATCTGGCTTCTCTGTCCACTCACAAAATCAACAAATTTCATAGAAGGGAATCCAAACCTTTCACATTAGTTTGATACGTTTATGTATTAGTTCTCTATGTAATGTATAAGAAACATTTTCCTGCTCTTGGACTGTACACGGAGCCAGCTGACTGTAGGTTTTGCATAAGGGGTGAGTTCAGTACCAACACCGAAGATCCCATCCCAGCGTAAATTGGCCATTTGGAAGCAGAATAAAGTAGAAAGAGAGTTCAAATATTTGAAAGTTACTTCAAAAATCGCTGTTTACATACACATGAAAGAAGGTGTTGAATTGGGTTAAGTGTGAAGAAAGTCTTCCTTAAATACTGAAGGTATTTAATTTTCGATAGCATAGCTGCTCCACAATACTCAAATAATAACTTTGACAAAGCATTCTGCAAAATCGGTCTGTCAGTAAGAAATGGCAGAAAACATTCCACTCTGAGCAAAACTTAGAGTCTTTTTAAAAACGTTAAACCAGACAACAAATCCTTGCGTAACAGATTTAGGGGACCAGATGTTAAACTGTTGTAAATCAGTATTGCTCTAATGGCTTCTGTGAAGCTCCAACAATTTCCACTCACTGAGGGATGGACTGTGTCGTTGCTGAAATATTTAACTTTACAAATATTGTAAAAAACTATAAAGAAACTTTAAAATTATGTGACATATTCATAGATTTTTAATCAGTGTGTTGGGTTTGGGGATTTTTTTTGCATGATACAGTTCATCATTTTATATTCTTCAGTGGTTACTCAGTTTGCAGTAAAGGTGACGTATAATTTTAGAAATTCTTTTGGTTACAACATTTATTTTTTCTCTAAATACTTTTCTGCTTTGAATGAACTATCCTTTTTACCTTAAAATCACAGATAAGTAGTTAAAGTTTTTTTAAACACTGCTTTCATAGAGTATTTGAGCCTGAAGCAGATATTCTCCCACTTTCTCTTTTGGGGACACGACAACTTGAACTGAGTCCCAGCTCTGGGTCAGATTTATAACCAAATGTTTTATACTGATTAATAAGTATTTTGGAACAAAAAACTCTACAATTATGAAAGGCATAACCCCTGGCAGGAATATTTTGATGTTTTTTTGCCATTTCTTCAGCAAGAAGGCTTTAATTTTAAAAAGTTATTACATTAGTGGTACTCAGGTTGGGTGAACATTTATATCGTGATCAGTAGAACTTTGATATGGAAATTTTAAAGGAAAGGCTTGTTTTAAGGAATCTACACACATTCCACTAAGTCATTTCACCTTTAAACGGAGAAATATTTGGAAAGTTTCCCATTGTCATCGCAACAGCAGCAATAGAAATTTAGCAGCTCTTAGCTATAAACTCTAAACTCTTTTCTGGTACAGAAATACAGATGGATCGATCATCTGTTAAAACCAACACATGAACTTGAAAAATTAATAGGTCTATTAAAATTAACTTAGTTATCTTTTTCTGCTGGAGCAGAAAACTCATGTTTTACAGACTCTAATTCTGTTACAATCAGATGTTGATTTTGTGAAAATCGGCACAACTGAGACGAACACCTTGGGGTAAATAAAAAACCAAACACAGAAATAAGGGCAAATAGCCAATTGCCTGTTAAACTCTCCGTTCTCATGAAAAACTCTGCACATTTCATTTCAAACTACCAGAGATAGAAAGCCAATTAAAATGGGAAAAAAAAAAAAAAAAAAAGACCAGGGTATGTGGGCACATTTTAAGATTGAAAATAGAAAATACAGGAGATATTACAATGGCAAGAATTGATTACACAAGAAAAAAATTGGTGTTTTTATCTTACTTCACTCAAAATGAGGAGCTGATCTCTTCTATAACCATGTGTGAGCAACAGCCTCTGCACAGGCGCCTAAGGAAGGAAAAGTTCCCTGTGATTTACTGAAGTCCTGAACAGTAACACTTTGCTGAAAGCACCTGTTTCTTTAATAAAAAATACATGTTTTTTTGAACCAGAAAAAGACAAGATTTCTTCCTGAAGCACTTCCACCACTGAAAGTGTTAAGGTGAAAATTAAAACTACTTTTGCCCGATAAATCAGAAAGGAAGAACAGCATGAGGCATAACCATGACGCACCAAGTCAGGCTTTCTTAGATATACCCTTCGAAACAGAGTGAGAAGGATTTTTAGAAAATGGAGTAAAGTAATCTGTTCTCAGTTCTTGTCCTCAAACGTGTTAAATAATTCCGGGTCTGACTCTTCCCTTACAGGGCACGGACACGACCCGTGTGTTCCCATGCGAGGTGCCATTTTTGCAAAGCTCTGAAAACTCTCGCTCATTTTAACTGGAAAATTATCCCACAACGCCAAGGTCTCTAAAGATTTTCACATCACATAAACACAGTTTATGGGGAAAGAGTTGCTAGAAACCCAAGTCAGGAAGGACCCAAGCTCTCATGGTGAACCTGCTGCTGCCCAGGTGGGTTTCACAGCTGGCTTTGGGCACTTGCTGGTGCTCCCATGGATGGGCTTGGCCATGGATTGGCCTTGGAGAACAGCCCCCAGCATATTTGACCCTAAGAAAAATTTAACTACACCAGAAAACATAGAAAATATCCCATCTCTCTCTCCAGAGGGGTTCACGTTAGTGTTAAATTCACTTTCCCTTGTCTTCCCAGCATAATCTTATTGCTGTAGCTAAAATCTGGGGGGGGTTTAATCAAACTTGGTATTTTAAAACAAGCAGTGTCACGGCCCAGTTCTTTAATAAACCCCATCGATATGGATCCTTCAATCCCTTGTAGCGTTCAGGGAAATCTGTGCTCACAGATCCTATTGCAGGGCAGGGGACGCAAAGGCTAATCTCTCTCTATACTGTTCTTTTTCCTAGTTGCATGGGGAGAAAAATGTGAGAAAATATGTAATTTCAGGGTACTGTGGTAGCATTAAACCACAGCTTTCTACCCCATATATTGCCTTTATTAACCATAATCTTGCAGAGGGTATTAAGGTAAATGGTAAATGGTTTAATGGCAGTTTAATATTCTGCACATACCCATAACAGACATTTTAGTTGCTTTTAATTGATGTAGCTGCTAGCTTTGTTAAACTCTCCAGGAGAGTAGTTCTCACTGGGAACGAACCTCCTAGAAAGTATCAGTTTGCAAAAACACAATAGTTTGAGCGATAATTGTGCAGAAAGAGACTTCTGGATTTCTTTGCAGTTGAATGAGAGCGTTTTGTTTCACTTTTGTATAACTCAACATCGGGTGCCTAAATTATAGTCAGACTTTCCAAACAGCTAAATAAAGAAATACATGGGTTAAGTCACTTTTAAGATAAAACGACTGGAAGATTTTAGCCAAATAGAATATTTTTATAGCTGTGGGCACATAAAAAAAATATATGTGGGAGAAATCCTGGTGTTACTTAAACAGTGGCTTTTAGCACTCATAAAAGATGCAGTATTAAATTATTTTCCAGTTATAAATCAACTGGCCCTGTTCTATATATCAGCACAAGATTTAGCTGGTTGCTGGCTTCTTAAGCGGTCTTCGCATAACTCCATCTAACCCCCAATGAAATGCTGCTGGTATGGCACTGAACCCCAACTATCGCAACTGAAAATATATATAAATCCAGAAAGAGCATGCAGAAAATGATTGCAATCAGCAAAGAAAATTACGGGGCTCTGCAATGAAAAAAACTTCTATTATTCCCTTGGTCTGACTGGCACCCGCACCTTCAGTTGGGGGTGGGGGGAGGAAAAAACCAGGGCAATCTCCTTGAAAATTAACTTTTAGGTTTTTTTAAGCTTGTAAAAATAGTGGAGGATCTGAAGGTGTGTCTCAGCAGGTTTTGCCTGCCTGTCTAGTGCCGAGACTTTTTGCGTGATCAAAGAATACATGACAGCGAACGGATCTATGCTTGTAAATATCAAACGGTTTGATCATGCTAAAAGACTTTATTGAAGTTTCCCACTTTTTAATCAAACAAGAAACATCCACCTCCGGTACCCATAGAAAAAGGACTAGTATGATATTAGAATTAAAAAAAGTTCTAAACCTGACTTACGGATAAGGGGTTTTCTTCCTATAACATGCCACTTCCATTAATGTCATGTTTGTAGGCTGAGAGGAAACTGCAACCTTTATAATTTTACCATAGCACAATATAAAAAGGGGTTGATTACACCAATATTAATAAGTCTGCAATGGGCCACCAGAAACAAGTCATGTTCACATATGCAGCCTTTTAAAACAGAATTAAAAGCATCATAATGAGATGAATATACCATTGACTTTTGGGTTGTTTCTTTTTTTTAATCTTCTGCTTTATGGTGAAATCCACAGCATCAAAATCTGCAACTGGCCCGTGGAGGGGTTTTCTACACTATTTCTGTCGCTCAGTATAAAATTTGCCCCAAAAAAAAAAAAAAAAAAAAGTTAAAAATGCCATTCTGAATGAACACACGGAGCTCTGAATAAAAAGAGCCAATAATTTACAGTAAGACGATAAGAGTGTAATATTGCTTTAATATAACGTATTAATGAAAATTGCCATTGTGAGATAGATAAGACTTAATAATACAACTCTCATTGTGTTCTGTGAGTTGGAGGCTCTGGTAAGTTATATGTTAGTGCTGCGTGGCTGGCGTGAATCCTGACACAATTTTGAAGACTCGCCGTTTCCAGTGCCACCAGAACCTGAATTTAATTTCTCTCCAAAAACCCAGACAGGCACCTTCCTGCTCTGTCAGGTATCCCCGCGCTCCTCTGCCAGCTCCTGCCCGACGCAGAGCTCGTGGAAACACGTTTGCATTATTTTTAATGCAACTTAATACGTTTATTTTCATCCCGCTTCATACGTAGAGCAAATTAGCTTAAAAAAGAAAAAGTCCCTGTGGCTTTTTTTAAGTCTTTATTCTTTAACGTACTGACGTTTTTAAACTGCTCAGTGGGGCAATACAGGGAATGGCAGCTTAATTTCTTGCCTGTATTTTTATGCCAGGGTGGCTCAGCGTCGCTCTGTAGCGTTCCTGCCACTTTTGCAAGCATCTTACATTTGCAACGACGAGGGCTTATACTTCTGGTTATTAAATGGCAGCTTGTTTATCTGTGCTAATTGCCAGGAAGAAAACTAAACTCCTTTCCTCTCTGCGGACCACTATTTATAGTCTGGAAGAGCAGAAGAGCAGCCCTGCACATATGCAGGGGGGTATTTTTGTGAATGAGGCTAACGTGCCGTTCCAGCAACCTCTTCTCCAATAAGTGAGGAAAGTATTTTGTTGATGCAAGAAGGCTAAACGAGCACCCCGTCCAGGTTTTGAACCCAAAATGTGATTTCAAAGGGAAAAAAAAAAAAGCAGCTTTTGAGAAGATCCATGGGGGGAAAAAAAAAAAAAAAGGACTAAAGAGTTTTAACAGCGTGGGCTTTGATACCAATATTTTGTGTGCACCTTTGGCAAATATTTTTGTAGTATTACTCGAGATGCACAAAACTGCAATTCGTTTTCCAAAAGGGTGAGGGGTTGTTATGACAGGAGCCAAGGAGGAGAGGGGATTTATCCCAATCTCCTCTTCCCTGAGAAAATCTCTTTGGAAAAATGATGATTTTCTACATTATCCCACAGACCCTTCTGGGTTTTCTTTCTCAAAAGCCCAGAAAGTTTTTCTGTACAAGTCCTGCTACCAGAAACCCTCACGTCCATTTTGGAGGAAGTACATTGTTTCCAAAATAATTTGTTACTCGGTGTGTCTGTTCTAGGGTAGAGAGTAGCTCCGTCATGGCAGATATGACAAATAAGAAATATTTGTAAAAAAATCAAACCTGTCCTGAAAAGTTTATTTTATGGAAATTATTTGTCCTCACGTATTATACAGAGAACTTTGTGTTGTTTCAGATGGAGTTCTCCAGTGCTCTGGACTATGCTTTTTCAATAAGCATTAAAAATACACTGATGTTTTAAAGTACACAAACTTATTTCTCTGAACTTCTAGTGAGTCAGCTTTCACCAACTTCTAGTACTTTTTACGTATGGATTCTTACATGCCAAAGAGTGCTTACAGTCTTTAAATCTCAAAACCACACACCAATATTTACAAGCGTTGATTCTGAGATCAATATTTTCATGCATATTCTATCACTGAAGGCAGCACGTTGAGGAAGGATAATCCAACTTCATTTATAATCTCATAGTACTGAGTGCCTTAAGTGATTGTTTTTTAGGTTCAGAAATTAATATGAAAGTTGAAAAAAACCCAACAACACTCAGAATAAGGGCATCAAATAGAGGAACGGGGGAAGATTTTAAATAAGCTATAATTAATTTTTGGAAGCATTTTCATACTTTGTCAGGGTTGAAAAGAGGCCTTACTTATTTGAAATGATATATTTTGCAGAGAAAGAAAACATTTATAAAATACAGCCTCCCTAGCAGGTGATGGCAGTGGGCTGGCCAGCCCTTCTAAGGACAGCTCTTGCCGGATGGCAACGAAGAGTTCATCTGAAAATGAACAGCCCATTTCTAAACCTGCGCTCTGCTGCCTCGCAGTTCAGCTTAGTGGCCACAATTAGCAATTAAACAGGAGAAACAAACGCCTGCATTTTGTTGCAAGAGGGTTAGTTTCATTTCTGACTTGGAAATGACAGCGCAGACACAGAAGGAGCAAAAAAAATCACGTAACACCAGGAGGAAAACACGCCGCGTTTGCTGGGATGCTCAAATTATGCTGCATTAATATGCACGAAAGAATTAAAAGAATTAAAAGCCTTTTAAAAAAAGGGATTTTTTTTTTTTTTTTTTTAAAAAAATCATGTAGTGTCATTGCTTATTCAACAACAGCCCACTTCTCCTCCAAAGCAGTACGCTGGGTTTGAAAAAAAAAAAAAAAACACCCAACCCCACACCGCTGTAGAGAGAGCACATGTTACATCAGACACAGTACCTGATTTTTCACTGCACAGCTTGTCAGCTAGATAGTCTGCCTCTTGGGCGATAAGTGAGAATATTTCATCTTCATACTCTTCTAGGATACTTTCCCACTGTAAGGAGGAAAAAAAAAAAAAGGAAAAAAAAAAAAAAGGAGGATACTCTGTCGTATTGTGCTTTTTTTTTTTTTTTAAGCTATAAATTAAGCTAGAAATAAGCTCTGCGGTGGCGATGCTGCAGCGAGGAGCCCCCGGCTCGCTCCGCTCTCTCCCCTGCCCTACGCAGCGCGGGGATGAATGGGGGCTGCCCGAGAATTAATGCTACCAAATATTACTTAAACTTTATGCCCAGCCTCACTCTTGTTTCGAAACCACATTCATGGGGTGGGTGGGGGTTGCTGGGGGGGGGGCAAAACCTTTCCAAAAGCCATTTCACTCGGTTAAGGACACCCCCCCCCCCACACACACACACACACACTTCCTCTTTCAACATGGACTCAGGGAGGAGGCACTCAAAATTTGAATAAAACAAGCCCATTTTCTATTCTGATATTAGTGGTCACGACGTGCAATAAATACAGCTCCCTGGCCACGCAGACACAGCTCTGATTTCAGCCCAGATAGAGCAGTCGACAGCACGGAGCTGCCCAGGCTCCCCCTTTATCCCCCCCCACCAACATTTAGGGGGCTGCTGGTAATTCGGTGCCACGAAATGGGTCTGTGACCCCCCGGGAAAGGTGGAGGCTCTGAGGGGGTGCAGTGGCCAGCCTGGGGTTTGGCATCTCGTAGGAAGCCTGGGTGCCCAGGGAAAGGAAATTCCTGCCCCCCCCCAAAATCCAGACTCGGACTCACAAACAAGGGGAAGCCCTTTGACGGGGGGGGGGGAGAAAAACCACGCTGAAATAAAATCTGCTTGCTGGGAGCTGTACTGGGTACACAGACACACATACAGCAAAAAAAAAAAAAAAGGCCCTTTGCTGTGCTTTGCTTAAAATAAAATAAAAATCAAGGCATTATCTGCCAGGACATGCAATAACCCCGAGACAGAGCTGCTGCCCTCCAAGCTGCGCGCCGCCTCGCTCACACGCCTCTCCCAAGTCCCCAACTGCTCCAAAGGCCACGGCCACCACAACTCCATGCCATTTTTTGATTTTTTTTTTTTTTTGGGGGGGTGTGTTTGCACGTTTTCCACGAGAGCTAATAAAAAAATTAAAAAATACCCCAAAAGCATAAAAAAAAAATAAAAATATATATATAGTCGAAGAAGGCGCTGGCATGAAGCCAGGCATAGCACCCCAGTGTTTTTAGCAGCATTAGCTGAGAAAAATCCACCCCTATGCCATGAGGCCTAGGGAAAAAAAAGAAAAAAGATGACATCCCTCCCCTCCTCCCCTAATTTGTCCATAAATATTTGAAACTACTTTAGTAGCAATCTGGATTTTTAGCCACTAGTACAATTCCCTTATTTCCTGCACATAAATCAACAGAGATATTTTTCTGGGAAACTCTGATTTATATTTAATCACTTAGAAAAATATTCCCCAAGTAAAATGTAGTTTTGAACTGTTGGAGTTTAGGAAATTTGTAACGTATAAAGCATTTGGTATAATCCGGGGGTTACTTCTGCAAGTGACGTGCCTTTTGTAAATGCTTTATTCATATTTATGAAGCCCTAAATAGATCCGAATACGTTTCTAAATAACGTTATAAAGCATCTGACAAAACGCAGTGTTATCTCCAAATACTCAGCCGGTTTCTGCGAGGAGCCAGTAGAGAGTATGTTAAAATATGGCAAGGATCTTAAATCAAGGCACGATCTTCATGGATTTCCTAGTGACGAGAAAGAGTGGGCACACTGACACAGCTTTGGCTGGAAAATAAAAGGTTACTCATTCACTCTGTTGGCTTACCACAAATCTCAAAGGTTTGTAATCATCAGGTCAAGCCACAATTTATTTTTTTCTTAAAGTCTGCATAGATACTTCACTTCTCGCCTAGGAGCAAGCCTCTCCCATCTCCTTTTCTATCCCAACAACTCTGTTAAGTTGCTCTCTGACTTTGCTAGAGGAACCTCGTGGAGGCCAAAACTGATTATTATTTTTTTTTTTGCTTATTACATCACCAAAAAAAACCACATTCCCCCCCGCTCCGTACAGATAACGCCGAGTCAGACCACGGAAGGAGAAAAAGAGCGTCCCCCTCGCTCTGCAGAACTGTCGACACGTTACATTACACACGTAATTAAAAACGTCAGCTCCGGCGAAGGTGGCCCTTGGAGAAGACCCTCACACCCCACCAGCCCCTCGCCCTCCTCCGGGGACTGGCCGCCCGCCTGGAAACCTCCCGGCAGCCCGAAGAGACGGCGGCGAAGGGAGAGACGGCCGGCGGTGGATGGCGTGGGCCATGAAAAGCCCCTTGGAGCTCCAGCCACTCGTTTCTCCGGTCGAAGAGGAGTTTGCAAAAGTCCCGGGCTCTCAGTTGTTGCTCTGTCTTTTAGCCGCTGCTCGCCAGCTCAGATGCAGCTGTTTAATACCTCCCAGGGGTTTTGTGAGGAAAATAATAGCTTACAAAACCTAGCTTCTCCCAGGTTCTACTATTTCAGCTTTATTTCCGAACAGCTGGTCCGTGTCTTTGTCCATCCCCTTCCCTTGCCCGGAGAATTCGGCAGGAAAACCGCCGGCCGCTACCTACGCCCCGCCAGCCACCACCGCTGGCGGCGGGGGTCAAAGAGCAACCCTCGCCCTTGGAAACGGGGACACACACACAAAAAAAAAAAAAAAAAAAAAAAGAAGAAGAAGAAGAAACCACAAAAAAAAAAAAATAACCCAACCCCAAAACCCCCCCAAACTTCGCGCCCCGTCTAGACAGGTCAAGGTGCAAGATGCTCCTCTCCCTGTTGCGTCTTCCGGAAAGGGGCGTGAACCGGAGCCAAGTGCACAGCAAACACCCGCGCCGCATCCCTGCCCCTTTAGAAGACTTTTTTTTTTTTTTTTTTTTTTTTTTCTCTCCCCCTTCCTTCTCCTTCTTTTTCTCTCCACCCTCTGCTGATCAAAGTAGGAAGTTTTCATGACAACCATAGTCAAAGGGCCTGCATCGCAAATGAACTCGATTTCGGCGATGTTGATATATCCCGGCTCCATTGTCTCTTTTCAGACACAGTATGAACCCTTCCGGTCTCAATGATTACATTACAGAAGGACTTTCACATGTGGGCTTCATTTGCACAAAGGGGTTGCCTTGCTTCACCACCATCTGGCCACAAATCAGATAAATAAAGGCAGGAGAATTAAAATTAAAGCTTAGAGGTTTTTTTTTTTTTTCCTCTCTCTCTCTCTCTCTCCCCCTTCGTCTTCTTCTCCTTGCACCAAGGCCCATTATGAAATCCCTCCCTCCCCCAGTCACATTCTGGATGGGGAGACTACTTTTTATGAAACCTGGGAAAAGCAAAAAAGTGCCTAAAAAGAAAAAAAGTAAAAAAAAAAGTCTGGGTAAAGCAAAAAAAAAAAAAAAAAAAAAAAAAAAAAAAATAAAAAGACTGCAGTCTTTCACTCCCAACCCTGTTTGTAGGGCAGCGTAACCTATTTTACAGTAAAGACAGGCTCATACAAAATGGCATTTTGCTATTAAAAGTCTGGCTCATCCACTGGGATGCAAATATTTTTTTTCAGGAAAACACCCTGTCCCACGAGCTGAAAAAAAATAAAAAAATAAGGCAGTGGCAGGAGAAGGCTGCGGCAGAAGTTGGGTTTGAAACTTGTGCTTCAAACTCTGCTGCTTCTTCCTCCCGCCAGGGCGGGGAGCGCAGAGGCTCCGACAGTGCTCAGACACAGGGCACAGCACTTCCCCCACCTCAAAAAAAAAAAAAAGAAAAAAAAGAAATATGTGGTAGTTTTTGAAGATAGAAAATAAAATAACCCGCGAACGCAGGAGGAAGGTGTTACCACCCTGACAACAGAAGGTGAGATTCAGCCTCACGGTCTAATTTCAGCCCTGGCATCACTTCTATTGAGGTCAGTGTTGCTCCGGGAGGGATTTATATTTTTTTTTTTTTGGAATCTGATTGCTGTAGAAATAAATTGCACTAAATTTCAAGCTACTTCCAGGAGAGTAACTTAAGTCAGCTGATGGGGAAAGCCGCTGTTCATGGCTGTATTTCTTTACACATAGAGATATTCAGTATCATGGGCAGAAGGGTTTAACTCTGTAAATTCTGGGGTTTCTATCCCAACCTATACTCAGGTGGGTATTTGTGTCCCCTGTTGCCCCTCTGCAGCCCCTTCCCGTGGCTTCCTGGCTGCTCGGGAGCACTGTGAGTGTGGCTGAGCCAAAGCCCACAGATGCCACAAGGTCCCCTGCCCAAACCCTGCCCATCCCCTCAACGTGTTCCCACGCAGCAAAGCCCAGCACCTGACCCAGGAGAAAAAGCATGCAACGTCCAAAAAAAAATAACGAACCCTCAAGGTTCACGTGACAAACCCCACGAATTTGCAGAAGCAGTTTTGCTGCCTTTGCTTCCTTTTGGATGCCCGAGAAAGTTTTTGTACGTGTACTGGCACCTGTGTGATGTTGTTCAGGCTGAGCGTGGCTTCTACTTAGCATCATATTTAGATTTGGGCTGTATTATTCCCTTGCTACGGTAATGAAAAGTATTTTAGAGATAGCATATATGTAAAGAAGATGAATAAAAACCTAAGAGCATAACTTGCCAACAGTTGGATTTACTCATTTTTTTGTTTATCTTCAATAAATTGCACACTGGATGCATAATCTCTGAATAACTTTGTCTTCCCTCATTTGTTTGGAGTCAGACTCACACTTTGGGTAGCAACTATTATTAGATGAGCCCATTTCTTGTAAATCCATGGATGCAGAAGCTGCCAAAATAATCTATTAATTTCTGTTGTCCATGTGTTGGGTTTTGCCTAGGGAAATTTTTGCCGAAATAAACGCAACTTGAATTTAAGCAAAGTATTTTTTGCAGAGTTGTGCTCTGCCCGGGCGTACAGGGCTCTAGGCAGTTGAGAGTGCTCTTTCTGAAAGTGTTTTAATAGTAAGAGAGGAATAAGTATTTGGACAAGTGGTGGAAAACTAAAGCCTTTCTTTCTATACTGTGAAGATTTTGAATAGTACTTGTCAATAAAGCAACTCCTATTGTAATTGTACCGGAGACATGGGCCTCCACCCCGAAAAAGCTGTCTCAGAGATACTAACCTCATTAAAATATGAATGCAAAGGCAGCCATCATTGTAATGGGAGAAAACCATTTACTCGGCAACAAACTTTATCTGCTATCTTTTGTAAAAATATAAATATGATACCCAGCAGATTTTTTTATTACATTCGACCAGGAGCTTGATGAAGCCATGATTTTTTTTTTTTTTCGAGTTTTCAAATAAGCCACAAAATCTGATCCTTCCCTCCCTGCTTTTTCTACTGAGCATTTCAAAATCGGAAGCACCTTCAAATCATTTGAAATCTTTAAAAAGAAAAAAAAAAAAGAGGGCTTTGTTTCTTTGAGGCTTTTTTTTTTTTTAAGGTTGAAGGAAACTTTTGCATTTATTTTTTGGTTGTTTTTTTTTTTCCCCCAGAATATCTCATCCAATTTCAAAATAAAACAAGAGAATTCATTACGGACGACTGTGACGACACCTTAATAACAGTCAATTATAGGGTGCTCAAATGCCTGTTCATTACTATGTCTCTGTTAATCTAGTCCTAAATTTCTTGCTTGATAGATACCACAACCAGCCAAGAGTACAATTGCATTACAAAGTGCAATGA
Source organism: Tringa tobata (assembly GCA_033628505.1). Lineage (NCBI taxonomy): Eukaryota > Metazoa > Chordata > Aves > Charadriiformes > Scolopacidae > Tringa > Tringa tobata. Next base: position 8,429,556 of record JAHREE010000143.1, on the reverse strand, counting down.
AAAATATACAAAATGTGACTGCAGGAAGTAGGCAGTTTCAAAATAACCGAGCTGTCAGTCAAACATTTGTCAAAACAATTAGACATATCTGGTCATTTTTTAAATAAAATATAGACAGACTCGAAATGGATAATACACAAAACTTTAAGTAGGAATTGTTTCAAAGACTTTGAAAGAAGTCTTTTCAAAATGTTTCATGTAGTTTAATCACTATCTTTTCATCTGCAAAAGTGTTCAAATCATTTTTGATATTAGTTAAAAGTCAATATTTAGAAGTGAAAATTCAAACCTCCTTTGCTCTAGGCTAAAACAGGAGCAACATGAATGCTGAGCTACTCTAAAGGCTGATGGGATATATAATTAGCTATTATGTTAATTGAATCCACTGTGAGTTTGTTGTATGAGATTTCTTCATATAATATGCAAATAGCTTTGAAGGTTTAGTTTTATTAGACAATATAATTAGAAATCTTCTAAAGGAGTGAATTCTAATGAGGCATAATAAAGCTTTGTAAAATATCTGTTTGCTGGGTGAGCAGACCACCTGGGCTTAATCAATACCAGGAACTTTATTGTGTAATGGCATATTTTAAAGAAAGTTTAAGAATTTACCTTTCTAGTTCAATTCATCATCGTTTTAATTTAGGAGAAGAGTTCATTTTAGCAAGGAGGGAGGTTAAATTCTTGTAATAAGGAAGGAGGCGAAATTCTTGTAATCTGAGGGGAGGAAATAACTTCAAAAATAAACGATTTGAATTCTGCTTATTTAAAAGAAAATAAAAATAAATAAAAAAACCCCACTCTCCCAGCTGTAGTGTCAGTTATGTGCATCTCGAGACACTTAAAGTGAAACGTTACATGAGCAAAGTTAGCCATTATTCCTGCCATTAAATGCCTGCTTCAAGCAGATGTACATACTTTAGCTTCTGTAGTGTAACTAATCAGCGTAACTTCACTTTTAGTAAGATAGCCCAACATGTTAATATATGGAATTAAGCACTCTCTTCTAAAGGAAGAAATTCACACCAGGGTATTCCGGAGTCAGTCCCGAATTCCACTCTTGCATTCCACTTGCTTTAAGACCACCAAAGACAAAGCTTAAACTATTTTAGCTAATGCCAGAATGCCAAAAATGTGTAATCTCATGTCTAATTCGCCTTGTTCGCACTTTAGACTGTGCCAAAGCTGCACTACTCAGTCTTAATATTAATTGAAAATAATAAAGGCAGGATACTGTGTGCTAGAGGAGCATTCAAAGAAGGGCATTCCCCCCCCCCCCATTGACAACAATCAGTAGCAACACTTTAGGAATGAACCAGAAGCCCCAATTAAAGCAGTAGATTGAACCAAACCAAAAAGAACCACGTTATTACATCACGTGCCCATCCAGTCCTGCTGGGGAGAGAAGGCAGGAGATGACCCAACCTACAGCCAGGCGAGGTGTCCATGAAGCCAGCCTGAGGATACCTGGAAAAGGTTTCATTTCTTTGTGCCATACCCGAATAACTCTCGTGCTATGCCTCACAGAGATGAGGGCACACAACCCCAAACTTAACAAAGGTGATATTGTGACTATATTGTAAACTTTTCATGCCTCATACAGTATATTATAAAACTGTTGTACCTGGGTCTGGGTAGAAACCTAGCTAGTACAAGAAGCTGTCCATTAACACTTCTCTGATCCGTACACTTAAAATCTGCTGCAAGTGCTTGTTCCTCTGAAAGATGAGGATCTCAGCACTGCAGGAAAGGATGACATTGTACACATCATTTACAGCTGAAACAAAATCTGGGTTTATTTTCCCAAGTTCTGCTGTAAGCTGTTCAGGAGTTGTTTGCGATTTCTCAAAAAATCCCTCCCACCACTTGAGGGAACAAATAGTCAGTCAAAGCCAACTTTCCTCCTCAAATGTGAACTTTATTCACACTCCATTTTTTTTAATTTTATTTATTTCTTCCTTAGATTCAAAGCCTCTGGAGAAGACAGCCTGGAGCAGCCTTCAGAAATCAGGACCATGCCCTGGAGAATTAGTGTCAGCAGAGGATGTTACCTGTTTGCCTTGCCTGCTATCCTCCCCTTATTCCCTAAGGGAACAAAACCAGGCGGATTCTGCCTAATGTTAATTAAATCACTCTGTTAATTAGAAGTAAGGTAGCAACAAGCAAACAAAGGTCCCTATTCCTCCCTTGCTCTGCAGGATGGACTCAAATGTGGTAAAATGCTGACCTGGATAAACTCAGGAAGCAAAAAGAAGCTGAGGAGGAACCCACATGCTTTGATCAGCCTTTCCCACCTCTTCCCCAGGCAAATGAGCTCTCCTAACGAACGGACACTGGATGCCATTAGGAAAGGCTGACTAGGCAGAGAAACTGGGAACAACTCATGTATGTGACCAAGTTCTCAGCAAAGGAGAGAAAATATGAAAAAAAAGATGAAGTGTGACTCTTTGCTGTGCTGGAGAAGGGCTATGTGTTCAGTCCCATGGGCCACATCTGGGATAACAGACTCAACAAGCACCCTCACAGGCACTGAAACACAACTGTCTGTGCTCTGGGGTTTGGGCTTGGGCTTAGGGCAGCTCCTTGGTGGGGACAGCTGGGGAGGTCTGTGGGGTGAAGGGCTGAGGAGGTCAGGCTGGAAGTGAACACCCCATCTTGGAGTGCATGGATGGACATCAAGCCTCATCGGGAGACCTTGGTGCTGGAGAGCACATCGTGGATTTCTGTGGGATCCGGATCTGAGCTGAGTAATGGTGCATCCCCAGAACCATCAGTTCCCAGCTGGAGCGTGACCCTCTGCACCTCCTGAACCTCTTTTTCCATCCCTGTGAGCAGGTGAGTCACACACGCTCCCCGGTGTTCAAAATAAAACAGCGGGTTCTTCTTGTTGCTCTATTAAAGTCATAATTTTAAAGCAGCAACACGCCTGTCAGGAAATAACACTGATAAAGGGAAACCCCGCTGGAAATTTTTAACTAGTCTTATACATGACAGTAGATAAAATTTTCTAATCCGTGGACATTTCTATGCTTCATAGATTTCCTTGCTAAAAGCTCAGAGTTTCTCAAAGTCCTCTGTCCTCCTCCCCCAGCTCTCTCCACCTGGAAAGGCAGGTCTGCAGCCCACCCCCCTCCCCAGGGAAATCCAGCACCTTCTCTGCAGCACTAACCCTGCACTGGGAATATCACACGAGCTTCCATCCACTGCTGCTGCTTCCACAGTCGCAGGGCAAGGAAAGGGTGGAAGGTTTCAGCTACTTGACTGCAGCCTTCTAAGACCACCTATAGACTTAAGCCTGTTAAATTAACCTTAATACCTTCATTATTCCTTTGCTGGATGCTAACCATCTGGCCATGACTTAGTGTTGCAGTTAACCTGGGCTCCTACTTAGGTTTTAGCTGAAATCCCTGGGTTTTGCCCCCATTGTCACAGCAGTGACTGAAGCTGGGACAGGTTTAAGCTGGGCTATGTCTCTCCAACATGAGTGGGGTTGTGGACTGGTAAACTCTGCCAAATTTATAGTGAGGATACCTGCACATTGATTATCCTCTGGCTGTCCTCTGGTGCCCACACTCACCCCTCCATAGGTACAAGGGATTGTAAAAACAGCTCTCTACACAAATGCCAGCTCCTACGTACTTTTATCTTGGCTTTTCTCTTTGCTTGGAGATGCAGTTAAAGCAGTTTAATTTCCATTTAAAACAATCTGTAACATGACATTAGTAGCACAGATGCTGGCTAAGCTAGAGCTGTGATAGCTCTCCGTTTTTCCGTAGGGAGCCGGATTTTGTATCTCCTCTGCCTACTCCACCCCCAATTCACTCCACGTGTGGCTGAAGATACCTACATACCCAGCACAGGGCCACTTCTCACGGCCTCATTTACTGAGCCCTCCCCTAGGACAGGGCCATTTCTGTCCTCAAGGTCCCACGTGCACATCCCCACTAGTAGAAGGAGTGTTGAAATCCGTCACACAGTCCTTGTGGACAGCACCTTGGGGTGACATTGCCTGTCCTCAGTCAACAGCAAGAGAATATTTTTTCCTTTCCTATTCCTGGTAATACACTACCCCAGCCAAGTGACATAAAGGCTTTTGAGGAGAGATGCATAAATTCACAGACAAAAAGAAAAAGGCTTGCCAATGAAATGCAGTCCTGTGATTTTATCACACAATTTATTTTTTATTTTGTAATAGAGCTTTCAGTTGCATGCTGCATTGGTTTTTGAATGTCCAGGAAAGAAGAAAGGAGCAGGAAGTTTTGTTCAAAGGTATTGCTGAGTCACAAAGCCATGGCAAATTTGTCCATTTGAGGTGTATTTTAAAACATTGGACAGCATCATGTTATTACAGTAAGCACTTCAAAACATTGATCCTTTGACTTCAGTGGGACATAAGCATATACCTATATGTGTAACTATGTGTCATATACATATAAATGCTTAAATATATGTGTCATGCTTAAAGCTGTTATCTAAGTGCACTGGATCCAGAAGGTCCAGAAGATCTTTACCTCAGTTCCTCAGCACAGAATTGCTGTGAGCGTGCCCGTCCTGAGAAAGAACGTCCAAGTGTAGTTTAAGGCTGCCTGGATGATGGATGAAGAGCAGATGTGATCCAGGTGAGCTCTGCACAGAGAAGAGCAATTGGCTGCCCAGGATATTTACCTCTTTTACACCAGATTTTCTATAGCAATGCACAGTCCCAGCCTATGTCTCGTATAGTATAAATGCTGCACAAAACTAGGGAGAGAGAGCACTTGTCCCAGCTTCAGCAGCCAGTTCCTCCAGCTCCCTCCTACTAGGAACAGCTGTAACTCACAAAGCTGGGATGCTTGGGACACGGAAAGGGAGCATGAAAGCCAGGGGCATCCCCACTGCTGCTTGAGAAGCTCCATTGAGCATTGCCAGCATCCTGGCAGCCAGGAGAAAGCCAGGTACTGCCTCTTCCTTCAGTCAGTCTGAACAAAACCAAGGGCATTTAGCCTTTGTGGAAAGTATTGCAGGAATGTTGAAGTTTTCGTGTCTTTTTGCTTTTTCTTTCTCAAAAAAAAAAATAAATCTATTGCAAACATTCAGAACTGCTCTCCAACACATCTACCCATGTACCTGCCCAGAGGAAGCCAGCAGAAACTCATAACCTCGCGTACGAGCAATCTAAACTCAGCTTCCCTACCCAAAAAATGGACTCTGAGTAACTCAGCAGTGGTGAAAAGAGACCCAGTTGATAAATAAACATCGCCAACTAATTCTGTGCAGACTTATCAGCTATCACTTACCAGAGGCAAAGGGGATTATCACCCCAGCTGGCAGGAGCGGCCGCCTCTCTGCTCCACTTACAGGTACCAAAGGTCAGCTTCTTCCAGCGCCTTGCTGGGACTCCTCACTGTTCTCCAGGGAGATTCTGCAGAAAACTAACAGCTGATTTTAGTTAAACACTGAGGAATGTTTATACGCACAGGGAAATTAACAGTAAGAACTACTTTCTGGTTTTATCTTAAGGGGATGGTTGTCCCTGAAGCATCCCTTGTGTACGGTTGGTAGGACAAAACCCAAGTCTGGCTGCTTTTCTGTTCAGTACGTGAAGGTACTTGATGCAATTGGATGTTATTTCAGTTAAAAGAAAAAGTTGAGAGCATTCGATTTCTTGAATTAAGCCTAATTTTCCACAATTAAGCTTTTCTAATTTCTAGCTTGGCTTCTAGACTGTTTCTGGGGATGGCATATCCAAATGCTCCAAGCACATGCATATTTTTATGAGCCATCTGCTTTAAAGACACATTTGATAATGCCTTAGGTACAGCTGTGTAACTTTTCTAGATTACTGTAAGCATCCACGAGTGTTTTTTCTATGGCAAAAGTGCAGACAAATCTACAGATACCAAAGTCATCTGTTTTCAAATCAAATGCAAATTAAAGGGGATGACTGCATAGACAAAATGGGAGTATAAAACCAGGCACGCCTGCGTGCCATGAGCTAAACACCATGAGCATAAATCTGGGTTGAACCCCAGGCACCCAAACCCCCAAATACCTGGCGGTCGCCAATTCCCCATCCCGCAGCGAGAGACTCCACGCCATATTCAGGAGATGATTATGAGAGCACTACCCCACCCAGCACTGCTGAAGAAAGGCTCCCACGCTGAAGGGAGTCACAAATAATTAAATGTTTCAAAACACAATGGATATGACATGCTTTCAAAATAGCATCTATAGAAGCGCTTCCACTAGGGCGAGGAGCTCTCGGGAGGGAAAGCCCTTTCACTCACTTCAGTTGATTACCTGTATAAAAGGCCTTAATTTCTCCAGAGCGTTTCCTTTCCAAATCACCTCTTTTTTACCAAAGCCAGTGCAGCAGGAGTGGCAGTTACTTATACAACCCATGAGATGACATTTCCCCAGGCAGAGCTGTGAGGGTAGGGGTCCTGGCTAGATTTAATTTTTGACAGGCAATTTAAAAAAAATTAAAAAATAATAAAAAAAGGGCAAAAAATGCCATTCTTGAGCTTGTAGCTCACTGGTAAAATGCCCAAACTATTAATCAGAAGAATTCTGATCGTGACTTAAGACTTCAATTCAGGGTGTTTCAGTGACGTCTGGGAGCTTTTTCTTGGAAATCACCTTTTCCATCCCAATTCTGCTAACCTATCAAGAGATGCCCAGTTTGACAAGCAGCAGGTTCTTGAGGGATTTTGGCATGGCCTGGCTGAGAGCCAGCCCGGCTCTTGGCCCCCTTCAACACCTGTTTGGGAAGAAGGAGTTGCCCTGACTCCTTGGCCACGGTGCCCTATGGGTCACTTGCCGGCTAAAATATTGCATTTCATTTGGTGGGTTCCTGGAGTTGTGTCCTAAACTGGTAGTGCTGTTTTCAAATGCATTTTGATGGGAAATGCTGGATGGTCAGTGGTTTTAAAAGATTGCCTTGCCTGTTCCAGTGAAGAAACAACTGTTGGGGAATGCAGCAGTGATCACTCATTAAGAACATCTTGGCTGAATAATTACCTTAAAAATTAGAACAATATGTTAGAATTCACAAATAAATGAAATATTTCAAGAAAAATAAAAAGTGTGTGCCACTGTAAAGAGGCATAAAACAACCAGATACCCAAAATCGTAGGGAAAGGCAGTGCAGAACACCCAAACAAAACTGATCCCAACTTTTAACATCTGGGGTCAGCTGCTATCGACTTCCCATGATCAATGGTTCGAACAACTGTCCCTCCACCCCTGACACCCTGTGGCTAATTCAGAATCCGTGTCCCATTGACAGCAATAGTGCTCTCCATTTTATCTGATGGGAGCCAGATCAGGTCATTGGATACTTCCGTGTTTATTACCTTTACACGCTTTTAATTCTTGGTAGTGTATATTTATATCTGCGTTTCCTGGGGGTTTTATGCTCTTTTTAAGGATAATTACAACCGGTTAGGAAAATGCCCTTAAGTTCTATAAATACATTCTAAAGTCTGATCTTCATTTTACACAGATGTTTTCTCTGGGATTTTCTCTCATTTAAAGAAAAAAAAAGACTTAAAAATGCATATGTAAGGGAGTGAGATTAAGAAATACAAGAGTTTTGGGTAGGCATGCATTGCTGAAATGCTCATGGATTTGTGAGCTTTCCCAAGGACTTTATGGGACATAAACATTTTTACAAGCTTGAGTCGAATGAGGAGAAAGCACATGTAGTTTCTAGAGAAAATTGATGGAGATAAATGCAGCCAGTCTGGACATTCTTATTGCCAACATTACATCTCAGAGGGAAGCTCCCGTGGTGGCTGGCTGTGAAAAATAGGACATTGATGTCCCTGCGTGCACTCAGGTATGAGCCTGGTGCCAGTAGAGATGCAACTGGGTGAGGACACACATAAGTTTTAATCTCTGTGGGTTTGAAGTTGGCATTTACTGGGTGCTGATGTTTTCCCTGGAAAACTGGATCCACCCAGCCACCCGCAGTGCCCTTTCTTGGAAATCCCCATTACTGTTTGTGGGACCTTTTTTCTCATCAACTTTGCGGTCTCTCATCAGGAAACTGGAAAACTTGAATCACCGAGCAACTAAACAACTTAAAACTCGGATAATGACATAGATAAGAACAAAAGAAGAATAATTAAGCATTAAAAATCCTATGTGAAAATGACTTCATTCTCAAGTGGGTATAAAACTAATATACGTGTGGGACATTTGAAGAACACCAAAGACTCATGAGATATTGCGGTGAAATTTAGACCACAGCTAATTTTATCTTCTCTGATGGAATGGTTTTTCCTTTTATCCTCAGGTTTACAAATTTTCAGGGCAAACTCTGATTTCTCCTACTTAAAAAAATACCCTATTTTTATTGTTAAAATTATTTGGATAAGAAACATCTTTGGGCAAAAGCTGATTTTCTGTAATGTCTTTATGCTGGGTCATGTAGAGTTTGTTGCTCCATGACTGAGACTATTGGTACTTTTGAGGTACCAGCACTATGTAGTAGTAACTTTTTAGTGCACCCTTACTGCATCTTGCTTTGGGAGAGATAGTGTAAGCACTGCAGAGTGGGATTATTGAAGAAAAATCAATTTACTTTGTAACAAAACACAAGTTCGAGTTCTTGTGAGAGTTTATGTTTAGCTTCCACACAACAAAATCTTGGAAATGTCTGGGAGTGGAAAAGCATCTGTTTCCTTCTCCAAAAAGCCAGGCACCCATTCTCTGTACAGGAGACAGTGTGGTCCAGTAGTTGGTAGCACCAGGCTCCAGGTTCTAGTTCAACCATAGACAAGGTGAGCCACATAGTCAGTTATGCCTCTGTTTGTTCACCAAAATATTCAGAAGCAGCAACCCTGCTTCTATGTGCATCCCAGGGGCTTGAGTTGGGCTTGGATGGAGACTTTTATTTCCATTTGGATTGTCTGGAAGGATTTGGCAAAGCAGGCTGTGAGAATGCTCTGTGTCTGTATTTCACCAGCGTCTTTAAGGTGTTGGACTATGTCTATAGTTTTTCTTCCTTGCGAGAAAGTGCACACCACTAACATGGGTGGCTCCCAGAGTGGGAGATTAGACCTGTTCCCACCTTGGGGGATATTGGAAGTGACAAGAATATCTAAGAAGAGCTTTAGAAGTACATCTTATCCTCCTTACATTGCCAATCTGCCTTTTGCTGAGAGCTGCCTGGGAATGGATTTCCCACTGGATTAATTAATTCTAATTATGACCTTCCATCATCTACCCATAAATTGGCTTGGTGTGGACGTAGGTGAGATTTCAAATACAAGCTGCACATTAAATATACATATATATATGTGTGTGTATATCCGTGTGTGTGCGTACATACACAAACAACTCTCCGTCTGGGACTGCACGGCAACTGTGCTGGATGCTGTGTGTGCACACAGGGGATATTCCAGGGGATATTCCAGGGGATATTCCGTCTCCATTGAAGAATGAAAGCCAGCCAGGCTGACAGGTAGGTAGAGAGTGACCCGTATCTTCAACAGCAGATGCTGGGGCTTCACCAGGGCTCTGCTTTCCTCCAACTACAGTCAACCTTAGTTTTGTCTCTGGGTTAATTTTCTCCTCTCAGCTCCAAGTTGCCCTGGCTCCAAGCTGCTCCAGGATCCCAGCGGGATCTCTCAGGGATGCAGCACTGCCTTTGAGGCTGTCCTTAGGGCTGTTGTAGAACATCACTAAAAGCACCCACAGCCTCCACTTCCATTACACTGCAGAGCATGAAAGAGATGGATATATATTGGACGCTTACATATAAATTAATATTAAGAATGCTGTTTAAAATAATGCAGTGGAACAGGGCCTCGGGGGTGCCATGCCAAGAAAATGACTGTAAATCTTCCATCTGCAACTCAGCCCATTGAGTGTGGAATGTGCAATGTGTTTTTCCTTGATTAACTCCCCAGATTGGACCGGGGGTACGGGGCTGCCCCGGTCGTACAATTGCTTGCCCTTGGCAGCAATATTCTGCCTGCCAAAAGATGTGGAGGTGTCATGGTCTCAGCAGGGAGCTCACACTGTCACATCTCTTGGGTGAGATTATCAGAACCCAGGCTGGGCCCAGTGTTTTCTTCTTTCCAGAAAAGGTTTTGTAGAAAACTGCTCTTCATACAATATTTTGATCAAGAAGATTAAAAAAAAGAAAAAGAAAAAGATTATCCCAAATTATCAAAAAGGAGAGAAATAAATAAATAATTCTTCTTTCCTCATACTCTGCTGCAAATCTTCTAGCAGAACAGTTGCAGTAAGTATCAGCTACTGTTCATAATCCATATATGTGGAGCCATATGTATTACGCTGTGGATTAAGGCAACCAAAGCCTGATCTTGGTTGTCAATAAATCATATAGACCCAGAAGGACTCACAGGAATCTCAGGAATTGAAAAGCTATAGTTCCCTCTTTGCCTTATAACATTAGCAGTGATTCACAGAAAGTTTAAGACTGGTGATGTAAAGAAAACTCCTAACCACTCTGAAAACTGGAGTCATACATAGCTACTCTGAAAATGCTCAGAATGGGTCTGTTTCAAGAGTGTCAACTCTGAATTGCAGGAAATGCCTGAAGAAAATAAGAGGAACAGTCACTACTTTACAAGCTTATTTTTTTGAGTGAAAAATATTACTTTAGAGGATTATATCACTTTGGCGATGCTTCTAAGAGCATTATCCCCTTTAACAACTTTTCGCAACATCAGAATAATGGGCAAGTAAAGCTCAGAAACCTAATTATGAGGAAACCTAATATGAGGAAATACATGGCAGAACAGCTCCTCTTTAAACAGAAGCTACATTTTTTAATGCCTCAACGACGCGACTCCTCCTGCAATTCACCTAACCCAGTGCAAATTTGTCCTTGATTCTTTTTTTTTGGGGGGGAAGGAGCAAAAAAGATCTGTGTTTAGGAAACGGGTACTGCCAGGCTGAAAAAAAAAAAAAACAAAAAAGAAAAAAAATGAATCACCCTGCTTCGCTCCTGTCTCTTAGTGCAGGTCAGGTCATCTTTGGGGGCATCCTTTTGGGAAAGCACTGCCCTGAAAGAGTGCCTGCCCTGCAGCCCAGAGGTGTAACGGCAGTAGTGCAGCTCCACAGGGCTGCGGGCAGAGCCCGGGCTGCCTTCAGGGCTCTTTTTAGGTTTTGGCACGATGCTTCACTTTTCTCTGGACAAGGACATCACCATTGCATAAACAGAGTGGGCTTTTTTACTCAGAGCAGGCTCCTAGGAGAAGTCTGATAGCTCTTCTCAGTTATCTTTTTAAAACCTCAAGAAAATGGGAATATACACTTCAGATTTTAAGCAGGGGCAGGTCTGCCTTTTTTTTTTTAAGAGAACACTTGCTGTTCATTTTACAGCTCCATGCTGCAGCTGGAAGCAAAACTCCTTCCCTTTTTAATTTTCAGAGCCCACTTCACTTCTCACAGGTGTACTGAACGAGCCCCTGTGATGCTCTGCCATGGCATCTCCAAATCCCATCCCCACTTGTTTCGCCATCCAGGACTGGAAACCCTCCTTGGCAGGTCTGGGAGCCCTCGGTCCGGGCAGATCCCAGGGCTGACACTCGGCAGCGGGGATTGTGAAAAGCTTCCATTGATCCCAGCACAACCTGCTGCTGTTTCGGCCCCTTATTGTCTCTCACACTCACAATGTGCCATCTAGGCGTTTCCTGCTGCCGTTCCGAGACGCTCCGATGGCTGCACGAGTCATTTTTCCAGTCTTTTATAACAGAGTAAAGCCTTTATTTGATTGCGAGAGCGAGATCTGCCCCGCCGGATATTTTTTGCGGCTGAAAGACCAACGCAATCAAATCAGGCAGACGCAGCACATAGGAAATAAGGACTTCATGCCAGAGAGATGACACTTCGAATCACATGCCATTTTAGACACAGGAAATGAAAATCCCAAAGAGCCTTGGAAGAAATGGAAAGTCGTTTAACGTTTCAATATTTCTGCATCGAAATCTCCAGGTAACGGCCAATACCGGTCTTCATCAATTTAGGAGGCTTAGCAGTGCTGCAAGGAGACAGAGATGAGGACTCCCAGGATCCAGATCCTGGCAATAACAGGGAGGACAGCGGGTGGTTTATTTGCCTGGGAGATGGGGGGCGTATGGAAATGTACACCCCCCAGAAGGCAGGCAGGTAACCAGTCAAGCCTGTAGGATGCATCGCGCCAAAGCTGCTCTTTGCTGTGCCCTCTGCAATGCCTTAAGCAATTTATTGAATCGTCCAACTCACCAATTAGCAATAAAGCAATGCTTCTGACCCCAAAGGTGCCATGCTTTCCTCCAACCCCTCCCAGCCTCAGCCGTCACCGAGAACGTGAGGGTGCAAAGCAATCAGGAACGTATGACTAATGAGTTCTGATAGACACTATTGAGATAGGAAACAGCTATATTTTTGGGGACAGGGGGAAGCAGAAGTTACTTTCAAAGACTGTGACATTAATACTGCCCGAAATGCCTCCAAAATCTTGTGGAGACATCAGCATAGCTTAACAATTTCTTGTGGTACCGGAGCTTGTCATTTGGGGCACTGAAGTCCAGGTCAGTCTCCTCTCATCTAGGGTATGGGGAGGGAGAAGGTAGGGCTGCATTTGGGCATCCTGGCTGGGATCAGGGTGATGGTGGTGTTAAGAAAAGATCAATCATAGGCTAACATGTGCTACAGCTTTGCAGATTTCAGAGCTGACTTAAGCCAAGAGCTTTTCTGACACAGGTTAGCGTGTCCTGCTCTGTCAAAACCCTGATTCCGTGATGCTGTTGTGAAAGTAGCTGGAGTTGGCTGGACCAGGCACAGTGCAGAGGCACACGGAGGGAAGACACCTGAGCCTGAGCTGCCTTCCCCGCCACTCTGTGGTGGCCTTTTCCATCCTGAGTCACTCAGATCCATCGTCCCAGTACGCTGGAGTCAGTCCTGCGGCTTGTCCAGGCTGAGTAAGATGTGAGATGGGTCAGCTGCTAACTTTGTCAGGCTGTACTCTAGATTAGACAAACATTTAAGTCAGAACAGTTAGTTGATGAGTATTTCACTGTGAAGCCCTCACAGAATATCAAAGGGTCTAAGTTCCAATGCCCCGAGGTTAGACAAAAAAGCTCAAAGAAACACAAAGCAGAAAACCTGAGCAGCCCTGACAGGACTTCAGGGGACAGGTAACAAAGAAAAGCAATCATTATATGGACTGTGTGATAAAACATCCCAATATTCCTGGAAAATGTGCCTATGCGAGAAGTAGAATAATATTTGTCTCTGAAAAAAGGTAAAGATGCAACACTGGGGGGAAAATAACTGGAAGTGATCCTCGTTAAAGAAAAACACCGGAGAGGGATGTGCTCACTGGCTGGTTGTAGCGCTGCTGAAGGGTGTTCAGGGAAATGTCAAGAGCAAAGTTTTTCCCATTTTGCTGCCACAGCCCAGTTAAGATCTGCTTGTGGAAGACTGTAAGCAACACAACTGATCGGCAAGTAAATGAGAGGACTTTAATGCCTGCCAAGCCTCATGGATCATTTCACTTTAAAGGCTCTAACCTGCCTAGGACTTCTGACAGATGAAAGCAGAATTGGTTCATTTGTTGAATGCAAACTGGAACCTCTCAAAAACTTTAAGTCCTATTGTAGGGTTAAAAAAAATAAAATAAAATCCAGCTCAGAAGTCAGCCTGCAGATTTCTGCTGTGGAAGACAGAAAGCATGAGCTCCATCGCTGCAGAGCCAGGTTTCACATGCCAAGGCTGTAAGAGCATTTTACAGCTCCAGTGAACAAACAACACTACACCTGATGACACAGAAGGTGATGTCTGTCCAGTTTCTTAAACACCAAAGTTTGATTCAGTCCTTCAGGGGAGCTAAGGCTAGGAAATATGGAAAGCCAGGGACTGAAAGGGAGCCAGGAGAAACAGAGAAGGCAGCACAGAGAGCTTACAGCAACGCTGCATGAAGCAGCAAATACCTTCAGTGAGCACTGAGATTCAGGCACTGCACACTCTCTTTTGTTTAAAGTCTGTAGATAAATCTTGGATATCTTGACAGCAAATGCTAGGAAAAAAAAAATAAAATGGAAGGTATATATATACAAAGGAACTAATAAAGAGATCTAAACATATTACATTACAGGTCTCATCACACTGAGGTCTCATCATACTGAGTCAGGACTATCCTCGATGAAGACTTTATTTTTATTATGGCAACAGGTTTCTCTCCACATGCTCTGATCCTGCCTGCAGTACCACAGTATCCAGTCCATGGCAGAAATGGATGTTGCTTAGAGGCGGGCTAATGCCACTGAGTTGATCATCTATAGGCAGCAGTCCTTATGGGGAGCTGTGCATTGGGCATGAATTACAAGCTACGGACTGGAACAACAAATGGAGAATTACAAGGAAGACTTGTGCTATGCCTGTGGATTAGGGTATGAATTTTATGGTACCTGTACAGTTTACTTTGGCATTGGGACAACTAAAGCTGCAGCGTGCAAAGGAAATACTGGAATCTGTAAGCCTAGAAATATATTTTCATTTGTAACATCCAGTTTCATCATTTCGTAAAGTATATATCCTTGCCCTAAACAGATGAGTATATCTAGATTAAAAACAAAATCTTTCAGTTCTTGAACAGGGGAATACACTGCTAGCTGTATGGAAGTTAAATATGTCCGCTTGCTTCAGATTTTTCACTACAGTATCTAGTAAATGGGGGCACTACATAAAATGCAAATACAACTTTTTGAGGAAGGGGAGCTTGACAGTACAGCCTTTCTGGAACGTCTTCCAGCAGAGGATTAGAAACTATGGATGGCATTTCCATAAACCCTTGTTTTTGGCCTGACGATGACTCCCAGAGAAGCTGATGGTAAATCTGCCATTGTATCCAAGAGGAACAGACTTGAGACAGCGCTGAGCAAACTGAAGATCCCAGCCTTTGACTCGGTAGTGTAAATATTTTGCCTTTATAAGCAGAGATTAGTAAATTCAGGGACGTTATTCAAAATGCAATTTGGTAGCTGCTTCACTGAGCAGTATCCATACACACTGAGCATACTTATCTCCCACGGTTTTAAAAACTGCTTCGTGTCATTAAGGAACAAGGCCATAAATCACAAAAGCGACTGCAGTCGGTGTCGTAGCGGGTAATCTCAGCACAAAGGAGACAAACGGGTCACAGGGATATTATTCCCTTTGCACCCCTTACGATCCTCCCCCCTCAGGGAAAAACGTTTGGCTGTGGGGATGGGTGCTAGGAAATAGGAACGCTGCTGTCGGCACAGGTGCTTGATTCTGCATGAAGCTGGTGGCGTTTGTCTCTCGTATTGTCCATGTGATGTTTTTAATGAGAATGGAAAAGAGCTGCGGGGAAAAGAGTAAATCCCTGTTCATGTTCAAAGTCAGACATATTGTTGGGTTTAGAGTGAATTTAATCCACTCAGAAGAAAAGTCCCTGGCTGAAGAGGTATCCAGTAAAGATGTTCAGATCTGCTTAACTGAGTTGGAGAGTGGATTTTTCGTAGTTGTCCGTCCAACTTACATCACAAAGACCAGGGGACAAGTGCAACATATCTTACCTTGTAGCTATAGCAGAAGCCAGAGTGGTCAGAAAAAACGTAGATATCCACAGAGAGTTACCCACAAAATGCTTCATGCACCCAGTGCTAAAGGAAGAAATGGGATTTCAGACTGACATTTCAGGCAGTCAGGAAAATATACTTGTGCTTTCCTGAAACACTTCATTTGAGTAAAGCAGCCTACAGATCCATACCAGTCTTCACATGAGTGCTCTGCCTTAGATGGGAAGTTCTCCTGTCTTATTACTGAAGGTTGGAATTTGATAATTAGTTGAAGAATTTAAAACAATTTATTGATCTTAAAGAATCTCTATAATTTTATATTGTGAGAGTTATCAGGACTCCATATCTGGCTTAAAAATGCAATATTTGTCAAAGAATTCAGTTCTGAGAAAGTCCCTGTGTGTCTGGAGGCTCTACTTATACCTGATGAACAGGAGTAGAGGCCAGCTGGCACCGTAATGTAGGATGCAGAACAGTGTTGCAAAGTTGTGGTTTGCAAGCTTGTGAGGGAAGAAGAAGAACTATATATATGACAACAGTTTTAAGACTTGGAGCTTTTCCCCAAAACAAGCTGGTAACATTGTGGCACATAGAACTGACATTTTGCTTAAATATTTCGCTCCTGCTGCAAGATCTGACCCTACAGTTACATTTAACCTGCCCAGAGTATTAGCTGAAGAGCAACCTTTCATGTCACACACTAGATTAAATCCTGTTCATTGACTTCTCTGAGTGTCCAAGACAGCATTAAGAAGTCCATCCGTCTCCGTACTTTGGTCTGACAGACACTTGCCTCAATGAGTTTTTGCAACAGAAAACTTTTGTTGGGAAAAAAGCCAAGAAGCCAAAGATGCAGACCAAAGACGGCTGGCTGGAGAGAAATCATCAGAAAACCCATATGACAGAAAGGGATGAGCAGTACCAGAGGTTTTTGATCTTTCTATATGCTGCACAGTTGTGGAGAGCAATGGAAAAGTGGCAAAGCACTAATTTGAGAAATGACCGGAGCTTATTTATTGTCACTCGTTTTACATCTTGATAGATGCAGAGGAAGTCTGCCACCAGTCCACCAAAGTGACTTATATGAGAAAGGATAACTCCCTAATTTAATTTATTTTAACGGAAGTCTCAGTGATATCTGCACTTGGCAGCAGTGCATACTGGTAGAGCACCTGAAAGGGGAAACATGCCTCCACCTAAAACTGAGGAGTTGGTATATCTGCACTGGGATGAGCTGATCTTCTTCCTCTTAGTTTGCTTCTGCACTCCCCATCAGACCTGCTGACACTAATAGCCCGGGAGAGCCTGTCACCCACAGATGTGCCTCAGGACATTCATGAATCACAGCTCTGGCTCCTGGAGTCATCATTCATGGGTTCATAGAGCCTTCTCCTTATTCTGGAGATAAACTCCAGATTTTGAACTGGGACTTTAAATGATTCCCACAACTGGCATCAACACCACAGGCATGTGTGTGTTGTCAACAAGTGTGGTACTCCACTCGAACTCCACAGTAGGGGCAAGAGACAAGGAAACCTCTCCCAGTCACATCTGCTGGCAGAGAGCAAGAAGAAGAAGAAGAGATAGAGGGATTACTGCACAGCTCAGTACTCTTGTGAACAGGAGATCTGCATCCATCATAGATTTCCATGAAAACTGGATTTCTGTTTCGGTGCAGCCATGTATTTTCCTGTATGGACATCCATGTTAATGCTACCATGACCCAGAAAGAGAAGCATTTGTCAGATCAAACACTAATGATCAAACATCAGGGAGCAGGGAAAGCCATCCTCCAGACGCGGCGTGGAAGAACTGTCCGTAGGACCGTGTAACTGGAATGTGAAAACTGGTCTCCTTTGGGAAGGAGGTCGGACGCAGAGCCCTGCTCTGCTGGTTCCTCACCAACACGGCTGGAAATCGGACAGAGGAAGGATTGTGCTGCCTCGACCCGAAGCAGCTGAAAAAGGATTTCATTCACACCCTGGCATTTCCATGGATCACTTGAGCACAGGAATGACGAAGTGGTGTTGCGTAACTCCAGAGAGTAAACATTCTGGACAACATCCAATGACATTCTGCTGAATAAACCCAGAAATAGTGATTTCCCCCCTAGCTGGAAAAAGACCCTTGCCCCAGTCCCTGGGTGTGATGCAGGGCAGGGCTCAGGTGCTGGGGACCAAGACATCACACCCTGCACTTGGCCTAGTCACCGATGCCGAGTGATGTGTTCTCCTCTCACCATTCAAGGGCTCTAGCCATTTCCATGTGGTTTGTGCTCCTGCCAAGTACTGCAACTTGATTTTTTTTTTTTTCTGGTGTCTGATTAATCTGAGCTTTTTGTCTATGACTTTCTGCCTCCAAAGGTATTCCCTCTGCATGCCAGCACTAGTGCCTGGTCAGAGGCACCGGTGATGGCCAGCAGTCACCTCTCTTTTCCACTGCGCTGTCACTCTGTGCACTGACAGTGACACTTTTCCTTCTGGATGGATGCCACCCCTGGGATTTGTTCCCATTTGTCCACTTCAGGAGGGAGAGACTGAAATTCTTCCAAAAAGAGTTTCAGTGGCAACTCATGCCCCTCATCTCCAAGAGACCGACCTTGTTCTACCTCCCCAACACATACAGACCCTCCTCAAGAAAGGACCTGGGGTTTCCCTGGGGGTTTGGGCACGCAGGGAAGGAACAGGAGGGGTCAGGGAAGCTGGGATGGGATGGTGGGGAAGGGAGTGGGATCTGCACTCTCCTGAGCTGCAAATGCCAGCTGTCCTGTGGCCTTCGGGGAGAAGGAGAGATGAAGTGGAACCATTGATCTGGGGATACAGTGCTGACTTGGACATGTTTCCTCTTACCAAAATAGCAGCCAAGGGGCTGTTTGCTTTGACAGCTGATTTCTTGTTGTTTTTTTTCCACCTAGAGAAAGCAAACCCAAGCACCCTAGCCCACACTGTGTTATGGGACCAAGCCCAGCCTTGGCTTGCCTCCCATAAGGAGAGCATCAAGCTATTTATAAAGATGCTTCCTTTTATCTCTGCCCGATAGCCCCATTTCCCTTGTAAAACCTGCAAGGGAGCCAGCCACAGCGTACACTTTGGTGAGAAAAGCTCCAGTGAACAGACAATCATCTCAAAATGATGCTCTGGCACATACCTTGTGTTTGATAAAAGCCTGAGCTCAGACATCCATGGCACCTTGAAGTTTTGCGGATGGAAATCCTGGCCAAGCCACCTACCACCCACCACCCTGGGGGGTTGTACAATGGCTACGGGATCTGCCTCCAGGCTTTGCTTGCTGGCAGGCAGTGGTTTGCTTGGGGGTGGAGTATCATGTGGGTAAATACAGTAGAAGTATTTTCCTTTTACTGTAGGGGAGCTGCAGGGGATGGGAGGACCTGGTCCTGCCTCCAGAGTCTCTGGATGCTGCTGCAACTGCTGGCTCTTGGCACAGGAAAGGCACCACAATGTTAATGTTGTTTGAGAAAAATAAGGGCTACAAACCCTGTTGCTTAATTGGCAGCAATCTGAAAGCAAAGTTTGGGTTTTAATACACCCCGAGTTTGGCCAATCTGGAGTGGAAGTACAGATCTGCCTCAATTCCCCATGGCTCCCTGCCTCTGAAAGGTGTGCGAGTCGTCTTGCCTTCAGCCTGCTGGAAAAGCAAGGGGAAAAGGCAACCCTGAGCAAAATTCTTTCCCTGAAATATGTTTAAACTTGCTCTCTTCTGATTATATCAGTATCTCCCTCCCCGACACTGCTATCGCCCCCACAGTGTGGACGTACAGATGATGCTACTGAAATGTATACGTGATTGACTTCAAAGCACTGAGCAAGTGCACGTGTAACCAAGTGTGGGGAATGAGTCTGAATCAGTCTTGACATGGCTCTCCTCCTCGGCCTGGCATGGGTGCCTGGGCAAGGTTTTTATTCTCATTGCTTTCTGATACGATAGAGCCCCGCTAGCTGACTTTTTTTTTAACCTCCTCTGACATTTAGGGCTTGTCTATACTGGGGATTTAACTCAAATTATTCGAGGATGTGAATTTAGAGAGGAATAATTATTCTTGATTAACTCCCCATGTGGACAGTCTTGTTCCAAAATAAAAGTGCTTTATTTCGAACGGGTTTAATTGACTCCAAGAAAATCAGTAGGTTGTTTTCTCTAAGAAAAAGGCAAAGGAAGGACACAAAATGGAGAATATTTTTTTCCTTTTCAATTTGTTGGAAAATGCAAGGACTTTTGAACATTATGAAAGTTTTAACTGAAAATTACTGTATGTTATTATGCATAATTTGCACCTCTGATAAACTGCATGCTGTTAAAATTATTGTTCCATGAAAATAATTACACAGCAGCCAACATAATTAGACAAGCAACGCAAAATCAGAGGCAGAAATGTAGGACGAGACTCTGACTGGGAGGGCTGTTCGTAGGGAGGTTGCTCTGAGGTGTATTTTAATCAGTCCATACACTCGCATCCAGCCTGATTTGCTGGAACCAAAACTGATTACAGAACGTAACAAGCCTCACAAAAGCTTAATCAAAAAAAAACTTTCTCAGCTTTAGGATGAATTTTCGGTTCAGAAACAAGAAATAAGATGAATCTCAGAATAATCAGTGCTCTGCTGTGGAGTATTTGTCTGGGGACAGTGCAGGATGCAGTGAGAACTTTAGGGTGAAGAGTGTTTAGCGTGGATCCAGACACAACTCATGTCATATTTATTGACTGCGGAGCAGGGAACTGGTCCTAGCCTTGATGGTTACCAGCACAGACCTGCCTACCTATTCTCCTTTTTCTAAATAATTGCTCCATCAAGGTGGCAATCCAGCCTTGCACGTGAATGTCTTCCTAGAATTAAAAAGCTTGTCCTCATGAAATCAGAGCTGTTGCATATGATTCTTCCAAAAAAACTGTCTTCATCAGCAAATTAACATTTTTCTGAATAAAAAAAAAAAGAAAAAAAGAAAAAAAAGAAAAAAAATCCAACCTAAAAAATTGAAGACCTTTGTGTGAATCAGTAGATAGGAAATCTTAATCTGGGTCTTCCCAGACAATAGGAACCACCTAACATGAAGTATAGGCTTTTCTTAGCTTCCTTTTTTTTTTACTGTTTCATTCCAGTGTAGGATGGGGAATCTTCACATTTTACTTTTTTAATCTTTTTTAATCTTCTTTTTTACTTTTCTGGGGCAGGAAACCATTTGCCACCCAGTAACAATTTGCAGTGAAGCCCCTGGACTGCAGCTCTGATTTTGAGAAAACATAGGAGTTGGGATTGAGAAAATACAGAGGTTTACAGGACAGCTCATGTGCATAAAAACATGCAGAGCTCTGCAGAAAAAGAGCCTAGAATGGAAACTGCCCCAGTCACAGCAAGAGAAGTTGGTGTCTTAAACTTAACATTTCCAGGGTTTACTTTTTTTCTTTTCTTTTCTGTCATTGCTTTCAATATTGAGTTTCACTGATGCCTCTTCTTTGCCAAAGTGGAAGAGCAAAAGGAGATCAATAGACAGGAGATAATTTTGCCACTCTTTTAAAACCTATTCTATGTGTTACACAGCAGCTCAGCTGAGTAGAGAAATCCTATGTCCACACCTAGCCATTCTCCACCTCTACATCAAAGTACATTATGAAACCCTACTCCCTCACACCAAGCCAAACCTTTCCCTTCTTCTGGAATAGTGATTTCCTAATAAAATGCATCGCTTCAGTTCTCCAACCCATCAGATCAAAACAGATCATGGCCAAAAACCAGGGAAAGACAAAGCAACTTACATTTTCCAAACACTGACGTAGCTTGAACTTCCTAAACCCTATGGTCATGGGAGACACACGTTATGTACAGAGTGTTGGCAGGTATGCTTCACTGCACATCTCACCATCCTGGTCACCTTCACCAGGTCCAGAATGAGCAGGAGCAACTGCAGCTCTTCTCTAGCACACAACCCCAGATCTTGGTGAGAGGGAAGGCAATGAGCGCCCAGACCTTACTGTGGGATGGAAGTTGAATGTGGCAGATGCAAACATCTAAAGTCAGGAGCTCAGGGAAGGTGTCCAGTTCCACACTGTAGAGATGAAGTTGGCAACTTTAGGGAATTCTAGTAGACGTTGGGCTCCCTGGGGCCTGAGCCATTCTGAAAATAGGACTTCAGGATGCTTTTGTAAATTTTAGTCAAGGTGAATTTATACTGAAGTCTAAATCCACAGTTAATTACAATGAAGTAGAAATTGTTCTGAAGAGATTAGGGATGAGCTTTTGAAGGAGGCTTCTGAATTTTAAGTAACCAATTCTCATTGAAAGTCACTGGGTTTGGGCAACTAACTCCCTTGCTCACTTTTGAAGATCCAAACCTGAGTCTAAAACTCATTCTGTTAACAAGCCAGCCAATATTTCTTTCCTGGGAAAGCGGTCTTCTGATATCCCAAAATTAAGACAACAGAGGGCTACATTTTTTCTTTTATTCTCCAAGGCTAATACTGAAACAATATAGAAATCGTTGTGAAAAATAAACTACAGCAATTTAGATATTTAGTTTTCAAATCAGTTGACAGGCATAGCAAGGAAATGTTTTTACCTCTGAAGAAATAAATGTAATAAAATACTGTTTAAATAATGTTTAAGTGATGTGATGAAAGACGGGTTCACGAACCCGCTGTTATGTTAACAATTAGCAGTGCAGGACATGGATTTTGTTTAAGAAATGTGTGCTGCTAGTATTGGGGTCAACATATGAATAAACAAGAATGGCAGTATGCACTAGAGTCAGACTTTATTAACGTATGCTTAGTTATCTCTATTGCTTTACTTACTATACCAAGACCTACTGCAGGCAGGTCCCGCGTGTCTGTGTTCATATCTTGCCCACACCGAGACATCATTTGTGCACTGAAGTGACTTTCTTGCTCAAAGTGAGGAAGACACACAGGTAGCAGCCCACTATTGAAGTCTGATGTCAACCCACGTTGTTAGAGGCAGTGAGGCCCAAAGGTTGGGGTGCTGACCTGGGACCACTCCAGGAGCACCCCAGGAGCTGTCATTTGTGCTGCTCCAGACTAACCATGCAATGCCAGGCAAGCCACTGTGCCCTCCTCTCACTTTCTCTTAGTTGTTAATCTTATTTGACCATAAACTGGGTTCTTGCTGTTGGCCACAATGGTACCCTGAGAGTGAATTTCTCACTGACAGTAAAGGCAAACTTCTTGGAGTCAGACTTCAGAACACTCAGGTGTCTTGGACAGCTTCCCATTCATCTCACCTCCTGCTGCCTTGGAAAGATGTGGCCTCTTTCCAGATGTATCCTTGAACAGCTTGGTCCTCAGGCCTCAGTGTTAGGATGGGAATGACATGTAAAGCCAGGCCTGAGAAGCATCATCTTAATGCGGCTGCTGCTGTTTACAAAGAAGCAGCTTTCATCTTCATTATGCCTTAAATAGTCTCTTAAGCCTTTTAATTTACAGACAGCAATGATGGAAAAGTCCATTATCTGAGTCAACAACAATCCTCTTCTGAAATATTTTCTGAATGACCTAGCTCACCAAATATTTCCAGACCCTTTTCTATTTACATGTATCTAGTATGGTCTCTATTTTCCACACTGCAAAACACATAGAGTAAGCCAAACTCTGCCGTTGGAAGTTGGTAATGTGAGGACTTTGTCCAGCAAAACGTTGATCACCTTCAGTTCCCACCACGGGCAATGGAAGTTGAAGGTATTCAGCACCCACAAGAAACCCATGGAGGGCAATGGACGCTACTTGGACCTCCAGTGCAACGCCTGATTAGATAACAGTCTGTCTATAGGTAGAATATATATTCTCTCCCTCTCATTCTCCCCTTTTCTTTCTCTGTCTTAATAATGTGTACAGCTCTGATTTATTTTTTATCAAGATTAACGATGGAACAATACTGCTTCAAATATTAAAAAGGCAAAGAAATGTAGGTACTGAAAAGGAAGGAAAATACCTCAATTTCAAGCCTAAAGATTACTTTGGGTCCCAGAGGAAGCAGAAGCAATTTAGTGGCTGATACCCTTAGCAAGAAAAAAGGTTGTAAGATTAAGACCAACTGCTGTTTGGATAAGTGGTTGGTAATTGCACATATCAGCAATTATGTGCTGTCATATCATTTTTCTGTTACCTTACTCCTCTCTTGTGTCCCGTCAGGGTTTACTTGGAATGACCCTACATCTATGGTCCTCTTTGGATTCACCTTCTTAATGTCATACAATAGTGCCTCACAAGTTCAAAGAAAAAAAGAAGTCATTATTACAGGAGATGCCTGGTGGAGGTGCTCCTCTTCATAGATGTAGCTAGAGGCTACTGCTGTAATAACCAGGATTCCAGGAAGAGAAATAAAGAAAGGCCTCCTGAACCTGCAAAAACCCTCTTTGTCCTCCAGCCTCGCAGAGGGAGAAGCGGATGCGTGCAGGGAGAGTTTTAGGAGGGGGAGGTTGGAGTGGGGTAGGAGAGGGATGTCTCTCTGCATGGTTCAGGTGCCATCCCACCCGTGATGCTGCAGCATCTGGCTCCGGGTCACGCTGGGGGGGTCTTGATCGGGGCAATACAGGTTACTCTATTGAATCCTCTTCCAATGAAAAGGGGGAGCTGGGGTTCACTCTATGTCGGCTGCTTATAACTCCTGCCCCAGCTGGGGATATTTTGGGGGGAATGGTGGCCTGCCCTTGAGCTGAGCAGCAGGGCTCGCTTCTGTAGCTTGTCAGAGGCTTTGCACGGCTCAGAAAGAGGAACGCCGTCAGAAACACCTTTTCTCTCACAGAAGTCGCTGATTCCCCGACAAAGTGTCAAAAGATAACAAAGTCTGTTCCAGCTAAACTCATCTGTTCGTTGCCTGAGGGAAGCCTCCAGCTTATATGGCACCGGGTGCTCCCACGGAGCAGAAAATATTTAGCTGGCTAATCAGATTCAGGCAGGAGCTGTGACTGCCGTGGTCTGCAGCGTGCCTGCGGTGTGTCGAGAGAGGATGGGCAGCAACCGGCTTTCAGGTATCCCGGTGCCGACCTGAAGTGATGCCTCTGAGGTCGATGACTTTAGAGGGGTGTAAAGAAGAGCAGGGTTTTGCATGGCACAAGCAGAGCGAGTCCTGTCTCTGCAAGGGCCATCACGGTGAGAAGCTCCAGGAAGGACCAGCAAACCGCTGTGTCAGGCTGTGAGAGACGGCAGTGATAGCAATGATGGCAGCTCATGGAAGAGCTAATATCCTTTGAAAAGCAGATAAAAGATTCATCAACGCAGATGAAGATATGAGGGCTTGGGCTTAGACAGCCTGTAGCTCCTGCCAAGAAATTGTGTGGAAGGTAGAAATGAATTTAAAAGGTTGAGTGGGGGCCAGCAAGTCAATAACTGAATAATCCCACCCAGATAGGAAACCAAAGCATAAACAAGAGTCTCCACATACTGACGAGTTAGCACTGGTTGCACTCTGGAAAGGATCCTAAAATAACAGAGATTCCTGGAGACAGAATAAACACATCTCTCGGTTGTCATCCTGAGCAGAGGGTAATTGCATAGATGTATGATTGACTCGCTGCTAGAACTAAATATGTAGTTCTCTGACATGCTGTCACCCCTTTCGCTGTACGTTTGAGATTTTTTCAGTAAAGCACATCAGGAATCAAAGCAAATGTCCACAAGGAAAGATGCATCTCAACCTTGAACTTTAATCACCAGCGAAGGGCTGAAAATGTCTTTAAAAGGAGTGAAGTTACAGCATTCCTGAGGGCGACATTTAATCTTGAAATTCCCCGGGGGCTCGTGCACACACGATCCAACCCCCTCGACAGAGGAACATGGAGCTGCAGCCCCTGTCTGAGGGCTGGGAGTTGGCGCGTGGCTTTCTGAGCTCCCCAGTCAGACCGTGACATGGTCCTCACCTCTGATTCCCATTTCCTTTCCCGGGGTTTCCTTCAGCACGTCTCTTCCCAGTCTGCACTGATGGAAGAGACAGAGGAGCCAAGTTCCCAAGTTAGTCTTCCTTCTACTTTTAGCAGCAATTTTACCCCAAACCTGAGCACTTGATGCCTTCTCAAGGCCACCACGAGGCTCTTGGTTAGTGATTCCCACCGAGCATTGAGCAGTTCCGTCTACATTGCTCATGCTTTGCTTCCTTCCCACCTCAGAGCTAGCCTCAGTTTCAGCTATGTTAAACTTTTATTTACATAAATGTGAAAGAACCTACGTAGAAGCCTGGAAAGGCAATATGAATTTTCAATAAGTTTTGGAAGTTGCGGGGGGCTGGACAGCTGTCAACATGATACTGATTTACAAAAGTAAAATGACCTGGCCAAGCCCTAGGCTGGCCCAGCTCCCAGGAAGGATGATTTGCTGGTTCCGAGTTCAGTTCATAATAGATATGAAAAATAATGTGCTAAATACAGTGCAGTGTAAGCTCATGAAGGTAACCGTTTGTTAACTTGGTATCATACTCTAACGTGTAACAGACTTCTGTAAAATAATTTACTCCATACTCTATGACAGCTTAGGCATTGAACTCAAACCAGAATTAATCTGGCACATCATGGGTGAAAGACAAATATTTAAACAACAGGCCTTTAAAGGTAACTATAAAAGAAAATGACCATTAGATGAACATAATTCTACAACAGTCACAGTTCTAAATCCTCTAAATCCTTTCGTATTATGCACCATTTGAGGGAAAAAGTGTGATCGTAATCAGAAGGCACAGAGTTTGGATGTGTGATTAATAGCAAAAGGATAAATTACAGACGTGGGGTGATCTGCATCACCCGGTGAGCTGCAGGTGAGCGATCGGTGCAGTCAGATACAAAGCCATTCCTCAGCAAAGGAGTTATGCTGGATGAGCTTCCACACGGGCGGCACCGGGACCAGTGGAAAGCAAGTGTGCAAAACAGCTAATGCAAAACCTGGGGACAACCTCGAGTGGCAGACCGGGGGAATGAGGTCACATCATCTCCACCTCGGGTTTGTTACAGTCTCTGCTGTAAAACTGCCTCCAGGACAGGAGCCCAGTGGTACCATCAGGTGATGGGGCAGGAGAGGCTCTGAGAAGGTCCGTAACAAGACCAGGAATTGTGGCATGGGGTGGGTTGCTTTCCCATGCTTGGGAAAGCTTGTTCTTTCTCCCCACAAAAAAAGGGACACTGGTGGCACAGGAGGGCTTCAGCACATGATGAGACAGCAGAAACTACACACCCCAAATCCAGGTTGGTGGCCCAAGAACAAGACCATCTTCTCTATCTCTCTGTGTTTGAGAATTCACCCCAGAGTGAACTGAATTCCAGGTCAAAGTGAGCTTATGTGACTGGTTTACAAACCTGTCCCCTCCCCTCCAGCCTGTGCAGGAAAAAAGCATTTTCTTACAGAAACTTCAATGGAGCCATCACTTTGTGAGCTCTTCAAATACATATATATATACACACACAAAGCAACTTGTCTAATATATGTTCAAGATAGAAGTTTGAGATGTCAGAGAATTTTATCTGAAAAAAAACTCCAGGCTTTCATGTACAAGAGGATAACTTCAAACTTATCTATCTATCTATCTATCTATCTATTCGACTCTGAGCTCTAGATAGATAGAGAAATCAAGCAGAAGCTAAATCAGGTGGACGCATGTAAAATGATTTCTGCAGGCAGAAATGAAGAGGATGTCCCAACAAGTACTGCTAAACGGAGTTTTGGAGAGAAAAGTGGCAATTACCCAGCCTGTGCCTCCTGCCCTCACATACATGACCTCGGGAGCAAAGTGGTGTGCTCACCTGAGACAATCAAAGGTGCCCCAGGGGACTGAGATGGCACACGTTTCCAACGCAGCCAGCTCTTGTTCCACCCGTGATGACCTACTCATCTTTCTCTTTTCTTTTACTGTAGGAAGACTATTACAACAACCCAGGGAAAAAAACAGGGCAGGAAGGCTTGCAGCATGGACAGGAGGAACCCAGCCCAAGCAGAAGACCAGGTGCTCTGTCAGTGTTCCACCTTTGATCTGATTTCATGCCAACGATGATCGGAGACACGTCCAGCGATTTAAAACCAGTATAAATGAGTCCTAGTTTGGGATAACTGTGCACTGAATTCCCTTTCTTTCCAAAATTGTATTTGTCATCAAGAACCTTCACTCATAGAGACTGCAAAGCCAGAAGGCACTCTCCATTTATTTACATATCAAAACTCAGCAGATGATGAAGGAGAAGCATTTACTGGAGACGGGCATAATACTTCTCTTAGTTATATTTATTCATTTTCTTTTTTGTTCAATACCTCTGAAAGTGGTGTTTTACCCCATCATAGACTAGTACACAGCACATTAACCTGAAGTGACCTAACACAGTCAAAATGAAGGAGATAATGTAATGCGAAGGAAATGTGGGGCAACCTCTTTTGCTCCATTCACGAGCAACCCCTGCCTACACGCTTGCAGGGAGCCCTGCCATTTCTGCTGGGCTGTGTCTGCCTCCCTGTTAGAGGAAAGGTTTGTCCACAGAGCCAGGAGCTGGGCAACACCTCGAGGCAGTGCTTCAGCCAAGGGTGCTGCTCCCCTGAAGGGGAGAAGAACAGAAGTTCTCCTCTGTCCCAGCAGCAAAGCTGGCCATTGCAGCCTTACCCTTGGGATTGCTAAGGGGATGGGTGCTCTCTCTCACCTCTGCACAGAAGATGGATCCTGGAAATGATATTTTAAACTTCCATTTTCCCTTCAAGTGCCAATTGGATTTATTTTTTCTCTCTCCCATGTTGTTTCACATTAACTGTATTCAACTACAGGGAGTATCAGAAAATAATACCTTAGCTTGAGAATAGATTTGCTCTCAAGTGACATCTTCCAATACTACTGATTTATACCCTTTTCCTGCATTGATCTGTTGGGAGCTTTCATCAGCTATATCTGACATAAACACTGTATTATTCTGTATTGCATTATACCCTAGAAATCCACTCAAATCCCTTTGCTCCTCAAATTAAAGCAATGTGCATTACAGTGTCCTGATTTCCTTCTATTCTTGCATTTGCATTTTTGTATCATGCTCTAGATTACTCATGTATATTTTGGCATAAGCATCTCCCTGTTCACTTAAGAATATTGCCTTTAATCTTCATTATACCTTGAAGCATACAAAAATCTCGGCCCCAAAGGACCCGTGGAGACATTTAGTTCCCACCGTGGCTGAATTGCTGTGGAAGTTATTTAAAGCAAATGTCATGTTGTTCAGAAGCCCAAGCCTTGTTCCAGGGTGATCCTGTGGACACCCACGATGTGCCTCTGGTCTCACTGCTCCACACGCCATGTGAGGTTTGTCTGCCCCACTGCAGATCACCGTGCTTTCGGGAAGGGACTTCTCTTCCCCTCCTGCCACAGAGGCACACACTGTAGCTCTGCAGCCAAAAGATTTTAGTTCTGCCACCGTGCTGGGATGCCAGAGCTCCTCAGCAGTTTAACCAGTGGGTCTGTTTACCTGCAAGCAGCTTTTTGATGGCAGAAATAGAGTGGCAGCTGTAGGTTGTACCTGTGCTGCAAGAGATCGAGTGAATTAATTCCATTGTGACTCACTTCGAGCATCTTCTGGGCATCAGAATGATCCACTATTGCAATTCTTACAAAATATAATGCTACACCTAATCATATATCTCGTAGTTTGGTGGCTTGGGGGAGGTTAGGATTTTTTGTGGATCTACATTACTTCTCAGATTTGTCCTGTGGTAGGACTCCATGTAGGTCCAATGTTTGCTTTCAATACTGGAAATGTATTTGACCAGCCGGAGCACCGATTTCAGTAAAGGTACATGACATATATAAAAGGGCAAAATTTTCCTTGGAAGAGGAGCTTCAGACTTTTCTGAGGTCATACACAGGCGTGTCGTTTGATTGCCAGTCAAGATAACCAGGCATACTCTTTATTCTAACCTTTCCTGGATTATTAGACCTACCAGAATGTGGTCTAAAGTAAAGCTGGTAGGAAAAGACACCTCTAGTTTAGGGACAAGTAAGTCTTTCCATAGGTGGGAGGGAAGAGACAAGACCCAGGATTTACTCCAGTTAGTGCTGAAACCATCATGTTCAAATGGACCCTGTTATTGTCTACTATTATTTTCAAACTTCCACTGTAAAATATTGAAGATCTGGATTGAAGATCTGGCTTGAAGATCTGGCTTAAATGTCTAAGCACCACAGACTTTGCAGGCAATCAGAACATGAGGTGCACAGAGACACTAAAAATGCCAATTTGACTGAGCTCAGGGTGGGCTCTCAAGAAACATCCTGAAAGCTGCAGTCCCTTACAAGGAGCAGCAAGCAACCCACAACGCCAAGGAATACCCAATGGCACATGCAAGCTGTGACCCATCACAGTGAGCACGCGCAACATAGCCTTTGGGTCCAGAATCAGAAAAAAAACCCTGAAATATTGACCCCGGGACTTGAAAAGGAGGAGCCTTAGTATAAAGCAGAGCAGAAGCTGAAGATTCTTTGGCAAGAAAACCACTGTCACCTGGAGTCACAGGGGAAATGTCAGAATGGGAAACCTCTTCCTCCACCCGTATTTAGGCAATGTCCTCATGCAGAGCCACCGATCAGTTCAACGTAGCTTCAATCACAGCCAGCAACGTGGAGCTCTCCTTGGAGCCCAGACCAACATCATTGATGTACCCATGAGGACAGAATCTCCTGAAATCTCCAAAATGCCCTTTCCTGGCGTGCTTACATACAAGAGCAAAAGATGCTACTGCTGCTAATAATGAGCAAAATTTTTTATTCAACTCAAGCAGAAGAGACCCATCTCTGCTAATGTCCACTGGGTGAGAAGCAAAAAGGACAGACAAAAAGACAGAGGGCTAACAAAACAGTTATGTTGTGCCTATCAGAGCAAGAAAAATACCATTGCATATTCATTAAGATTTGTTCAAAAGTTCAGAAAATTCCCTCCAGTAATATAATGGGTGATAATTCAATTTATTTATGTTTTAAAGGCATGATGACTAGCTTTAATTTCCCTCAACTGTGCCTCTATTATTATTAATCTACTTATCTTCTAAAAAGATCATCTAAACTACACTTCTATAGGGAACGTGATCTTTGGCCACGTAGGGCTTTGCAATTATCCAGTTCTGAATGAACTTGTTGTTAAAACATTTTTTAAGTCTAATGAAAACATTAGATCAATTCCTCGCAGTGATAGTTGTCATTAAATCAATAGTGTGTGTAAGTCCATTATACTGATATTTGACACGAACTGCCGAAGGTCTGCTAACAATGAAACCATACTGAAGCGTGTCCTCTGCTAAACATATTTCATACCAGATAAAAATCTGTTAAGTCTACAGTAACTGAAACTTTTCTTCTTGAACTAAAATAAACAAAATATCTGAAATGTTGCTGTAACTCACACCAGGACCACCATGATCACACCGGTTTTGGAGCTGGTCCTTTTATCACACCTTTATCACAGCTGTGCTTTCAAATCTGTTAGAAAAGCTTTTTTTTTTTTTTTTTGATTGTTTATGTACATGGCTTGCAATTGAGATTTCCCAATGAAGTTCTGCTAAGCAAGGAGGACCTGATCCTACCCCTCCAAAAGCAATGGCACTGTCGCTGGCTTCAGTGGAAGACAGACCCTTTCTCAAGTCCCTGGGAAAGGAAAGGTCTTCCCAAGGAGGAACGGCATCTCTGCATCACAACAGAGCAGCTTGCAGGGGCAAGAAACACAACCAGACCCATTTCCCCATGGAGAAGAGTGGGTTTTTTGTATATGCCATTATATAGCAAATGGGAAAAGATTATTGAAAGACCTCTGGCTCTTAAGCATTTTTCCAGTGGCCTGCAAACTCAGCCTCCATACCTACCATGGGTGATTCAGAAACAGCATCGCTATCAGTCCAATCCTGCAAGAGTGTGATGGCTGATGTACGTAATATATGATGGGATTTTTACCATGAGAGACATATAAAACTTGAGAAAATGGCTAGCTGATGGAAAGACTGAAGTCTAGAGAAGAGCCATTCAGCATGTCATTTCTTATGATTTATAAACCTAGTAATTTTTCAGTAGTAGTACATAGCAGGCAAAGGAGCTGTGAGCATACAGGTGTAAAGGGAAATAATGGTCAATGGCAGACATTGACAATTTTCTGGCTGAAAAGGCCATTTTACAATGAAGACCCAAACAATTTTATTTGAAAGTCATAAAAAAATTAACCAGGAGGTGGGCAGAGGATCAGTGAAACTCTTCATCAAACAATTTTTGGAAATTTTGGTCCTCAGAAACAGCACTTTTCCCCAAACAAATAAGGTAGTTGATAGAAAAAAAAGGTCACCTGGAACATTCCCTGAGACCTTGGTTTCTGTAATTCTTAGAGCAGAAATCCCAACCAGTGCAGAAGTGGAGGGAGAACCCAAGGGGAGCAGGGTCCTGCCCTGCCCTGTGCTATGGCTCCCACTAACGGCAGCAAGGGAAAGCTCGGGCGCTCCCAGCAGAGTAGAGGGAGGAGAAAGAATCTCTGCAAAATGTTCTTCACCTCTTTTTTGGAGTTTAGCTTTTAAATGTCTACAAATACAGTTACCAACCAGATTGTCCTGAACCTCTTCCACAGCCAGAATACGAGTTTAACAGAAAATAATCTGAGTATTAGCCTCTTTGGATGGGTTTTATCTCCCCTTCAGGCGTCTGCAACGTAGACTTCTAGAGCTACCTCCCCATTACAGCCAGGGGAGTGAGATCCAGGTGCGATTCCCATTGAAGGTCTGACCTATTTCAGGCATGGGATGAATCACGACATCGATTTCGCTGTCGACTTCTGCCTTGCCTGTACGTGGAGCTGGAGCGACCAGTTCAGAGGTGTGATGGAGATTGCCCCGGTGTGACTGCAAGGACACACCACCCAGAAAACAAAGCCCTTATGCTCAGCCAGTGAGGATGATGGTGGTTGAAATGATGATATTTTGTAGGACTTCCCTTTCGTAAGCGTGGATTGGGGGATCAGTGCCATGGGATGAAGGTTCTTGTTTATGGCTGAGGAGAGCTTCAACCCCCTTCACGTGGAGTCTTTAGGTTTTGATTGAGTCTGTGCTCCAGTTCAGTTACAAGGGGGGAAAGTCCAAAAATCTCAGGTGAGAACTGGTAACTGTGGAAGGAGATTGACAAATACGTTTGTTTTACGTGTCGGTGCTGAGTATCACGGAGATTATAAAAACAGCTGAGTAATTTTCTGTCGGTAACGCTGCAGAGCTATCTCCCCACAATCAGACGCAGAGACCAGGTGCAGCCCGTCCTTGGGTCCCACTTCTAAATCTCAGATACATTTTTATAAGGCCTCTGACTCAAGGAATAAACATGAGAGGATTACAGCTAATCAGATAAGTATGTCTTTATTTAACTGTAACATAAAAAATTAAGCTTGCAGTATGTTCTTAAGAGATAGAGTCTTCAATCTAATTCAAAGATTTTTTTGAAAGATTTTTTTTTCCTTTTAATTAAATCGTGTTGATTTTATTTGACATTTGATTTCACGAGAACCGCCAGTGTTTCTCCTTCGCCGTCTGTCTTGAATCCGTGGGTAACGTGTCACAGCCAAAAGGTCCTGCCTGCTCCTCCTGAAGGCTGCTGTATTTTAGCTTCTCTGTGGGTCACAGGGACCAGCCGAGGTACAGATCAGCCACTTGGACGTTTCCCACCGAAGGACACCGTGCAGGTAACACAGTGTGCATTCAGCACGTATGTACCTGCAGGGAATGTCAACCTGCTGACACAAGGTAGGTTTTTCTCACGTGGAGGAACAATTTACGCTGGGATAAGGAATGAAGCAAATAGCCCACAAATGCCAGGGAAGAGATTTTGTCCCCCTGTACTGGTCCGTGGTGGGGCCAGACCAGCACCCAATGTGTGCAGCCAACAGTGGGAGGCTGAAGCGAAGTAATACTGCTCCTTTTCAGCAGCGTGTCCATATTGCAATGTATTTTATATTTCAGCTTCACAGACAAAGTCTTAGCCTTGGTCTCAGCCTGGGTCGGTCATCTGGTCTGGCTCCTCACATGACTGTAGCGTGTACCAGCAGTGGTGGCATCCTGGTGGAGGTAGGAAGGGCAGAGCTTCCCTTTTTGATGACAATGCTCCCTGTGGGACCACAGCAGTGGCCTTTGGGGATCTCCTTATGTTCCAAACCACATGCGTAACTGCAGAGACTGAGAAGGAACTTACAGAGATGCTCTACATGTTAAAACAGAGCGTAAGTTCTTCAGAGAGAGGATCTGATGTACCAAACCATAAAAGAGCTAAAAAAAGATGCTGTGCTATACAGAAGCAATTACACAAATATATTAAGGTTGCAAATCAGGATCTCAGCGGTCCGCAAATGCCTGCATTGGCGTCGGTTGGGAAAGAGCCCTGTGTCCACTGAATTCCCCTCTCATTTGCTGCTGAAATTGGAGGCTGCCCAGTGAACGAGGCAGGAAATTTGAGGAGGAGGAAGGAGACATGGTGGAGGCAGCTGAATGGTGTCCTGGGGAACTGGCTGCTATCTCTGTCCCCGCTGAAGAGTCTCTCTGAGATACTGCCAAGTCACCCAAACCATACATCCAAAGCTTTGTCTTGGTAATTGTGTGGGGTTTTGTTTTTTGAATGCATAAATTAATGCCCCAAGTTCTGATTCACAAAACTGCTGAGCACTCGTTGCTGTGAAAGAAAACAAGGGCACTGTCCTTCCAGCACATAAAGTACTAGAGAACGTGAAGTGTTCAGAAAAATCAGGTCATTAGGCATGCAAATTGGGTCATCAAAATTAGTGGATCTTTTTGACATTAATCTCTCTAGACTTCTTCCTGGGAAAACAGGGAGATCCCATACCCTACAGGAGAGTTGTGAACTAAATTAATTTAATGTTTGTTTCCCCACCAGCTCCCGCTCCATCTGATGCTGATGCTATTTGCATGTCAGGCGGGCTGTTTCCACCTCTTCCCCGTTCACTGCAATCACTAAGGACACGGTTGAGGCGTGGATTACTGCCCTACCAGTATGGAGCATCCCTAGCCCTGGGCAGACGTGGAACGGGAGACCTGCCCTGGCCCCTACAGCCACACCAGGCACCTCTGGTGCTGACGGGTCCATCAGGACTGCTGAGCACTATGATTTCCAGCTTCCAAACTCTCAAATTTGGTCATATTTGAGCATTGTTTCACATGTCCAGAGTATCGTGAAGGCCAGGATGACCTGCCCGCTGCCCGGCTTTAGGGCAGTGCTCCACCACGTAGAGCTTCCCAACAGCGAAAGCAACTTCTGAACGAGCCCGTTCTGCTCCCCTTCCATTTAGACGAGCCCAAGTCCATTATCCCAAAAGTAAAATGCTAAAACTCCTACTGCAGATGTTTAAAGTAAGCATTTCTCAGAACAAAGAGCTTATTCAGCTCGAAAAGACTTGCTACCTACGGAGAAGCGCGAACGCCTCAGCTCCCCGCTTCTCCAGTCCCCGGCATCTGGGGGGCCGTCTCAGTCACTGCTCATCCTGCCGCCCCAAATCCTGCTGCCGGCGGAGGCGGCAGGGTGGGACCCCTCAAAACTGCTGTTGCCTCCGTCACCCACCGCTTTGTCAAGGGATTCGGGGAGAGAGAGGGACGGCTGCGTCTGAAGCCACGGCGTTCATCGGGGAGGACTCCCTTCAATATGTTGTTGAAACTATCTGATGTCAGGTTATGCGCCTCAGGGGGACGCGCGTTCCGTGTAGTTTGTTATGCCATCTGGTAAGAAATGCAGCCGCTCGTCTCGCCGCCGCACGGCCACAGATGGGGAGTTTTTCCCCCTGTGTGCGTTACTGTCAATACATGCCAAAGCCTTCTTAGCTGGAGCCAGGTGGAATCACCACCACGACGAGCGGGCCTGGGAAGAAGAAGAAGGGTGCTGCAGGGGTCTTCCCGAGCACCCCGGCTCACGGTGTGTAGACGAGCTTAATTAATGAAGCCAGTGAGGTCAAGTCCCCAAAATCCCTCCGGCTTGCAGGGCCCTCGAGCGGAGCTCAGGGAGGAGGTCGTGCCTCTTCGTGCAACACGGCCTGCGGCCTCTTCATGCAACACGGCCTGCGGCCCCGGCTTTGACCCTCCCGTGGGCCAGCTGTGGACGGTGCTTGCCCCAAACCACCATCTGGCAACGGCACCGGGAATCTCAGAGGCAGGAAAAAAATCCCAAGCCTCAACGGCTGCCCCCGTGGAGACGCCACAGCTCTCAGTGAGGGCCTGGTGCGCGCTTAACTAAACACCGCGTCTCCAGCCCTCCAGACTGTGGAGGAAACGGTGCTCTGCTGACTGACCGGCCGAGTCCTCACGGGGAAAAAGCAAACACGAGGCGAGCAGCAAGTCCCCCAACGGCTATAAGCAGCTATTGACTCAAGCATCAATAACGCTCCTTTTTTTTTTTTTTTTTTTCAGGGGTGATTATCGCACCTTTTAATATTGAGCTGACACTTTTCCAGCAGGACGGAGTCTGCTCCTGAGCCTGCGGGATGGAAGTTTTGAAGGGAGGTTTTACAGAAAGGGAACTGTAACTGGAAGTTTTATTGAAAACGGGAAGTTTTACAGAAAGGGGACATTGGATAGGAAGGGAAGCTTAACTGAAAGCAGATTTCATTAGGAAGGAAAGTTTCACAGAAAGTGGACTGCAAAGCCAGCCTGCTCTGATCACCCTCCACTCGCTGGTCTCATTGGGACAGGTATTTCATCCAAGCAGAATTGAATCTGGTGGCAGATTTATTTTCACTAGAAAGCAAATGGTTGCCCTGCTCCCATCACACGGGTGGCAGCACCCGGCTGCAATTCCCAGTCCAAGCAGCACTGCCGTCCCCCAGGAAGACCTAAGTCAGCAGCAGGAGCAGCAAAGCAGCTCCCTGGGGATGAGGAAGCCCTTCTGAGGCTGGTGGGCATGCCAGGAAGTCTGTCTGAAAACTGAAACAAAAAAGATGCAATTTTTTCCACCATTGTTAGAAAGGTCTTCCCCTTCCATCCCTAACCCCACTCCCAGCTGCAGGTGATGCTCAGCCCTTCTGCAAACCTGGTTTCAAAGCTCAGACCTGGGCTGCTGCCTTGGGAGTCAGCTGGCAAGCAGACGTTTGTGCCCATCACTTCTTATAACAGGCCAGTTGGCCTCACCAAACACAGTCCACCAACCGAGCCCCTCACTTCTGCAAAGCTCTACAGGCTCCCGCTCCCCATGCCCACTCTGGCCAGGTCCCATGGACCAGCAGAGGCAGGCAAGGTGGTCCCAGCTCCAGAGGGACCAGGCAGCAACCCCAGAAACCACTGGAGACAGTGGGGGACCTGGAGGTGCCACCAACTAGTTCTGAGGCAACAAATGACCAACGCTTGCCCACCCTGGATTTTTATAACCCAATGCAAGTTTTGACTGATGTCCAGTTCATGCAGTAAGAAGGCAACCCAAAGATTTCTCTGGTGCTCTGTGGACTTCAGGCTCCTTCCTCCTGCCTCACATTACAGCATTGGGGCTTAATTCACCAATTGACTAACTAAAGCAAAAAGTGAAAGCACTGTAATAGAATTCTGTGACTAATGAAAAGGGTCTATTAATTTGCAGATCTCTTTTCTATTTCTGCCATGAATTTACTTCTGCCATAACTTAAGTTTGCACATGCCCATGGTAGAAACCCCAACAACTCATAAAACCTCATGGTGCTTCATGGGTGAAAACCTCACGCAGCTTCACAGGGTCAATGGCAAAACCTTTGGTTCATGGCAAAACCTTTTGGTTCATGGCAAAGCTATAAATTTCCTGGTGAGGATGACAAAACGGGCGCAATGCACCCAAGGGATGAGGAGAAGAAACAAATCCAGGCTCTCTGACAGCTTATCACCTATCATAAAACTATTTTCAGATGAACAAATATCTTCTATTATGCGTGTACATCTTTGAGACATGTGAAGCCCTGTATCCAAAGCAACCTCCAGCAGAGCTCTGCCTGCCACGAACTCTCAGCAGGGACTGACCGCATGCATTTATTTCCAGCGCTCGCATATTGCACCTGCGTCTCTGATGGCACGGCAAGGAGACAGCTGGCAGGATCCCCTGGTTTGAGGATGCTTCAGCCACAGACCAAGTTCATCAGCACCTATGTGAAGCTCCATGTAGCCGAAATTTTCCTCCATGTCTCTTACAACTGGGAGGCTGCCAGTGCTACATCTGCCTTTACAAGTTATGAGTCCTGTAACAAATATTTGGAGCCCAAAAAATAGAGCCCCGGGAGAGAGAGGATTAGGCACAACCCTTAAAAAAAATGACATCTTTGCGTTTTAATATCCGCATTCATATCTCAGCCTCTGTCAAGCTTTTCACACAGTGCTTTGGGTGGGGGGCAGCCAAGAGTCATGGCACCTCCGAGGGAGCTGCCGGTTGAGGGAGCACGTCCTTCGACGCCAGGAAGGGCAGCAACAACACAGACCTTCGAGAGGAGAAACACTTGCTCCTTTCTGCACCTGTATAATCCCCCAGATGGACACCCACTGGGGTTGCCAGATTTAAAATCTGAAAATACGAGATGCAGCAGCCGCAGCAGCTGGAGGAAGCTGTGAGGAACTATTTTTCCATCATGTCAATGAAATGAAAAAAAATTGGAAATGGAAGAGAAGACGGACTAGAAATAGAAAAAAAAAAAAGCAGAAAAGGAAGACTAAAAACTGCAGGGAGGCCAGGGTGGAAAGGAGAGGAACAGAAGTAACAGAAAACAGGAAAAAAAACCCCAACACTTTCAGTCCTGAAAATGAGTAAGTTT
The DNA here is from genome assembly GCA_033628505.1 of Tringa tobata. Classification (NCBI taxonomy): domain Eukaryota; kingdom Metazoa; phylum Chordata; class Aves; order Charadriiformes; family Scolopacidae; genus Tringa; species Tringa tobata. The sequence goes on along the minus strand of JAHREE010000143.1, from coordinate 8,391,271 downwards.
TGAGAAAAATAATAATTTTGCTCTTACAAAAATTTGCAGAAGAGCCCCAACAAAAACGCGTGAATGCGCAAGAATGCTGGCCCTAACAAAAACTCATGATCTCCTCTATTTTTTAGGCAAATGACCAGCAACGTGGCAACTTTTGTGCATCGATCCTTAGGAAACAGCACTCCCCCCGACTCCTGTCAAGAAGGACAAGGGATTAGCTCAGGCACCGAGGAGCTGACATAGTTAAACACTGCTGCTGGCAGATACAATCCAGTTTATGACTGAGGTTGTAAAAACACGCATGAAAGCAAATTCGTAAGAAAGATACTCTAATGAAGATGTATAGAAGGGCTGTAATGCCATGTAGCCTCTTGATAGCTAAGGCCCTGATCCTGCAAATTAAGCTAAGCAGTGAAGTTAATCAGATGCATAAGCGTTTGCAACATCAGTGGTTTTTTTTTCTTCCCCAAATGAGCTAAATTCAAAAAGCCTTGGTTTAAATTACACGAAGATATTAGCAACATTGGTTCTTTATTAGAAGCAGTTTATTCATTCAGGGTGTACAGTACGGAGCAACACGCCTGGCATGGTTAGTGATGCGTGAACCTGAAGGGGAAGAAATCCCTTTGCATTCCCTTCACAGCCAAGTTGCACAACAATTCAGGCTGCTGCCTCAGCAGCCAAATGGGCAATTTTCCAAGCCTAAAAGTCAGCAACGAGCCCAAGTGTTAAGGCAGCTTTGTTCTCACTTAAAGCTGACCAGATACCCTTGGAAAGCTCCCTCGGATCATTCTTCCTCCCCATCTTCTCCCTGACAGCCTCTTTCACTAGGAGAGTAGAACCATGATGGTGCATTTTCCAGCCCTCTGCTCTTGAAGCAAGGGGTGAAAACCTCATGCAGCTTCACAGGGTCAATGGCAAAACCTTTGCTTCATGGCAAAGCTATAAATTTCCTGGTAAGATGACAAAATGGGAGCAATGCACCTGAGGGATGAGGAGAAGAAACAAATCCAGGCTCTCTGACAGCTTATCACCTATCTCAGAGGTAAGTTTAAAGCTGTGGCAAATGTGTGTTAGCAGCAGGCATGGAAGGTCACCCTCAGGAGCCAGCCTCTCCATGTCTTCATGGTAGGGAATGAAATACCTACTCAAAGTATAATTTGCACACCTCAAAGACATCATTAAAATAATCTCTTTTGAAGGATTGCAGGATGACTTGTTCAATGAGAAAGAAAAACTGTCAAAAGCTGAACAGGTGAAGGAGAGTGAAAAGCCCTCTCCATGAGCAGAGCACCTCCGTGATCTACTCAATGGACTCAAGGCTGGGAGGCCAGGGGACCTTGCTGATCTCTCAGCACGCTCATGAGCACCCTGGTAGGATTTTTCACACTGATCAGTTGAATGGTAATGGTTTCTCCTAACAAAGCCCCTGAGCAGCATCCATCTGGTACCCTCATGAGATATCAGTGTGTGGGTGATCAGAGACTACCTCCTCCACAGGGAAAAGCAGGCAATGTTGAGATGAGATGCTTAAGCTACACCTTAATATACAGCAATGCTGTATAAAGCGGAAAATTGTGTAAAACCTTTTAGAAAGAAATTACTTTATTCAGGAAGGAATACAACATCAAGAGGAGGGGAATACAAAAAGAAGCAGCGAACAAATGGCTCTTGCTTTTCTCCACTATTTTTGAGAGGCTTAAGTGAAAATTTCTAAACATATTTTTCGGTAAATTACCCATTTTTCTCAAGAGACATCCTCTGCATTATCTACTGGCTCTGATAAAATTAATTTCCCATTCAAGCATTCCAGCAACCTCCTTTACTAGCATTGCCTATTTAACAAAGATTTTAATCCCACACCATGGCTGTACTCAGGTCTGTGCTGAATGACCACAATGCATTTAAAAACCAATAATGTATATAATTATTTCACTGTGCGTGACCTGAAAATTTGGGGAACTTCCCCCAATTGAATGGTCACTTGTGGTCATTCATGACTTAAATTTTGTCGCAGGAGCAAAGTCTTTGAACCTTGGTCCCATACTAAGTGAAAAGGAAGATGGCAATGACAAGAATGAAAGCTTATCACATGCCAAGGTATCATTTCTAGTCCCCAGCCACAAACGTCTGGAAAATATTTTGAGTATATATAACTATTGTTGCTCCCTTTTTTGGTCTTGGCTCTACCTACCTCTTACTGGTCGTTCTTGGAGATAAATACTGTGCCATATGGACTTCTGTTCTGACCTGGTACACAACTTCTTACATGGCTGTAGGATCAAGACCTAGATTTTCAAAATTTCCCAGGTCTGTTAGTGTTTCAAAGGGAAAAATAGAAAAAGAAATACCATCAATCTAGTAACATTTTATTTTTTTTTTTACAATTCTTCTCTTGTAATAATGAGGAAAGTATTAAATAGTTACAGAATGTCAAGAGGAAAAGCAGAGGGAAAAAGGAAACGAAAAATCCCTAATAGCTCATTTTCTTTCCCACAAGGTAAAAAGAGATGAAGCGAGTATTAAAATTATCTTAAGAAGCGAAAATAAATGCTAAGAATGATTAGCAAAACATAATGCTGTTTCATTTCAAATCTGCAAAAGAAACCCCGCTATTTTTTTTAAGTCATTAAAAATGAATTAAATCAATTCATTCATGAAGTAACCTCTTCATTTCAGTGCAACCCCTCCACATCAGAGCGCCGGATGAAGGAGACACAGAGGGAAGAGGGGGCTTCCTGGAGTGCTTTGTGCCGAGGCTATTTTGGGTTGCATAGCAGCTGGTGGGCAACTGTGGGCAGCATCTATAAGCTATGGCAACGCTTGGGGTGGTGGCTGGCAGCTGTGCCAGCCCTTGGATCAGTCCCGAAGCCCAGAAATGCAAAGACATCATGAAGTCTTTTTCCTCCCTTGTCTTGTGTTGAGCCTCCCGGGAGGCACAAGACAAAACCTTGTGTTGACTTTCTTCTTGATCTCTATCAGCCAAAGCTTCCACATCCAAAACCCACGGAGACATCCACCCTATATGCATTTACAGAATTTGTTCAGTGTTTTTCAGATATCACGCTCTTTGGAATAACTGCTGGAACAAGATCAAATTGGTAGGCGGGATGTTTAGTCCAACAAAACCTGGATTTCAAGCCAGAAATGTTCCATAACAGCACTCCCTTAGCTTGCTGCAAAAGACTTCTTTTGCTGAATTCAGGCACCGACCAGCCTGAAAGCACTTTTTGAAATAATCTGTTTAACACAACTCTACAGTTGCTGTGTAAATGTAAGGACTGAACACAAGCTGGTACTTGTGCAATCACTGACCAAGGCATTTGATCTCGGGTTCATTCATGTTGACGGTGTAAATTGAGCAGGTTCTGGGAGGTACAATGCAAAGTCAGTGCCGTCGGTCCCGGAGCAGGCAGGGCTGCATTTTGGCATAGCTCCTGTTGGAAAGAGAGGAATGAGACTGTTAAACTCTGGCGTCTGAATAACTAAACACAAAGCTCTTGACAAAAAAAAAAAAAAAAAACCACCAAAATTAATCTTTTCTCTACGTGGTTGCCAAATGTGATGTAGACAAAACAGCAAGCAGGCAAAAGATGTTGCAGTTTTCCCTGCAAATCTCTAACAGCAGCAAGCACCCGGCCCCAGCTCTCCCCCAGATTAACGAGAAGGTCAGCAGCTCCCATCAAAGATCAGCCGTCGCTCCGCAGCCACAGCCTGACACCTGTCACCTCCATCAGCTGGAACTGAAACCTTCCCCAAACCCTGGGAGCAGGGACCCCAACCTGAGCTCAGCCTGGGCTCATTCAGAGCCCGACGCCGATCGATCAGTGTCCTTCCTCCCATTGGCATCTGCAATCTGGTGCCTACGTTGGAGAGAAACAGCACTTGCTGGCACGTCACAGGTCTGCTCCAAGGGCTCTCTGCTACTGTCACCACCCTGGGAGGTGACACCAGGGACCTAAATAAATGGGAGAGCCAGGGAGTCTCAGTGGCAGAGCCTCCTGCCTTGCCTACATGAGGCTTCAACCAGGTAACACCAGTGCAAAAATGGAATTGGAGTTACCATGGCAAACGAGCCAGCATGAAATGACCTCACTGGAGACTTCCTCCTTACAGGGTTTCGGGGGGATGCAGTAAAGCTGATTGTAATGCTAATTTTCTTACAGGACTGCAGTGCTGTGCTTATGTCAGATGCTGAGCATCACTGGTTGCAGGAGCGGTCCCCTCCCCCTCAGGGACTGGGAATCCTGCTTTAAGTCATCAATAAAGATAGGGTTTCACCAATCCCCATCACAGGAGTATCACATGCACACACACAGGGCAGCGTCTGCTCCGGAGAGATCCATAGGTAGGATTTTGAGGCTGTAAGGAGGTTTGGGTTGCACCTTGCAATGGTTTCAGCGTTGGTGGCTGAAGTCAACTCTCCACACTTTAAGTCTTATAAACACTCTAAGCAGCATCCCCTTATCCCACAGCAGAGGCAAATGCTGCTTCCAAAATAAACTTAAATGCAACCCAAATGGTTGGACATGGCTGGTCTGCTAGGACAGCAGTTTTGGAAAGTGGGATGTGCGTGTGTGTGTGTGTGAAGGGATGTATATGGCACATTCTGACATAGACAAATACTGGAAATCTCTGCCTCCAAGATTCATTGATACATCTCAAGGTGTAGCTAAGGTTGGGATTTTTGCTACTGTACCAACAGCTGCACCGAGGTGCTTGGTGGTTGAATGATGCCCCTTCCATGACCTTCCCCTTTTGACATGAGGTGAATGTTGATTTTAGATGCCAGTGCTAGGTAGCCCTAATTGCTTGTTCTCTGAGTTTCACATTTAATATCTAGGTGACTACGCAGCACCGGTGAGGCCACATCTGGAGTATTGTGTCCAGTTCTGGCTCCCTAGTTCAAGAGAGACATGGACATACTGTAGAGAGTCCAGTGAAGGGCCATGAAGAGAATGAAGGGACTGGAGCATCTCTCCTGTAAGGAAAGTCTGATAGAGCTGGGACTGCTTGTTCTGGAGGAGAGAAGTCTCAGGGGGGATCTTATCTATGTATATCACCTATGGGGAGGGTGCAAAGAGGACAGTGGTGCCCAGTGACAGGGCCAGAGGCAACAGGCACGATCTAGAACACAGGAAGCTCCATCATCATCAGGAAACGCTTTTATTACTGTGAGGGTGACTGAGTGCTGGCACAGGTTGCCCAGGCACATTGTGAAGTCCCTATCCTTGGAGATATTCAAAAGCCATCTGGACATGGTCCAGGGTAACTGGGTCTGGGTGGCCCAGCTTGAGCAGAGGGATTGGACTAGATGACCTTTCTGGTGGTCACTGTCAACATCAACCGTTCTGTGATTCTATGAGGCTGCTGCCCACACATCTGTTGCCAGGCAGAAATTAGACTGGAAGGGACATCACATTCTTCACTTCTTACAATCTGGTGTAAACAACTTTGCCTCTTCAAGCTCTTATTCCCTTTCCCATCTTCTCTGGTTTATCCTTTAGACTCTCATTTTGTTGGGACAGGAACTACCTTGTCCCGAGTTCGTGCAGTAACTTACGTAAAGGATGATGTTCTCACTAAAGTCTTTTGATTGACATGGGGATGTTGAAAATCACAAAGATAAAATGGAAATCTAATGTTAAGTAGCGAGGGCTTTGTTTTCCCCCTACTTTTGAAGCAAAACTGAAGACTTCTTTTCACCCACCTTGGCTTCCATCAAAGTCAAGTCAATGGATGTTCCCGCAGCTGTGATTCTGAAATGAGACCACACAACCAGCCACCAAGCAAACGGCCATGCAGCCAGTTCTGCTCTTTTTCCTGGGATTGGCCGGGGTGCAGGTCATGGCTGGTTGCCCCCTAGATCCCAGCTGCCACCGCTTTCCCTGGACAGCAGGGCATGAAGTCAGCATGCTAGAAAGCAGGCACTGCACAGTATAGTCTCCATATGACCTTCATATGGACATCTCTAGTCCCCTGGTGTCTCTTAACTCATTCACTTTTCTTGTTTAAGCAGATAAGAGAATGTTTTGGGTTTTTTTTTCCCAACAGGTAAAAATCAAGCTTGTTCCATAATGTTAAAAGAATTTTTAACTGCCTTGCAGCTATTTAAAAGAGCTTTCAAGGCATTTTGCCATTTGAGGTTGAAAATTGTTCTTGTCTTGAAATATTTTGTCTAAGCTTAGTTTCTTTGTCTAACTAAATCAGTAAACTGATGTGTGACCCAAACATAATGACTGCATTTTTAAATCAGTAAAAACTTCAAAGGAGCATGTTCATTGCAGACTACAAAACCGTCCTAGAATATTCACTGACATACTCTACATCAGGAAACATATACATATTCATTAACAGTTTTTATTTATCTTCAAAACACTACAGTTCTGAAGGAGCAAATCAAACAGAAGTCTAAAAAGACTTTGTATTCATCCAAGACTCATCTCAGGAAATGATTAGTATTACTGCAGTTGTACTGAATGTACAGGATTATTAATTAAGACATTGGTTTGCTCTGGTGTGCTCTATCCTCCGCAGAAGATCTGTCAAGTTATTGTAGTTTGTAAAAAAGTTTTCTCTGCATACCAATTCTCATGTTTTCTAAAATGAAAACTCACTCGAGGTCTTTGCACTTTTAAAGATCTCAGGGCACCTCATAAGATGCTCTTATGAGGCCTTTGTGTTTCACTACACCTGGAGACTCCTATCGAGAACTGGAGCTTCTGTAACTGTCCCTACCTCAGAGACCTCACAAAGTAAATATACAAAGCAAGACAACCAATATATTCTAAAAACAGTCCTGAGGATCATAAAAGAGCATAGGGGCAGTTACGAGAAGTGAAATGGCCACTTCGCAGCATTCCAACTCCACATGAAGCAAGCTTTGTGGTTTGTGTCCTAAAGTAAGCATAGCCATTCCAGCATTGCAAAGAGGGGTTTCTTCTTTATGTCCTAGAATAAGCACAGGTCACAGCAATGCTTCCTCTATCCATCACACACTCAACACATGGTCCTGGGCACGTTCAGCCAGACTGCAGACTGCACTAGTACACACTTCTTCCTGCAACTGCTTATTAAAATTGGTTCTTATAAAGTGTTCCATCTGGAAATTTCACAGATAATATTTTGTCTGAAAAAGAAGCAACAAACACCCTTTGGAGTTTGTTGTTTGGTTTTTTTTTTTATTCTTCCCTCAAAGTTAAGAAGAACATTTTGGTTTCAATGGCAAATAGCAAAGCATTTAGTTGATACTCTTATCTTTCCTCTGTCAAGTGCACATTACTGGATTCAGCTCAAATTGCTGTGTCCAGCAAAGCCCGAATTATCATCAACAACCTGATGTGATTATCTACGGTTTGAGTTCAGTTGTGCTTTTCTCGAGCTCCATCTCTTTCTTTTCACAGTTTTTCTAGTTCTTTACCTTTTATTCCCCCAAACTTTCCTCACTCCACAAGTCTTGTAAGCATATTTCCCTTTCTTTATATTTGACACTCCTCAAATATATGAGACGACATACACAAAACCGTTACACTTTCAGCTCCTCTGAGTCTGCCAGCATGAAAGTTCCTTCTGCAATACAGGTCATCTCTGAAAAAGGGAAAGCTTGAGCCTAGATGGATGCTCTAAAACACTCCACGGAAAATCCTATGACTGTGCAACTAAGATGGGTAGTCTTCATACACCATCTAGCAGAAGGAGCAACACTTGACCTTTGTTTTTACTGAAAGGCTCTTTGCAGATATTAGGGGCTTGTCTTTGCTGAGGTAATGTAAAATTCTTTTCTACTTCAGCAGATTTAGGGTCAAGCTGTAAAAGCAAAGAGATAACCACAGCCTCCCCAGGATGAGGAGCCTGATACAGAGCCCTCTGGTTTCTGTGGGACTTCTCTGGGTGACACGTTGTATGGCTGGCACAAAAGGTTTGTACACCAAAAAAAAAAATCGTTGCTTTGAACTAATGAAAGCATTTAAAATTCCTGTGGATAATAATATCGTTAAGAGTTCACAACATACACACGAGCAAGGATGGGAAGGAAATGGAAGCAGAAAAAGGCATTGTATCTTGAGGAAGGTCACAGAAAAGGTCAGTAGCAAGACTCAGAACAGAAACCAGGTGTCCTGGCTGGGGCTTTCGTAACAAGAAAACACCATCTCTCTTCTCATAGGGATCCCTGATCTTAGCATAATGCTGAAGTAACCGCTGAGGGGACCGTGTAACTCCAAGGTTGTGACGTGCAATATTGTGGCATTGTATCAGCAATACCTGGCAATGCCCTTTGAAAAATTCACTTGCATTAGATGGCATATTCAGGGGCACACAACTTCAAAAGCAATAATAAGAATAATAAAAGTAACAGCTGTAGAGTCATCCCTTATGGACTGACCATTTCCCACAGAATTGTTTTACCTGTAGCCAGTGTCTTTTCTTCACTTCTTGTTTAAAGACTAAAGGACTTTTCCCTCATTATTTTCTCATATTATACAAGGTATTCTAACAGCTGCTAGAAGCTGAATATCATGTTAACAATATATAATTTAGTAAATATATGCCCATATATGACACTGAACGAAAACCTGATATTGCACCACCGTACTGTGCGTTTTTATTATACTCTAAGTACAGTCTCAAACATAATAGGATTTATTCATAGCATATTTACTCCGCTGAAGTGAGCATAAATATGTAAATGTCTAAGGCTTAGACTGGGAATTGCCTACTGCTGCTTTCAAGTCATGCAGCACTCTCCGCACTCTAAATGCAGGCTGACAGCAGAAACGGCAGAACTGTACTTCCAAGGAAAGTATTACAGAAGGATCAAGCCTGCATATCATTACCTTACCCCTGACTTCTAATGCAGAATGACAGTGGACACACAGTTGTAGCTTTCACACTACTTTAATGGAACAACTACACCGAGCGAGCGAGAGAGCAAACATTGCTGATTGGGGCAGCTCCCACCGGAGTGCGATTTGAAGGGAGAAAAATCCCTTTTTATAAGATACCATTCAGATGTATGAAGCTAAATAATTTCATGTTGAAATACATGTAAACGAAGGGGGTTGATTTTGTTCCCTGGTTGTCGGGGAAGAAAAGGACAGCAGAGTGCCTGGGAGCAGCACTCAGACAAAATCTATTTCTGAGTGAAGTAAGCATGAAGTATATGGTGGGAAAGTTATTCTGCTGAAGCCAGTGGAGAAAGCTCTGTTAGCTTCTCTGGAGTATGAGCCATCAGAGACCTGTTTCAAAGGTTTACAGGCATGAGAGGCTACACCAAGGTGAGGGAACTCTATATGGGGAATAAAGGTGAGGGAACGTGCTTATAGCTTTCTCTAAGGCAGAAAGGTCAATCAGCTTTCAAAGTTGCAAATAAATAAGTAAAAAGACATAGCAGAAAAATTGCTCACAAGGCAATTACTGAAGGGTAGTTGGAGCAAGAGAGAATAATCCCAGCTTCGCAGCTGGGATTTCAGGTCTAAGCAAATATATGAGTAATCGTCTTTAGCTCTGTACACATTTTAATTCACACCTTTCCACTCACTTATTGCTTCCGTGCCAGATACTTTTTAAAAAAGCGAATCAATTGCCCATAAAAGGTGTCAGATTGTCAACAATGGAAATGAAATCCCCCGGTTACTGAACAAACAGGCTCGGAGCTGCACTACAAACTTCCTCTCGCCGCCAAGGCAATTTGCCTCCCGTGTAACCTGGAGGGTATCTCTCATTATAACTGCTCCTCGGCCCTGGCTTGAATTGCTCCAAGCACTTCTAATACAATCTGATCCCTTCAGACCCTGCTTTACTGCCCCTGTTCAAGCATGAAGAATTCAAGCTGGAACAGGTGCAGGGCAGGATGATTAATACAATCTGGGGAACAGGGGGTCTTTCACAAGCAGAGCTGCCAACGCTATCAATTTATGTGGTGGACAACTGCTTTGGGCAGTAACCTACTGGATTTCCAGTATCTGGCAGCTTAGGTTCCTGGATGCCTGGAAATTCAGGAGAATTTCACAGAGCCCACACAAAGCAACTTGAGGTGGAACAAACAGCGAGTCTGATACGTCCCTGGTCCCTGAAGGGGTACAGAGTCAATTCGTGGTTGTCACATCTGGACCTGCAAGGGCAGAACGGTCCAAGGGGGGCTTGATTTATGTAGCGTAGTAAAGGCTGACTGCTGTCTGGGCTTACATGGGGATGGGAAGGAAAAACGCTGGCAAGGAAAAAATGTCACTTATGCTAAAGGATAACACCAGCACATAAGAACAAACAAGAATGGACTGGCCAGGGATACAGTGGGACTAAACTGGAAGATCTCAGGTAACTGTTAGCGTAAGGGTGTTGCACAACAGTCCTCCTCTAAGGGAGAGGAAGGCAACAACAGCATAGCTAATTCTAAAAAAAGCTTGAACCTTTACGAAGGGTTATATTTAAAAACTGTCTATAACATTAGAGATTTAATCTGCTAAATCCGAAGATCCTGTCTTGTTTTCAACAATACAGAAGCTCTTATGTGCCTTTCCCATAAAAACCATATGATCTTCTCTCCTTTCTCTGGGATTTCCTCTGTGTTCTCCTCCACTGAGCATTAACAGTAGTGTTGTTTTGTGTTTTCCAGTGTGTTCATCTTTTTTTCAGTGCCAGTTCTTTGTATTAGCCTTAATTTCTTTATATGTTTTCTGCTTATATGTCTTTACATCACACAGGTAAAGGACTAGAGATTTTGGCATCATTTAGTTTAGCTGACAAAACAATCATTAAAAGAACTGTCTTGAAATTATATCTCTATCTCCCATTTTCTTCTACAATGTAATCACAATATTTTCTAAACTGAATCTCTTTTATGGCCACGGCATCATGGAGTCACTGTCAAATCACCTGCAGATCAGAGGCTAAATTTCCACTTGAGCTGAGAGCTGGTGCATTGTGAATAAAAACTATATAAATCCTATTAATTTCACCTAGTGAAGGCCACTGGTAACATTCTTCCCTGCTACAACCTCCCTTACAGAAGTCCATCTGAATCTTTAATACTAAGCCATGCTGAAAAAGACAACAACCTAGAACTTAAGAAATAAGGTCTTTTCAATTAACGATTTAAAAACGGGGGAAGGCACCTTATGTACCTTTTTCTTATCTTTCAGATAAAGACCTCTTGGGTAAGCTTGGTAAATCCTTATCTGCTAGATAAAGGACCACTATGATGGGCCTTATCGCTTAATTAAATCCTAGTACTATGTACAATGAAGTCAATAATTTGTTATACAAGATAGCACTTCAAACTGTGGCTGCATTGGACAATGCATCTCTATCGGTTCCCTCTACCACAGCCCTCTGTAATGGGTCATGTTCCATAACCTGCTTCTGGGCTGCCAGGAACTCATTATAGAAAAGGTGCCCAGCTTAATGTGGACAGGTTGTGATAAATAAATCTGTCGGATCGACTAGATAAACTAAGGTCCCCGGATGAAACTGATTTGATATGTAGGGTCTAATTCTGTCAGTCTTCCTTGTAAGGAAATTAGTGAAAGACGTGTGGATTTTGGCTCAAATAAAATACTGATGCTGGTGATCACTGTACTGGAAAAATAGTACAATCAAAGTTAATATTAGAAGATGTTGTAAAACCCATGGAACAAATGCAGCTACTGAAAAAACACATGATAAGGTCTAAATCCTGGCCATTTTACTCACTCAGTGCATTTACATCCACATGTATCAGGGTGAAAAAAGAAACTGGTCAATAATAACTATAGCAACTATCACCAGATATCCTACTGCCAAGGTCTTCCTGAATACTAAACCCAGCCCAAATGATTCTCTTTTCCACAGACAAACACATTTGCATAAAGAAGTTTAATAATTGCAATGCTTCATTTCACTAATTGGGTTATTGATAATGTGCTAGAGCGATCTGTTCCTGAGTTTGGCAACAACACTTTTGTATATATGGATAATCCATAAAATCAGGTGCATTGTATCTCTGAGTCTCTGAAGAACTCCATTAAAGCCTAAACCCCCCACCCATTAGACCCAGCAAACACAGAAATGGCTTGATCCTGCAGTATACACTGGAGCTCTACAAGCCAGGAGTCTTTTCCTGGTAAATGTGGAAAATTTTAGAGATCTGCTGCTGATTCTAATCTTCCTCAGCACTGTCAAAATAGAGACTTTATGGCTGGGATTAATTTCCCTTCATTTTTATCAAGACAGGTCTCCCACAGCTAAGAGCTGCCATTCACACCATCTAAAGCAACCAAACAGAGGAGGTTCACACAATGGGCTTAGATTAGGCATCTAGCTTTTAGCCAACTAGAGCTAGACAACATTTATTCTTCCCTTAGAAAGAATCCCCAAGGAGTGTCTGAGCACGTAGCTGTGGCAGTGATATGGCACAGATGTCTGTCCATGAAGGATGGGGTATCAAAATTCCTGGGTGCTCAGTAAGACAAAAGGTCCAGATGTGGATCTGGTTCGTACCGAAGACGGTGACTGCTTTGAAGTGTGTTATCTTTATTTATTTATGCCAATGATATGCTCAGAACTACACTGTCAATGCTAAGCAGAGACAACTCCTGGCTACCAGGATAAACAGGAGTAACCATAAAATGACTCTAGATTATGCCAACCAAAATCATCCCTGTTGGGGCTATTCTGTAAACTGAGCATCTCCACACATTTACAGGGTTTGTCACAATCACATTCAGGCTTTCACAAAGCCGAGGGCACAAAAACTGCTTCCAGGAACCACTGGTATCGAGGCCAGGCTAAACAGGCTCTAAGTTGCTAGAGCTGCGTGCAGGAGTTCTTGGATTTCACAGCTGGGTACTTCTAGCAAATTGTACTCCTTTCTGTGCATAGTCCCGAAGGATTTCCCCATAAATGCATAGACCTAGTTCTCGCATGTCTGGCAAACTCTTCCTGTATGCTTGCCAAGTTTTAAAGGGCAAGGAATCAGCAGCTGATAATTTATGCCAGGAACCTACAATGATCCAAATTCACCCCTCGTGTAATTCCGGTAAAGCCAGCGGAGTTCCAGGGGAGAAGTTGTTGGCTTAACAAAGTAAATTTTCACTGACATTTGAGGAATACACAGTATCAATTAAAGCAGAGCTAATTATTGCTACTATTATTTGCATTGCAGTAGTTCCCAGAGGCTTTTAACAGGATTATAGCCTTCTGGTATGAGGAGTTCTTAGGAACGTAAACTTGGATCTGGAAGTTCATGTTTGATAGCTGACATTTGGTACCTGCACACAGTGTCCCTACGTTCAGTGGGGCTCCCCAGAGCACAAGGCTTTGCTCATGGGCGTGAGCCACAAGAATCCGGGCCACAGAAGTTGCTTGTGGTGCTCTGAGGTTTGCTTAGAGCCATCACGTGTCCTTCTGTTCCTTACAGAGTGGAAGGGGCCAGCCTGGCCTGTGTCCAGAGAAAGCAAGCCCTTCCCAAAAACTCAGCGTTTGGGCAAGGCTGATGATGCCACACATTGGCTCCTTGTCAGGAAACCTTGTAAACACTCAACCTTTACTTCTTCTGATATGTTTATCATGGGGTACCACTCCCTTTGCCTAAGAATGAGGCATCTTAGACATTATCCACTTTATTCTGAATCATTCTTGAAAGGAAGGACTGCCCTACATTTCTCAGGTTCACCCCGATTCCCCTACTGCCCCTGGCACCACATGGGCTTCCTGATGAAACAAAGCAAAGCTTAGTCAGGAAGACTTCCAGCATCCGGACTGAAAAAAAAATATAATTACAAATAAAATGCTGCAATTTGTTCAACACTTGGATTCCTCTGGTGTTTCTTGATTTCTTTTCTGTGGATAACCAAAATATATTGCAAACACTCGGGGTTCAGGGCAATACCCAGGCTTCTGTGTGCTGCTCTCAGTTCAGAACCAACAGCCCAAACCTCCCCACAGCCAGTTGCAGCTGGTAATAATTTATATATTTTACACTACACTTGAACACTATATGCGTTCCGTTGAGATTTTGATCTTTGGTGGGTGACCAGCTTTCTAGGGACTCCACAGATGACACATTAATAACACACTTGACAGACACATTGCTTGTTTAGACCATTTCCCAGCACACAAGCTCTCCTATTCTCCACCCCAGCAGCTGTTTCAGGGGTCCTTAGGTCACGCTGAAGAAATTACAGCTGAAATAAGATGCACCCAATGGGTTGCAGTCTACAAGGCAGATAAACTGCAACAAGTGGGCAAATAAGTAGCAAGAATGGGGGAGGAATAAATAATAACAAGAGGGATAAATAAGTAACAAGAATGAGGGAGGAAACAGAAAGAAAAATTACAGAAAAGTAAAAGCTGATACACCTTAACACTGCCCACAGCTCTGAAACTACAGTTAGACCCCAGACCGTAACACGCTCAGAATGTTTTCTGTTCACAGTTTATCACACTGGTGCTTTTCATATATTTTAATTGTTTTAATCCTCGTACTGTTCTCTTTCCTTAAGTAAGATATTTATTCGTTTTTAAAGTCTTTCTCACCTCCTACTCTACCTTTGTCCTTTTGGGGAATACACTCAAAGAGAAAGCATCTTTCACCTGCCTGTACCTTTTAAGAGGTCCTGCTGCCTCCTAAGATTGCTGCCACTCCCAACAGGTCATGGACGAGGGTTGGTGGCACCTACAAGAGTGAATTTGCTTTTGCACCCCTTATTTGTATACTTTAAATCCAGAATTTCCTGTCAGGTGTGACAGAACACATGCTGCCTCACAGGACGTTGCTGAAATAACCCAAGACCTGTTTAGTGTCTGATTTGGAGGAACTCGTCTGAAGACAGGCTTAACTTCCAATGGAAGACGGTGCCTTGGAGTTAGATGTCACCTTGAGAGGTTTATCACAAGAAGATTATGAGCCAAACCCACGACTGGACCACCCATCTTGGCCAGCCCACCACGCTACAAAAACTCACTCTGGTTTTGCCTGAGTGGGACTAGAATGAAAGCTCACAAAGAGGTAACTGTGGTTAGAAAAATAAGCCAGAAGAATATTTTTTCTACAGAACTAGGAGCCATTTGCTGTTGATAACACTGTTCTTACTACCCTCGTATTAAGTGTTTAATGGAATTAAACTTGGAAGTCTGCTTTACTGGACTCTGACCATTGATATTAACCATTTGAGTATGCATGCAAAAAAGTTTAATAATTTAAATAATAAAAAAAAATTAAAAAAAAATATGTTTGCTCAAGAAATAAGCTATGAAGTATTTTGGAAAAAAAAAAGGTAAAATCCAAAATTAGCGAAAATAAAACTGATAGTGGCTACTGCAGTGGAAACAGCTTAATGCAGAGAAGCCACGATACAATAATCTTTATCAAAAGGTTTCTAATAATCAGAAAAAAAGAAGTTTAGCATTATTCTTCCCAGCTTAGAGGGGGAAATCTGAGGCAGCAGATGCAAGGCAACCTGACCCAGTAATGCAGCAAGCAAGCACAAAACCAGGATTACAGGTTTCTTGAGTTCTGGCTCAGTTATTTATTTAATCTCCTTGCAAGACAATCTGTTGCATTCACAATTGCAGCTGGATTTGCTTTGGGAGACACACAGGCAAATATATTATTTATGTAGAACTTCCCAAAATATTTAAATAATTTGATGATTATTAGTTCACATAAAGTCATTTAAATTCATGGATTCCAGAGGTGGCAAGTATGTTAACCCCCATTTAAAGAAAAGAGAGGAGCACACTTGCATTTTATAGCATGGTTTAGATAGTATTGAGAAAAAGTTAAGAGTTTTTTATACAGAGCAACTATAGTTCCTGGGGTTTGAAAACTCAAGGAGTGAAGGTGAGTAGTCACCATACCTGCCTCTGTCATTATAGTTTAGGTCCCTGTTCCACACCTGCTGAAGTTCAGACATCTGGGAATAGCCATTTTTTTTGTGCCAGAGCTATCGGGTCTGTATATTAAGAGAGTAATAGTGAACTATCCTATTATTCCTCTTTAATATTGGATTGGTGTGTTAAGAAAATGGCAACCTGATTTGTGTTTGGACTGTCAGTCATGGAAATCAAATCCATAAGCAAAATAAGCAAAAATATAAAATATACCCATAAAATACCCATAAAATGCACTCCTCTATGCACCTGAATGCCACAAAGATACTTGTTGTGAACACTCCTTATGCTTAACACTTCCTTTCCCAGCCTCAAACAGATGGGACACAGAGAATTATGTCGAGAGCTGTGAATTGTAACAGGCTGCTGCTGAGACTGGCTGACTCTCAGCCCACACGTTTCTCCAGCCAGCCTTTAAAGGGTCCAGCAAACTCCCTCCCTTGCCAGGAAGTCCTTTTGTGTTGCAAACCAGCTACCCAAAAGAAGATACCAAGGCGCCATGGCCGAAATCCTGGCCCCACTGAAATCACCATGTTTTTTTATCATTGACAGTTGTAGTGTGCCTGCCGTGGAGGTGGTAAGTTAAGTGAAATCAGAGCTGGACTGATGGACTACCTATTACATTATCAGCAAGCACCAATTACTGATTTAACCTCTTTCCTAAATTAAAGCCAGAATTTGGCTGTGAGTTTGTAGGAATACGTAAAGAATAAATCTCCAGCTGTACAGCTGTGAAGAAAGCCTAAAAAATGAGACCAAATGCAATGCAGAGATAAGTCTGCAGGGAGTTTGGAACAAAGTGACATGAGAACTTCCCTATTCTCATAGCGAGGGTTTAATCAGATAATGCCGATAATTTAAATACTAACATTGTTAATTATTTCCATGAGGACTTGTCCACCTGGGAAAGTTTTGCCATTTACTTGAACTAGTGTTGTTACAGTAGGCTCCATTAAACAGTTTTAGATCAGATTGGGCTTCTTCACAGGTAGTGTAACCGAGAAGCTTGCTTTATATCAAAGCACAATTTCATACTGTGTTTAACGTGGTCTGTGCAGAACGGCACAAGCCCTGATACCACCATTTAAAGGAAAACTAGGAAAAGGCAGGAAGGGAACTCAAAAGGACGACTCTTTTTGGTGAATTATTTTTCTGTGGGATCTGTGATCCAAACTGATCTACACTGCAGCCTGCAATCACTAAGTCCTTTGAAAAGGAGAGGGAGAGCACGTAACTAAGCACCCAGGAAGGAACTGCTTAGAGAAAGGGCTAGAAAAAGAATTCTAGCTTGCAGTAAAACTGGATTTAGAATCATAGAGTGGTTGGAAGGAACCTCGAAGATCATATAATTCCAACTCCGCTGCCATGGGCAGGGACACCTCCCACTAGACCAGGTTGCTCCAAGCCCCATCCANGGCCTCGCTGGCGGCGGAGCGCCCGGCGGGGCCGAGGGAGCTGTGGGCCGTGGGGCCTTCCCGGGGCGGTGGCGCCGCCACCCCCACCGCCTCTCGGGCGGCCTCTCGGGCGGCGAGCTTTGCGTACTTGGGGGCACAAGCGGGAGCTCCCCCGGCACCGCAGGGCCCCAGGGGCTCCTCTCGCTGACGGGAGCGGGCATCGTGCGGTGATGGGAGCTGCTGTCTCCTCTTGGCCGGGGCAGGGCCGGGAAGGGGCAACAGCTTCATTGCTCACCGCAGGTGCGGGACCTCAGGGTGGGATGGATGTGTTTATTTAGATATATTAATTCCCATACTTTTAAAGCTGCATTATGGGATCTCTTTGAGCAACTTATATGGGGAGTAGCTATAATTTATTTTGCAGACTGCATAGAAGCTCAGGGTCTTACATGGAAAGGGTAAAATGTGAAGTCAGTGCTTGACCCCAGGGCTCTCAGGTGTGCTGCTGCTCCTGTTCTTGACGAAGGACACTACTTCTCCCAGCATTTTAAATAACACTTCAAAACCTAGTGTGGTTCTGATTGGCATGTTAAACAAATTTTAAAATGAGAACATTTGGTTGAGTTATTAAAAGAAGGACTTGCAGGGGTCACACTGGGCTGTTCAAGAGAGAGACAGTTAAAAGGACGTGCCTATTTCTGGTGCTGTGGGCCTTGCTTTCACAAGGAGTAACAGTTTTAATAAGGACTGGTCAAGAGTTGTCAGTTGATCTACTTGTCCTTGTCTGTACAAAAGTTTGTGATGATTTTAGTTAGTGTTTTTTCTGTAAGTAGGTGTCATGGAGAAGAGTGTGGCTCATCCTCGTGACCATTGACCTATGTGGTCAGACTGTTCACCATTGTTAGCTGTAACTGGTAATGAAGTACATAAATACAATTAAGCTTCCTACTGAAGGTAAATATTACAAAGAAATTCCCAAATTTAGGAGTTGAGGCGTTTGGGAAAAAGGCTAGGAAGGAAAGCACTGATTGGTGAAACAGTAAATATTTGAGTATTTTAGACATTGTTTTAATGGTGTTAAATCATTTACAACATTTAAATTATTTTGCAAAAATCTCTGTGCTAGTTTCTGTGGTTCAGATCAGTGATTTTGTGATGTCGAAGTAAACTTTGCATGCGTGTTCTATCTCTGGAAGTGTTTTGTCTAGTAGTATAAGGACAGAGTAGTTTAAAGAAAGTGTCATTTGGAGCATTTATTTCTTTTGTTTAAAACTCTGCTGCAAGTTGAATGAGTGTGCTTTCACGTACAAATGTCTATGCAATAGGCAGCCTTCAAATAAGTGGTGAAATTGCTGTTTCAAAGCTAGGGTTTTTTGTTGTTGAGTACTGTTTGTGTCTAATCATGAATTAGGATCCTTTTGTACTAAGTGAGCACAAACAGTTGTTTGTTCAGCGTTAACACTGTGCTCATCAATAAATGGTGGCCAACTAAATATAATCCTTGCTACATATAAACAGTGTTTGTTTAGTCTTGATGATCACTGTGCAGCACTTGCCTGAATGAAGAAACCTGGAGGTGTTGCACTCTTAAATCCATATCAAGGACATATCTAAGTCAAGGAAAATTCCTGGTTGAATACATTTTTCAAGTGTTAAATACATTTTCAAAACCTGCTTAAAAAGCCTAGCACTTGCAGCAGTGATATATCTCTTTGGAAAGGGGCCACTACCTAAAGTCAATAGTGGTAACAAACGGGAAAGAAGGCATTCAGAGTTATTTGGCTTAAATGTTTTTGGTCAGTTAAAGTTTTAACTATAAGAACTGATGTTTTGGATTTAGGTTTTGGATTTTCTTTGGGATGGTGGTAGAAGAAACTTTAAAATATGGAGATGACAGCACCCCAGTGTTCTCTTTGCCAAAAAAAAAAAAAAAAAGCTCTAGTGAGTGGTAAAGTAGTATGAAGTACGTCTTGGGGGAAAAAAAAGTGTGTTAGTTTGATGACTTTGCAGGTTGACAAAGTGAGATAGTTTTGGCTTTGAAGATGCAGATTGAAGTTTAAATCTTCTGTAAAGATATAATGCAGGGCTGAAAAATGAAATGTGAAATGGCTATGTCAGCTGAACATTTGAATATATTCAATGGGATGAAAGGCAGGTGATTTGTCTGTTGGACAGCATGCGTGGACTTACTCGTCATTTATAATTTTTTAGGCTCTTGGGAAATAACTACTTGATTCATAAGACTAAAGTACTCATATGTACTGTGGTGACCAGATAGTTGTGTTGGTGCAGCTAGGCTTTCTAAGGGTGAAGGTAAAGGCTCTTTTGGTGACAGGTTTCACAAACATAAACTGGAAAGTTTTCAAGTGGTGATCTGTGAGGTCTCTGGGAACGATTCACAACTTCATTTTACTTCACAAATTCCTTTGATGTTTTGAGGTCCCTTCAAACCTGGGCTGTTCTATGATTTAGTGATTATCTCCTTGTAGTGTAATGTAACAACTGTATTGTATAGATGCTGATTTTTTTTTTTCTTGCTATTTAAAATCTAGCTGTAAATTGATCGCAGTAATCTCATTTAGGGAGATACAGTTACATGGTAAACAACAAAACAAAGCAAGCAACACTTGTTATCTCAATGGTCCGCCATACTGAAGTGAGGGGAAGCTATTACAAGTTTTATTCCTTTCAGATTAATTCACTTCTGATGAACTTCAGCGGTCTAGAAGACTTTGAGTGTAAATAAACTTGGGGTGTGAATCATGACAGGGAATGGGGCAGAGGAGGAGATGAAGAGGGCCCCATCTATATAGGTCTGCCACTTATTTCTGCTGGAAGTCCTGTACCAAGAGTAGCTGAATGGGTGTTTCTCTGCCTTTGAGCCTGCAATGTCTTTCCTCAAGCTTGAATCTAAGCTGTCATCAGTTTAATTTCATTTTAACTAATCTGAGGGCTGCTATTGTGCTTTCAGCAATGTAGTGGCTTTAAAAACCTCTTGTGAAGATGTTGATAAAAATTGGGAAAAAAGCTTATACTGCTAGCACAGCAAACGCCTTTCTCTGTGTTGTGTGTCACTGTCCAATTCAAAGATGTAGTAAAAATTCTCCAGTCTAACAAATTCAGTTGAATTTGTTTTACTTCAGGCTGTTTGCCAGCAGCCCACAGGGTCTGGAAATATATTCTGCATTTGTGCCTAAATGAAAGAGTGGTGGCCCTGTTTTGGTCTTTGTGGGTACTGCATCCTGCTTTATTAGGTGGACTGATGCAACTGGTTATATTGGAATATGCATACACTAAAACTCCGCTGTGTCAAAGGCCTATAGAGTTTACAGTTGATGAAATCCAAATATATGATCGTGGGCTATTGTGCCAGCTAAGGACTAGTGCCAAAAAACATTACTACTTGAATGAGCTTGTGGTAGGCAGATTTGCTTTCAGGCATAGCGTTTTTTAATCTCTTTATGCTTCCTTGACAAGATTTTGCTGAAAGTTGCGTTCTTCTGATCGTTCTCTCATTTCAGGTTGTCTAAATTAAACGTAGCCTCAGTATCATTTGTTTTTACAGAAGTCAAGGCATGCTTTACTGCATTAAATTAACTAAACCTCAGTTTTTAGGTCACAGAACTTTTTGTCCAGAATAATTTAAGATGATGGATGTCAATGACTTGACCAAAAAACCTCCCAAGTAATGCGATTGTTCATGTGTTACATTCTGCTGTACTGTGGCCTCAGTTTTAACTATAACTTTAGGTGGCTGTGAAAGCTGCTGGAGAGTTTCTGGAGAGTTGCAGTTTCTCATGGGTGGCCAAAGCCATTTGAGAACTGAGATCATGTGGATTTCATTTAAACTGTTGGTCTTTGTGCACTGCTCAGCATGTTTGTGAGGCAAGGACTATGACGCTTCCAAAATGTTTTTCCAAAACAAATATATTTTCAAATCCAGGCAGATTTTGGAGATTTTTTTTTTTTTTTTGGCTTGGTAGCTTGGGGTTTAGATGTAGTGTTTTGTTGTTGTGGTTTTTTTTTTTTTAAGTATAAAATTAATGAAGACACTTTTTCTTTCAAGCAGTGATGAGAAAGAGAATTTTAGTTCCTGGCAGCATATCGTAATTAGTTCTGTTCTTGATTATTGCTAGTCACTTAACCTTGCATCATGACAAACTCTCTAAAAATTTTTGAGGAGGTAAAATGAACTTACCTTCTCTAGAAATTATTTTTTCTAGTTTATTTCTTTGAGGAAGCTAAACACTATGGTATAGAAGTAATTTGGAAAGAAAACATGAAATAATGTAGTTAAGGGACATGTTACATGTTACAGTTGTTACATCCTTATAAATACTTAGTCAGTGGACACTTAAGGCTCATATGATTAATTGTTTATCAGTATAAAGACTCCATGATGGATATCCCTGAAAAGATAAACTCTTGGTGTTTGAGTGTGGTATGTTTGTGCACGTGTTCTTGTGTGTAATGCAGTAGTAAGACTGAATGGGATTGTTATGATGGGGCAGAGAGCTTCATGATCTGTAATAAATGGGACTGGCTTTATAGCATGCTTCATGATGTGTTATGTTTACATCACAGACTCGGGTTCAGGAGTTCCTGTTGACCTTCTGTTTTTACTGCTAGATGCTGTCGTGATTTGTTACCAGAAGTTCAGCTGTTGTTAATAGTAGGGTTGTGTTGCCAGCCTATGTTTTAGACACGGTTGTTCCTTATGAAACTTGTTACTCTTCTGTATTGCATGGCAAGAGATACCAAAATTCAGTTCGCGATCAGGCTGAAACGTAGGTCTGTTTTTAAATGGTATACTCAGTTCCTGAAAATTGAGAGTTTACAATACCTATGTGTTGTGTAACCTTTTGCCATGAAATATAAAGAAAAATATTCTGTAGAAATAAACTATTACATAAAGATAAACTGGTAAAATGTTTTTAATCTGGAGACCTGTGCTTGAAATGCTGTCAAGTTGTCATGTTGAGTGTTTTAAATATGATACCAGGGAACGGGAAAGATCAAGATGGACTTATGTTCAACATTAAATCTAAGCATAGAGAAGTGGGTTTTTCATCTGGTAAGTGACTTTTTCCTCTGTTGTTTGTTTTTTAATAGCTCCCTTACCAGCTCTGTCCAAAAGCAGTGCAGCTTAGTTACTTAGTTACTTGTCTTTTAATAAAGACCTGTTGGATAAACAGTGCATAATACTTTTTTATCCATTGAACTATTGGATCATCTTGTTTTGGGTAGGGAGAAATCTTTGATGCTGTTTCAATGCCTAAACCAAATAGCATGTTTTATGCTTGTGACAGTGTAATATTGAAGCTGAGCAAAATAAAAAATTTTGAACTGTAAAGGTTTATGAGGTAGAATGTGGTTAGTCCAGAAAGTGTGCAGGTATATTTCTAGGAAGACAAACAATACAGTCATCATTTGTTTTTCTTAGTTAGAAGCCTTGGCCATCTCATTGCAGTAAAATACTCTATCTTAGCAACAGTTGCTATGTAGGACTACCTTTTTAGGCTATATTGGTACCATTTTAAGATGTTAGGAGCTCTGCAGTGTTCCTGCTGATTCACCTACGCTTGTGAGACTTAACTGTGTAGCTTAGGACTTCCATTTTACATAGATCAGTGAAGATTTTATTGAAAGGGTGTCTACAGACTTAGAAACTACCATCAGCATGGCCAAAGAGGAAAAGAAGCTTTTATTTTTGTGGATTCCTAGTGTGGATGCTCTGCTCTTATTAAGCAGGAAAAAGGATGACAGTTGTGGGCATATATCCTAAAACCAAAAAAAGAAGCTGTATAGAACAGCATATGGCACTGCTGGTGCTACACCAGGGTAAGAATGGTGTGTGGAACCACACCATTCCAGTGTGGAGAACCAAGTGTGTTTGGCTCACTTTGTGCTTATTCTGGTTTACAGCTTTCCAGGTCCTTGGGAGACAGGCTGGTGTAATAAAGTAGCCAGTGTTAGTTTCTACAGCACCCTGCAACTTCTCTGTTGCTTTGATAATGGTGATTTTCTTAGAGGTGCAGTAGGACAACCAAGGGGTGGGCTATTTCTTCTGTTTTCCTGTGTCCTTCTGGTCTGTCCTCCTTACTTAATCAGTTAGTGCTTTTTTGATATTTGGCAGGTCTCGTTTGTTTCTTTTTTTCCCTTCTAGTGCTGCCTGGAAGTTAGAGAGGAGGCTTAGTGTGTTTAGTGATTGCCTGTGATTGCCTGTCAGGATCTTCCAGTTGGTACCTGGCTAACGCGCACATATCTTGGTGAGCTTTGCCATGGGAGCCTTGAATTGAAACAAGGAGCTGTAGCCATTGCATTGCATGTCTTAGCAACAGTCGCTACGCACAGCTACCTTTCTAGGCTGCACTGATACTGCTGGAAGAAACACAAAACCTCTTCCAGCTCCTACAACAGACATTTTCCTGCTTAAGGAGCTTATGTTCATGGATTTCCCTAATTTCCATTTCTTTTTTTTTCTTTCTCTCCTCGCCTCCCACACAGTAGTACTCAGAATTATAAAAAAAAAAAAAGATTCCTTGGCTGTTGCTTTCGGAAGTTTTGTGCTCTGCTGATGCTGAATGTTCCTGTTTCTGTGCAAGTTAATGTTTTACAGGCATTTAATCATACTTGACACAAACATTGATTTGTAAGATTTTTCTCAAGGAGAAACATCCCTACATGTTACACTGACTGTTGTTTACTGGTATTTCCCAGTGTTATTGCCTAGACAGGCAAGAGAAAAATGAAAATATGTGTAGTTTCAGAAATGGGAAAAAAAAAGATGCCTTGCTGATGTTTGCTAGGTATCACATCACACTGCAGGTGTAAGGCCTGTGTCCGTTTCAACGTTTGCTACCTCACAAATGAGGAAGCTGGCAGTGAATGCTACTTGTAGATGTGTGACTTTTGTGACCTCCTTTTCTAAAGGAGAGCTACAGCCTACTTTGGGCTCTGACAACACTTAATGTCAAAATGACATAATTTGTAATGCTCATTATCAATGTCAGCTGTCACAGAACATATGAAAAATAAAAGCTGTTTCCCTCTGTCCTGAAGACCTTTATATCATTAAGTGTGTGATGAGACAGGGAGAGAAGAGATGAGAACAGGGAGGTGGTGGGGACATAGGTGGAACAGTTCTCAAAAGCTGTGGTCACCACACACAGATTGACCAGTCCTTTTTGAGGCTTTTGTATGCATCCTGCTAGATGAGACTTGTGAAAAGGCCTTTGCATAGATGTAATTCACCTTTGGATTTTGGTAGGAGTTGCTCATAAATAAGGAGTAGGACATGAGAAGTTTGGAGGGGTTGGAAGAGCTGGAAGGTGGAACTTTGTGACATTGACTAAGTGGGGTCCAGGTCTATACTAGAAACTGGACAGGAGCTCTTTTGATATTGAAGCACTTTTATGGCCATGAAGCTTAACTATCTGGCCTGGAAAAGTACTGTGAAATATACCAAGGAGCGTTCCTTTTTGCTGTAGAGAAATCTCAGTGGAGAAAAGGAGTTTAGTATGTAACTTCATGTTGTCCAGATTTAAACCTGGCTGATGTGAAGGTCCGTCTGTGTAAGAATTGTGTGCTGAAGAGCTAAGGTCTTGTCTTCAGATGGTGTTGGTTTGTAATACAGGTCTTGAGTTCTAAAGGTGGTCCCTGGAATGAAAGAGTAGCGATACCTCACAAGCAAGGAGGCATAGCTTGAAAAGAAGTTATTGTCTTCCTGACGCTGGTGGTTGTCTTGAGCTGTGTTAGTCAATACGTGGACACTCGTAATTTGGGTTGCTGCAAAACCAGTTGCGTTACCTTAAATGAGTCTTTGGATTCATCAAATCATCTTACGTCAAATCAGTGGATTACTGCAATCCAGCTGTAAGAACAATGACCGTGCAGGATATTTGTGCTCTTAAAATGGCAGTGCACTAAGATCATCATTGCAGCATGGCTTTGAATGACCATAAGGAGAGCAAGGTGGCAGTTTTCTTCAGAGATCACAAAATTGGGTGCTTTAGTGTTCAAGAGGAAGATAGTAAATGCTTGGATATCTGTCTGGCTTTCCCCCTGGATGAAACAGGGACTGGAATTGAAGGAGGTTGTGATAGATGTTTCAGCAATGTAAAACAACTGATGTTAGCCCATGTAGATTAGTTAAAATATAAAAGTGTCTGTAGGGAGTAAAAGGAGGAAACTGATCAAATGGAATTGTTTTTACCTACTGTTTCAGAACAAAAGAGTTGCTGCACTTGACTTGTGTTGCATCATTAATCACACTGAGCAGCCTTACTTTCATAGCTATTTATGACTGAATTTTTTGGTTTGAAAGCTCTTAATTTAGTGACTTGCAAGAACTTAATTTTCTCTTTTTAATATTTTTACCTCCTTTTAAACTTCTACTGGTCACT
Source organism: Tringa tobata (assembly GCA_033628505.1). Taxonomy (NCBI): domain Eukaryota; kingdom Metazoa; phylum Chordata; class Aves; order Charadriiformes; family Scolopacidae; genus Tringa; species Tringa tobata. Next base: position 8,365,617 of record JAHREE010000143.1, on the reverse strand, counting down.
AACGGCTGTATTTTGAGTCTATGAAGTAAGAAGTAAATAGGTGTGTCACTGCATGTGGGGAATATTCACTAAAGGATACTGGGTTGAGTTTAACAAGATGAAGACAGATCTGGTTTTGAAGTGTCACTGAAAAAAAAACAGCACACACAAAAAACCCCCAGTTAATCCTTCACATTGTAGTAGGTCAAAGAGTTGAGTGCAAAGAGTCAGGAGAATGACTGGGTGTATGGCATCTTAGTGTTCACCAGTTCAGACTGTCAGGCTGCAAAGGACTGGATTGCTCATCCGCCTGCATTTTGAAGACCATTAAACTGCAGCCAGTTTCCCCGTCTGTTGAGTGTAACTTATTCTCCCACTTGTTTGACTCTTATAGGAGTTATTAAAGTCTGTGGTAACACACTAATTCCAGGTGTGCATTCTCTGTTAGGCTGTAGCCACAGGGCAGGAGACTGAGTACTGACTGTTTCTGAAGGTATGTGCTTCCAATTTACAGATGATAAGACATCTGGATGTCTGAACAGAGCAGATGAGCTTTGCATTTCTTTTGCAGATAAATAGAAGATTTAATATTTTTAAGTAGCAAGATTGTTGTTTACAAACTAAGCTATGCAAAAGTAATTTGTGATTTGATAGGCTGATGTGAGGGTACTTGTTGAGAGAAATATATGGAGGATCAGTTTTATTTTGGAAGGCACATGTATGCTTTGGTACCCAGTGTAACCTGTTTCACTGACTTCCAGTGTTTTTAATGCCCCAGTTGAGGTAACTGGCAGAGGGAACCTGACTTCTCTCTTCTGTTCTGGGTTGCTGGTATCATCCTGTCTTCTGGTGACCTGAGGTTTACTCCTATTTTCAAAGCATCTTTGCAGGCTCGGTGTGGGAAGATGAGCTTGTGGCCCCCAAGGCAAGCAGAGATGTGGCAGATGGGATTCCCTTCACCTCCTTCCCTGTACCTCAGTTTTATGTGTTTCTGGGGGGCTCCAGTCTCTGGGAAGACCTTTGGTTGCAATATTTTTCCAGTGATGTATCTCATGGTCTATCTGTTTTCCTTGGGTCATCCTCACCTCGATAGTGGGAAGGGGGAAGCTACATAATACATTATGTTTTTCTATTATTGAAGCATGTTGGTATTTATCTGTTTTTCTTGTGTTAAAATGGGAAGTAGAAGAAGGTATTTTTGCATAATCTGAAAAACAACACCCCCCCCTGAAAATCCCACCTGAGTGATTGCTTCAGAAACCTTTCATTTCAGTAAGAATTACTTAATGTAGTCACCTTCTTTACAGATGATGACTTTGATCAGTTTGATAAGCCTGGTGCAGAAAGATCTTGGAGAAGACGAGCTGGAGATGATGACTGGGACAGGTGGGTAGAATATTTTCATCTTCAGTTTCTCTGCGCTGAATTACATTGCTCTGTTTTCCCATTCTGGCACTTTGTATTCTAACATTTAGAGTAGTGCACATTTAGATACTAATGAAGATGTTGGCTGTTATGCATGTGTCAGGATTGTGCCAGCCATATACTTGCCTTAAGGAATATAGAGAGCACTATGAAGAGATACCATTTCAAATTGGATAAATACAAAGTATTTGTGGTGTGTAATTAACATCCTTGTTTTCCTTTTAAATCTTTAGTAGATCTCAATGGTTTAAATAGATTTTTGCTAGTACTTGAATTTGCCCAACTTAACTTTTTTTTTTTTAACTAGATGTTTAAGTTCTTATCCTCAAAGTCCTACTTCAGTTTTACATTCTGGGAGAGTAATGGAGCGTTAGGTATATGTTTCTCTTGAAAAATATGACTTGTAAAGATTTAGAGGTATGTATGAACTTGGTTATTTTGGGGGAGAGTAAGAGCGTGTTCTTTTATACGAAAGCCCTCTGGATGGGAAAGACTTGAATCAAGCTGCTGGCTGGACTTGTCTATCCTTTCTGGGAAAAAACTTTTCATTTTTTAATGAATTTGCTTTTTTTATTATTGCTTTTAATAACTTGTTCAGACTTGGTTTTCACTGTAAAAATGGGAAAACTCCATTCCAAGTAGATTTTTGTCTTTTCTAATAATCGTTCGAGTGACTGTGGTAATCAAATTTTACCCTTAGTAGTTTTCCACTGAGCTGAGCCCTTGGAGTGAATCACCGCTCTACCTTTATCGTCATTCCAGAGGGATTAGTTTCCTCTTCTTTGCTTTTCTGCTAGGTTAAGTGGGTGGTTTTCATTGCTCTAGGAGGTAAGAGTGAATAAGGAATTTGGACAATAGGTTCAGTATACAGGGTGTTCTGCTGTGTGCTGGTGAGGGTGTCTGCTCTCTGTCATGCCAGCACAGCTGTTTGAAGGTTGGATGGTGAACTGCATCAAGGAACTGAGCTGGTTTGAGAGTGTAATTAAAATAACGTGTACAGGCTGGGTCACTGTACCGTGCTGCCTCCCAGCCCCAGTTCTGGGTATTCAGAAACACTGAAGCCAATATGACAGGCAAAATACTTAGTATTAGAATATTTTCTGAACTTTTTGCTGACTTCATGGCGTGAATAAGCAGGCTTTTATGTGCTGGCTGGTCACATTTGGATTTAGCTGTCCTACTCTTAATGCTTTAGAAAATTTGCAAGAGTCAAACAGCTGTTGTATCGGAAGTTGTAAACTCCCTGTGACAAAGTTATTTTTATAGGATTTGAGAAAGTTTATAGAGTATTTTCACTAAGCTGAGACTTTGAAGCACTATTAGCTGCATTTAATTTAAGATTGATGAGAAACAAAACACTTTTTTTTTTTTTGTGAAATTGTAAGGGAAGTGGTTTCGGGTGCAGCACTGGATACTCTAAAGTTTCATCTTGCTGATCATTTCAGAAAATTTTTTTACTACTGCATCAGAATATGATTAAATTTACATCTTTGGAATTTTTATTATTTTATTGGTTTTAGATCATCAAACTATCTTCAGAAGTGTTAAGTTCTACGGTTGTCTGTGCAGTTTCAAATGCTGTATGTGGATATGTTGTTGTGTAATGTAATTGTTTGAATTTTTTTAACTGCTGGCCTAATTTATTGTAGGACAGTTTCTTGAAGATGGAAAAAGGCTGAATGGACACAGTAGACTTGTTTTGGTTGATTTTTTTTTTTTGTTTGTTTGTTTTAAATCCTTCATGTTTTGTTTTGCAAAGTAAATCACTTTGTGGGGGGGTGAAGGGGTTATGCTCTTAGTCATACATCTTGATCAACCATCAACTTACTGTGTTTCTACTTAACTGAGTCCCATCCCCCAGTCATTTAAATAATTTTGAATTTCCAGATCACTTTCCGTTCTCAAACATTGGAGGGTGATAACTGAGAGTTGGAAGGCCCCTGTTATTTGGGAATACAAATGTAACATTGTTCTTGGAGAATTTTTCCCATTACATTTTTTTACAAATTCTTTTTCTGAAACACTTGTCCTTGCTACTGCTCATGTTTAATGAGGCATGCTCATGAAATTGGAGGCCAGCAACAGCCAGTTTGACGTCTTTATCACAGGCTGTTAACTTATACATTTATCTCTATAAGGAGCCCAAACCTTGGGTTTGGGAAAAACTTGCAGTTCTGGTGCTATCCTGTGAGATGACAGGGCTGATTTAGTACTTGACTTCTGCTGAAATTTGCTTGTTTGGACCCTTCTCTGAGATAATTCGTTTCTCTACACTGGCAGAAAACTTTCCACTTTTTGTTGTCTGTCTTTTTTATTATTATTTTCTCTTCCTCCGTTTGTTGAGCTGAATTTATTCAGTGAGAGGAATGTTAAGTATTGGGAGTTGAGGAAGGGGAGGAAAATGGTCTGTCTTTCTGAGAGCAGTGTGAACTCTTAACCTTAATTTCCTAGAATTGTGGTTTTGGGAAGACCTTTTTGTCTTGATGATAGTGAGTCGCCTTTGGAACTACTTTTATTCCAGTTTAATTTATTTTGTGTGCTTTTATGTGGTATCACATTGCATTTGGTTTTGTCTGTTTCTTAACTAACCTAGAATATTTTAGTATCTTGTTTTTTCTTTATTTTTGTTTGTTTTGGTTTGGGTTTTTTTGTTGTTGTTGTTGGTATGGGGTTTTTTGTTGTTGTTTTTAGTATCAGATCTGATAATTCTGTTCCGTCTTTCTGGGGGAATCTTCAGATTTGGCTATTTTAAAAGAAGCTTGAGATAAACCTGCACAATAAAGCAGGTCTATCACTGTTACTGCGTTTATTCAACAAGTTACCAATGGTGATTTTTCTTCTTTTAATTTATCAATGAAAATATTGAATGATATTGAATATTTTAATAGGCTTTGAGAGGAATTCTGTGAAACGTTTTTGTTTCTGCTACGAGCTTAATTTATGTGTTAGTGGTAACTTTTTTGACTATCAAGGAAAAAGCCAAAGCTTTTAAAAATCTTGAGAGCATATGGAATGACTTCCATAGACCGAATGTTTAATCTTTCTTTAAAAATTCACACGAGGTGGTTTTTAGTAGTGTGTTGAATAGCCCTAATTATGTTAGATAATTAATTCAATCTTTTGCTTCCTCCTCCGTTCCTTTTTGATCTGAATTTCTTACTTCCTGAACTTGCTTTTTGTCTTTGCTGCTATAAAACACGTTCTTGCTGTTTTTTGGAATTCTCTACTGCAGTTTTATTAAAAGCTGTCAGTGGTGGACCAATAGTGATGGGAAATATTTTCAAACCTTTTGGTACATTTGTCAGATTACTGACAGCTGAAGAGATTAGTGACTTTTTCCTACTTCAATTTTGGGTCTAAATTCTTTTGAAACCATTTCTGTTACATAGAGTTTTCTTTCTGAAAGAAAATGCTTAAATTCTAGTCAGTTTGCTCTTTGGGATGTATGGTATGTCTTATGTCCGAGTTTGTGTTTAATATTACAGCAGTGAGAAAACAATTTCTATTTTTTAATGTTCAGTTATTCCTGGAACTGTTTGAGATCAGTAGCTATATGTCTCACTTCTTCTGTTGAGAAGTGGGAAACAGCAGGGTGGACAATATGCCCAAACAGCCTTGAAAACTCAAACTCCCCCAGCCTGGAGTAGGGGACTGTGTTTTAAATGCCTAGATCTGTATACTGTTTTATAGTTGGAGGAACAGGGAAAGAAAAGCATATGGAAATGAAACAATGGTCTTATTTAATATGTGTAGTCTATTGTTGCGTTTTTTTCTATATAATCTCCTCTTTTAACTTGCTGAATGCTTTACTAATAGGAAAGCTTTGTGCATCCTCAACAGCAATTCTAAAGTTAGTTTTTTGACGGTGTATGCCCTGCATGGTGTTTGTTTCTGTTTTCTAATGTTCAACTTCTTAAATTTGTTAATATTTTCCAGTGAACTTGATGATGACTTGCTTGGAGAGGACTTGCTAAGTGGCAAAAAGGTAAGAGATAGGCATTGAAGTGACTTATTACAGGTATTAAAATGTGAATGTTGTTCAGTTTACTCACTTCTGTTGTTTGGTATGACACTTTGTGTTTTATGGTCACCTCCCCAAAGTCTGCCAGCTACAGGTGCCTGAGGTTTACCCTGTAGCCCCAACACTGCACCCAGAGCTCTGTTTCCTTTCTTGAAGGACTTCCAGATGTGGCTTTTTAAAATAAAACTTTCAGAATTTTTTTTTTTTTTCTGAGATGGTATCTCTTCTCATAACACACAGTTCAAAAAGGAGATGGTTCTCAAAATCAGTTTCTCTGGAGCTTATATTCACTTAACAATTAAAAAAAAAAAAAAAAAAACAACCAAAAACCCAGTTATGCCTCCTAAGTGCTGATTAGCATTCTGGAGAATTCACTTCAGCTGCCAGTTTCCTGGCTATTAAAAGTTACTAATCAAAATACCAGCAGTATTTACCAGCGAGTAAATAAAAAAGCTGTCAGTGATGTCTGTTAAAGATGCACTCACTGCACACAGTCCGCTCGTTTGTCTAACGAGCAGGCAGAGGATTTCCCCTTCTACAGTGAGGGAAGAATATATAGAAGCAGCACTGGAGAACAGAAACAAGTACCCCCATGTCTGCCGTAGACTCCTCGCTCTGATACCTATTTCCAAAATTGAACTCCATGAAAAGAATAACTCTATCTTTGGATTTGTCCGATATCTGCAGGAGAAAACAGGGCTTCTGTTTGGGAAATCAAAACTGACTAGTTACCTCTTTATCTGGTAAATGAATTAATTTAGAAAATAGCTTTTGAAGGTTTAGTTGGAGGTGAATAGGTTTGTTAAGAAACACGGATCTAAAAAAGTTGAGTTATAATTGATGTAGCTTTTTATAATCACACTCAAAATGTTGGAAATTAGCATCTTTAAATTATTCTGTAATTAATCTGTAATTAATTCTGTAATTAATTAAAGGTGGGAAAAATTTTTCTCTCATGTACTCGTTTAAAAAATAAGATTCCAGGAGGATAGGGATTGCAGATGTGTGGTAGGCGATTATCAAAAATATAAGCAGTTAACATTAGGTACATCTTTGTAGTTGAAACATGAGTTGATAAAGCTACTTAGTTATCTTAAGGAAAAAAAAAATCCATATGAGTACTAACCAATACTAAATTTCTTCAATGTATTATGTGTTCTTGTGCTTTTTCTATTCTTGTTTTAAATTTCCCATGTTACAGGGCTCTGAGGCAGTATCTGTGTGTATTGACTCATATGGAAGAGTAATAATAGATTTCTCAGGACTTTCTCTGAGCTATTTAGGCTAAACTTGCTTCTCCTTAATCTCATCCAAGTACTTCTAGATAAATCCACCCTTGTATAACCTTTCTGCCCCTATTACTTTAGGGGATGGAAATGATGTTGCTGAGAAAAACTGCTATTATCCCTATCCTAGTAGGTAATTATTTAAAAAAAAAAAAAGACAACTGAAAGTATGATAGACAAATTAGGAGGAGTTCAGAAAAGGCACAATATTTTCTTCTAATTTTTTTCTTCACTTACAAACTAATTATGGTTTTTAATTTTTTTTTCATATAATCATATCCTTTCCTCCAATCTCCTAAATATCTCTGCTGTCTAGAATCTGCAGTAACTTAGTGGTTTTTCTTGACTTGCCTGATGCGTCAAGGTCACGAGGCAGTTAAATAAGAATGCTAAAGCCACCCTTTCTTTCTTCCTGGTACTTCTGAAGTGGGTTGTCATATTTGGCTATATTTAGGAATGTATCAGTGAAAAGTGTTGATAGCCAGGCAAGTTTGAGTTTTGTAAATTTTCATAAGACCGTCAATGTTAATTTTCTTGTGTAGCGTATTTTTTCTCATTGAATTTGGTAATTCCATTGAAGATACGGTCTTAGTCTGGGATGTGTTCTTAATAAAAAATACATACTGTTCAGAAGTGTCAGTAGTTTCAGTGCTTAGTTTAAATTTTATATCCTTTTTTATGTTCATGATTGACTTTTTCTGAAACCTAGAATCAGTCAGACTTGTCAGATGAAGAACTGAATGATGATCTTCTGCAAAGTGACAATGAAGAGGAACAAGAATTTCGGTATCTCTTTACTAAATCTTGTGTTTTGGATAACTCAAAGCTATTAATGACAACTCCTACTGATAACTAATAACTACTAAACTGAAGTTACTCGTATATACTTAAAATAGTTTTGCTTTTTACCTAGCCAGCTACTTAATGATGTATATATAATGTGTTCAGTAGCATTGTTAGCATTTCAGTAAAATGATTTTTTGTTTGTTTGAATCTAATAAGTTTAACTCAAATCTATTAAAAAAAAAAGCTTATAAAGAAGAAACTGTGTCATCTCCTGTGCATATAGAATTATTTATAAATATTTACAGAGCTCTTGTTCTGTGCCTTCTTGGTATTGTTGTAGGCTTCCTTGTCCTGTGAAGTCCTTTTTTCCCATCTTTCTTTTAAAAATAGATCTTGCCTTCAGAGACTGCGAGGAGGGAAGCTTCATAGTTTGTAGGGCTTGACTTGTGGTTTAAATATTTGTGAATAACTACGCAGCAGAAAATTTAGTACAGAGTTTATAGGCTTGAGCAGGTACTTCTCTGGGAGTTTACTGAGGATTCTGCCCTGTGAATACTCTGTGGTGATACAGCTCCACAACTGAATTATGGGTGTTACAAGTCAAAATGAGTGTCGTGACACTCTTACTTTTTCAAGCTGGACTGAAGGGGCAAAGAAGATGCTTGTGATGCATGAGTGATGCTGCACCACTGCTGCTTGTAATGGCCTATGTGTTTTGCCAGCTTTTCCTTTCCTTGTTGCATGCTCTGTATGCATGTCGTCTGAAGGAGTATGAATAGATATACATGTATGTATGTATAAAATATATCCTTGGTTGGAATTAGGATGAGGAGTCCTGTGCCTGTGTTGGATTAATGAGGGTGTGGTGAGATAATTCAGACCATTAGTCCCTCCATTTTTTTTGAGAGTTTTACTGCTGCTGTTTTACTCCCTGTGGGAATGAGGGTTGGAGTCTTCCCTTCAAAATGGGGAATTCCTGTTACAGTCCTTGCTTGTTTCTGCTCTGGTTTTCCTCCTTGTGAGCCTTGGGCAGCAAGACACAAGTGCTGAGAAAGTATCTCAAGTGTGATAATAGTGCTCAGTGGAAGCAGGTTTCTGGAGACAGGTCTTGCATTTTTAGCAGTTTTATTGCTGGGTAGTGAGAGCCTCGCTCCATTCCTTTCCCCTCTCTATTTCCATTCAAACTCATTTATGCCTCTATAGTTGGGAGGATAATGATAATCCTGCGTAATTTCTTTGGTTTTGTGTTAAATCTCCCCTGTCTGATAGATGCAAATAGCTCAAAGCTGCCTGGATCTTGTTCCCCAAAACTTACGAAAATAGTGAATATTAAGAATGTCACTTAAAACCCCAGCTTTTGTTTTCCTTGTACCCAGACCCTGCAAATCAATGACACCCCCCTTTGCTTTTATAACTGGTCTGCAGTTGGTCACTCTTTTGTGTCAATGGCATGAATTGTTGTAAACAGTACATTCTGAGTTTTGCTTTTCCTCCAGATTATAATCTTTCCAGTTTTTATATTGATTGCTTTTTTTTCAGTGTCTGTGTCAATACTGTTGCTAGTTTAGAATGTCTTAGGCATTTAAGTGGCAGTTCTTCGTGATTTATTTTACATTATTTTGAGTAGAATATTAAATCTGTCATAAAAGTGTAAGTTTGAATTCAAGATACTCAAGAAGGAACAATGTTAATGCATTTAATAAAAATAATTTATTAGCAGATGCAGTTATAGTAATTTTGTAATTATAGTAATTTTGTGTATTTTTTGTTAGTCTTGGAATTAAAATTGAATGCAGTCAGCTTTGGTTACCAAGCAGGACTTCTGCCATTTTGACCTGCTAAACCATCTGGTTGGTTTGATTCCCCTGGTCAAATAGCCTGCAGCTGGTGATAAGCCGCAGTACAGTATGCATTATGAGAATATGGCATGGAGTCAAATAGTGTGTGAGGTATGATTTTGTCCACCAACTTAGAGAATTTGTATTTGTTGGCTTTGCTTTGCTAAATCTTTGTGAGTAGTTGACTGTTACACTTCAAGCTCTTGATTTTTATTTTTTTTCTCCCTATACCATAGTTCTCAAGGTGTTACAGTTAGCCTCAATGCTACATCTACCATGCTTCATACGTCATACGAACTCTCTGACACCATCAACGATCGATCAATAGAACATGAGTCTGAGTATGACCAAGGGGAAGATGAAATTGTTTATGACAAATCTGAAGCACCTGAAGTGTATGCTTCAGAGTATGCAGAGGAAGGACATTATGAAGGCAATGATCCTGAACTGACAGAAGACCAAATAGAATATGGGGAAGAGCCTGGAGAAGAAGATGAAGTGCTAGACCTTGAAATCAATGAACCCCTAGATGAATTTCCAGTGAGTTTCTTTCTATTGTATCTTCAAAGATAACATTGCTTCATGTGCATAGGGTTTTAGACTGATTTGAAATCTGTTTACCTCCCTAGGGAGGAGGGGAAATTAGACCTATTATCACTGTCTGCCAGTTTCTTTATCTAGGCTGTGACAAAGTTTGTGTTGACAGCTTGTTTGGCGGTAGGTAATGCTCCTTTGTCATGCTGGAAGGCAGTTGAGAATCATGACCTTGAGGATTGTATCCTTAAGGAAGAAAACAGCTTTGTGTGGTAGAGATACACTGGCAATTGTTAGAAGTACTTAATGCAAAAGCTTTTATCCAGGCTTTAGACAAGATCTGATAAAGTCCTTCGAAGGTGAAAAGATTATTGACCTGCTAAAGACATCTTTAAGGTGCTAATATCCCAAAGTGATTGATGTCCTGCTCGTTCATCCTTTTTGTAAGTGAGAACTGTCTAAACCTGAATAAAGAGATTGGAGGTTAGTTCAGAAAATGTCACCTGCATAATTCAATATAATTTAAGCAGTGTATTAGAGAACATGCTCTGGCTTTAATTGTTAGTGAAATGATCTAATCTTAATTAAAACTGTATGTGATCAGTGAGGCGTTCTAAAATACAAGCAACTTAAGAAAGGTTTTGCTCTCGTTTTGTGTTCAGATTTGAACCCATTCATATGTAAGCCCTTGCAGAATGTTTTAAAAATTTCTTTTTTTTTGTTGGGGTAAAATCTGATGTTAATGTATATGTGTATAGATTATAGATGCATGATTCCTTAGGTAAGAAAGTACTGCAGTGTTTCCTTCATGAATTTGTAATCAAAGGATGTAGAAGTAACAGAAGTAGATGGGCCAAACAGTAGTAGGTTGGATCTTTATGATGACATTGCTGGGATCTGATTGAAAACCATTTTGGTTACGTTTCTGATAATACTGAAGTTACTGTCTAGTTAAAAGCCCAGCTGATTATACCTTATATGATATGTCACTTATAATTGACAGTTCTGATAGATACAGTTCTCTTCTAGTACTGAAAACAGTAACAATCCATACAGATCCCACCTCTTAACGAGTTTGCCATTCTGTAAAGTTAGCCTATGCCTCTTCACCTTCTTATGTTATTGCTTTAGGATGAAGATTACATGCAGTCATATAATCAGCAAGGAATGGAAGAACAAGAAGAATATACAGCTGATGAGGAGCTGGAGGAATCTCAGGCAATAACAAATGAATCAGAAGAGGTATGTTGTGAATTTATTAAATTAAAAAAACCTTAAAATAACTAGTTTGTTTCATAATTTGAATTTGTAGAATTGTCCACGTTGCTGGGTGAGAACTGATGCAACTTTGCTGATGTTAAATTAGTGAATTCCTTAAATTATACTAGTCTCTGTATGAGATGAACTGTGATAGCACCTATGTTGTCAGATCCATCAGATCCCCTCTCTCCCTTGGGATGAGAATCATAAGGGAGAGCTCAAAATGTTCCTGTTTAATCTTAACTTCAACATTAGAAACTTCAGGGACCCTTTTGGGTAGGAGAATAATAGTAATACTGCAAGCTGTTAAGTCTCTGATAGCTGTGGTGCCTCACTTTTCATATGCATTATTTGCTGCTGTTGGGAGTGTAGATACAGTTCTCAGGTATTCCACTTTGAGGAGGAGCGTGAACACGGAAGGTTCTGTATGTCAGAAAGGCAAAGTTCAGATTGTTTGTTGTTTTGAAAGAAGTTGTGTTGGGACTGAAATTTCTGTGAAGTTTATCTTAGTTCTTTGATTAGGAAAAACGATGAGTTTCTTTGTGATAACCTTATGCCAAAAACTGTCAAGTGTATGTTCACTGCTTGTAGCCTGGAACAGTGGTAATGTTGTTATTAATTTATAGCAAGTTTTTGATGTGGGATTTTTTTCCTTTCCCCACCAGGAATCTGCTTTAATATTACTTTTATTCCAGTTCTTAATTAAATAGGATTGAATGGATTACCTGCTGAGAAGTGTAGTCAGAGTGTGTTCCCTCTTTGGAGCTTTAACTCATCAGGAAATTAATTCCTCAAAGACACAGCAGCATTCTGTGAAGTTCTAACAAATGGGTGTGCTGTGATACTCTCTAGTTATATCAAACATTATAATAAAACAACATTCTTTGGTAGAAGAGAGATGCATTGGAAGGAGCCACCTGCATTGTTCAGTCTTTGCTGTTGCAAGCATGACATCTTACACCAAATATACCTTAAACATAGTTAATTTCCTACTTCTGAAGTATTAAATCTACCCTTCCAAACAACTGTGAAACGCTTCAACACTTTTTGTTCATTCACTTTCCTTGTGGTGTTTTAAAAGCAACCTGATGCACCTGTGCTATCTGCAGCCACAATCTGTATGAGATGATGATTTCACATCATGTAAAATTAAGTACATAGCTGGGATTCACTGGCAAACTTACTGCTTTAAATAACCCCAACTTAATTTTTAGAGTATGAGCTAACAAGAATTCTGTAATAATCACGTTGTCTAAATTTGTCTAAATCACAATTAGATTTCTTTAATTCAAAAAATAACATCAGTGTAGGTTTTTAATTTATTTTTGTTGATAGACCTTTTAGAGAATTTGTTCGTAATGTAATGTGAACATTTTGGCCACATCTTTATTCAGATAATCTGGCTTTATTGTTATGACTTGCAGATTGCCACAGGTTTCTTGTTTCCAAAATAGTACTATTTTTATTCCTTTATTATTCCATATGTAGTTCATTTACATTTGTCTATAGGCTTGCAATTGCACTTTCCAAATGAGAATGCCACCGAGAGAGAATCTTTGTATAGAATGCACTTTTCTTTCTTCCATGGTTAGATGGTGCCTCCAGCTCTGAATAGTTTTGTTCTTTATTCCAGTGCTATGTAACAGCACTCCTCCTTAAACCCTGTTACATTAGCTGTTTGTAAAGAAGGCTTATTGTTGGCATTCTCCTCTAGAAAATGCAACACAAGAATGGAGCTGAGTATGTAATAGATGTAATAGACGTACGTACAATTATATAATGTAATAGATGCAGTACAAATAAATAGCATTATTACTTCTTGATTGAAATTTGGCTCCTGAGTAACTGAGAGCGAGCTGGTAGAGAAAAGTGTTTGGTAGTGTTGTATTTTAAGCAGTTTGCACATTAAAAACAAATAAAGCCTCTTATTGTATTGCATGGAGAAATTTTGTTAGCCTAGAGAAAAGCTGACTGGCTGGGGAACTGGACCGTGATGAAGGGAAACTGGTGAATAAGGGAAGTGACAGCCGTGTTAAGAGTAATGCTCAGGTGGGAGGTGTGAGGAAGAGGCAGGTAAAATTTGCATCCTTGGCCAGATCAGGTTCAAGGCATACTTTTTCACTTAGTATTTAATGTGAAACATTGCTTAGAACCTGGTTTTTGAATAAATAACATTCTCTGTGGAGCTTCCTTGAAAAACTTAGCAATGTTTCAGAAAATATTTTTGCTTTCTGAAATTTCAAAGCAAACCCCAATATCCAAAAGTTTTAGCAGCAAATAGGTGTGGTAAAACTGTCAAATACGTGAGTTATCATGTCCTAAATATTTTTAGAAGAATAATATCACTAATTGTTTCTATGAAATGTTCATAAACATGTAACCTCCTAAAATTAGAATTTATAATTTCTTTGTTCTATATTAGAACTAGTCTCCTGTGAAATATGTGATAGGTTTAAATCATATTTTGGGTTATGCTGATAAGAAATGGCGAGGACTTTAATCCAGAGAACATTGCATGAAGAAGTGCTGCATACTGGTTTCATTTTGATAGACTACAGACTTGGAAAAAAAAGGCCAATGTGTCTGTTTGAGAGATTGTTCATCTTTGTTTAGTCAGAACTTCTGCATTTAAGTCCTTTTGTTCAAGTTTGAAGATGCTATGTGTCAGCATGGAGGAAAATGATGGAAAGAGTCCAAATCAAAACAACGGAGTTTTAAACGTATTTAGAAGCTTTTGGTTTTGTTCTTATTCCCATTTTTTCATCTGTGGAGGTGCCCTTGGAATTTAGTCTCTGGTAGAAGCCTCCACTGCATATTTTCTAGCCAGTTAATAAAAGTTCTTTGTTTCACCTTCATAATGTTTCACCTGGAAGGGGTCTGGTTTAGCTTACCTCTTCTGTACATCTTAGCACTCTCTCACTTTGGCACAAAGCTCTCCAGGACACTTGACAATCCCATCTTTAGAGGATCTGGTGCTAAGATCTGGATTTATCGTGGTGACTTGTTTTCTCCTGCTTTCCTTGGGCTATGTCTGTTACCAGTCCTGCAACTGCATGGCAAGCTCTTTGGAGCAGGAGCTCTCGCTCTTGCTCCATAGCAGATCATAACCCAGCATGGGGAGTTCTGGTTAGTAAGTGGGATTTATGGCATAATAATTTAATGAGGATGGCAGAAAACTCTGACCTTGTGATAGAAGAAAGGTTGTTATTTTTCTTCATAAGGAAGAGTCAGCAAAGCTCTTTGGTAGCTTTGTACAAGGTGCCATAATGAGAAATGTTAAGCTCCCTTTGAGGAGAGCTGCTAAGAAGTCTTGGCTGGATAGTCCAGTCAGGTGACCTCAAGTGGCTGTTCAAGGACTGTTCATGTATATGCAGAGATATTCACAATTAGCAAGTATTAAATAGAATCCTGTAAGTCCCAGTATGTATTAATTCTGTCCGCACTTGTTTTTTCCTGTACAAATTTCTTTTTGAAACATAGAATCCATTAATATACTGTAATTTTGGCAAAACAACTCATCCTGTTAGGCTGAAAGTTGGAAAAGATGATCTAAAGTAGTCTTGCATGCTACAACTGTTGAACAAATTGCGGGGGAAGGATGTATGCTCCTACAGAGCTCAGGCAACCTTTCCTGGAGCTATATGTAGGGAACATATGGTTGGCTGTCAAACACGTTTGTGTCTCCATCGCAACTAATATAAATCCCTCAATAATACGTGTAATCAGACTTGGACATGGGTCAGTTAGCGTTCTTAAGCACTGCCTTTCCTTGGTGCTTGCTTTTTCATTAGCTCCTTTGATTATTTTTTTTGTGTGTCTTTGATATGTAATGCTTGTAAGGCTGTTGTTTGTTAATAGGTGGCATGAGCATGACACTTTATTCAAAGTGAGTTAGACGCAGAAGACTACAGAATTAATATAAGCAGCTAAGAATAAAATAGTGCTGGTCTAGAAAAGTTTGGGAAATATTTTTCATTGTTCCATAAGAAAGTATTTGTCTTGTAGTATGATACAAGTTCTGTTTTTTTATGCATTTTTTTTTTCTTGAATGAATAATTATCAAAAGCCAGTGGAGTTTCCACAGGTATTTTCTGTAGCATTTCATTAAAGCATTGCAAAATTTTTCAGGACAATACAGACTGCATTAACCATTCTACTCCTAATTCTGCAGTCTGAGCCACATGTAGAGCCTTGAACCATTAAGTTTTACACTCACAGATGAGATTACATGACTGAGACCAGTATTGGATGAATAAAAACTGGAATTCCAGTGTAGCTTTTAAGGGGCATGGACACAGAGAGTGAATGTGTCTGGGGTTTATGCTCTGAAGTGAAGCGAGAGGCTCAGTGTAGTGAGAGAGCGTGTCTTGCAAAACAGCCGCTCCAATTCTGACTTCCAAATCCTGATGGAAAGATTTTAAAGACAAGCATTAAGACAGTAAAATTACTGGCTGTACGATATTTAAAAATATAGATTTGATAGATATGTTGCTACCCCTTTCTCTTCTGGGAGTCCCTCTTTTGAAAGTAAAATGTTAACCTTGTCTTTCTCCCTTGTTTTTGTTTGTTTTTATTCATCCTCGTTAGAATCACTTTCCTTGCTAACATCCCTCCTCTGTTCCATGAGTCTCAACTGGCTGTCTTCAGAGGTGCTTTGATTGTACATGGATATGTTAATCAGACCAGTTGTGCTCAATTTCGGTTTGCTTTTGAGGTTTGGATTTTTTTCAATCTTGAGGTTTGGTGGTTTTTGGTTTTTTTACTGCTATCCTGACTGCCGATTTTAGCTGCATTTTTTTGACATGATACAGTTGTTATAGAAAAGTAAATATCATTTTAAAATATAAGCCTTAAAGCTTTTTATAGACTTCAACTATTCTCTTAGCTAAATCTTGGAGTGTTTTTGTGAGGTCAGGAAATATAGCGCTTGAATGTTTGCCTGGAAGGGATAAAACATGTTCTGAGATAAGGAGATGACAAAATGAAAATAGCTTGGGATCAGTAGCTCATTAAAGCCCAGTAACTAATTACACAGATCTTTTATTCACCAGACCAAAGTTGGAGTACCTTTGAGCTTGAGTTCATATCATTTGCTGTATTTTAAAGTAGAAGCTGTCTTTCCAGATCCTATCTCTAATCTTCATTCCCATGTTTCTTTTGGTTTTGGATGAACTTGAGCTCCTGGATAAGGAAACTTACAATTTCTTGGACCATTCTGCCATTGATTCGTTTTCTTCATTTGTGACTTGGTATCTGTCCACCTGACTGACACACTGGCTGTGCCATTTTCATATATAAATTACTGCACCCATCTGGTTAATTAGGAGATTAAACCATTTTTTGCATGTTATATTTCACTCATTTTCTTAACTGTCCTCAGGTAGTATGAAAATATGATGTATTTAGTCACTTTGCAGAAAATTAACATGCATGTGCAGGCTCTAAGAAATGAGCAAGGAGGCTTGCACAAGAAGTAAGCAAATACACAGTAACCAAATATTTCATGGAAAATCATACTAATTAGAATAATTCTAATTTTCAACTCTAGAAATCAAATATAACTTGTGTAACATTCTGAACATTAATTTTATCATACCAGCACAGGAAAATGAAATTGATTTATTTTTTTCCTTTTTTTTTAATTTGAAGGTGAGAAGGCCCTTTTCATTTGGGACATTGTTTCATCTAAATAAATGTTCTCTGGTATAGAGAGAACTGGAAAGCAAATGAGGACAAGAGAGTAGCATTCCAATATACAAATTTAGCATATTGAAATTTTATCTAGTTCTGTTCTCCATTCTCTTTATCAGTTGCTGAATTAAAAACAGGAAATGCTCAAGGAGTAGAAAAAGTAAAGACAATACAGTTATACGTACCTAGAGGAATAAAATTGGGTTGTAAGGTTATCTGGTTTTGTTGTTGTTGTTTGTTTGTTTTTTTTAAAGCATGCTACTGACAGTTGTTAACAAATGAAAAATAAACTTTAGATGTTTGTATTACTTGAGTCTGATCATATCCCAGGTTTGCAGCTTAGTCAATTCAGTGATAAAATGTCATTGTGTGTGCAAAAGTAGCTACTAATCAGATAGTGGTTCTATTAGGAGTTTGCGTATTCCCTTAAATATTGTAGCAAAGTGGGTTTTCTCAGTAGATTTTACTATATAATTCATTACATTCTTCAGATCTTTATATTTAAAAAAAATTCATCAAGCTCTTAAATGTTCACTGAGTTATGTGTGATGATAATGTATATTGCCAGCAAAACTTATTCAAAGGGACCTTTAAAGAAAGCTTTGTCTCTTAACGCTCAAAGACCTCAAGAAAGTAGATTTTTTTTTCAGTTTGTGTGTCTTTTGTATTTTGCAATTCAGGCAGCTATTGAATCTCTGGAACTTCAAGAAGAAACAAAAGAAGAATCTGATGAAGAGGAGGATGATGATGAAGAGTCTGGACGATTACGTTTCAAAACCGAACGGAAAGAAGGAACAATAATTAGGCTCTCGGATGTAACAAGAGAAAGGAGAAACATTCCAGAGACTTTGGGTGAGGTTTTGTGGCAATGGATTATTTTGAAGAGCTATAATAAAGTAAAAGACAGGCTTGCCAGAACTTTTAGAAAAGACTTCAATGGCAAAAAATAGAACAGTTGCCCTCTAGCTTGGCTGGCCTATATCTAGTTGTCCAAATCCATTTGTAGTCTGCTGTAGTGTGTGTAGTGTCTGTCTCCATGGGAAGAATGTTTAAGCATATTGTGTTTTGAAAACCAGTGCAATGTTTGTTCCTTGAGACTTTTGGTGGTGTCTTTAAAAGCTCTCCTGTTTTCAAGCAGCAGTTATTTGATCTGTGCATTACTACCTATTATGGTGGAATATATCTGAAGGAATTCCTTTGGACTTACGTTCTTGGAAGATTTTCACTTGGTAACACAAATCTTGTTACTTGTATTCTGCTGTGAAATACCTGCATGTTTGCTGTTTTCCCCCAGGAACATAAGTGTGCTGTGAACCTGTTTTGTTCCTACGGTTGGATTGGCCTAGAGAAATTTTAACTTGCTGGGGAGTGTGTTAGAAAAATATGGAAACCCCTGTTTTGGGGGTTCAGCTTTTCTAACATGGAACAATCTGGATCTCTTATACTACCTTGATTCTTTAGGCAATGTCTAAAAAGGTATATTTTCTTTGTATTTGAGAAGCATAACACAAATGTGTTTGTTTCTAGTAACACTGGTCTATGTAGCTAAGGAATTTGCCACTGCTAGTTGAGAAGTAGCAGTAGATTTGCAGCTTTCTTGCAGCCATTCTGGTTTAGTCTATAAATAAAATCACATTGATTTGTGGTTTTGAGAGTTAACTTCAAGGCTCCTCATGTGCCCTGGATACTTGGGTATCTGATACTGCTGTTGTACCAGCCCCACTGGGGACACCTGGATTGCCCTTTCATGTTGGTGGTGGTGATAAATAATAAAAAGTCAAATTAAAAAGATGGTATTAGGGCAGAAATTAAGCTTTACTTTCAGAAAGGTGTACTGTTTCTACAGTTTTGTTACTGAACCAAAATATCAAGTCAAACTACAAAGAAAAAGCCCTGATCTTTTGAAGAGAATCAAGATATGCAAGACAGGGGAACTGGTAATTAAGGCAAATTATCAGATACTGTTGGCTAATTGTCACATACCGTTTGGGGAAGATGTATTTTTTTGATGATGCTTCAACTTTTGCCAGACTCAGGATGACTTCTTTACTCTCTAGTTTAACGTAAAGACAAGACCAGCCAATGAGGAGAAAACTTGTAGTGGAGCTTGACTGTAAAGGAACAATGACTTGAATTAGACTTATTTTTAAGTGTAATTTTAAGTGTTTTGGGATGTAGCTCTGAGATAGAATCATCCACAGTTGTATCACCTTTTCCTTCTATAACCTAAAGAGCCTTTTTTGAAACGAATCTTTGGCAAAAATACAATCTTATTGTTGTGAATTGGTTTCTATTCATACTAGTTTTTCCTGTTAATTTGTTGATGAAGAGACCAAATGATTGACCAAGTGGTGGAAAGTTAAACAGCAAAAAATACTTGTTTGCATATAAGTATCTGCTCGCTTTTGAGATTCTAGAGCAAATTTTTACAGATGCAACTGGTTTTAAAATGAAACTTTATTGCAGATCTACATCTCCTTACTTTAAAATCTGAACATAGTTGAGAAAACACTTAAAGAGGAATTAACATTTCAGCTGAAGCTACAAACGTAATTTCCATCCTGTCACATTTTGGTGACCTTTTGTGACAGCTTGTCTCTATTGGAGGAGTGCATTCTTACTTGCTGATTAAAGATGTCATTTGAAACCATTTTATTACCAGCGATACTGAAATTAATCTTGACACTTAGAGACACTAGAAAAATAATTGCTGATTCACTGCCTTAACTGTGTGTGAGAACTGTACAGTCAAGATGAGAATAAGTGTGTGCTGGTAAAAAAAAAAAAAAAGTAAAAATATAGAGTATTCTCATGAATATAGCTGAGATCTTTCCTAAGCATTTCTTTATCCAAGATAATGCAAGTAGTGGTTTTGAAAAGTTTAAAGAGGGTGTACCAAATAGCTGATTTCTAGAGATACTGAGTTTGTCATGTTTGATGAGAAATATGTAATTTCTTTCAGTGCATGTAGTTCAAGTCTTCCCAGAGTCGGAATTGTCATTATGCTCTGGATTTAATTACTCATTAAGGAGTGTGGAGAAATGGCTTTGTTTAGCATTACCAAACTGAAGTATTCTCTCCGTACCTAATTTCAAAAACAAAACCCTCCAGTTAGGCAGAGCCATTTGCAAAGTGATAACAGAGATCATTTGATGTGGTAGTACTTTTTGTTATGTCCTGCTTAGTTGGCTTGTGTTCACTCTGATAACTAGTGGCTGAGACTTTGGGCAGGTCCAGGGGGCATGGTAGCGTCCAGCCTGGCTCGGTGTCTTTTGGTCACGACATACATAGGCTCTTAGCCAAAGAGCAGCTGTGGACCTTTTCCTGAGAGTATCTGGCTGTCCTTTGGAAGAGTTTAGGGAGGGAAAGACAATGTTTTCATCCTCTGCTTGTCACCTCTTTTCTGGTTAGCAGTCTGATCTTGCTTTCAGGGAAGACAGGGACTATTTTCCTTGCTCCCCTCCCTGCAAAAACCTCCTCTCCTCGATCTCTATGTGTGGCACGATGCTCTCATATTTTATAAACAGGCCACCTAATAATTGAGCTGACTGTATATTTTGCTGCATGGTGATTGATAGCAATATAAAGCACTTGAGGTATTCATGACTTTAGGTCACTGCATGAGTCTTTGCTTTTGCAGTCTGTCTCAAAGGCTCTGAACCCATGGTTTTGTATGTAAACAAAATTTTTCACAGGTAGGACACTGTAGCCTTCAGTGCCATGTTGTGGGGGAACCATGCTTGATGTTAATGCAATCTTATACTCCTTTTTTAAAAAAAAGTCATATTGTGCTTCTGTGGTCATGGATGTTATATGAATGTAATGATGCTTGCTGCAGTGAATTCATGGAGGGGGTGTTTTGGTTGGGATGTTTTTCTCAAAGATCAACGTTACACATTTTCACTTTTCTGGCTGAAAAACTGAATACGTGGACTGTGTCTTTAAAGAAATGGTCTTTAAAGTTTGAGAATGTTTGTGTTGAGTAGGAAAACAATTTATTAGTTGTCGTTTTAAGGCGAATGAGAAATACCTGCACATCAAATCACCAGCACTGGCTTGGCCCTGGATGCTGTCATCCCTTCCCCAAGCTTAATCCATACAGACCTTTGAAGTCATTTGGTTTGGAGCGGCCTGATTTTTCTTCTAAAGTTGTTTCTATTCAGTGTCCTTCAATGTGTGCTTAAGAGGCTGAGAGACTTGGGCATAATCTGGCCTTGTAGGAAGCCTAGCTCTATTCCTGGGTTCATTAAGAATTGCTTTCCTCACATGTGACTTCTAATCTGTTTAATAGGGAATAGCTTCTTATCATCTTGAATGAATATCAGTGGTAGGTACTTGTTGCAATGACTGAACTTTGCTTTCCAAACTGCCTTGCTGAGTTCAGGCTTTTAGCGTGCAAGATGGTAGAAAAATTGTCCTGCCTGTCCTACTCTTGGAAAAAAACCAACAAACAACTTTCCAACTAGCAGTATGCCTTGCAGGATTTGGATTGTCTCTGGTGAAAGGGAGGAGAGCTGTTGCTTTGCAGTGTAATGGCACCATTTCTCCTCAGGAGTATACGGGAGCTGGTAATCTTTATTTCCTGCAGACCAATTAAAAGCCCATGTTGACCCTCTCACACTTGCAAGCCTGTGAAGAAACTGGACTTGGTGCAGGTGTGGATAGGAAGGAGGCTTGAAAGCAGAGCTCTATTTTTCCCATTAAACCAGCTTTTTTCATTCCGGATGGATAAGGCATTTATTTTAGTTGCATTCTAATGCTTTTGATTGCTTTGGACGGGAGTATGTTTTGTCTTAATTTTCCTCAGAAATCCATAGTGTTTAGGTTTAATACCACAGTGAGACTTTAGGGAATGTGATTCCTTGCCCCTTTGTAAGAGTGCTGTGTGATTTTCCCGATAAAAGCCTGATTGTCTTGGGCTCTGCTGATCTCTTGAGGCGGGTGTCTAAGGCAAAGGTAGCATTTCATAAGAGTATCTGGTGTGGTTGTAAATTAAGGCTTTATGCCACTTAATTGTGGTGTCAGAGAGGGGAGAGAAAAGGAGGTAGAGAAACTTGTCTCATCACCCAAGTGCAGAATTGAAATGAGAAACCATATGGCAAATCCTGGGCTTCTAGGAATCTGTTATGTTTGCTGGGTCCTTAAACAGTCAGCCAGTTCTAAACTTTTTTTTTTTAAATCAAAAAGCTCCTGCTTTCTGGATGTGCTGAATATCTTTGAAAACTGGGACACGCAAATTTACAGTCTTTGTAGCTCAGCTGTGCAGGTAGTTTTTATAGCCAAGCAAGAATAACTGCCGCAGTGGGAATGCGTGGCTCTCACCCCCTTCTGTCCTTCTGTCAATCCTCAACTTCAAAGACTAATTGAGATTACTTATGAAGATGTTTAAGATAGTGGTTTAAGCACTTTGGCTCTTAGACTCACAAGAAATAGTAATAGTTTTTTAATTGCTTTAGTTATGTATTCTTGATGGAGGATATGTAGTGATGTGGAGATGTAGTGTCTCAGCTGCTGGATGCAAACCAGTTTTATTCTCATATTCAGATACTATAGCCACTATGTGTAGTATTAGCAAGTAAAAACAGTTTCTCCTGAAAAGTGGTCCCTGTACTCAGTCTCCTTTAAAATTAAGAGGAGACTGTTTAAATGGAAAATGGGACTTCTTGCACTAATTGCCATTTATATGAACTCAAAGTATGTTTTTATTTGCCAGGAGTGTGTTTCTTGTAGAGTAGTTTAATTTTGCCCTGTTAGAGGCAGAAGTCAATTTTAGCTGTAACAAGGGATCTGACTGGCACATGGCAAAATCCTCAGCTACGTGTTTGGGTTAGTTTATCCCCTTTAAGTAACTGAAACCTGGTGAGTGGCACTGTCTGTACTGTCATGATGTGTTTTCTGAAGTTTATTGTAGACTTCCTGTATTTCCAAGTAATCAGATTACTTGGACCTGCTGCAGCATAGTTTTTTCTTGGCATTAGCAGCATTGTCCTAGGTTTCAAGCAAATTTGGCAGTCTTCATTGAGTACCATCTGTTCTCTGGTGTTTACCTGCAGTGTGAGTTGGGTGGGTGTTACCGGTGGCCATGTATTTGACTTGAGCTGAGCACTGATTTTTGAAGTTCTCTTAAGTGGAATTATCACTTGTAAAGTACAGCTGGTTCTTAAATCACATACAGTAGAATAAATATTAAGTAGTTATATACTAGAAAACCACTTCAGCTACCAGAACGTTTTGCTTTGGAACAAGTCAATGCACAAAAGAGTCTGGTGGATAAAATCTGTTCACATGGAAGACAACATAAACTTTACTGTAAAGTTTACTGGGGGTTTCATTGCTTGACATCTCTGCAGGTAAGTGTTACGTTGGTGAAGATAATCCACAGTGTCCTCCTAGAGCATAAGGCAAGCTTCAGTAGCATTTAAAAAACAAACAAACAAGCAACCAAACCCTTTTGTTCATGTTTGTTTCATTTACCTGCTGCTTTTTGCCTGTGCAACAGATAAAAGTATCTGTGTGCTTTTTCTTTCTAAAGATGTCTTTAATGAAATGTTAACATGCCACCTAAAGGAGATCAAAGTGTCTGCAAATTTTATGTTAGTTGCAGGGATGCTTCTGTAGTTCTAGCAATGTTTTTTTCGTTGTATTTTCCATCTTTTAGCATGAAACAAATTTTTTCCCCCGTCTCTCTCCTTCAACAGAACTTTCTGCAGAAGCCAAAGCAGCATTACTAGAATTTGAAGAGAGGGAAAGGCAACTTAAACAGGGACGGTACGGCTCAAGGAGAGGAGGGCGAAGAGGAGGCTCCGTTATGTGCCACGGAATGGGAGAACAAAGGAGAGACAACAACGATAGGGGAAGAATGAAGGATCACAGGCCTGCACTGCTGCCAAACCAGCCATCGACAATGGTACCTTTTAATCCTTTATGTTCTTTGAACGTGCTTTTAGGAAACTGTGGCAAAGCGCATTCTAAATAATAAATCTTTACGAAGATGGAATAGATATTCCAACGTACAGTTTTTGTTAGTTGAGATAGACTTTGCGTAATGTGGTGATTGTGAAAGTATGTGCTTAGTCCTGTTATCAGCCTCAATTTGAGGAGTCTCGAGGCCTCCAAATGAAAAGTGGATTTTGACTTATACAGTGCAATCAGGCTTACCTACTGGTTTGCATAAGGATGGAGGAAAAAGTTAATTCCTCTGAGAAGTCCTTTACACGCATCATAGAAACATGCTCAGTCCCACATTATTAATAGTAATTCAGTTTAAAAAATATGATTCTGTAAAATACTTCTTGATTTTTGTCAAACCAATATTTTTGCTGATACTTCTAAAAAAAATCTGTTTGTATACCTGCCATGCTACTGTGGAGGCAAATAGAACCCTAGGAAGGTTATCACCACTTGATAAATTAGTATCTTGGGATTTCAGATGAAATTTAGCTTTGTTACTCTCTGCCCCCCCTTCCGCCCCCATCACAAACTAAAAGATGTTACTTTTTCTATTTAAAACAAAAAAAGCCCAGGAAGTGTGTGATCAAGAGGTAGCCCACACTTATTTTGTTAACTGTCTTAAAATGTACTGGAAGCTGAGATTGTAGAACAAAGCCTGTGTGTGTCTTTGCAGGACAAGGTCACCTGTATTAAACAAAGGGGATTTTTTCCAACAGCAGTAACTGTAGGTGCTGATCACTAGCAGGAGTCGGTGGATATCTCAGCGCTTGAGAGCCCTGCAGTTAGCGTATTTCGTGCTTTAAAAAACAGCGAAGGTGGAATAATTTTTTTTTCTGTATTGCTGCAGTCTTTGCCAGTTACTTTGATCTTAAATGTTGTAAACATTGTGGTCATCACAATATCTTCTTGTGCATACTTTGTAGCCGCTTTGCTTTATGTATATGGCTGCTGAAAAAAATGGTGTGTCACATCTTTGCTACTAAAAGGTTGCCTGTTTGGGACTCTTCTTGTACTACCATTTGGAAGTTACTTGACTAGGTCTGATATCTAGTATCAGTGAGTTCAGAAGCAGAAGGATGTCTCTGAAGAGAACGATAATATTTTTTCTTATTATATTTGGCCATTTGTTTTTGAGAGTGTTGAGCAGCAAGGTACTTTCTTCTGTGTTACAAAAAGTACCTTTGAAAGATATCTTTAAAGTAGTTTTTTTCTTTGAGCAATATAGATAGGTGGGCTGCACTGATATCTTAAGAATCTACCTTAATTTTGACTTTTGACTTTTGTTGCTGCTGTTAGGTCTGTTTTCTCAGAGAGGGTCTTCTATACGTGAGACAAAAGTTAGTGGGTTTGTCCTGATACTAGGACCCAGGTTTCTAGTGATGGTCACGTGTACCTTATTGCAGTTGATGACAGTTTCCAGTGACATGTGCAGAACCCTACATGTGAAACTAGGCAGTTTCCCCACCAAAAATAAGCGAATGAATGTCTGCATTCCCTGTGTGCTTCCTTGCTCTTTGCCGTCCTCTTTCACGTGAACGTCTTCGATTGTTCCTTTGCTTTCCTGTGCTGATGGTTCTTAACAGTTCCAGTTGATGATATGGGAAAGAAGTTTTTCTGTTCATATTTGGCCTTAATTTGGCCAAAGGTGTCTTGGATTTGTGCTGGTTTATGTCAGGATATTTTAACTTTAAGCCTATTGATTTTATTCTTTTGTCTGACTTTAGACTCATTCACAGAGGTTAATTCCAACACACCAGCAACCTGTTAGGAGTCTGTTCCAGCAGCAGCAACAGCAACAACAACAACAGCAGCAGCAGCAACAACAGCAACAACAACAGCAGCAGCAGCAACAGTTACAATCTCTGCTTCCTTTACAGCATCAGCATCATTCTTCTCCTCCTCCAGGGCTACATATGCCCCCTCAGATAGAAACGCCTAGAATAATGATGACTCCACCTCCAGTGACACCTCAGCAACCGAAGAACATACACATAAATCCACATTTCAAGGGGACAGTAGTGACACCCGTACAAGGTGAGCTTTCCAAACACCTTCCTAGTCATACAAGCGTGATATCTTATTCTTTACCAGAGAAGCAACAATTTGTTTATCACTTCATGGAAATATGCTTTGGGCTGATATTTTTTTTCCTTAAGCTGGAGACAAGTGTTTTCCCTGAAGTAAAGCATGATGTTGTTGGACTGCAACTAGCTGAAATAGTAAAGCCTTTTCAACTTCTTCATTTTTGTTACTCTACTCTAAAGCCTGTAAAGAGCAGTAAAAACGGAAACTGACATTGTGCTTTTAAAAAGTAGCAAATGTCAGTTTTCAAAACTAGGTAAGTACTTGCAGTTTATAATTTCCCACATCATTCCAGCTTCAGCCAATCATTCACAGAATGGCCACCCAGCTATTTTGGTGAGCATAGGCTGAGGCACCCCTTGCATTGCAGTTGCTCTGTGAAAGGTATCAGCTGCTCTCCTCACTTGACAAGATACATGCCCTCAGTTCTCCTTCAGTGCCATGTTTGCGATAGCTTGACTCGTGGCCTGCAGTTCTTTTTCCAAAACTTAACACAAGCAGTCTTTGTGCTAGACTTTTTAGGGCAGCCCTCAGCAGAAATGTTAACATGATGGCCTTTGTGCCATCCATTTTACTGAAGGAATCCTCAGCAAGACTACTGAATATTTCTGCTAATGGATGTGCAGCATACTATTAAATGCAGTCTTAAATCACTGAAGAATTTTAATCTTCTTGATTAGAGAGCATGTATGGGAAGCTGAGTCTTCTGGTGTGGTTGAGAGTAGTGTGCATCTCAGTCTCACAGTCTGCAGCAGTACAACTGCGTTACAAGAAAGTATATATTTGCACACCAATGGGAAATCAGTTGTCTTCATGGAAGATGAGCATAATTCTAAAATCTTCAATGGTATTTGCATATTAAGGTGAGTTTTTAAGCAATCACTGCAGGTAGACAGAAATTCTGGTGTAGGGAGAGCTGAGCTAAACTTCCTCTTAAGGTCCTCTTCAGTTTAATACACCTACGTGAGGCCCCCAGTTGGAAGAGACTAGTAGTTGACAACATCAGGGTATTTCACGTACAGTGTCATGTATTTTTGGGGTAACTTTCTGTATGAAAGATCAGGCTGACTACACGTTCTTGATGATGTCCTGCTCCTTCTTGGCAGAATATATTTCCAGGTCCTTGAAGGGTTTTACACATTTGAGAATACAGCCAGATAGGTGCAGAGTTTATTGGGATTCTGTTGTTGAAAATGTGATGTCGGGAAGCTAAAAATGCCACATCTGGAAGTGCATGATATTCATACTCGGGTTCTGGTAATTTTAATGGTGTGCTGTCATGTTTTAGCGTAGACTGGTATTTTTTTTCCTCTCTAATTTGATGGCAGGATTAAGCTGACATACTTCTAATTGTCAGCACCAGGGACACTTTTTCTAGCTGCAAATCATAGAAATATACTGTCTTAACATCTTTTTGGTTTGAGTTAGTTTGAAATGCATCAAATATATCAGTACTTTGTAAGACAGACTCAAAACCCCTATAAATTGTTATGAAATTTTCATGTGTATATGCATGTAAGAGCTCTAGTAGCCAGATACTTCATTCTGAAAGGAAGTTGAACCACTCTTGAAGAATCCTATCATTGGCTTATTCCTTTGATGTCTCAAAGGGAAATCTCTTGCAGTGGTTACCATCTCCCTTGAATCTTGGTTCAAAAAAATAGATAACTTTCAAGTCAGTGTTGTTTCAAACAAATTTCTCCTATTTTTAGTCTTTGAAGCTTCATAAATAAATGATTGAGAAGGACTCGGTCTTATCAAAACCCCTAAAACAGTTACATGAGCCGTGGCGTAAACATGCTGCAGATACTGTTCAGTTGGCATTCAGCTGTGCCTCTTGTGGCATCTAAATCACGTTTCTTTTAGTTGCTTGCTTGTCACATTGTTTTCTCTCTCTTCTCTGTGTCCTATTCTGAAAATTAGTTTTGAGTTGTAAGTACTAATTTTTGGCTGAATGCATGACCGAATTTGAGTATAATCAATTTACAAGTACTGGAAGGCTGTACATAGATATACTATGAAACACACTATGAAATACTATGAAACTCAGCCTGTTTTTTCCCCTTAATGTTTATATTACAAATAACTATTTCAATGATGCTGAGGGGCTGCCAAAATTGATATGAACTAGTGAGCAGTTTATGGCAACTCTCTAGATTAGTATGCCATTTACGTTTTAAAAACTGTTTTGGTGTCCTGGGAAAAATTACATTATAAATCTCCTAAATAATCAATATGGGAATTGCTTCTTGATCTTTTCAGTGCAATTCATAGCCAAAAGCAGTTTAATCTTCTTAAAATAGTGTCTGAAAACATGCTGTGTATTATTTTTGAAACATAGTTTCAAACCTGTGGAAGATTTGACATCAGGAAAATGAACACTTACTTGAAACTTCTTTGCTGTTTCAGCAAATGTCCAAGGATTGAAAGGGCACAGAGTTTGAACTACTATCTTTCATGAGTATTAAATTAATTTGCTTAAAATATATATATCTCTATATGCTACTGCCAGAGGCAGGATACTGAAATAGACACAAGTGCCCTGTTCAGTTCACATTTCTCTGCATTTCCCACATAACATGGTTTTTCTCAGTGCCTCTCTGACCTGTAATACCTGAGCTATTTTAGCTCGAGATCTGTCAAGAGCACCCTGTCAGTTTTTTCCAGGTGGCCGTAGCTGTTTGATATCGACAGATGTTCATTAGAAGCTGAGATGAGACCATTCAACTAATTTTCTTGTGTAACCTGATACAAAGTTTGTGCCCAGTCCGTCGGTGCTGAAAGACTGGTGCAATTAGTTTACCCCGTTAGTCCCTGAACTAGTAAACCACAAGTACTTAACAGAAGTGGATAGAAAGCAGACGTAGACACGAACTAAAAATAACCACTAATGCATCAGTTCTTGTCTTAGTTACTAAGGGAAAAAAGGGGTTTTTGAGGTGTCTTAGCAAATTCCTTTGTTGGGAGGTGCACCCAACTTCTCCCTTAAACTAGCTACATTTCTTAACATCTTTCCTGCTCTGAAGTGTAATACAGTAGTTTTCTACTAAATTGATATTTAAATGTGTGTGGGAAGTGTTTTTCTGTCACTTTTAGAAACGCTGAAAACAAATAGAAGAAAAATAACCTTACTAAAAGTTTTTAGTAAATTCAGTGCTCTTTGAAATGCTTTATTTCACTTCCCTAGGTCTTCTGTTTAACATTGAAACATTTGTAATTTTAACCACTTGGACAACTCAAGAAAAAATCTGCACTGGAAAATGGGAAATCTGTCATATACTGGGCACTTCAATAAAGATTCAGTCCCTGAGCTGATCCAGCAGTAGATGCTTTGTGCATTATGCCATGATATTAAGTGAATGTTTTGAGAAATATTTTTTGTCTTTTGAAATGCAGTTGTTTGGATGAGACATCCAAGTTAATCCTCCTGAAATACTAATTTTGGAGGTTACTTTTCAGGAAAAGGGTCTCCTAATTCTTCTTGGGGTCTCTGTGAAATAGCAGTCTTTCATCTGAGTTCAGCAGTTCTGTGATTGCACAAACTGATCACAGTTACAAATACCATTATGATGTCAAGGCCAGATTAAGTGTTTTTTGCTTGCTGTTAATTGCCACTGCATGCCTTGTTTTACCCTCCTATGAACAGTGATTTATACCAGTAGAGCCTCATGCTTATGTTTGTTGTGGGAGTTTGGTGGTGAGAGTGGGAGATACCTAGGAAATTTTGAGAGGTGTGAAGTTGAAAAGGCAAATTAATCGTGTATTCTTCTATTTGAAACATGAAATTATCATTAGAGTCTCTGTTAGCTTTATCTACGGGATGTCTTTGGCTGAATAAGTATTCTAGTTTTCCTTCCTGCAACAAGGAGCAATTTAATTCTGGAAAATGTGGAATTAAATTATGTAAATTAACTAGGAGAATCCTAATTGCCCTGTTGCATGTTGCAGGGGAGGGAATGGTTGCTTAAAGTTAATTGTAGGAACTGTGACATTTGAGGGTGAATGTAGCAGATTTTAATCATGGGTTCTTACTGCAACTGCTTTTGGAAATAACAGCAACAACTGTTAGGTAAAACAAATGGTGTTAAAAGGTGCTTCTTGTTTCAGTGCCCTTGCTGCCAGTTCCAGCCCAGCCAAGACCTGCTGTAGGACCCCAGAGATTTCCTGTGAGTAGCAGCTGTTTCTTCTTCTCTGATATGGATAAGCATACATTTGCAAGGAAATATTAATATAGCAAATAAAAGCTGTTCTAGTGAAATATAATTTTAAGGATTTGTAAATATTGACAATACACTCTGCAGTTGAAAATGTTTGTTAAAAGCTTAAGGTCAATGGATTTTTGAGAGTAGAATTAATTCTGTTTAACTGTAAAATTGTTGAACCAGTCTCTCCAGTGGGAGAGGCATGAATGCATCTTGTCTTAAGGAATACGGGCTTCATTTTATTACTTGACTCTTCCTGTATAAATAGAATCCTTATTTTATTTGATATAATAAAAGGCTATTTGATATAATCTCTAAGCTTAAAAAGCAGTAATATATATTTATTGTAAAAATCAACCATGATTTTTATCATTACTTCAGGCATTTTAAATGCCTTCATGTTTTTTATATAAAAAACGGGAATGGCATTGCGTGACCTTGCGTTCTCTTATGTTTCTGACTTCTAAAACAAACAAGGAACTTAGCTGCTTCACTAGGCTAATTTCACTTGATTTTTTTTTTTTTTTTAATTCTGTGAATGGAGAGAATGCATGATTCTAGACCTTTTTTCATCATTTCACAGTTTTGTTGTCCTAAATTTTTAGTTCAAATGGTTTTCAGAGTAACAAAATAAGCAAAAGAAAAATTAGTTCACGTGATATTGTCTTAAATATTTTCAAATAAAGAGCCATATATTGTGTTTCCCAAATGTATAAAACACAAATAATACCCTCTGTTAATGTGTGCACTGTTGAAGGAGGAAAGTACATGTTTGTGAACGTCTGTGTGGTATCACACAGTAAATTACTTGCATAGAGATCAGATGTATTTGAAAGAAGCAGATTTCAGAAACCTGCTGTGACTTCTGATTGCCATGTGCATACCTGGTTGATTTTGATGGAGAAAGTTTTTCTTAAAGAACATGTAGTTGAGGAATTGTGATGTCCATATCTTGTACATAACAGAGTTTTTAAATTGCTGTGTTTCTTCTTTGAAGTATAAAGAGGTTGAGCAGTAAAAAAATCAGTTTCATTAAGTAAATTCACATTGTATAATTTTATCATGAACACTTTACCAGAGATACTCTTCTATTAAAAAGTATTGCATTTTTCAGAGGTAATAGTTTTCTTCAGCAGCATTTAGTACTATGTGGAGGCCTTATTAACATTTTTAAAGTAATTGTAATTGTTTTTATGAAAACAAGTATCTTTTATTTGTTTTCTTTTGACAGTAAGTAGCTTTGCCAATAAACACAATTTGGCATGAAAAAAATTGTAGGATTGTAGGACAAGGACTATCTGTAAAGGAATTGTAATTGACATCTTTGAAGTGTGTTTACATCAGTGTAGAAAAATTGGAAATTAATTTTTTTTTAAATTGACTGTGAAATTAGATGTTAATTCTGTTCACTTTTGGTTTTGCAAGTTGAGAACTACTGCAAACCAGCTAATCTTGTATGCAACAGTTTTTAAAAGGAAATAAAATAGCTCAAATATTTTTGGGAGGACTCTTGCTCCTTTTGCCTGAAGGAACAATGGCTGCTTGCTGCATTTTTATGTAAGCAACGGACTAGCAAAGAGTCAGTGTAATTCCTCTTCCGTGAGGAGGAGGAGGGAAAGTTTAACAGACGATCCAGAACTGTGATTCGGTTGACCTGTGTGGTTTGGGTTTTTTCCCTTGCTTTGGCTAGCAACCTGCTATGTGACCCTGAGAAAGTTACTTAATCTTTTCATGGCTCACTGAGTTATAAAATGATTATAATATGGACTTCCCTTATGAAGTACTTTATAAATTTTGCATAGGTTATCACTCATATTAGGATTAGGAATTAAGTGTCACTGTGTACATATCTCATGTTTGTTTTATTAAATGTAGTATGTTAGCTCTTGAGCTGAAGACAAATTTACTTTTTGACTTGAACGTTTTATCTTGCAGAACTACCTTTTTTGCTCTGTTGCATGTCAAATGCCTTTGTGCCATTATAATTCACTTGTTTATGTATAAATGTTGACTTATAGCTATATAGCAATGGTTAGACAACTTTGACAAGCCATTTGAAAAAGATCAAAGAAGTATCCCAGAATAGTTCATTCATCCTTTTCCTCACTGTTGAAAGAATCTCTGGATATGTAATAACTTGAACTTGCTCTTGTTTTTAGGATTGCCTGATCAAAGTACAGTAGTCAACTGTTTTTTTCTGATTGCTTAGTTTCTCAAAAAATTGTGAGGTTAGAATTAAGTATTTGTAGCCTGCTTTCCCCTTTAACTTTCAACTGGGTGGTTTATTTTGATGGCAGAGGTAGAAACATTAAAGGTAATGAAATTCTTGCAAGGGAGAGACATAAAATAAAAGGGGCTAGTGCCCCAACTGAAGGAAAAATTGCCTCTGAGTCCCTGTCTTATCTAAGAGAGAAACCTCTCAGCACAGAGACACTGCGTGTGCACTGAACATGGGAAGAGCTTCAATCAGAGCTAATCAATTGCAAGTCATAAATCCATTGGAAACCAGGTGTTATTAATTTAGGGCTAATGAAGTGCCTTGTAACCATGTAATGGTTAATTCTTACAACCTTCTGCAGAAGGATGTAATTGAAGAGTTGAACAAAGTTGTAATGAGCATGTTAGCATATTGGTGCGAGTTCTAAATTATAAGAAATAATGTAGTACTTAATCAGGGTAATGCTGATCAGGATTGAACCTTCTTGGAGTTGGGACTGATTAAATTCACTTAACCTTGAATGTAAGTTTTAATATTTCAGGGTAGGGCTCATTGTTCAATTATTTCTTACTTAAAACTTATCTCCTGAAATGTTTAAAGAGCTGGTACTAGGAAGGACGTTATGGTGTGAATCTGTATTCCATACTTAGTGTTATTTTGACATTAACAATAATACTGTGTCTGTCTCTTACTCTGTAAACATTCAAGGTGACATAGTGTGAATGATGTTTGAGAGCTATGTTCAACTGATTAGGACTGAATAAATGGTGGATCTGAGGCATGTTGTAGCTGAGAAATGTGGTGAACTTGCGGTAACTGGGAGTTAAAGGCCTGAGTTCTGCAAAGGCTTCTCTGCCTGTCTAAATTGCACAGTGCTTTTCAGAGGGCTGTAGTTGATATTAATCCAGTCTTCAAGGATAGTTGATGCTAATATTTTCCCAGATATTTGAATTGACCTGGAGCTGTGAAAGTGCCAACTGCATGTTGTCTTTAAACTGTTTAAAGAACAGATTAAGCTAACCTCTTTGGCAGAGTTCTTCTGAAGTCTGCCTTTGCTTTAAAGCGGTTAAGATGTCTTTTTCTGAGTTCCTGTCTCAGGGTCACAATTGCTATTTCACAAATAACAGTGTACTATGGGGCCTGATCCATTTTAGGGAAGGTGGCAGAAGACTTTATTCATAGACTAGTTGTATGGATCTTCTGAATTTTTTAACATGTTTTCTGACCAAATTATTAATTCTTAGGGATGCCCCAGTGCAGGTCCAGAGCCTGTGGGTTTTTTTGTTACACAAGAGGGATCACTGTGGTTCCCGTCCTCCAGTGTTTGTTAGCTGGGCTAATTCCTCTTTCAGCTCTTGCTTTCTGTGAAGAAAGATGGGGTAAAACAAGGGGAAAAGAAGTTAAATAGAAAATGAGGGAGGTGCTTCTAAACACTTTACATGTAGGCTGCTGCTAACTGACTACTACAGAGTCCAAATCATTACTTAATATGAGCTGAGTTGGTGGTCCAGATCTTTTTATCCCTTACGTGCATCCACCAGCACATTCTGTGTTTGAAATTTTTCAGTGTTTTCCTGAAGAAAAATGTATAAAGAAAGACTTTTTGCTTCAAATATCAATTATTTAACTTAATGAACACTGAAATAATACTCATATGTGGCTCATATGCATTTTTAAAGGAGATAGAGAAGTGGAACAAATGTTGGCATGCCATTCTTCAGCCAGAAATTATGAGGTATCCCTAGCGTTCAAATTTGGGGCTGGAGTGAGGCATTTGGAGTGAAGAGGAAGTTGAGGAGAACCTGCCTCACACTGCTCAAGGCAGAAGAGAGGAATTCTTTGGATGTGAGGCCATTCCCCTCTGTCTCTGCCCTTGATCCTTCTCTGAAACCGCTGGAGACAGAGCAGAGCCTGTTAATGCAGCTGTATGCCTTTTGCCAGGAGAATTTTCAGGAAATTGGGATAAATTCCCATTTAGATGCTGTCCTTAAACTGACACCCTGGGTTTAGTGTGAGCTGGACGGGTGTCTTACCCACAGACACATTTTATTTACTCTGGTCAATTTGAGTTTCAGAGCTGAAGTTTGGAATACTCTGAAGTGGTGGGAAGCACAGGATGAAGTGGCAATAGCGTCTGCCTGACTTGTTTGTGCCAGGAAGGTGTTGATACAACTGTCGAATTCAGGTCTAAAAGACTTGAATTGTATAACACAATGTCTTATTCAGCATAAAAATAAGACTTTAGCAGAGTGACTTGTCCTCAGGCCCTTGTGAATGTTCTACATCACATGTCTTTTCAGTTCCCAGGAGTTTTTGACATGATTTGTTTTGAAACTTACCTTACAAGTTATTTTTGAAATTACCATTATCCCAAAGAATACTTGATTTTATTTTTTTCCTTAAACTACAAAAACCTTAGTAAACTTTCTTTATATTCTCATTCAGCATGCTCCCACTTGATCTCCTGGACATCAGGTGTTGTCTTAAATGGATGCTGTGAAAGGCAATTAATTAGTTTTGATTCATTTTTTTCAACATTTCTGAAAACTTCGGTTTGATGAATTCTGAGCCTTTCAAGTGTTGTTTGTAATTCAGACACTGTTTTTAATCACTTCTTTATGTTTATCAATCTCCGAGAGGATTTCAAACAGGTGCTCAAAACAGAGGTTGCTGTCCTTTGTTCCTGTTTGCTTGGAACATTTCTTGTAGACAGGCAATATATTAGTGCTAAACAAATTAATTATAAAGGGTACATTAGAATACAGTGTACTCCTCCAGTATATATTACAGCGTACCTTGGCCTGTGGTTGTGCCTTTATACAAACACTTCTTGCAGGATGTAGAAGCAGAAATTTGCGGTGCTTTTGAAAACAAAACTACTTGCAATAGTGTGTGTGTCGTGGGAAATGCAAACAGGCAGTAAAAATCTTTTCCATCATTTCAAATTCAATTGTGAGTTGCTACATGTGAATAAGGCTTTTAGCAGCTGTTACTAAGGTCGTGGCTTGTGTTCTCCCATACTCACAGTAAGGACAATTTAAACAGTTCTCTGAGTAAGGCAGTTGTTTTAAACTATATTTAGCAAGAAATGATGTTTAGTACCTCATACACATTTGCAACAGTACGTATGTAGGAGGCAAACTGTTAATGGAAATAAAAAACCACTTGTGAAAATGATTCTCCTACTTCCTCACAATTATTCTGCTTTAGCTATGGCTTTACTATAATGAGTAACAGTAAATGAAATTTTCACTCTATTACTCTGTAGCAGTGGCAGATCACAGGTAGTGTAGAAAGCATTTTGTTTTCATTTAGCAGGATACATGGTATCAGGTGGTGTTGATTGACATTTCTTGGATAGTGCTTTATACAGCATTTCATGCAAATCATGTTTGAATGAGACTGCTGCATCAAATTACATTTCTTTCAGATTATAGCCCTTGCAGATGTGAGACAGAGCTTGTTCAGCAGTAGCAAAAAGCTTTCGCTTTTAACACTTACTGTTTTCACAACTTGACTGCAAAGCCCTATAATTACAGCACTTAAGATAGTGACGGAATGATGGGCACTTTCTCTTATCAGATCTATAAGTAGTAGCAAGCAGATGCAGCATGAGATCCCTCCAGCTGTCAAATATTGTCAGCCTGGCATAGAGGGAATGCAGTTTAAAATGCAGGTGACATAATACCCAACATCCTCCATTTGCTAGTGGGCTTCTGATTAATCACGATTACCATACATTATCATACCATCAAATTTAATCATATCAATGAATTCCCATCTGCAGGAGGAGCAGCAGCAGCTAAACATGATGGTAACAGCTATTAAATAAGAGAGAAATAGATGGTTTCTAAATGCAGTAACCCTTTAACTTGTCATGCTAGTTCCAGTGTGCACATGCTCTGTAGATACTAAAATCAAACTTGTGCATTTATATTTTGTAGTTATTGTCACTTACGTTTTTTGTTAAGTGCTTGCTATTTAGCACTGCCAAGGAAACCAGAGATATAAAAATTTTAATTTTTTTTGTGTTAATGATGTCAGATTTTCTTCAGTCTCAGTTTTAGTACCTGCTAAATACTGAACCACAGAATGGCTGAGGTGGGCAGGAACCTCTGGAGGTCATCTTATCCAGTCCCCTGCTCAAACAGGGCCACCTAGAGCCAGTTGCCCAGGACTGTGTCCAGATGGCTTTTTAATACCTCCGTGGATGGAGACTTCACAAACACTCCGAGAACCTGTGCCACTGCTCAGTCACCCTCATAGTAAAAAAGTTTTTTATTTAAATATATTTTCATATATATAGGCATGTATATTGTTTTTGATAGAATTGTATGAATGAAATATGAAGTTTAAGTCGTGTAAGCAAAGGGCAAATTTTTATGAAGGCAAAGAGGAAAAAGTATTGTGCATATTGCTATGTAGCCATTAATTAGGCACTGTTAAAGACATACTTTGCAGAAGTCAAGACTTAAGAAATGCAGTTAAAATATACAATTGATTCCTACTACAATGCAGTAAGAGTAATCTGGTGTTTAAACACTGAATGGAGAACTAAAATATTTATTATAATATTAGAGTCCTAGATAATAGTATAGTTCTCTTTAGCTATTTTCACTGAGCTGAGAAAATGTCCTTTTAAAAGATAATTCAGTGCATTTGTGTCATCACAATAAAAAAAAATATACTTACCTTCTGCACCTTCAGTTCTTGCTAATTCTTCAGAATGTGAAAGGAGAAAGTGCTTCATTATAAAATAGTGTCATACTACTGTTTACAATAAAATGAGATAATTTAGAGTAATATTATGGGATGACTGTCAGATACTCAAAAAGGAAAATATGTTCAGGCCTTCATACATAACATGAGTAGTATCTGCAGGCATGTTTGGAGCTCTGGGTATATAAAGTTCTCGCATCAATGTGTTTGCAAGGTTAGAGATGTGTAAAACATTTCAAAAATGAGATTTCCTTACAGAATTAAAAATCAGGAATCAAGTAATTCAACTACTAAATAGTTAGGTCTGAAATGTCATTTTCTGATACAGATGGAAGTCCAGGTTAGCAGCAATTCTAATATTTGTCATTGATAAAGCTGGCTGCTTCTTGACTTTTTCTGTAAGAATCTAATAATTTGATAAAGAGGGAAGCATCATTCCCAGGTCGCATTTATTTATCTTAGAGGTTCTCAGATTGTTTTTAAATTAACTATAACTGCATCTTCAAGCTTGGAGTGTAATGTAGAAATCCTGAATTTGATATTCATGATGCAGTTTAGTTCTGACCTCAGAGTTGTTTCTAATCATTAGTGGCTTGCAAGTCACCAAGATATACTAGGTCATTAAACGCTGTAACAACATTTCCATGGAGTAGTCTCTGGTAAGTCCAAGGATAAGGTGTGAGTTTTGTTAGATGTTTTATCTCATTAGTTCTGAAAGCAGGGGTGGTCCAGAACTTTTGAGTCGCTAAGTTTTTATACATCCCTAAAGCTGTTAGCTTTCAGCACAAAAAATATGCAGAAAGATTTTATTGTCTTTAAATAAAATGATTATGAAATTATCTTCTTTCAAGGGAGAGTTCATCATTCTAAATGGCACTAATGTCCCTTTATAGTCTTTCTCCAATTTCTATTTCTATTGTATTTAATCTGAAAAAGTTAGGGGGCACCAAGCAAAAGTGATGACATGCTCTTCTACTCGACACCTCTGAAGCAATTACAAACTGAAGTGAAACTGAGTCTTCCAGATGAATTAGTTTAAAAAATTAGTTTAAGAAATTACTTAGGTTTGTGCTCTGATCTGAAAATGTTGGATTTACTCTTCCTTCAGCTGATTCAGGCTGCTACAACTTGTCTGTCACACTTTCTTATTCTGGCTCATCTTGCTCGCTGGAGACACTCCTTCATCCGTACAAAACGGGTGGATGGGAGCATGTTTTTTCTGCACATCAGCACTGTTAGGAATTTAAAGCTGGAGTTGGGATTTAGTTAACAATACATTTCCTCCACCTGCATTTCATTTAGGAGTGTTTTCTGACAATTGTTCTTGAATGGGACCACTTACCCTGCAGATTTTCCTATTTTAACATACGTAGCTCAGTGGTAGAGCAGCTGGAGGTTCAAGAAACCTGTCTGTGAAGCAAGTCCTTCTGTATAGAACTGGTTGCTTGTGGGCCATTCTCCTTTGTTGCTTCTCTTACAGAAGCACACTGAAGTTGGGAGTATTTTTGCCTCCATTTGCAACATGAATATGTCCCTGCTTGATATATTAGGGAGGATGCCCTGAAACCTGCTGGAAAGGAATACTTTTAATAGATGATGAATCTTAGTTTTTAGCTTTAATCTCCT
Organism: Tringa tobata; assembly: GCA_033628505.1. Lineage (NCBI taxonomy): Eukaryota > Metazoa > Chordata > Aves > Charadriiformes > Scolopacidae > Tringa > Tringa tobata. The sequence continues at coordinate 8,326,999 of JAHREE010000143.1, read as the reverse complement.
GAACTGTTTAGGATTGTCTTAGCGTGCAGGGAGTATCCTTCTTCTTCTGTATTGCCTGTGTCCTTATTTTAGCTATTTGATCATGAGTTGGATGAAATAGGAAGGGATTCCGTGTCTTTCTCTCCTTGCTTTTACTGGTTTTCCATGATAACTGAACTCTGTTTTGTTTTTGTCCCTCCCTTATAGACAGGGAACAGGGAAATTGGACGTCAGTGATTTCTTTTACAGATGACCTAGACTTGTGTGAACCCCCCCACATACTTTCTAATTTCTTGGAGTTGTGTAGTGTCAAAGAAAAGCTTGTCCAAGTTATGTGGAACATTTTAATATTAAAAATTGCTTTCTGCTTAATTGAGGAAAATATCAACCCATTCTCTTAGACTCAAAGTGCCTATATTACTAGGATCTGTGCAGTCCATACTTGAACCATCACTTGCTCTCTCCTTGCATTTTCCCCTTAGAAAATATATTCCAGAAGCTGTGAAAAGACTCGTGTATGGGTAACACACAATCATTGTCTTTGAGTTTTATGATCACTCTGAACTTTAATTTTTGTCCTTGATGGAAATGTATTTAAGGCATGAATTTTTAGGTAAGGCCATCTTATAATACTAAATCCATTGGGAAAAATCATGGTGCTTGCTAGGTTTTAGTTCACCTTGTTGGAATTACGTGGTTATCTTAGGCATCACAGGGACACTACTCAGTCATTTAGATTCAGTATTTAAGGAAATATCAAAATAAGTTTTTTATTAAAAATTTCAATCAGTCTTTCCCTTTCTGTATGCTTTGCACAGTAAATGAGAATACTATGAAACAAATGTTTTGTGGGATATATATCTCTCTTTATATATATCGTTTCTACTTGAAAGTTTTTGAACCATATCCAAGGTATATGATGCAGGGCTTCCTACACAAGAGGATGAAAAGTCAATTCCTTGCACCAGAAGGTAGGCATTTTAGGAAAGCTTTTCAAAAAGTCTAGTGGCTGCTGAAATAAGAGGATTAACATCTTGTGACAGATGGCTATAGTTTTAATTGTCATAGGTTATAGTGGTCATTATTCTTTGCATTTAAACCATATAAGAAGAATTAACTGAGTGGCCCTGCTTAACTGTCAATGGGGTTCTCCTGGCTCTTTGCATTTTAAGTGAGATTAATAAATGAAAACATGTTGTAGAGGCAGGGTGTATTTCATTGAAAGATTCATGAAGTTTCAATGACATTGTTAAGGTATTTAATTAGTCTCATGAAAAAAAGTAGAGTGACCCTTTTAGAGAAGCTGATAAGTCATATAATAGCTGTTAGATCCTCTTTATTCCTTGCTTTATAAGATTAACTTTGTGCTAAGCAATTTATGCTAAGTTTTCTCTTTTATTGGTAACCAAAGTTATCTGTGCTTCATGAATAGATTATTGGAGATAACATCATGTAATTAACAAGAGATGCAGAAAAGTAAAAGTACAATTTGTGTAAGAATTGTATGAGAGAGAATGTTAATTTCTTAACGAGGAAGGATATTTAAATGGATAAAAGGAAGGCAAAATAGTGCAGTTCTTTGAAAGGATTAAAGTAACCTTATCTCATGTTCTTTCAGAAGGTGGGATTGCCTGAGTGTGTGAAAGTCATGTTCAATGAGCTATTCACAACTATAATGAATTGTAGACACAAGTTTGCATTGCATTTTTTTTCCAAAAGTGATTGATAAGGTGTGAGTTATGCTTTAGCTATATTGAATAATGGAACTTAGCAAAAAGGAAATTGTACAACCTGCAGGCATGTGGTATTGTATAAAAATGTCAGTCTGAGGTGCTGTGAATTATAGTGTGTGGGGGGGAAGAGCGGGCACATTTTCTTTTTTTTTTTCTTTGTCAGAGTAAACTTCACAAAATCAAAGATCTAAGACAATAAAATACCTGTCAGTAGCACTTCAGTGTGCCTTTATCTCCTCCTTTGAATTATTTCTTAAATGTCTGTGATTATGGTTTCTTTAAAAATCCACATAGAACCCTGTTTCCAGTGTAATTTCCTTCTTTTAGACCTCAGTTCTTAAATTCCAAAAAAGATGGTACGTAAGAATTTTCAAAGTAAAATTACACAAGGTGTAAATGAAGTGATAGTCGAACACAATCCTTAAAACCAGGAAAAAGTACAGAGCAAAAAATACTCTCTTGGGTAGTTTAAGAAATATCTTTGCGTTTGGTACGTTGCATTTGGTGTTGAGGCATTGATGTGTTTTCACAGAAGACAAGGCAGAATTGGCAGAGCTGTGTCCCCTTGCAGCCCCCAGAGCCTTGCTCAGAGGCCACTCGAAGAGCTCTCCAGCCTTCCAAAATTATGATTTCTCTTTTGGGTCTTTGAAATAGTCATTAACACCAGGGCTGCAGGTAGTGGTTCAGAAGGAACCACGGGTCTGAAGGGGTTGCAGTTTTATGAAGGGGTATGTGTTGGTTGGTTAAGGACTTCGAGGCCAGGCGGTGACATGACAGGTATGTGTCTGCTTCAGGTCTTGTGCTGTTTACTGGTTCTGTGCTCTTTGTGCAATTTGAACCAAACTAAAAATTCCATTTTAGTAGTCTTTCTTTGCAATTTGGTGCACTTTTAGTGAGTAATCAATATGATAATGATACTAAATGTTCAATATTAATGATAGTATCATTATCATTAATTTAGTATATAATCCAATAACAATGAGAAGGGGAGAAGACTCCTCCAAAAATTTACTGTATGTGCTCTGTTTCTCATACGGACATTTGGTAGCTTAGTCTTTGTAACCATTTCTATATGAACGTGGACCAGCCTTGTGGGATCTTGCTGGAAAGACACACAGATACTTTGTCCTTACCCCCAGTGTCAGAGTTGGCCCTAATGTTGGAAGGAAATGTAGAATCCTGCAGCCTTGGCTCATCATATGAATTTGCAATTCTCTCTTCTGTTAGGTTGAAACCTGTTAACTTGAAAATAGGTATTTTGAAGACTGTTGAGATTTATTGAGTAGGGAAGTTTCCTAAAAGATTTTAAAATGGCAAATCAATAGCTAAATTTATCTTTTGTAGGGAGTTTTAGTTGATACTGGTTGTAATTTGAAACTGTCCAGATAGCAAAACCATGAAAAATGGGAGTAACTACTGTGCATATAAAGATTTATTATGCATCTATGTTACAGTATGCTTATTTTTATCAAAAATAGACTATTATGAAAACTGGCGTTTGCACCTGCTCTTCATTAATTTTTGAAGTTAAATAGTTCTGCGTGGTCTTTTCTACAAAATAGCAGAGGGCGCTTGGGGGTTATTAGAGCACATACTTAGTGCATGTAGAGTTTAACACTAATGGTAAAATAATCCACTCCTAGAATTACAGTTTCACTACTGTTAAGCAAAAAAAACCCAAACCAACCACCAACAAACCCCAAAACAAAACCCTCAAACACGTAAAGTGATGGAAAACTGTTATATTAATTTTTACTATTTTTAGGATAATTAGAATTTGGCACAAGTAGAAGTTGAAATTGTAGTATTAGTGTACTCCTGTTAAACTGAAAAAAAGTAAATATGTAATGGTATTTCAGAATGATAGACAAGTACCTCGTAACTTAGAAAAATAGCCACTGTAGTTTACATACTTTCTTACTAAAAGAAAAGTTTGCTTTTGTCTGGCTGAACCTTAGAATTTTAGTTTCACATGCAGTGTATGAAATTAATCCATCATACAATCAAATTCCTGTTGGAATTGTCCTGAAAGCTCTTTCAGAAGAAAAATCTCAGCAATGTAAAATCTGAAAATGAAGCTTCCCCCTACCCATGTAACTACAGTTTAGGGCAGAGTTTTATTTCACTCTTTAGGGATAGTAGAAGCAAAGTTGGTTTAGAGAAAAAGTGAAGGTCAGTCTTTTTTACGGATGTTAGAATCAAACCAATTTCTCTTTTTTTTTTTTTTTAAGAAGCAAATATTGGTAATTCGTTTTTCAGCAAATAACAAATGTCTTTGCAATTAATTTTGCATGATTGGCCTCTGGTTATCAGCCAAGAAATGTGATCAGTCATATTTTAGTGGTTTTTCAAAATGTCACATACGTAATGTTAAAACCTGTTCAGTGATCAAATAAGTAGGTATTTCTTCCTCAGTTATCTGCATAACATGCAGCTTTACTGTGATGTCATTTATATCAGCTGTACTTCTGTACTTTTTGCCATTTTTGAAACTTTCAGGTTTTAAAAACCCAGCCCTCTTCCATTGTGTGTGGAGTAAGTGCTCTGGCAGGAACGGTGAGGGACAACTTGTGTTTCTTTCAGGTTATAAAAAGGATCTTCATGTTACTTTAAATAAAAAATGTAGAAGGAGCATTGGCTTTAGGATTAGAAAATATTTATTAACCTTTAAAAACTTCTCAGCTTTAAAGTGTAACTGGAACCTTAATTAAAAAGTAAGTGGAAAAAACCACCAGAATTCTTAACTGTCAGGGATCCCAGCCAGATCATTGCTGCTGCCAGTTCTTCAGCTCGGTTGCAAATAACTGATACTTACGCTTTATTAGCCCAGGTTTCAGTAAGTTTCCACATGATTTGTTTTTTGCTGGCTGTTTTACAAATAACAAAAATATACATAGGCATACATTGTGTCTACAGAAAAATAAGGGGAGAATTTTAGAGCTTCCAAAAATAGGAAAAAGCAGGTTGAGATTGCTTTCTCTCCCCAGGTGCGATACGCTCATGCGACTGCGTGCTGTGAATAAGATGCAAGATAAAAACCATCTTGTGTGAAACTGCCCTGATGAACTGGTTTCTCCCCTGCCTCTGTTGCAATGACCTTATGCATTATCCAGTGATAAACTAATAACTTAATAGCTGAATGTCAGTCGGTTTGCTGGGTGCCTCCCTGGAGGCCGTGCGGTTTGCGGTAGCGCTGTGTATTCTTTAGGGTGGCTGTAAGGGCAATGCTTTGAGAAATAGGCTTTTATCACCAAGGCTTCCAAGGTGAGGGAATGCATTTAACCTTACTTAGGAGCTGCTGGAGGTGCTTTCTACGTGCAGTGACGGTAGAGGTGTGTTTTGGGAGTAAAGAGTCAGGATCCTCAAGGTTTGTGTTCAGTTGCTCTTTGGCAACCAGCCAGCGCTGTCCTGCTCCGCACCAGGGAAGGGCAATGCAGTTGGACAGCCTTGTTCAGCTAAACCTGAACGGATTTTGATGGGACAAATAAATGTCACTTTCTCCCTTCCAAATAGCTCCCTCTTCCTCCAGCCGCTGCTGCTTGCGGGTGGCCTGTGAAATTCGAAGTCATTAGTCTCTTCCAAGGTGGGAAGAATATTTTGTGTTGGTAACTGTTCACTTGCAGAAGTGTAGCAGCTCCTACAAACAGTGTGTATGTTCTGATGACTGTCATGCTTGAGTGTAATATAATGTCTTTCCACTAAATGAAATACCCACAGGAGACTGGCTGACTCAGAGCTCTGGCAATGGGATATAGACCCTTTAATCTCTAGGAATGATAAAGCATTTACAGCTGATGGCTGTATAATGACATAAAATAAGTAGTCACAGTATTGCTTCCAAATAAGAGGTCTTAGTATCTCACATACCCCCATTGAGGTGTTTTCAAGAAGTCGCAGATTTAATAATGACTGTGATTTTCAGTGCCTCTCATCTGCTTGTTTGGGCCTTGCCAATCCCAGTTGTATTGTGCTGGAAAAAGGGGGTGACGCAGCTTTGTCTTGTACTTTGGTAGTGAGTAGACTTCAGTTTCCAAGGCAAATATCCATTTTTGCTTTTTGCATCTTTTCCTAAGATGCAGTACAAATAGGAGAGAGTGAGACTGTGCATGCAGTTCAATAGGTAAGTGATAAGCCACTGCAGCTCAGGGGTGTGGTCCTTTGCTGAAGCCCACGTTTCAGTCTAGCAGAGTGTGTTTGGTTGGAAATCAGTTTTGGGAGGCTTGTCTTCAGCAGTGGCAAGTGTTAAGCTTTAAGATAAGCATCAAACCTAGGCAGAATAGATGCCACCACTGATTTCAGGATACGTATAAAGAGGGAAAACAAGGATGTTCGTAGATTATTTTTCATTACTTATTTGATTTATTCACACATAATAAGGAAATGTTTGTTAATGTAATGATTTATGTGAGGCATAGCTTCTTCCAGTTATCAGAGGTTGCCAACATGTTTTGTCAACTTCTGATGTAAAAGAAAAATGGTAATAGTGTGAATTACTCAATTAAGTGTGGCTTCTGCTAAATTCTGAGTTTGGATTAACATCATGCTTTCTGCAATATGTAAAGGCTCACTTTACATTTAAAAAAAAAAACTGGAGGAAAGATGATTTTGCACTCTTTCTTATGCTTTCAGATGCTAAGCTGTGAATAGACAGAAGTGTTACTCTCCTGTTAACTTCTTTTTGAAAGATGATTTCTTTAATTTTCGGGATGCCATAAATTGTCTCCCCCTTCCTTTTTTTAAGTAAAGCTGCTTCGCTTTTGTAGCTTACATTGTACTAAATTGATGGCGAAGAATAGCTCGGTTTAAGAAGATAAATGTCAGGAATGTCTTCTAAAGTAGACATTCAGATTTCTTTGGATTAATGGGAAAGAAGGTCAATAATTGCATGGATTTCAATAAGCTTGAGAAGAAATGGCATTCCTGCGGTGCTAGTGATTATTAAAACATCGTGAATTCATTTCAAGATACTGTAGTCGGGTTTAATATCTCTTCCATTGTGAAAGAATGACTCAGTAAGGGCTGCCAATTTGTACTGATGATGGAAGAGAACTCATAAAGCAATTGTATTTTTAAGAGGAAAAAGTTATAGCAGGCAATAGATGAATTCCTGGATGGTAGTCTTAATCTTAGTTCTGCTTTATTAAATAGGGCCCTCCAGACTTTCAGCAGCATACGCCTGGACCAGTTCCTACCAACTTCTCCCAAGCCCCGAGGCTGCCAATCCAGGACCAGTGGAGAGGGCCACCACCACCTCCACCACCACTCCCTCCTCCACCTCCTCAGGAAAGAGATCCTTTCTTCATAGCAGGTAAGCGTTTGCATTGCCATTTACATGCAAAATCCACTTTATGT
>JAHREE010000143.1:8254641-8304991 GCA_033628505.1 Tringa tobata | reverse complement strand
CTATGATTCTATGATTCAAGGAACATGAACTAGAAAACTAGGCATGACACAAGAAAGGAAGGTCTAGTTGTACTGGTTTCTGTTACCTAGGATGGGCTTTGTACCATAGCTGATGTCTGGCTGAGAAGTGCTCCTTCAGGAGCTCTGGGCCATCTTCACTAAAACTCTGCGTTTAAAAAATTATCCCGGAATCTGGCAACTGAAAAGGGAACCAGGAGATTTTGCTCAAAAACGTGTTTATTGACATCTACAGCATAAAAATGAAGGTCCTTCTCAGAGTATTATACAAATCTAGTCCAGAACCTTGATTTTGCTGTAGCTTTGACACAGAATTTATATTTTTTTCATAATGAACTGGTGGGTGGTTGTCCTAGAAAAACACGTCATGATCTGATCAACTGGGTTTCTGTCACTCCTGGTGAAACTTCAGTGTTGCACGTGCATGGCTAGGATCCTCTGACATCTCTTTGGCCAGTCCTTCTTCATGCCTTAGTTCTCCTCTCAGACAGCTGAGGAGATACTTAAGGTAAGAATTCTGTTAGTACATGGGATTAAATGGAATTAGCTGGGTTTTTTTACAAGACACTTTCTTCTTGCTGTTCTGACTTTTCATAGACCATTAGGCACAGAAGAGAAGATAGTCATCACTTCGTGGCTTGCTGAAGCAGCTTAGCAGTGTCTTTTTATTACAGGTAGAGAACTGCTTCTGCATTTTATTTGGTTATTGATTAGTCTGGGTGCCCTTGTTTGAGGTAAATTCGCCCCATGCAAAAGTTTTAGGCTGGGAAAAATAATTTGCTGCCCAGCACCAGAAGTGTCTTTTTTCTAGTGTGAGTGGGGAATGCTTTGGTTGTTCTACCACTTCTGTAGCTCAATGTAGCTTATTTCTGTGTCCACTCTGAGTCAAAACTAGGTCATTATTATGTCTTAAACCAGTTGTTAATGATGAATTGTCTATTGTTAGAGTAGGGTATTGTAGACTGGCTGGACAGCAGGAGTTTTTTTAAGTACTGTTATTCCTGAATTTTAAAAAAAGGCTTTTAAAGGTCTTGGAAGGCCTTTAAAAAAAAAGTCTCCAGGTGTTTCTCGTTGGCATTTGACAGATTGAAAACAGATCTTCAGCTGTTAGGAAACAGTGCTTGGTCATGTCACTTGGTTGTGGGATATTTGGCAAGTGATTAGGCTTCCTATTCCCAGGTCCCCAGTCTGTCAACTGGCCGTAGCAAAGTGGTAAAGCATTTGGAGCTCCAGTCAAAGAGAAATACCTACTTATTAGGGGTTTGCCTTTAATAGACATTTCTGATAATTGTAGTGAGGAAATACTCGTGTAATAGTAGATGATAGTCTTTTTTGCTCTGCATGGTTTTTGTTTTACTGCTTTTTTCTCTTTGTTACATGGGGACCACAGTTGTCTTTTTTACTATAGTTAGTTGCCATATCAGTAAAATACAAGTTTACATTTGAAAACCTATATAGCTGATGAATAGTAATTTCTCTTGTCGTTGAAGACAAATTTAGTAACCTAAAGGGCGGGGGGGTTTCCCCTCTTACTGTGATACTGTAGAGGTACTCGTTTTTAAAAAGGCTGACTTAAACTGGTAACAGACGAGGGGGTTTCTCCTTTCTTAAAGGAAATCAATTACAAGACATTTTTGGATTGAGATTTCCCTGCAAGACTTAAGCCTTCATCATGTTACAGAGAATTTGAGTTACAGCGCATCTGAGAAAAGATGAAAACATTCTACTTTTCTGTTATTTTCACACAAATCAAGCAGGAGTTTATTTCCTTTAAGTGCTTTATCCGGCATGCGCGTCCCTTTACTATTGGGTGATTTTGAATTAGCTTTATAAAGATTACATGGATGGACACAGCATTGTCGTGGTTAATAGAAACCTGTGCAGTGAGGTCTATGGGCTGCAAGATCACTAACAGCGCCAATGACAGTGAAGTATGGCCTTATCGAAAGGAGAATTCATAAGAGGCTGCCCTGGGACACTGCACCACTGTCCTTCTGTGTATCCTGACAATGTTATCTGTCCTCTCAGTACGGAGTATCAAGTGTCTGTCACGAGTACAGAAATTAATTTAATGTCACCTGAAGACATGCAATTAATCTTTTAGAGGTTTTCATAATACCTTTACAGAAAGAGTTGCCAGTTTGGCGGATTTGGATTTTGGGGTTTAGCAGAAGATAAGGAAAATTAATTTTTCATCAGGGTTAATACAAGCTAGCAGGGCCACAAAGGCTGAGAAAAATGGTTTGGGAATTTGTCAAGTGTTGTCACTCTAGAATAATGCTGCTTAACGTCTGATAGGTGTAATCAAGAGTTGAGATTTCTATAGAGGGGGATTAATCAATTTGCTCACTACAGAATGCAAGTTGGTGATACCATTCCTTCATGGGGTTTAAGAATGAAAATAAGATTTGATCTGTCAAATTGTAAGCAGCTCTGACAGTATCAATAGGCATTTTATCAGTACATTTTAAAGCATTTGTTATAAATAAATTTGTCCTGCTAATGTTGGTGGCAAATAAACTTCATCTTCCTTGTAAAACTGTCATAATGATTATGATAGAGTAGAAAGTTTCAGCTTGCTAAATTCAAGCAATCCCTCATAAAGTACTGCTTTCAGAATTTGTGACAGAATGGTCTTTATGTTTCTCAAAATACAACACTGCCTATATATATATGTGTATAGTGAGAGTCTCACTGTTGAAAAACAGCCTCGATAAATATCAGGGAATCGGTTCTAAAACTCATGGCCATTGAATGGGGTAATTTCTCATTTTTTTAGTCCGGTTTCAGCTCAAACTGTGCAGACTCTTTTACAGTAGAAGTCTGAAAACCATTCACCGTGTAGATCAAATCCATTTGCCTTCATCTTTTGAGTTTTGCTTAATTACACTCAGTATTTGAAATTTACTTCTTGTGGCACTGCTAACAATCTTGCAGTATTTGAAATTTAAAAAATAGTTTTTCTACTTTCCCCTGAACAGAACTCCTGCTTAAAACAAACCATTTTCATTACTCCAGAATTAACCTAATAACGGTGAAGTTTTATTCAAGAAAACTCTTTTCCAGGCTGTGTGTTAGAAAGATAGACCTTCTATAAAACTTGGACATTCAGAGCTTGAAGGTCAGAATGATTTGTAATATAGAAACTAAGCAGTAGACAATAACAGAAAAACATTCTTCCATTTATTGGTTTGCAAAGAATGGAAATTCACTTTTCTGCAGAGGACTTTAGAGGAAATCTGCAATATAAATTCAGAGCTTGTATCCATCTCAGGTCTCTGTGGTGGACTGAGAAGTATTCTATCTGCTGTCAGCACTTTGTGCATCAAATTGTATGAGGCATCCCTGAAAAATGTAGTGTTGCCCTGCACATCCCAAAATGCTTTAGAAAAAAACTTTAGAAAATGTATTTTGACGAGAGAAGACTTAAAATGTTAATACCTCTTTCTCTTGCTATGTGTTTAAATTTGGGGAGGGCGGTGATGTAAGCTAATGAAAAATTAGCAATAGAGAAATTGGCTTTTGGAAAAGCAGAAGCTGATTTCAAAGTAGCTAGAACTGAGACATTTTAAGTAGAAGAGGTGGTAGCAATTTACCTTCTATGATTTAGCTGTCGTTTTGGGCAGCTTCTGCAGTACAACTTCAGTTCACTTACCTGCTTTGCTGTGTGTTTTGATGTACCTTCTGGGTGCCAGCTCATTGTGTACCTTGTGAGTGAAAACAGGAGTCAACGTAGGTGCAGTCATCTTTGCAACCTCTTTTCCTCCAAAATGTTAATGTTCTCAAATGGGTGTGTGACCTGCAAGCCACGTTCAGAGGTTTTACAGCTTAAAGTCCAGATGTTAAAAGCTCTTGACGGGTGTTTTGCTTGACTTAGTTCTCTTTGATGTGCCTGCAGAAGCCACTAATTGTCTTGCACAGAAGAAGTTTAAAGGATGATGTTGGTGGCAGTCACCGGTCCTGCTGCGGAGGTTGTTCATTTGGCTGGGACAGCGCTTGTCCTTGTGCTGGCATATCTTTAACCAGTGAAAAAGGAATTGCTGCTAAAATTTGTTATCTGGGGCTGTGATGTTTTGCTTCCTAGGCACATAGTGACCTAGGAGTCACCTTTGGTTTTCGTTTTCTTAAGAAAACCACCAAATTTTATATTTGGTTGAAGCCAGGGCTACCTGTAACAGGAGACAACGTATTGCTGACTTGCAGGGAGCACCGTTAGCCGCCTGCTTACACACCTCTCCTGAGAAGTGCTGCAGGTTCATCTCTCCTTCCCCTCTTCAAGTCATCTCCTCAAGCAGTAGATGTTCAGAGATGTATAAAGAAAGGCTTTGATCCAGTTGCCCTTTCTTCCTTCATGTTGCGGGAGCAAGCAGACCATGCTCCATCCCCTTTTCTTACCCTATGGACTTTATTGTTTTATATAGGATTTCTTATTTCTGAAATGTATCAATTCATTAAAAAATCTGGAGATATTTTGCCTTTCCAGGAGCATCGTTCTAGCAGTGAAGCCCAAAACTGTCATTTGAGACCCCAGCAGGGAACAAACCCCAACATATTTTTCATCAATGTGAACCAATACTGTGTGCTTGAGCCTCTGACTCAGTTACAGTTGTTTGTTTAGTTTATAGAGTTTTATTTGGTGATAATTGGGCTTGGTAGTTAAATATTGGGTGGTTGTTGGCCATCCTAGCCTTTTATGGGAAATGATTGTTTGCTTTTGAAGTTTCAGTAGTGAGCAAGTTTAGTGTGTTTTGTACCTGAGGGCTTAGCTCTCAGATGCTCTTCCTATGTGCTGGGATCCCATTTTTTGTTAGAAAAGAAATGGTTGCAAATATCCATGGTTGTTTTTCACAGCAGGCAGTTAGCAGAGATTAGATTTTAACTCCTAATTATTGCGTTTAAATTCCTCCTAGAATTTTTTTGTTCCTTTTCGTTTCATCATCTTCCAGCTGCTGTATGGCTGAATAAAAGAAATTATCTGATCAGGGCATACGGTTTATGGTGATGCTGATATTGGAACTAATACTAAAATGAGGAGGATTTAATACTGGTTTCCTGGTAAGGTTTTGTTTATGTGCATGCATTTGGGTTTTTGAGGAGAGGAGGAGAGCTGTTGCTGTTATATTTTTGAGCAGTAATTGAAGAGAGAGACGCTGAAGGGAAAGCTTTCTAATTTCTCACTAGTTACTGCTCTCAAAGGTTTATATACACAATATTCTGTGAAACTACAGAGCCATTCAGTTTAGCAGAGAAAAACCGTAAGTGATTAGAAGTTGAAAAACTAGATGTGGTTTTCTGTTGCTTTGTCGCTTTGGACACTGTGGACAAAAGCCCTTAAGTGGGAAGAGCTTCAGGATTTTTCCCTATGACAGATTGTGCTTTTGAAGCGTAGACAATGCAGGGGGGTGAGGAAGAGCTGATTTGTCTGGGATTTAAGTAGTTGAGTTCTTCAGAAGTTGTTGCCTTCTTGTGCTTGATAATTCAGAGGACTTGATTTTTAGGGGTGTGAATTGTGAACTAAGAAACACAAATGTGAGGCTATCCTACATGTCACCTGTACTGGACTATTTCTCTTCAAATGACAGTGAAGAGACTTAGTAACCAGTCCTCAATAGGTGTTTGTTTGGCTTTTCTTTAAACCCAGTAGAGAGATAACAATTTATATTCTCAATCAAGATAATCTCACTCTTAAGACATAAACCTGTTCCTTTGGCAGCCTTGTATTTTTTCTCCTTATCTGCAAGAAACGTGCCAGTTAATATGGAGCCCTCTGGTTCGTGACATATGTTACAGATTGCAGAGGAGTTTTGTCTTGTGAATATTTAAGGAAAGGGAAAAAACCCTGTGTCAATAAAGATGCTTTCATAATATTATTTTTTCCTTTAGACATGCCTTCCATTTGAGAGCTTTTGCAGAGTTACTCGAGATTTGAGTTCTAAAGTTGGAGTCCAGTCAAAGTATAGATACTGCTGTTGAAACCATGCAATAGTATAATGTATTTTATAGATGTAAAAGTACTTGATCTTTGTCGGGCTCTGCTGTCTCTTGCTCCAGGGGATGTTTTTCAGTGATTGATCTAATCTGGACAGTGGGACACAAATTCAGGAATCACCTGTCTGTTTGTAGAAAAAAAAACCTGAGCTATTTGGGTAGAGACAGTGGAAAGGATTAATTTCTCTCCAGGTGCTTTCAGCTTATGTTTTTACTGTGCTTGATTGCACTGAGAGATGTACTGGAAAGAGCTATATTGGAGGAGACAGGCACTGAGGTGGTGTTCTGTTGTGCTTGTGATTATGAATATCTATAATATATAAAAAATCTATAAATATCTATGATATATATCTATAATAATTATAAAATAAACAAACAAGCCTTAGGGAAGAGCTGTTCCAAGTATGGATGGTGTTTGAGGAAGGGAGAATTTTTTAAAAGGCTGCTGATGTAGAAGTTGGTGGAATAAGTATGCGCTTCAAAATAAATACCATTTTTTAACTAGAGAGAGGTTGGAGTTTTAAAAGATGAGCAGTGTATTTGCCTGGTTCTTCCAGCTTTCACAGTTCTTTGCTTCTTCTGCAATGTGTATGTCTCTCTTAAAAAAAAAAATAAAATTAAAAATTAGTGCACACCATAGTTCACATGTAACCCTGGAAGAAAGAACAATTTGCAAGGAGAAGTGAAAACGCCTTGCCTCTCTGTGTATGAAAAGGCATTATTGAACGTTGTAATTATAGCAAAGGCTGAATGAGGTAAACTATACTTCAGATACTGTGGATTTATTTGAGGCTGAAGCAGCATTTCCAGGCTGATCCATGGCCACCGGGTTTGCTTCAGCAGGGAAAGCCGCTGGGCGTCGTGTGGGCGCCGAGCGAGCTGGATGTGGCAGGAGGCTGCTGAGGGCGAGGGTTTGCAGTGCCCGGACACTGAGCCGCCTGTTGTGTTGTTGATTTCAGCAGGGGGGAGAGGATGCTGGCTTTTTTCACCCAGAGGGCCAGCCCCAGCGGCCTCAACAACCCCCGGAGCCGAAACAGCAGCCAGTGCGGAAGGTCACATTGACAAAGGGAATGCAGCAGCAGCACCAACAGCAGCAGCAGCAGGCACAGATCCATTCACCAGCTCCTCAAGGAGTCAAAAACATCCAGGGAATCCATCAACCTAAAAAGGTGATTATTTTTTTGTTAGATGCGTCTTGCTGCTAGAAGTTTTACTGTCTAGCTGTCTTGCTCTATTAATAACGAGCGTTCTGTTTGCCAATTGTTAGCGCGTGACCCGGGAGATGCATAATTGCGTATAAAGCTTTTAATTTAGAGAGGTCTGTTTGTACCCAGCACAGACTGGAGATGCCTGCAGGTTGTCTCATCTGCTGACTTTCCGGCCAGCACAGCTCTCCCTGGGGGAAACGCCTGCGTCCCAAGATAGCTTCTGTGGGAGATGGTATCCAACATACTTTTTGGTTTTAAAACCAAGAGTTTTTTCTGAAGGTGTGCCTAAGCTTTTATTGCGGCTGTTTCCTGCGTACGTAGGAGCACACAGCAGCTGTTTCAGGATGCTCTTTGGTCGATCCTCAAAGTTGATGTCACTCAAAATGGTTGGTGATCTTGTAACTGGATTTGTGCACTGGGAGGAGGCAGGAGAGGATTCTGGTGGCACTGGCGTGCGCCTTCTCTGCATTTGCAAACTGGCTGAAAACTCCCTGAAAACAGCTGGTATTTTGGCTCTTAAGTTATATCTTGGTTTTGAACTGTTGGCCATAATCTTCCTGCTTCATGCAAGGATTAATTTTCCTTGCTGATGCGGAGGGGTGTGAAATGTCGTTACCCTCCCTAGGCTTTCCAAGTAGGAATCGAGAAACTGTGTTGAGTGTTAACTCAATGTTAAGTGTTAATTCTGTTTAATGTTTGTTACTCTGTTTCATTGTTATTTTTCCTCTCTCTGACTGGTCAATCTTTAATTGAAATGATAATTTAATGATAATTTAATAATTCATGAAATCCACATGTTTGCTGCTCCAGAGGATACTGTGGTACCAGATCCTACAGGATTTGGAGGAAAGGAACTTGGAAAAAAAATGTTTTAAAGTTAGTTGCCGTATACGAGTATTCCATCCTGATACCAGCCCAAGAGTTGGTAGCAATAGAGACTGGAGACCAGTTTGCTGGTCTTGTGGGTATATTAAATTTACCCATGGGTTGAGAAAAGGGAGTGGAATCAGTGATTGGTTTTTATTTTGGCCAGACTCACAATATGGGAGCTGAACGCGTGCTGCTAACGTGAGCAGTGTTCAAAACTAGGTTTTATATTTTGGTCTGAGACCCTCCATTGCTTGGTTGTGCTAATGCTGAGACTTTTAACCTCTATGCAAAATATATATATAAAAAACCCAATGTATAGCTCAGTATCCTAAAAAAAGGTTTGCATAAGCAGTGAGTGAATATGTTAATAAGTAGCCTTTCAAATCAGCAAACGGCAACAAGCTGTTTTAAATCAAGGCGTACTTTAACCGAGTCTTTAAGTAAATCGCCAACTTTTATATCGTCTGTCAGACGTGGCCAGCAGAAGCACTAGGTAAGTAAATCAAAATACTGTTACTTTTGTTGTTGGCAGGTCATTATGCACGGGAGAGGCAGAGGAGTAGCAGGCCAGATGGGCCGAGGACGCTTGATGCCAAATAAACAGAACCTGCGAGTGGTGGAGTGCAAACCTCAGCCCTGTATCGTGTCAGTTGAAGGGCTTTCTTCATCAACTACTGATGTCCAACTGAAAAACCTGCTGATGTCAGTGGGACCCATTCAGGTAGGTCAACCTCGCTTTATCATTTTTGTGCCAAAAGGCTTTCATTCCGGAAAGCTCAATTAATTCCCTGACACTAAATACAATGTGTGTTTATTGGTAATTTATGTTTGAAGGCACCTCCACCCACACACGCTACACCTGGTAGCAAACACAAGCACGTGATGATATTGCGGCACGGGAGGTACGGTAGGATTTTGCTAACCATCACATTCCTGCTGCAAAAGTCTCCTTCATTTGGGAGTTCTTGTACTATCTGTGTTAATTTTCTTAGACGATATAAGCATGTGGGTTCTATGATGTTGTTTAAGCCAAATGATCGTATCAAAGCAAATATGTTTTAGCTGCTGTCCTTCTTTTTATTGTTGACTTGCTCCTACCCTCTTTGTTTAATATTTACCCGTTCCTGTCATTGCAGTCCTGGGGTAGGAGCACTTAATCTCCACTAGGTACTGCTCATCTTGTACCACGTAGCACCATCTACTTTTTCAGATGAAAACGCAGCTTCCTTTGAAGGATTTTCTTCATCATTTTTTTTTTTTTAGAAAGTTCCCTTTAGGAAGGTGCCTGTGAGAGAGGTTTTAACACACACACACACACACACACTGTGAAGCTTCTGTTTGTAAACTGCCCTACAGAACTGATACATCAGTAAAAGTGACTTTAGGAAAACAGGTTTTCCAAGAAGTGAAGAGCTTAGGACACCCCATCTGACTTACTGTTAATACATTTGAAAGTATCAGTCAATGAATATTGAAACATACAGATGAGAATTTTTTTCCCTTGATTTTTTTTTCACTTTTGGGTGCTCCTTTTGACAGGATCAGCATTTTCAGACAGATGCAATGCATGAATTGGAGCTATGCTGTGAGACTTCTTTATTAGTGGGATCATCTCTCTGTTGCAAAATACACTGCTCTCCTAAAGATGTACACTCTGCCTCACTTCTTCCCAATTCAGTAAATGGAATAATGCTGAATTATTTACGTCGTCAATTCAGTGAGGTTTAATTTGTTTGTGAAAGCAAAAATATTCTCACAAAATACTTTGTCCCTTCATGTTCTGTAGTACTCTAGGAAATTATTCATACAGTTCCAAAGCACATTTATTCAGTGTTTACTTGCTAAATCTTGCATGAGAATATTAGAAGGAGATTAATAGAAAACCTGCTAGGAAATACTCACAATTGAGAGAAGTTATTGAGGATGTGCTAAAAAATTTATTCGGTACTTGCTGTTTCATAGCAGACTCCAAACTCTGGTCTCTCAACTCAATGTCACAGACCAATTTAGAAGGATGTACTTACAGGAAAAAAATGACAACTAATTTTCCAGTGGGATTTGATACATCCTTATGCCCTACAGAACTTGTATTCTTGCAGCAGCATCAGCTGTACCTTTGCAAATTATGGTTTCTAAATATTCATCTGTTTTCACCTCATCAGAGATCAAGAAGTAGTACTTGAAAGAGATGCGTGAATTTAGTTAGTGATGAAGAAGGCTTTTGTGCAAATTCTGCCCTTGAATTTCAAGTCTGACTTGTAGAAAGCCAGAAATTTCCTGGCCTGTTTTAGACTGAACAATATTTCACAAGTGAGGATAGTGAGATATGTGGGGGTGAAGTGAGCCTTTTGTATGAAGAGTATGAGACTGCGGCCACCATATGCAATATTTGGTACTGCAGGAGGCTGTGACAGAGGAGGGATGCTCTGCTTGTTTCTTTTCTCATTCTTCCTTGAAAACTCATTTCCTATCAGTGACTTCCAATGAGGAGAGCAGAAATGAGCCACTGAAAGAGAGCCGAGTAGTGAATGGAAGGGTTCCTTGCCAGGTGGGCTTTTGGGGGTTTCATGCGTGAGGACAATAACTCAGAGGCAGGGACAGGTCATGGCCATGACCAGAGCAAAGAGATCTTGGGTAGTGCAGAGCTCTGATCTTCTAAGATGAAGCGTTGCAGCTTGATGAACTGAAATAGAAGGGATCTGGGGAGATGGCTGCTGTGAGCAAACAGCAGGTGAGAAATTCTAGCTGCTTTTTTGGAAATTAAGCAAGGTGCCTAGGTTTTTAGCTGATTCAGATGGAGTACAAGAGACAGTGGGAGGAGGGAAAGGTGAGTCTTTAAGATGTAGTATGTCCTCTCTATAGCTGTTGACTATATTCAGCAAAACTTTCCTTAATGAGCTGAACTCTGAGACATCAGTTTTTTGAATTTTATTTATCACGGAGGGTAGAGGATGTGTGTCAAACTCATGCTTGTTTTTTGCAATTATAAAAGACCTTTCAAATCAGAATCAGAACTTAAGTTTTTTTTCTTGCCTGGTTGGTGTCTTGAAATGACACGTGCCAGTTATCCAATACCAAATCCCTGGTTTAAG
Source organism: Tringa tobata (assembly GCA_033628505.1). Lineage (NCBI taxonomy): Eukaryota > Metazoa > Chordata > Aves > Charadriiformes > Scolopacidae > Tringa > Tringa tobata. The sequence continues at coordinate 8,293,815 of JAHREE010000143.1, read as the reverse complement.
GTAAAGATTCCCAAACTGTAGGACGTACGCCTCTAATGGTACACAAGCATCTTGCTTCAAAGCGACATGCGAACCCAGCTCCTACGTCTGAATATTGCCTCTTGTGTATCAGTTTCTGCTGCAGTCCAGGCATGAAGGTAGGAATGGCTGCACTCAACAGTAGCTCCAGAGAAGGAAAAGAAATACTCCCAGGGATCTCTCTGCCCTTTGACAACAAGAAGAGATTGCGAGCACTTATCCCACCTGGTAAAGGACCTCTGCTTAATCTGCAGCTTCTGTACTGGTGTATCTGTAGAGCAATAGATTCCACACCAGCTCCTGTTTTCAAATACGTAGTTTGGCTCCTGATTTTGTTGCAGTTTATCCTGCATGTGTCATCTCAGGAAGAGGATCTTTCCTGGCCTAACAAAGTTTTAATGTATTTATGGGAAAAGTCTGTGCCAATTGAGCAAGTGGGGAGGAAGAGAATACTTTATTTTTCTGGGTACAAAAGGGTTGGATTTTTATTTTTAGCCTTTTCATGTGAGTATCATTATCAAGATACAGGTACGTTGCACAAATTTTGGGAAGTTGAAAACTTCCCTCAATGTGTGATGTTCAGCACTCCTAGCTTTGCCATCAGCTTTCATTGAGGTGATTGTTCTCTGAGTCAGGGTTTGGGGACAGCTGGGCATGCGTAAGAGAAGATGAAGGAGACTTTTACAGTTGAAGTTGGAAATTCAGCATTTTTTCCCTTCTCTGCTTTGGAAAGGGAGAAAATTATCTTTTCCTGTGTATGAACTTTGAAATACCCTCTATTGCCTAATCACTGAAGGTTCATTAATTCTCATTCTTGTTTCATGAAAGCTGCTCTCTTATTAACATAGGAGAAAAAATACCATTAAGATTCTGAAGATAGCGAGTACAAGAAAATCTTTAGGGCTCCAGGAACAGCCCCTTAGTCATAGCTGCATTTTACAACTCAAACATTATTAAAGTAGCAGGAAAAGTACTTCCTTTCAACATATGGTTTGCTTTCAGACTTTCTGGAGAAGATAAGCTTTCAGATATAAATAATGTACCCGCAGTAAAATCTGAGTGCTGAATCTAAAATAATTGCCTACTATAAATAAAATTACACATTCCGAAGTGTTGGAAAGTACAGAAGATTCCTGAGCACACCACCAAACTACAGCCTCCCGGGGACCGCGCTGGAGCAGTGACATTCCGTACACATCCATCCAGAGCCACTTGCCAAAGTAGATTACTAATAAGTTGCAAAGGTCATGAAAAACCCAGTGCATTTTTTTGGTGCTCCTGAGCCTGGGTTTAATGTTTATACTCTCTAAAGAGACTTGTGTTCAGCTAGTTATTGTCACCTTCAGATTATTATTATTTTTTTTTGGATGATGGCAGGTAGATGGGAGCATTTGCTACATCTCCAGATAATTTGAATACTGAGTGATCGTTCTGTGGAGGTTGTTCCATCATCATCTTCAGTCATGTTTTCATGCATCAGATGGTTGCAAATATATAACATCAGTGCAAAATCTCAGTATTGCTTTGTGAAGGCTTAAGATCATAAATTCTGATGTTAAAAAAAAAAAGAAAACAATCTCGAAAAACTCCACTGTTGCATAACAGAGGTGACAAGAATGCTGCAGTTATAGGTGTATTTTGAGTATTTTTACAAATACACATTTTACTCTGATAAGGCAATCCTTTCTTTTCTGGTCTCAGAAGGGAAGACCAATTGCCACGTTGATGTGCTTCTCTTTGCTTTCTTAGAGTGACAGTGCTACCTAGTGCTCAGTCAGGGTAAAGGCAGCTGTCTGCACTGACACTGTATTCAGAACCAATTGCTTTATTTTTAGTTTAAAGGTTTGTCAGTGGAACGATGAGCGTGCCCAGAACCTGAGTGCTCTGCCAGGGTCAGCAGGGCAGTTCCCTGTGTGACACAGCACCCGAGGCGTGCAAGGCTGTGTGGTCTTCCTACCTGTATAAACAGCTTCAGCCAAGAGTTTTTGCCAGCTCCACCGACTGTGGGAGAAGACATGGGCAGTCCTGCTCCATCCTTGGAAGAAGAGCAGCTCCATATTAAGCCTGTCCAGTTCAGCCCTACTTGTAGGGCAGTATGTGAGCCAGAGGTGCCCATCTCCGTGATAGGAGAAGATCCTTCCTTCTCATCTCATCTTGCACATGGAGATGGAAAACTGAGTGCTTGTAAAGGCAGAAACTAGGAAGTCAAAGGTGGCAGAAAAGCAGGAAGGAGGGACAGAAGGTGGAAGAGATCAGTTGCAACAGCTGAGGATGAAATAAATACATTCTGTCCATTCCTCTGTGCCTGTTGGTGATGGCTGGGAAGTGTCGCTCCCAGGGAAGATGCTTCAGGTGTCAGGAGACTGTGACGATAATAAAAATCTGTCTGCATTTACAGATGGGAGGGAAGAATAAATAGAATCCAATCTTTCTTTTTAGAAAACGCCTGCCGTGCTGGTATGTGACTTGTTGCAGAGCAGATTGGATCACACACTGGAGATGATGTTGGTTAGGAAAGTTTACACTTTCTTTTTGCATAGACCCCTTATTAGCAGCTTTGTGTGGACTGTCACTCCTAGTCCCAAACTCACCGATGAACTGAATGCACAGTCTGTAGGTAATCCATTTACTTCAGTGAAAGAAATGGAGTAAAGAAGGAAACTTTTATTTCCTGTGTGTCTTCTGTAATTGAAATGAGCGCTTGCTCCAGTCTCAGTCCTACCTCTTGGTTTCTACCTCCCAGTGCTCTGTTACCTCCTTTTTAATGTCTTCATTCTGTGTAACCTCTAAGAGTTTTCGGTGTCAAAGATGTTTGCTTTCTGCAAGAGATCTCTTACTTTCTGCTCATGGATGTCCCACTGCTCGTCCCAAGGCTTTGTTTTGCAGTGAACTAGAGATTATTGTGCTGCTGTCATCATACAGGCTATTTTAGTATTATTTTCACTGATATTATAAAAGTATAGATTTCATGACAGAGCATGCGTAAAGGAGAAATGTGAGGGCAGTGCAGGTCTGCAGGCCTAAATAAATGTCTGCAGAGGGAATGATCCTTTTATAATATTCATGCTTTAGTCACTGGTAATAGCTCAGTTGCAGAAAAAAGTAGAGCTTCTGACGTTTGGGTTTTTTTTGATTGTTGAATTATATAGTAGGTTTTAAAACAGTTGTAGGGAGACTCTCAATCTAAAGCATGAGTGATCATGAAATATTGATTGGTTTTGTTGCATTTTCCATTGAACACAAGATCTGCATCCTCCCACGGCAGTGCCTAAGGAAGCAGAAAAAAAAGATAATAAAAATCAGTATGAACTCGATGCTGCCTAAATCCTTTTCATACAAAATACTTCTTCTCAGCCTAACATGGGGTGTGTGTGTGTGTGTATTTAATTATTTTTAATGCTGGGAATATGTCAGAACATAATCTCTGTTCTCCAGAGTCAAATGGGAACATGCCCAGAATACCTCTGATCTCAGGTTTGTCTCGGGAAGTGCTATACAGTATATCCATACGCCTGAATCTGTAAAGTAACCAGTCATTTGAAATCCCTTGGAAGTTATTGTGTGTATTGTCAATCCTTTACACCTGAGTGGATCCGGGAAGGGGTTTTCATCCTCTGGTGAACGTCTGACTAGGTCAACTTAAAGAGAAGATGTGAATGAAGTTGTTTTCTGAGAGCTGTGACGTTTGGAAGGATTGTGATGTTTCAGTTTAGGAATTCACGATAGAAGGAGATTCTGGTGGAGCACAGAGTGGCAACAGAGAAATCTCCTGTGGAGGAAATGTGAGTGTCCCCTTGTTAAATGGGAAGTCAAGTGGCTCTCAATAGAACCAGCCTATCTCCATAGGCAGTGCTGTGTGGCTGGCTGTTCCCTGCCTCCCCTGGTTGGCCTTTGGCATCCTGCAAATCAGTTGGTAACAGAGTAGTACTAAATTCAGATCAAATTCCTAATGAGGCATGATACTTTGGGGAAGATAGACTCATATTTTTATCATTATAACGGAGATCATAAGACTAAGGAGTACTTTAGTATTATGTGTTCTTTGAAAAGGGGAGAACAGCTGTCATTAGTACTACATGAAGACCTGTCTGATGCTCTTAGCTTCTTTGTGATATTACTTCAGGTCTAAAACCCACACATTGAGTTACTTTTTAAAATGTCATTAATCTGTGGTACTGATTGTATCTAAGCATTATTGAAAAAAGGATTTAATATAGATTCAGATGAGTCTGCCTCTAACAGTAGGGTATTACTCAAGCCTTAAAGTCTAAACCAGTTTATACTGGTTTTTATAAGGAAAAAAAAACCCCAACAACTTTCCACCAATAGTATGCAAAACAATTGTATTGCGGCACTTGAGTGTCAGCCGTAGCACGAGCTGTTGAGGACTTGAACCTGGAACAGGTCACTGGCACGGTTCCCTGTGGCAAACCTGGGGGTATTTTGGGGAATGCGGTGTTGCAGGAGGGCTAGCATTTCTCACAAAGGACTGATATTTTTGCTTAGACTGTCTGTTGGTTTATTTGGATTTTTTTAGTTCAAATGATGGACAAAACCTTTTCTGAGCAAATTAGAATTTTTTAAATCTTACCCATATTAAATGTTGTCAAGCAAAAATATTTGCTTCAGGATTAAAAGTTGTTGTGCTTCCTCCTAATTATCACACACTGAGGATTTATTTTATTTTATTTTCCTCTCAGATCTGTATTTTTTCCCACTTTCCTTTGGCAGTGATCTTCCCAGCCTCTTGCTGTTATAGCTAGCTCTTGCTTCAAGGCTTCTTGTGTGGTGATTTGTAGGAAAGACATCCATAATTTCATGATTCAAGCAGAAGGTTTAACAGCCAGTGAGGTTGCTAGGCCAAAAATTAGACTTAATTGCTTCCTTTAAAACCATGTAGTTTCTGGTCATAATATTAGATATTAACTAAAAAAAACCACCTCAACTCTGAACATGTAGTAATTGCAAATAATTGTTATTAACTTCAGAAGTAAACAAGGTCAATAGCTAAAAATGTACAAATACTAGATGAGTTGATTTGGTTGTACAGAGAATCATGCAAGAGCTTGTAACATGTAACTGCAGTAGTTGAGAAGACCCCCAGCTCTTAAAAGTCTCTTGTTTCTAAAACTTACTTAATGGCTGTGATTAATTCTTAGCCTTCAAAACTTAGTCCTTAGTGATAGGACTTACTTTGTCCTTTTAGCCAGAAAAGTGGTGTCAAGAGAATGTGTATTAGATACAGTTCTATAAATGATAATAAAGTGACATGAGTCAAGGAGGAGAACACTGACTTGAGCACCTCCTTCACCCACTCCAGCAGATAACCTCCAAGGTCTTTCACTGGTGGTTTGTGCAGCATGGCCATATTCTCATTGGTAAAATGTGATTAACCTTGTCAAGAGCTTTCTCATTTACAACAAAAAGCCCAAAAAACCAAAAACCAAACAAACAAAAAAACAAAACAAAAAAAAACCCAACCAAAAAAACCCAACCAAACAAAAAACAAACCAAAACAAGCCAAAATCATCTGCCAAGTGTTTTGCTTTTTAAAGATAAATCTCATTCCTACCAGCTCAGAAACTAAGAAGTTGCAGTGACTTAGCTAAACCTTTCCCTCCTGGCAGCTTTCCAAAAGCCATACAGTGCAAGTAACCCACTGAAGCCCATCAGGTTTGCTGAATCATTTAACTTTTCCTCAGCTTTCACTTAGAAATCACAAGAGTGAGGGAAGTATTAGACTTCTGTGACTTTGTTGGCAAGGGGGAAGTTTCCTGTCAATTACAAGAAGGTCCAAGGTAGCTACTGCCAAAACTAATAACTTCAAAATCCCAGATAGGTAAGTTACAGAAAGAGCCTAGAGCTGAATTGTCAAGCTTGAATGCAAAGCAATATGACTATCAGGCACCATGGCTCTTATTAAATAAGCATCTTATCAACAAGGGTCTTACCTGTTCAAAGAAGATATAAATAGGCAGTTCTAATAGCGAATTTCATCTAGGTGTTTGATGTCTTGCTTAAAATGCTGCATTAGATCGAATGAACAGGGAAGACATCAGTTGTATTAAGACTTCATTCACTGAGAGATCTCCAAGTATGTCACCCTTAAAACGTATCAGCTAGTGGGGTTGTGCATAGTTTCCCAAGGAGTAGTTGTTAGTGTAAAGATATGTAGTATGTGTTTTAACAGTCTAGATGATGATACAGAGTTTTTTTCAGGTGAAACTTAAAATCCTGGAGACTGGTCATCAGAGTGCTGGAGTCATTCAAATGTGAGGGGATGCTGCTGCATGCCTGGAGAGATGCAGGAGCAGAGAATTACACTTATATGTAACCACCAGGAGGTTATAATGAAATCTAGAAAAGTTTTAATGTTCCTAGATATGTATGTGTGTGTACATATATATATAAAGCTCAGTATAAAACTGGATTGGCTTTATGTAGGAACTTAGCACAGAAGAAATATTAGGATTTCTTTAATTTTGCATCCAAAGCCAAAAGAACAAATGGGAACTGGATGCTGTATCAGAACAGTGTCTGAATCAGAATTCTGTCTTGACCATGCTGCAGTGTAGGCCATTAAACATCCAAAACCTGCTGTGAGATACTGGAATCACAGGACCGCTCTCCTGGATCATCTTGGCATTGCCTGGACTTTTCCTGCTGCAACAGGGAGGAAGGACATGAGTTCTCCGAAGCCCTGGCTGAGCCATGCTGTAGTTTTAGAGACCTCAATACCACACAGGGCTTTTTTGATAGCTATAGCATTGTGAAATGCCACTCTCATGGTATGTGAAGCACATATCCCATGGACTTGTCTGGGCAGATGGTTCCATGGTTTCCCATTACTAGGAGGACTTGGAAGGGGTGACTTAAGCCATCTCATCCAGGGTCATGTGGTTGTTAGTGTCTGTTAAAAGCTAGCCACTTGTTTTTGTTAAAATAGTCTGAGGATATACAGTCTAGGGACCAAAACCTATCACTTTTTTCCTGTTTCTGTCCTGTTTAATTTGTGGAAGGCCCCAATCCTCTAACATACATGAAGTGAATGACTCCAGGTGCTTGTGTGTGAAGTTGAGCTCTGCCCAGTTGAATGTTTCAGTTGGTGAGAGTTGGGCTGCAGGGTTTGGTGCATCTGTATGGATCGAATTGAAGAGCTGTCTCCTTTGCTTAATGAGTGATGGTCTGGCTTTTCCAGTTAGTTCAGTTGCTTAATGCTCAAACACTTTCAGCTGCGTCCCCGACTGCAGTCTCAGAAGTCTCTTTCCATTCCCTGGACACCAATAAGTGTTTCTGAGAAAAGAAATATGACAAAATTTCAATGAGTTTGATGCAAAATTAATTTAAAGGGAACTTCTAAGTGAATACTAAACATATACTTTGGCTTTTTGTCTCTGCAGAGTTTACAGATGCTTCCTCAACAACGGAAAGCCATAGCAAAATTTAAGGAGCCAGCACATGCTTTAGCATTTCAACAGAAATTCCACAGGTAAATAATTAAGCTCTGCTGCCGCCTCGGTTCCTTGCCTCCCTGCAAAGATTAAATCAGTCTCCTCTGCTCAATGTTTCTCTTAAGCCAATCAAGCATCCATTTATTAGTGACCTTCACAGAACCTCCTTGTCTCTTCCCCACCCCTAGAATCGGTTTGAGTACCAGGTTTATATTTCTTTTAACTTTTAACAGGCACATGATAGATCTGTCCCACATAAACGTGGCACTGATAGTTGAGTGATATCTGCTGAGAGAAACCCCGGCACTAACAGAAGCGCCCTGTGGAGCTGCACAAGAGGCAGTGGCAAAACCATCGGGTTCTGAAACCTTTCAGCTTAGTCTTTAATTGCTGTGTTGAACTACAGAGAGCAGCAAGATGTCCTCCAGAAGAGCTGAACTTGAGAGGATCTGCAAAGGTGGAATTTCTGTTCGGTTTGTTCACGTTCTGTTGTAACCACGTGGAACTCCAGAATTCTTTTCAAAATGCTTTCAGTGCATGTAGACACTGTTCTTCGAGATCCTACTGTGTGACCACAGTGACTTGAGAGAGAACGTTTACATCGAAAGATTTAAAAACTTTCTTCATAGCAAAGAATATTTGATAATGGTTGCTCTTATCTTCAGTGCGAGGTATTTGAATGGAAACTCACTTTTCTAAACAAAAACACATTAGTTCCGTTGTATATCGGAGAGCACAGAAGGTTTTCTTGCCTAGATTTAAACGTGGTCTACTTCATCGAATAGCAGTACGCTGAGAAGCTTTGGAGGTGACACTGGAAAATTGTAGTTTCGATCTTTGTAAATATGTTAAGTCTGTCTTTGCCTTTTTCTATTCCAACACAGACTTCCATCTTCTCCTTCCAGCTCCACTTATTCCATAAAGCTCTGCGTAGGAATAACATTGCTGTATTTTCCCTTGGTTTTTAAAAGCAAGAATCTTTGCCCTTCAGTAGCATCGTGGGGTAGTGAACTCCCAAGTTGTAACTAGGTTGTTTTAAATGACGTTGCCAGATACAAGGAAAAAGAAATATTTAGTGGCTCACTTCAAAAATGTTACATAGGAAGAGTGGTGCATTCCTAATAGTTCTTTTGGGCTAGTGCTTCATGATTGCCATGTGCTTTCTTTTGATTAGATTTTTTTTCTTTGAGGTTTATTTTGTGACTAATGCTGAATCATAAGAAACCCATAACTGAAAGGACTTGGTTTGATCTGTTGTTCCCAATAAATACAGGACTATAAGGACATTGTGAATCTGCTGGTGAACGTAGCAGTTCCCCAAAATTACATGCAAACATTAAGGAGCTTATATTTTATTCAAAGTAAAATCCATAATAATTCCTTTTGGTTAGAACCATCTAGATGGTGTTGCCAAAGGAACAGTTTTTTTCAGTTACTTCTGAATAAACTTATTAAAATGTCATCTTTATATTGATTCCAGTTTTTATGAACACTTCCTTAGTTTTTAGACTGTGAGCTTTTGCTTCGTCCTTTATTTTAGAAATACTCTTAAGCACTCCATCCACTATTTGAAGGGAGGGGGACGGGACGGATGGACACTTACAGAAACCTTATAGGTTTGTTACCTGACTGACCACAGAAGAACACTGTTGGTATGTAATGAAACAGCTGTGAATGAGGTCCAAAATAGGCATGTCAGGTGTGGAAGGATGAACTAAGCAAGTTTATAGTAACATAGATTTATTTTTTTTTATTTTTAGTTTTTTAAAGATTAATGGTAACCAAGTCACAAAGACCTAATTGGCTTTCTTACGCTTTTGGTCCAGAATTTCAATTACGTAAGAGTTACTAAAAATAATGATTCAATAGGTAAAACTGTTCTTTGTTCACTGAAATAATGCAGAATAACGTGGTTTTGCGCTGAGGAAAAAATTGAAAGAATAGTCCAAGCCCATTTACAACTTAGCGATGAGACGCAGTAACAACATTTTTGCACGGACGTGAGTTTTACACTCATCTGTAGTTTCCCTGTTTATGGATAATCCTTAAATAACATCCAGCACAAATGCTCCACGTAAAGTGCTCTTAGTGCTTCAGGGTGGGCCCAAGCCCGGGACAGAGAATGAGCCACAGGTAGGGAGTGCCCGGTGGGAGCCGACCCTGAAGACTCGTGCGAGGTGATGTGCCCCGTGCTGTTGAACTCCTCGCACCGTGAGCACTAGGATCCCTACGCTGCCTCCTCAGGTTATGCCATTTTCAGTTTTTAAGAAATAAATGCTTATCTTTTTAAACGAGTCATTAAACAGTTGTTCATCCGACTGTTAGGGAGCAGCTCCTCTGTGGTGAGAAGGATGAGAAGACATCTCGGAGAGGAGCGACAGTAGTGCGTGTCTGGGGACCTGGGTTAGATGCAGAGAGCAGACAGGCCAGCAGCTGAGTTCAGCAGTAGGAACATCTGCAGTTGATCAGCTGTCCTGTCAGAAGCAAACGTTATTGGGGTTAGAGGGTTTCTTGGAGCCTGAGAATATGGGTTTGATTCAAAAGTCAAAGAAGTTTGTAGAAACGCTCCTGCTTTGGGTTTTGAATCCATCCCAAAGAGGCTGAGGTTCAGCCAACTTCAGTTTTAAGAATTTTTATTCAGTTGGTGTTTTTTATTTAAAAAAAAAAAGTTATTTTGAGACAAATGTGTGGCTTTGGAATACAGACATGAAATCGCCTCAAATCTATTTAAATATAGGAGGCAACAGAAGCAATGCCTGTTTAATGACTAGACCCTTCCTCTTCAAAGGCGGTTGCAGTAGATTATTGCTTGTGCGTAGACAGAGGATGGGCAGATTGCTGGTGATTTTAGCTGCTCATTGCAGTGCCTGGGTATCTGACTATATGTAAACATACTCTATATATATGTATGTATGTCTATATGCATTTTATTATACACATACATACATACTTGCACCCTGTATTGTCACCGTATCTCTCTAATATCTTTAATAACTCAGTAGCAAACGTAGCGATTAGGTGAGTCATTTGTTCGGATGTTTTGTGTTTTGTTAGTTCTCAAATCCCAACTTAAAAGTGGATCTCTTGGCAACGATCAGTTTGAACAATACAGCTCTTCTAGATCCATGTGTTGTCTCCTCCCAAAAAACCACAAAGGAAGTAGAGGTAAAGCTAGACGGACGGGTTCTTGCCATGTTCTCTTTCAGCACATAGTTAAATCTGAGCATCTTAAGTTAACTTTCTTGGAAGATCTGTTGCAACCATTATCTTGTTCTTTCTTTATCATGCATTCAAAATACAATGCAAAATGCAAAAAAAAAGAAAAAAGGCATTTAATGTAGTATGTAAATAATTGACCTTTTAAAATTAAAATGTTACTCGAAGTGCTTACAGTCAACCACATCTTAGCTATTTGTTAGTTTTTTTTGTGTTGTCTTATCTAAGTTTAATGGATACAGTTCCATAAATGTTGATGTGTTTTTGTGTATATCTTCAAATTTTTATAAAGATGCTAGTAAGTCAATACATATATCCTGATCTGTGTATTATTTGTTCAGTTTTTATTAGCATAATTTTATAATGATTTTATAGGCAACTCTAGTAGGTGATTATATGGAGCCAACTTTTTTTTTTTTCAAATTATTTTGTTTTCTTCTTGTAGCACTGGAGAATTCACTTCATAACTAATCATATTTTGCCTTGACTAAAAGATTGGTTTGGCCGATATGATCTGTGGTATTTTATTAGAATGTTCTACTCCCTTTTTTAATTAAAAAAAAAAAATACCTCTGTCCTGTAACTTTTGAGGGGAAATACAGTGCACTGTCAGACCAAGGCATGGGGTTTCTAAGTTTGTTCCATTGTGCTGTACAAGTACAAATTAGGTCTGTCGTGTAATATTGTTCTCAAAAGTTGGGGATATTTTGGTTTTACACGTAATTCAAGCTGGTCATGTAACACGTTGATTCATCACAATGTTAGCAACTGGTGTGGCACATAAACTGTGTGATGGAACCATGTGCAGTGTTTGCAGAGCTCGGTGTCATTGGTGCAAGGCAGGAGGAGGACAGGTCCATAGCATCTTCATAGCTGAAGGAGGAGCTGCCATGTAAATGTTTAAGTAGTGGTAGAGAATAACTTCAGACAGGGATATTGTTCTGGGCCCACACACATATCTCCAGTATGACTTCATGAAAGAAGAGTAAATTCTGGCATCGCATTTGTGAAGTACTTTCAGATACCTAGTTTATTCCTTAGTTTAATTCCGATGATACATTTCAGATATCTAAATTTCTGTAAAAAAATAAAATTCCTTCTAGCCATTAAAATGCCAAGCAGACCGCGCGTTTTAGTTCTTTGATGGTGGGTTTCCACTGCAAGATGAGAGATTTTCTTTTACAAAACTGTAGGTTATTTCACAGTAACCTTGAAAGGTCTTCATCGCTTTTCCTTAACGTAATCTAGCTATTTGGAATAAGAAAAAAAACCTTATACTTGGTGCTGATTTTTTTGTATTTTTTTTAAAACATAGTTATCTTTTATCTGCGTAGCTTGAAATTGTGCAGTTCTCCCAGAAGCTGCTGTAGGCGCTTCCCATCGTTGCCCGCAGTAACTGCGTGTCTGTATGTGTGTGTGGGTGCGTTGCCCTTAGAACTGGGGTGAAAGGGTGGGTGGGAGGGCACGGGCTTTCATTTTGGGGTTTGTTTGTTTTTTTTTTTTGCCTGTTTTTTGTCTTAACTCGGGAGATATCCTGGATTTGTTCTCTGGCATAGGATTGTGTTGTTCTTGTCCTTCGCGTAGTTACTGTGTTTGTTATGTGGGTCGTGATACTTGAAGGCAGAAATCTGGCTTCACCTGTTCACTGTCAAAAAGACACTTTTGTTCAGACACGAACCTTTTATTTTTTTAAATTATTTTTTGTGCTTTTTATCTTTTTTTAGCAGCATGTTGGATGAGAAATTAAATATGAAGGAAACCAATACTGCACAGATAGCAGAAAGTTAGCTATATTATAAAGGTCCTTTAGGGTAACATAGGTCTTTTGCTTCAATGTTACCTTAAATCATGCCTTAACCTCTAATTAATTCATAAACATAATACTTGGAAGTATTTTATCTTTAATTAGTATCAAATCCTAAGGATTTTATGTAAGGTTTTTTTGTAACCTGATTTTTAATGTTATAGATGACTTGTTATTCACATGAGCACAGAGTCTTGTGTACAAAACCACTGATTCATATTGGATCCTTACGTATACCATCTTCTGGTATAATATGGTTGGGAAGGATCATTTTGTTCTTTATAACGCTGCTTTTTGCAGGGTTGGGGTTTTTTTAACTGAAAAAAACCACCTCCATTTCCTACTTCTGTGCTTATTTTGGTGGAAAGTATGGTATTTATTGCACTAAAGAAAACCTCAAGGGGAGAGTTTAACCTCACTGGGTCCTTTAGGTGCCTGTGTTGCTTTCTTGCTTCTTGGTTGGATGCACTGATTTTCCTAATTAACTGAAAATGGGCTTTATATGTACATATATATACTGTTTTTCAACAGGTTACACTGCATTTGTTTAATATAACAGCACTCGGGTTAAGTGACTTTTACCACTTAAATAATTTTGAACAGTATTACAGATTAAGAATATTTTTGTAAAAGAACCTGTGTAACAGTTCAATGTGGCTGTATTGCGATGTTGTGTGTAGTCACTTGGAAGATCACAATTTAAAGCAAACACTGCTGTATTAGTGTTACGTTTGTTCAGTGATTCAGGATTTTCTTTGTGTGCATCTAATGGTTTTTTAATGTGCGTTGCATTTTTTCCATAGTGTCTGTCAGGCTGATTTTGGAACCTTTTAACTTTATTTCTACTTATATGTTAATAAAGCTATTTTTTTGCAGGATTTCTTTTGCAGGCGGCGAAGCGTTTTTCAGTGGTTTAACTTCTAATTAATGCATATTTTCACTTACAGATACAGCAAAGACAAGATGCTAACACTTGTTTATTCACAGCCGATCATCCCTACCATTGCATACAATTTTTATTCGTACAGAGTGCCCTTAGAATAAGTCAACTTTCTTTTTTCCCTGTGTGGTACCCTTTTCATCAACCGTATGCTTTAACTCATTTCCATCTCATTTGCCCCCAGTTTTCTGTTCCCACAAGCATATTTGTTGTGTCCTTGTTATGTTCCTGCTCTTTTCACTCCCTATTCACTTCTCCAGACCTTTTCCTGAGCGCATTACATCTTCTGCTCTATTTTCTGTTCTTAGAGCTTTGTGAGGATACCCGAAGCCTAGATCTCCCACCCTGAAAGCACGTCGTGCCATACATCTCTTTGCAGACTTTGATATATAAAGCCGAGGTTGCTTTTACAGGTGTCACACCTCAGGAGGTGCTGCCCATCCCAGAGCACTGGAGAAGCGTCGCTTAACGGTTTTGCTTTGCAGTTTTACCCACATTGGAGAATTAAAACATTTTGTGTACATGTTCTAGCGATTGTGGCAAGCCAGGCGAAACAGGATTAACAGCTCTCTTATCCTTTTCACCTTTTCAGGAGTTCTGTTCTTGAATTCAGTGATAGTAATAGCACTTTGTTTTTTATTGCCACGTAGAAATACGAACACTGTCGACACAGTTCTACCTCCTATTACTATTACTGAATGTGATCCTTCCTAACCTGTAAAGTCTGAAACACTGTATATATTTGGGTGCTTTGAGAGTCACTTCAAATGTATTGCTCTAATCTGGATTGCAGAGTTTGTTTATTAGCAGTTCAGGATATAAATTCAGCAGCCGACTGTATCATACTGACTCCACTGGGGGTTCGTCTGCCTCATGTTTTCTACAGCATCATCTGCACAAGGGGTTTACTGCTAATTTCTTAAATGTAATACTGAACCGTACCAAATCCTCCGCTCGCATAAGAGATCTTTCTGTCATACCTATTTAAGTGAATGTAAAAATGGAAACACAAAGATGATCTCATGTACAAGATTTTTTTTACATGTAATTCCATGCTTAAAATGTCAACATGTAAATATATTTATTGTACCTAAAATATGTCAATAAAACTTGATCTTTTTCATGTTTTCGTCTGTTGTCGCTTGGCTTTCAAATTTAACTTCGAACCTGTCAAAAAAACCTTCACATACCATGTTATTTTACTATTTTTATTGTGGTAGCATCTCTGGGCCCCTCAGCATCGTAGCGAGGGGGGGGTTCAGAGCTGTGCAAAGGTGCCCCAGGTGGAAGAACATGTGAGTTCCAAGGGTTGGGAGGCCAACGGGGATCTCCTAACAGGGTTTAGGGGGACAGCTTGTGAGCATAGAAGCTTTTCTGCTTCTTTTCAGCCACACTGATATATGTCTGATAAAAGACCTCTACTTTCAAGCGTTGCCAGTCTTAATTTATGATGTAAAGAAGAGCTCTCAGCAAGCTCAGCATGGTCACCATCAATTACGTTACGGACACAATTATATCAACATAAATGAAGGCTAATTTAGTATCAAGAAAAAAGGTCAGAATCAGCCACCTTGCCCTTTGTTGGGTTTTTTAATAGTTTGTTAAAATTATTCACAAAGTTAAATGTAAAAAATCGCACTATTGCCCTGATACCACTCAGATTTGCTACCTGTGATCCAGCACGTACGCTTGAAGAGAAGCATTGCTGGTGTGTCACGTCATACTGGGGGGAGATCTCAAAAGAACATCGTTCATTACCTGGGGGCAGACTGGTGATGCTCTAAGTCGTTTGTTTCTGCTTGTACCCAGGTAGAGGACATTACCCATGACCAGCAATGCAGTGACCTTAGAAAGCTCATTGAGGTTAAAAAAATGCCTCCGATGCAGCGATCTTTATAGTGAGCAATGTAAGGATAACCATCTTTCTTTGCGTACAAAGTTCTGACTTAGTTTTCAGCTTGGGGTTTTGTTTTGAATTAACAATAGGAGCACGCTAAATATTCATCCTACTGCAGCATCACCTCTTCCACGTCTCTTCTCTAGAAAGCTCCAAGCAACAGTAAACCACCAAAAACCTTCCAAACCCGATAAGTTACATCTTGCTGCTTTGTACCTTCTTCCCCTGTCTCTTTTGATCTGGATCCTTGGGACACGAGTTGTGTTTTGGTGAAGGTGATGTACCACTGAGGAGCAGCTCCTTGGTCCATTCGTGCAGTAAACAGAATGTGTTAACCATTGCACGGCACGGGGGAAAAACAAGGTCTGTTTTTGAGAGCATGGGTTAGGATCAGGCATGTGAGGCCATGTGGTCTCTAGGAGTTAAAATGTCCTGCTGATGAACTTGTAATTTTGTCAGATGCTGCGTGCAGGGCTCATGCCTGTGTGATTAGACAATTAGAATCACACTACGGAGTGATGGAGGGAATCAATGGGGCTAAAAACTAGTTATGGAAGGGGAGTGACCAAGGGAGGTACAAATAAACCTTTAAAATAAAACTGTGAGACGTCTGGGGGAGTGCATCAAAAATTGGTCTTGATTGACCTTAATTAATTTGTAATGATTTGAGCAGGAAGAGTTGGAGTGTGCTCGCCAAGCGTGCTTGTTAGAGTCACGTGAGGGAGGGCTCGGATGAGGAGGAGGATCGGAGCGTCTTAGAGGAATTGGATGAGCCAGAGAATTAAAATAGAAGTGAGATTAAATTTAATCTTACAAAGTGCAAGACCATGCACACTGGTATTAATAAATAAGGATTTTTGCTGTAAAAGTCAGTGAGAAAATAGAAAGAGCAATGAATTAATTGCAGATTAGCCGATCTACAGATGTGGTGAACTATGAGAAAAAAGACGACCACCTTTTTTAGGATGGATGGAGCAGGCACTTCCAGAATTGAGCTATTCGTGTGCGTATGTGTGGTATGAAGATTTAGTGCTGGACTTCAAAATAGCAACCCAACCAAGCACCTCCCTGCTGCCCTAAGTAGAAACCCCCTTGTGAATATTTATTTTAGGGAGCTTTTTTGAATGGTTCAGCTATCAAAGATTTTTCTCTGCTTTTGCTCTACACGTTCAGCCTTTCAAAGACCAGGGCTTAAGCTACAGAAAACATCCTTAGATGGGTTCAATGAGAATTGACTGGTCACACGGTGCCACTGCTCCTTGGTTTCAGATGTCAATTCTGGTAACTGCTGAATATACATTAAATATTTCCACCCATCCGTGCTGTTTTGAAAAGATCCCAGGGGAAGGTACGCCTTCAACTGGCAAAAAATTAGAGGTGCTGACTCAGGAGAAGTCATTCTGTGGAGATGCAATCAGTGTTGGGGATGCTTTGGAGAAGACTTGGCAGCTGAACGTTTCCATTTCTTCTGATTCTTGTCCCACATTCCACTGATTTTTAGCTAGTTAACAACCACTTCTCATTAAATTACTGATGAGAGGATTCTGCTTCCGTGAGAAGGATTGTAAGACAGCAGCGGACTAAATAGCCCAGCAGCCTTCTCCAATCCTGTTTTCTTGGGTCACTAACAAATTAGGCTGTGTCTTCTGAAACTTAGATATTCCTGAAAACAGCATCTCACGATCTTTCCTCGCAGCAAAGCTACTAAGAATGGAGGGAGAGTGGGTTTTTTGCAGGTTTTTTACCTTCATGTATCTATGCAGCGAGTCAGGTGCCTTCCACAGCCTTAGTTAACATGGATCCCACTCGGCAGGGCTCGAGGGCTGTGGAAATAGCTAAAAGCTTCAAAAACAAAAGGTAAAAAGCAGGTATTCCATTTCTTTTGATAGCAGTCAAAAGGTATTCAAGGGGTTGGGATGCCTGGCTGCTCCTACAGCCCTCATCGAAGAGCAGGCTGGTGTCTTCAAGCTGTTTTATCCAAGATAAGATATGGGGAGTTTGGGCACCTTCTCAAGCCTGAAGTGTCTGTTTCGTGCTGCACAGAACAAAATGGTCCTGGGTCAGGTAATCCCAGTCGTAGGATGCTCTCTGGGCAATATTTATGTTAGAAGCAGTGCCTGGCATCGAGTATTTGGCACGCAGGCAAAAACGGGTTCACTAGCGTGGTCTAATTGTTAAAAAGTCATAATATCTTTCTGAAATCTAACAATTTAGGAAAAGTAGATAGGAAATAAAATTGCAAATAATGCTCCGAACATTCATAATCTGAATCCTCACTGCTTTGTGCTTAGATAGGTCTTTAATAAAGCAAGAGTTCTGCTGTAAATTTGCTCTGGGATGGATTTAAGATTTCTCTGCAGATATTCTGTGGCCCTGATATCTGTCTGTTCTTTGTCACTTCCTGCATTTCCTGCTCTTTTATTATTATCAGCATTATTAACCTTATTATTGAAAATGGGGCTTCTGCAAACAACGGCTGGATGCAAAATCTGGGTCCCAGGGAAACAACTGGGATTTGGTCAATGGAGCCCAGGGTGCTGTTTGAGAACCCCTGCACTGTAAATATGTCCTTTTCTATTTCCAGCCTGAATTTTTGGGGGACAAAACCAGTCTGGGAAGTCCAACCCAGTTTAACTGAACGAGGAGATAATTTCTTTGTATGTTCTCCATCTTAAAGACTGCCAAAAAAATGGCATCTCTGCAGAGTGATACCTACAGTTCCTATTGCCATAAACCTTTCGGGCTGTTTAAAGATGCCAGCTTATTGGCAAGGGCTTGTTTTCATCCACTAAGGTCAGGAAAATTCTTGGATCACATCAAAACAGGGAAGATGCGCGTGTACCCAGCGCTTCCCTGCGTTACTGTTAATCAGCCGTATCCGAAGGGAGGACGCGCGTCGCCTTTAATGGGGGTGAGGAACAGGAGGAATGTAATCATCCCTCATCAGCGAGACCCTCAATCACTGCACTTCAAACAGCTGGGGGTACGTAACCTCATCCTCATTTGAAAATTTTAGTACCTTTTCTCTTAGCCGCCTCCGTTTTATGCCTTTTTTTTTTTCCCTCATAAATTTTTATGATTTTTTTTTTTTTTTTAAAAGGAGAATTTATGGGCGAAATGGCAGAGACCGTGTGAAATGTGGAAGAGCTAAAAGGCTATCACGGTGGTAAATGAGGCTAAATGGTTCTCTACCACCAGCTGTTTAGAGTTCAGTGATTGAGTCTAACTGACAAGAAATAATTACCCCCTCTCAGAGAGGTGAAATGGGTCCTCACACAGTGAATGCTGCTGATGAAGGGGCCGTCCCGGGAGAAGGCAGGATCCTTTCCGACAGTTTCTATGCCTACATCTTGGTTGCTTAAACCCCTCGTGAGCATCTTGCACTAAGGTTTTCCTTCTCTATGGTGATGTCCTTGGGTGACTCAGCGACTCTCTCCTGCCTTTCCCGTCCCAGGGAGGTTCAGAACCTTGACGTGTCCCTTGTCTTGCAGGGATGAGCCCAGGGCCAAAATATTCCCTGCATTATTGATTAAAACTGGTGCGTGTCTCAGCCCTTTTTATTTCAAAGCAGGAGACCTTGTGCCTCTTATTGCAAAGATGCGCATTAGGATTTAAAAGCACCTTTTTTTTTTATTATTATTTTCTAATCAATTGCAGGGAACAAATATGATGAGTGCATTTGTTTGCAGGCTGGAGAGGGTGGATACCTTGGCTTAGATCTGGGCAGAAAAGGTCTTGCAGTGCTCCGGTGTGTAACCTGCGTCCTCACAGACAACACTGAAGGCAAATCCTCTTTTCTTTAAAAACACAATCAACCCCTGAGTATTTTGAGCATGCAAAAACCATGAAATGTAAGACAGAAATAAGCACGATTGTGGTGGCTCAAACGCCACTGTGTTTCTCTGGTATTATTAGTTACGTTACTGCATTGATGAGGCTGCCAACACTTCAGAAACAGCGAAACAGGTGACTAAATCAATGATTATTGCACAAGAGCCCGTCCAGGGTCGTGTCAGGTGAAGGAGTCAGGTGAAGGTGATCCTCACCCCAGCAATCAGGAGGAGGCCTGAGGGAAGGTGAGGAGAAACCTTCAATGCCAAAGCATGGTCCAGGTGACCAAAAGCTCTGCTGTGGAGACAGCCGGAAAGAAATGGGTTTTCCTCTCTCCTGGAAGAAGCGAGTGGTTCAGGGTTTATTCCCCTTCAGGCTTTTTCCTCTGTACCTGTCAGCTTCTCTTTGCAAAGCAGAAGAAGGGTGGCAGGAGCCCCCAGCACACAGCCCTGGCCAGTGTTTGGGCCAGGGTGCACTAGGGAGGCTCAGCCAGTGGGGAAACACAGGTCCCCTTCCTGCCACGCTCCAGAGTGTCCGTAAATCTCCATCTCCAGGAGCCGTGTCATCAGCACCCACATCCTTACCAGCTCCTGTCCATGGGGTCAAGGTCTTGAAGGCAAGCATTTTGAAGTATCAAAAACCTTGACAGCAAATTAAAAAATCCCAACATGCTCTATTCAAATTCCCTGGGTTTATAAAAGGGTGGAGCGGGTAACAGAAGGGAAGGGAACCTTCTCCATGGAGAGGGGATTCAGTTACAAGATATTTGGGTTTGCTTCCTGCGTGCAGGTCCAAAGTTACGCATGACAAGAAACATGAAAGCCAAGCTTCACAAAAGTCCTCAGGGTCTTTCTTAAGTTGCGTTATGTTGGTGAGTGTACCTTAAGGAAGGACGTGCCAGTGTGAGACACAGAGCAAATGACTGCTGCCAACTCTCTAGAAGGTATTAAGAAAGGTAATTTTTGGCCCTGGTTGCAAGGACTCATGCTGGGCATGACGGTACAAGGGCTTTTCTTCTTCCTCAACCTCATAAAGTTAAATAATTACGTCTGCTGTATGTCCTTCAGCCACACCTTTCCCATCCCCAGGCCAGCAATTCATGATGCAATTCCCACAGGCACAGGGAGAAATTCTGTCCCCAGGATGGCACCTCCCTGCTCCCCTCTACCCTGTTCGTGCTGCTTCTCCCAGCGTGGGCAGTGGGATGAGGGGACCCCCAGCCCACCCAGGACGGGGTCCTTCCATCCCAAGAAGAGTCTGAGCCCATCTCTAACCCATTTTGTATGTTGTGATTACCTTCTCCTTCCTGCTCCTGTCTCTACAATAAGATTTCATGACGGAGTGACATGGACCCACATGGAGCAATGGGGTGGGCAGAAGCCGTGCTGGGCCACCAGGGAGGAGCAATGCTGAACCTGGTGTTGGTCATGCCAGAGTTTTGCCTGCTCCTGCCAGGCACAGAGATGCTGGGAGAGGGGTCTGGGCAGGGGCTGGTGTGCCCAGAGCTGCGGGGGGTGGACAGGCTGCCCAGCTCCCCTTGGGCTGGGGCTGGCACCAGGTGGGGACGGTGAGACCACCTTTCCTGCAGGAATTATGGTCCTCGTGCCACTATTAGAAGTGCCCCAGGGAAACACAGCAGAACCCCAAAGACTCTCTTGTAACAGCTTTAGACCAGCTTTATTTATACCAAGTGCCCCAGAATATTTTCAGAGAACTGGTTTCCATGTGTGATTTTGGGAAGGGTGTGAAGAGCCTTAGGTCAGGCTGAGCCAGAGTGTAACCAGGTTTGAAGCCCAGCTACAGGAACCAATTACAAGGAGTTTGGGTGTATTTTTTTTTTGCCCCCCCCATGGCGTCCTTAGCACAGTCTTTACACAGAAGCATAACGAACAGCTAAGGAAGCAACCAGCTTTGCTACAGCTCAGGGTGGCAGGGGGAGTGCTTCTGGCAGGACACATCTCCAGGAGCTGGGCAGGTGTGACCTGTGGAAACCAAGTGAAACACCTGGGGAAGCTGGTTACCCAGCACCTGGTGTCAGTGCTGAGGAGCTCAAAGCCCCCAGCAGGCATTTGGCCCTTTCTGTCACTGTCCTTGCTGTGGGCAAAGTGGGCTAGGGAAAGATTTGTACATCCTCAGTCCTGTTACTGGGCTTTTGCCTTGGGGGAGAAGGTTCCCCGAGCTCCTTGCTGATGGAAGCAGTGACTTTGCTGGAGGACTGAGCGGAAACACTGTCCACTCACAGCCTTCCTCCAGGTAGGAAACCAAAGTAGAAGATTTATAGAGGAGATGGGGCAGAAAACAACAGTTTGACTCAATTNAACCCAGCAAATCTCACGGAAAATGAAGCACCAACACGACATGCAAATTAATCTTAAATAAATAATTACGGGTTTGCAGTCTCAGCTCTCTCCGTCAGCTGCTTCGGAGCGCTGCCCAGGTCCCACAGCAGGCTGCGGCGTGAGCAGGGTGGAGGACCAGGCAGGGATGTCTCTGAGCACAGAGATCTACTCGGGGCTGGGAGCTGATATTTGGGGTGGGTCTTTTGCACTTGAAGGTTTGCCCAGGCAAAAGTCCCTTCATCACACTGGGGAAAAAAACAGGCTCTGCTCTGACCAGGGCACTCTGTTTCTCCATGCAGGAACAGCCCAAAATTGGACCCTCAGACGGGTGCTGCCCTGTGCACCCTTCTGTGGTGGAGTGATGCTCCTGGACAGGAGCCGAGCTGGCCTGTGCCCACACCACAGAGGTCATAACTTCATTTTCTAGCTCATGTCATGCCAGCCCTTTCACTGCAGCCACCCTGTGCATTCCATCTGAGCATCCCATCCAGGTATCCTGTCCAGGCTGTGGCTCTGCACCCACCCTGCAGTGAGCCCAGAGCTCTCACCTGCCAAACAGTTGACCTCTGGGTCTGATGCCTGGTGCTTGAATCTGGCTGGGTATCTTCAGTGTGACCTATGCATCTATCCGTCCCTTAACCACTGCTCTGACACCTATAGGTGAGGCTTGTCAGCCCTGAAAAATGCAAGCTAAACACTGCTCTAAATAACAAGTAATTAGCTGTAGAGATATCTGTGAAACCTGATGAAACTTCTAGAGAGACGTGAGGTACTGCTGAGTGCTTATTTTACCATTACTGATATGACTGACCAGTGTTAATGCACATGAACGATGGGAAACCTTCCCCTGAGCAAAGGAGCCATCTCTAAACCTTCATCTTTCAGAGTTCACAGCCCCCTGGCTTTCTTCCTACATCTCTGTCATCACCAGACCCCCTTGAATCCTAAGCAAAAATGTCAGCTTCGAAAACCCTTCCTTCTTGTCCATCTGTGCTGCTTCCCAAAGCTTTCCCCTGACTCTGGAGGCAATACCTCACCTGATACCTCCTAATATCCTATTAGCTTTGTGGCACGGGCATATCACATTCACAACAGTTACAAGGCAGTAGCTGTAGGACTCATTTCTCCCCTCTTACCTCCAGTTTCTAATAGGAATAACTGCTTTCACTCCACACATGCACCAGGAACACTTTTGATGATTATTCATTTTTAAATAATTTCTATTATCTAGTCAAGGTTGTCTCATGCATCCTGACCAGCCTTTTGGTCACCTTTATTGACCATGGCAGCTCTCGTCACCCAGCACAGCATACTCCTAAATTTCTGCCAGGGGTATTAGAATAGATGAGTGAAACAATCAATGCTTGAGGAAATCCATTTGTCTCTTCCTTCCATTCTCACAGTAAGTCCTTCACAGCCCCTTGTTGCCAGGCCTTGAGCTCACACACTTGTTTCCATCTTCTTGAGCTTAGGTAGCATATACTAATGTAATGTCTTTGCAAATTCTTCTTAGATCAATTGTCCTGTCTAAAAATAAAATAAAATTGCTGACTTTTATCAAAGAACCATTCTACATTAACTGACCCAATCAATCCGGTATTATACATCCCATTTTCTGGTTGGTTCTCTATCTTTGATCCTTCCTTCATCTAAAACCTCTTGTGTTTTCTTGTGCAATGCTGAGTTCAAGGTATTGGCCTTGTGACTGCTCAGGCCCCTTTCCCCCTACCACAAACTAGAGTTTCTACCTTTGCAGTTGCGCAGTCACCTGCCAACACAGACACTTTGGTGGATGTGTTTAACACCATCCTTCCTGAACATGTCATCTCACGTGTTGGGTCCTCTCCTGCTCTTGGATGTGGAGAGCAGAAAGACTTCTTGTTTTAAAGGCATTAAAGACCAAGTTTCATTTCCATGGTAGACGTAGTCACTTTCCATACATACCCTTGTCACCATTAGCCGTTTTTCTGGTTTGCCTATTTCCAATATCATCATCCTCCTGCAAACCACAGCAAGGTACTTTTTAAGTACCTGTAAGTACCCACACCTGTTACTTTGACTCCCTTCTCTGCAGGGTGAAGAAAGATATCCTTGCATGACTTCATCTTTACCTGGGTGTTTCAAGAACCTTTAGCTTTTTCCTATGCAAAGCTGAGCTACAAAATCTGACTTTTGGCAATTTTCCTTGTAAACCTTCAAAAAGACTGGTTTCTCTGCTGCTCAGTGGCTTGCCAGCTTGTCTCCTGGAGCGTGGGCTGCCTGCAGGTATGTTAGTGTCTGGTTCTGCTTTGTGCAAAGGTACCTAAAGAGGACTGGAAATGCTTTGCTGATGTCCCCAAACTGGCTAAAACAAAGACACAGCCCAGGAAGATACGGAGCAAATGGCCGTTGGTTTCAGTATCTCCAAAGGGCTTTATGGTGCGTTTGGGCAGCACATCAGGACATTGTTGTTTCAATTGACACAAGGTTTTGTTGGCAAACTCTTTTTTCTTTTTTTTTTTTGCTTTTGGACCTAAAATGTGTTTGGCAGCCACACCGGTGCCAGGGAGACTTGTGCCATTATCATTTTTTGAGTTTCTCCCCTCTGGTGTGAGAGAAGCTGGGGAGGTTGGCTCCGTTTGGAAACCAACGTCAAGAGGTGCTGAGGAGGTGGAAGCAGAGGGACCTCCCCAGCCCTGATGTTGGCCCTTCCTCTTGCTCCCTCCTTCCTCTGGCATTTCTTAATCCACTCTTGGGCGCCAGGGCAGGAAAAATGAAACTCCACGGATAGTCATGAAGGATCTACAGGAGCATACTATGCACCTCTTATTTCTCCAGGCTGTTTGAGTAGTCTCTGTGTCTGCTCTCCACCATTGCTTTCATTCCCAAAAAATCTGATGAGACCTTTTCAGACCTTTTGAACAGGTTGTCAAACTCACTTTCCTTAGGAAAACTTTCCTTCAGACAGCGGTGAACCTTTTATAAAATATGCAATACCATCATGTTTCACCTCCTTCAAAAGTGCCCATGGAGGACCAGGGTGACCGACTCCCTTGTAGACAGGCTGAGCTGGGTGTGTGGGTTTCCAGCTGGCTGGTTTATACTTTTCTGTAGCTTCCAGCATCAAAGCATTTAAATGTTCCACTGTGCTACTTTTGACTCGTCTCCTGATGCCAACTTTAACTGGGCAAAATTTACCATGACGTAAATACAAGATTTAAACTCAAGTTTTTTCTTTTAATTTCCTTTTTTTTTTTTTTTTTTTTGCCTCCAGGTCTTCAAGATTTCAGGTTAACACCTTGGCTGCAAACGATGAAGGCTGGAAGCTAACTTGAAAAAAACCAACATAATCTGAAATTTGCATTCAATCACATGGCTCATAGAGTCAGAAATTTAAAAATGCCTCTAAGTATCAGGATATTCAAAACAAACAAAAAAGAGGTTTAGTAAAAATACTCTAAAAAGTCCAACTATTATGCGCTGTTGTTATCTAAGAAGTTCTGTCATCAAGATGATATTTCAGCAGCTTTAGACAGATGAGATTTCTAAAGGGGATTTCTAATTTGTATTTGTTTTTAATTTGGGGTTTGGATCACAGCAGCAGCAACAATTTGGTTTTTTGTGTATTTATGGCTGCACATGTTTAAAATGGTAAATCTGCGCTGACCTATTAGACCACAAAAGTGAAACCAGCTTCTGTATTCTCATTCCTTAGCTGGAAAAATAAACCCACAGCATGCGTGTATAAAATAAATGATATTTTTACAGCTTTCAGGTTTGGAATTCAAAGGCTGTGCAAGTATTTTGGATTATCACAGCCCCGGCTTTAAAAATAGGGAAATGGTTCCTTAACAGAAAGTGATTATTTCAAAACAATATGCATTTTTCTAGCTGTTGCTTTTCATTAAAATTATATCCTTTTATCTGAAATGAAAATAAAATTAATAAAGAGCTTAATAGAATGTGCACGCTTATTTGGGAAAGAAATGAACAAAAATTACAGAAATATTCTGGTTCGGTTTAATACCAGTAAAGATATCTAGGTCTAAAAGATAATTCAGAGTTAGCACGAGATCATCCATCCTGTGTCGAACACCCTGCTCCTTCCTACCTACCTGTTTTTATTGGATTTGCTTCTCATGGAGAATAAAAATGTTTTACTTCAGTCTTTAAGTCTTAAAAACAAGCACAGCTCGAGTTGTATTTGACTTAACAGAGAAATGTGAACCTGACCTGTTACTTGGCCCCCCTTGGCTCTGACGAAGGCTTACCCGGGCAGAGCAGAGAGCCTGGGCTGGGTCTCTCTGGTGGCTGAATTCATTATTTGATGATAAATCCATCTTCTCTGGCGAATGTCTAAACCCGGGACAAACACGTGCATAATTTTACTCATTCAAGTTGCTTCATGCCCTAGGATGGAGGAGGCTGAATCCAGAAGATGCTCCTGAGCGGCGGCAGGTGAAACCATAGGCTGACAGTTAAGAACAGCCCAGCATCCACATCTGACCTGGGTTTTTTGGGGGTATAGAGCAGCAGTTATTAGGAATACAGCTCAGTTTTACATCATGGACCCCCCCCCCAAGAGAGGCAGGAGGGTCCCCCAGATCCCTCTCAGGGCTGGCAGAACGTCGGGCCAAACTGGCAACTCAAATAACACCGGTTGCAAAACTTCTCATTTCCATGAGAAGTCCTTCTGAGACGTATCTTAGGAATGTCCTAAACAATACTCACTGGTGGGAGTGGAAGGTGCTGACGAATCAGGGCAAAAAAAATAGGAGCTTTATTGCGTATGGTTGATGAAAGTAGCACTGACCACAACAAGGGAGCACGTTTCATTACAACGGCTGCGGCAGAGCCGCCGCGAAAATTACAGGGAATGTGAAAGGAGCCCTGGAAAGGATTCAAACAGCAATTTGCTCTCGGCATGACCATCGCCAGAGCCGGCAACAGGGAAAGAGAGCAAGAGGGAAGCAATGTTCATGTCCTTCTGCTTGCAGATGCCAAACCTCACGGGCTTTCATGGAGAGGGGGAAGGAACAGAATCAAAGAGGAGGCTGGAGATTAACTTCTTCGAACACGTATGAAACTAAAGCAGTTGGGTGATTTTTTTTCAGGCAGGAATAGGGTCCAGTTTTTCACCCGGCTCTGGTTCAGAGGCTGACACATCTAACCTAAAGAAGATTTAAAAAACGAAAAACCTGCATTTTGAGTCTCAGCAGAGGCCTATCTCCTGCGCCAAAAGAATCAATGGGTTTTGCTGTCTTCCCCACCCCTGAAATATCCCTGGGGGACATTAGGCCAGAGCACACAACCACCTCACTCCTGACTGAGCTTCCCCCACATTGCCCCTCAATGATTACATCCCATTTCTAACCCCTTTTCCTATTGATTTTTATGGTAAACGGACATAATTTGACTGTTATATATTTTAAGTTTCCCCCACCACTGATGAATTGTAACATCCTCTCTCTACACTCTTTTTTTTTTTAAACTTGGTAATTTGGGAGGAAAAAGATGACCTTGTAGAGGTGAAAATCTCTCTCCTGTTGTCCAGCCCAGTTGAACCCAGGGATGGGTATGGCTTAGCCCCGCAGGAGCACTCCACGCTCACGGCACAACTGGTAATAATTTTGCAATAAGCCTGTGATTGTTCCAGAAAATAGGAACAAACGAGTTAAATCACAAATCTAGTGCACTTCCTATCCTGCCTATTCCCAAAGAACAGCACGTCAGCAGTGCCAGAAGACACATGGATGATAAGTTACTAATAAATTCATTGTGTTGCTTATTTTTAACGGGCTAATAAAAACAATCCTCCTCTTTTAACAGCGTGCGACTTTCATGATAAGGGTAGAGTTTGGGAAAGTATTTTACACTTGAATTGTAGGAATGGTCACCGTAACAGTCATTAATTGCTGTGATTTAGCTTTAATCAGGTATCGATTGCATTTGTAGCAGATGAGAGAGCATGGTACCATTGCATGTGCTCTGTGCCGGCGGCTGCCGAGCTGCACGGTTAACGGGGAATCACTAGAGGTCACTTTGATTCCACCTAAAGGAACAAATCCTAAAAGGTCTCGTTGCTACTTTCTTCTTTTTTTTTTTTTTTTCCAGGGAGACATTTTTTAAAAGCGAACTCTTTTTGCACATGTGTGTCGTACTTGTTTATATAAGCTCCTTGGGCTGAATTTTATTCTGGTGTAAAGAGTGAAACTTTAAAGAAGTTTATAAAACTGTGCCTGTGTTCATCAAGGGGAAATTTGGCCCTGAGTTTCTTTTTTAATATGAAACAGCTTCCACTGGATTTGATATTCATGATAACAGATGTCATTATTTATCTCTCAATAAATAGTTCTGTCCTGTCAGGATCCCTATAAAGAGGAAAAGAATAGCTCTGCTGTATAAAACTGCAAGAAGATATTATAATTTTGCTGTTTATACTGTTATACCCAAAGGTGAAATAATATTTAGGAATGTTTCATTGTCAGCTTCGGTTGATAACTGAAGCGCAGACATTTCCTCAACGAGAGAAAAAAAATCCTAAAACTGAACACCTCATGATCAGGCGAAACATTTTCCTGCTGCAAAGAGTACCTCCAACAGGAGCCCAAACTTGACTTCTTTTACATTTGTAAAGTGACAATTTGCCTCCTTGGGAACCTATAGCATGAAATCCAACTTTTTTTTTCATTTTGGACGTCTGGGCTCGCTTGGGCCCTACCCTGCTGGCTCCTCTTGTTGTGGGGTCACAAGTGCCTGAGGCCCAGGTTTATTCCTGTTTTGGGAAAAGCAAAGCCCCTAGCACCTCTGGGCTCTTACCCAGGGAGGTGGCAATCCCTTGGTGGTGCCTAGGTCCTTCTTGCTGTGCTTACATCAGCTTCTGCTGCAAACTGCTGCAGCATAATCCAGGGCCCACCAGTGAGGTCCCACAAAACTTCACCATTGTTTCTGCACCCAATAATGTTCAACACCTGCTGGAAGGCCCCAGGAGACCTGATAAAACACAAGATCTTCATGTGCTGGTGGGTACTGGCTGCATCCCTCCCATGGTGGTGGTGGGGCAGCTGGTACCACCGGCTCAGTGCCAAGCTGCTCAGCACTGACAAAAGAGGGACACCAGAGCCGACTCAAAACAAAAGTTCTTCAGAAGGGTTTGTCCCATGTCCCGTGCTCAGTACAGAGGACACCTGCCCTCGTGCTTGGGAACCAAGTGATGGAAACCAGCCCCGCGTGTCTCAGTGTTGGTTGCGCAGACCAGTGAATGAGCACGTTCACATCCACACACCACAAAGGAAAGGCCTGAGCAACTCCCCGGTGCCTGCATGAGTAAGTCGGGGAGCAGCAGGCAGGAGGGCTGTAGGCTGTTCTTGTTCTGTGTCTGATGCCCAGGACAGCTCCTGGCGTCGGGGCTGAGTCACGGAGACCGAGTGCTGGTGCACAGACCCGGCTGTGTCATGCCCACACCCAGCCACTTGCCACTTCTTCTCTTCTTTCCATTACTTGCCCGAAACCTGGACTTTGGAGGACGGAAGGTTCCTGAGATCCCAAAAATCCTGAGCACTATCAGCATTGGGTGGGTGTCATGGCAAGCCTCCTTGCCTTGGAGAGTGGATGGTCATGGTCTCTTGCTTTGTCTCCTAGAAACACATCACTTCTTCCCTTTGACAGCACACAGAGTAAGGGAAATCTCTTTCCAGCTCTCCAGGCACTCCGTGGTGCTCCCTCAACCCTCCAAGGCTTTCTATCCCCGCAGTGCTGCATGTCCCCCTCCAGAACATGTGAAGCAACGTGATGAGCACCTCTCCCATGAGCATGTATCTATTCTCCCTTCCTTCCCCCAGGGGAAAATTGAGTGGGAATAGTTTTAATTAACTACACTATACGTGCATGGTGTTTATACCAACGCAGGCAAGGCTGAACAAGCGTGCCTCACTCTTGGAAACAGAGGTGCTGAGGTTTGTGGCTGCTCTGAAGTCCTGAGCTCATCCCGCAGCCAAGGACCAGCCCCAAAGAAATCTCTGGCTTTGGACTACACCAGGCTTACACCAGCATGGACACAGAGAGGGGCAAATATGTCAATGCCCAGAGCTCTGTCACTCTGCAGAGCTATGGAAAGTCTATATGCTCCCCACACCAGGACACCTGGACGAGTCAAGGATGTCCCAAATGTAACCTAGCATCCCATGAGGAGCCTCTGCAAAAACCAGGGGGCTGAAGTGATATACGCCATAGGAAACACTCTGATTTTATATATGAAGGTGTCTAAGACTGGGAGCTGTGAGAGATTTTAAAATTAAACATGATTTCTTAATCAGTATATAAATACGAAGGCTTTCAAATAGACTGCCATGCAAATGTTCTGGATTGTCCTTGGGTTTCACCATGTACGCACAGAGGGGATCCCTCAGAGTGACAGACAGGCAGTAGATGGTACCCAAATCACAGTATTTCTCATCATGTAGACCACAGAGACCACAGAAAATTACCCTCAAAGATGTTTTTTCTGCACATCTCTGATGAAGGCAGAGAGACAACAAGTTACTTGCTCAAAATCAGAAGAAACCCCATCAAAGGAGGAAGGACCAAACCCAGATCACTCAAAGCACAGCACCATTTTGGCAACTCATTTGTTCTGAGTTTTTACTGCTTTCTCCTTCAGCTGACATTCCTACGGCTATTTATAGTTTCAATTCATAACCAGTGGTTAATAGTTTCAAAGTAGTCTAGCATGTGGTCACCCACACAGAAGATGTGGCTGATTCTCCTGCGCCGCCTAAAAAGTATTGCCCACGATATTCGGGATCTTTCTGCAAGGGATTGTGGGGAGCTGTTGGCAGAGGGCAGGGAAGATGCCCTGCTGCCTTGGGAAGAAGGTCTTGCTGAGGCCATCATGCCCTGCAAGGCTGTGAGCGAGCTTGCAAAGCCACTACCTTGTCCTGAAGATGCCCCACTTTGGGATTTCATAGATTTTGGGTTTTTTTCTCCTGCTGAACTTAGGCCCTCTTTTCAAAGTGCAGCTGCGTGCTCCTGAGTACGTGAGTTAAACTTTATTGCACTCCAGATCAAAGATGAGTATTTCATGCCTTCTCCTGCACTGGTGTGTAGTGACAAAGTTCCTGGTGACTTAAGCGGGAGGGAGGCTGCGTCCTGGGAGACAAAACTTAATTGAGTGTAATACCACAGGGCACCTAAAGTAGGACAACACAGCCTGACCTCATTTTGCCCATACATAACCCTACTGACATCAGTGGGAGCTGCACATATGCAGTCAGGAGGTGACATTTGCCCACTCTTGGCTGCTCTAGGAAATTCCTGCTTGCCTGATAAATTCTATTATTTAATCATGCAATATGAAAGCGAGGGATACACCAGGTAAAGCTGAGCAAACACAGCTCAGCTCCCTGCCTGTTTGAAGTTGTGGAAAGACTCCTTTTGACGCTGGTGGTTGTTGGATTGAGCCCACAGTACACAGTGATTCATAATCATTTTCCTCAATGAAAGCAACCAGGTTGGTTTGTTGTTATTTGTGGCATCACATGATTCATTATTTGCAAATATTTGAATGGCAGTTGGACTTTCTGATGCCTGTGAACCCCGCAGCTTCCACCGGCTTTAGCACAAAATGGTTATTCATACAAATGCTGTGCCAGAACAGACTTGTTTGATACTGTACATTTATTATGCTCCTGTTTCTAGAAAAACTTTGCAGAGTAGAAAGGGCATCATTTGGCAAAGGCAACAAAGCTTACACCAAACCAGTGACTATTCCGAGAGAATTGTTCATGAGCAATCCCTAGACTAATATTTATTTGCATTCATCACAGTCTAATAATTAAAAGCAGTGCTTACTGCTGTAGCAAACAGGATGGGACTGAGTTACAGAGAAGAGGTTAGCTGGGTGAGTAACATTTCGGCTGTCTCTGCTCAGTGCGCGCTGCGGGAGCAGAAGCAGAGCTCTGCTGACCTCTCAACGTCCCAGATTTGGAACCTGGCATTCCTTAAAACTAATCTTGTTTTAACTCTTGGGTGTCTTTCCCCCCAGAAGAAATACAAAGAGAATACGAAGGGAGCTTCTTGGTAAATGAAACACAATACTGCACTATTTAGGCAAAATGACAGCTTATTGAACAATACCAGTTACCCAGAGGGGTGGTGGCTCTCCATCCTTGGAGACGTGTGGCACCTTACAGAAGATGGCCCATAGCAGCATGCCCTAAGCTCGCCCTGTATGGGCTAGAGTTGGACTTGGGACCACAAGAGACCCCTTCCAGCCTAACCTGTTTGAAGAAAAGGTATTTTAATGCCTCAAACTGGCCAAAGCCTGCTCTATACCCTTCTTGGAAAATAAACTTCCTCCACCCAGTGAAACCCTATGGCAGGTCTGGGACATAGTGCTGTGTGTGATGATAGCAAAAGGATGTTGCTGTAATTACATACAGATTTATCATCCGTTCCTTTGCAGCGAATGCCATCAAAAGACTCAAGACTTGGAACGATACAGCATTCCCAAGTATATTTTTCCTGTGAGCACATCCTCTTTTCAAGGGAGACATCACGGTGTCCCAGAGAGCTGGTCCAGAGAAGCCTCGCCCCAGTGATGGGGTGAGGAAGGGTTCCCCGTGCCGTCCCCAGAGCCGAGCAAGCTGGGCAGAGCCACACAAAGCACACGGTGCTGCCACAGTATCCCTGCTCCCCTGCCCACGTCCCAGCCCTCCTGCCCTTGGGCAGCAGCCAGATGTGAGTTTGGTGGCCAAGGGACCCTCCGCGGTCACGCCACAGAGAGCATCCCTTGTCACCTCTCCTCCTGGGTAATAGGAACGGACATTTGTTTACACCAAACTGAGCAAATCTAATATTTATTTCACATTTAGGTCACAGGACATCAAAACAAATAATTTTACCCCAAACAGATTTCCTGACCTCATGGTTTCACTCCTGATTTGCAGCAGTATTTGTCCGAAGAGCTGGCTTGCTCTCACTTAAAAATGGAAGGAAAAGAAGTTATACAGGGTCCTGCACTAGGGTTTAAGGTGACAGCACAACTCCCTGTGCACCCAGATCAGCTCTGGATGCCGCTCTTGATTTTACTGGAACAATGACAGGATTATTAAGCTCATATTTCCTGGATTTGCTCGCTTCTTTTCAGTCCTGAAAACCAAAACTTACTAAATATGTAAACCTAGACACCCCAAATGCAAAGTATTAAAAATTGTATTTAACAATCTCGGCATAATCAGTGCTCATGAGCCTCATGCTACTCCCATCAAAATCTTAGACAATCCCATCACTTGTAAAGATGCAGTTTTTAAAGATGATTTTTCCCTTCCAGCCTCCGTAGGCCAAGGATTGCATTAACACTGCTCCATTGAAAGCTCTGAAATGTTCTGCACATGGAAAATTGACCTTTTTTTTTTTTTTCCCCCATAAAGTTTGCACTAGTTTTAAGGCAGAAACTGCTGAAGAGAGAATTTCAAAAGCTTAGGAAATCTAGTGGTCCCTTATGGCTTGCAGTAATGAGTAAAATAAAACGCTCTTTCTGATTTCCTTCCCCCTGTAATTGAAATAGATGTTGTACTGGAGCTGCAAATCTGCTGCCCAATTATCGCCCAACTGGGCTGATTTACATCCCCTGCTCAACCTCGACATGATGTGAAATGCTCAGGAGGGCCAATGTAAACATATTTATAACCTGGTAGGATATGCTGAGCTCTTAATATAGGGCTAATAGTATTATATATGCATACATATAGGTACATATGTGTATGAGAAGATATAGCTAAGTAAACTTATGGGAGGGCACGAAGAGCTGCTGGCTGTGGCACAGCACGGCTACCTGGCTGTGAAAACCTGGTTTACTCCAGTGCTTGGCTTGGATTTTAATTGCACAGTGATCCTCTTTTCATCGGGGTATCCGAGCTTCCCTTCGGCTGGGTTACCTGGTGTCTGAGCACCGGTGCGCTGTGTGAAAGACCAGTCAGATAAACACCAGCTAGCCCCAGTCTCATTGGGGTCACTTCTCACGTTGGCTTGGATGGGGGATGCTGGGGAGGACAGGCAGCCAGTGGTGGACTGACCTTCAGGACATCCCTCTCTCCCCACAAAACCCTGCCAAATGAGCTGGCTTTGCAGAACCATGCGATATTTCGCAGGTAAATGCTAGACTGTCCACGTGGCTCTAGGTGGGAGAAGAGGGAGGTTGTCACCATCCCATGAAGTGGCCCAGGCACAATTCCTGCCATGTTTGAAGGCTCCCATGCCAAATCCCAAGAGACCAAGCATGGGGCTCCCCACAACTCGTTTCAGTGTCACTGGGGTAGAAACCACCGAGCGGAGAGCGTGTGAGAGGAATGCCGTCACATAACACACATTTCAGGAAGTCTCTGTAAGTTCTTTAATTATTCAGACAACAGAGCACAAGGATAATAGCTTCAAGTACATTCTTATACATTATTTTAACAGTAATAGATATGTATTTAGTCATAAACTATTCTGTAGCCACCACTATGTGTACATTTTATACAAACTATTGCCATACTCAGACCCTGAAAACGGACGGTGACGTTTCCTAGACGTTTTGCACAATGTTATGACAGTACATCCTTCATACGAGAGCTGTAGCTATAGGTTGGATGGGTCCATCTAACGAAGCACTTCTAACGCATACCACAGAGGGGTGATCCGGATGTGAGGCGCCGAAGGAAGAGGTGTGATAAATACAGGGTGAGAGGGAGGCTTACAGTCACTCGAAATACGCGCGATGGAGAACGTGGCACAGCATTTCTTTGCCTGGCAGAATGGGTTGGTCATACTATAAGACAGCATCTCAGCTTCTCTCACACCGCAAAGCTCTGAGCTCGCCTGGGCCTTTCGATGAAGATTTAACGTGGCAATGTCTGGTATGGTCCCTACTGGGGCGTGCACCCTGCCCTGACACAAGCGTGGGCTCTGGTCTAACAGATCTTTTTCGTCTCAGTTGCCAGATAGACCAAAGCCTCCAAGCCAGTGTCTTAAGTTCTATCACTGACATCTCTGAACACCTCTACCACCTGACCTCTAGAGAAGGTAGGCTCTGACATGGTCATTTTTTGACCATAAAGGCTTTACAAAATGCCAGCCCCTGTTCAGGGACGGGGGTAAGAGAGCTCAGGTGCCCAGACACCACCGTACAAAGGCCAAACTCTTACTGCAGAGACTCATTTGTTCCATGATCACATTTTTACGTGCCACAAACCAGCTGCATTTTCAGCCCCCAATACACCAGCAGACCCCAAAGACATGGAGGCAACAGAGTCCAAGCCAGGCTGGGCAGCAGGTCCCAGGCAATCCACAGTCCCCCACGATGCTCCACATTGTGTGGGCATTAGGGTGGCTTGGTTCCCATCCCAGTGGTTCACACGGGCGCTGCAGCATGCCAGAGGTCATACCAATGTCTCACCATGACCAGGCTTTGGAGCGTGGAGGTAGCCTGGGACTAGAAGCTTCCAGGAAGGAGAGACCATATCCATCTGCAGGGCTTGACATGGGGTGCTCATGCCCAGGGCTCAGCCACCAGCTTCTGGCACCACTCTGGAATCTCCCAGGCTTTGAGAGTGGAAGAGCATGGTCTACGCTCTCCAGAGGTGGCCCCAGGCAGGGACATCCTTGGAGGCGACCTGGAGCTGCCGTCCATCTCGGTGGAGGACGTGGCTGCATCTCTGGAGCAAGGGGTTGCCCGATGGATGAATGTCCTAGACCGATGAGTAATGGAAACTGAAGAAAAGGTGAGAAGACATTCAAGGAAAGCTCCCTTCCGGCTCAGTCCTGTCGCAGACGCGCACACACACGCACACACAATGTTTTGCGAAATTTTTAAAGGGATCCTGGAAACCCTCCGGGGAGGAGCACAGGGCGCAGCAGAACCTCACTCATCAGCACCCGGCCAGGACAAGCCCCTCAGTGGGGCTTAGAGCTGGGACCGGGCAGGGAACACAGCACTGGTCCCACCATTCATCTCCTAAAATATGTCTCCAGTATGTTCACCCATTGATGGACTCTTACAGCTAAAGAATGTCTCTTAGAATAAATGAACAATTTTTCATGCCTTTTTTTTTTTGTTTTTTCGAAGGATGTTTTGTTCTTTTCTCCATGGCCACAAGCCTCACATCGTTATTCAGGCAAGGTGGCCAGTGAAATCCAGTGGTGACCTCCTTCTTCCAGCATCAGCCACATGAATCCCGGTTAATTCACCAAAGTCAGTGTTGCTCCCCAAGATTTCCATCTTCCGAGCACGCAAATTAAAGCCGATTAAAATCCTGGCGCTGCCGCAAAGTGAAGGCAGCCGCCTTGCCTTCGGATTAACGTGCTTCAAAGGACAAACTTGATTTTAACGCCCTCAGAAATCAATTTTAAGAGATGTCTGTGCTCTCCGGACCAGACCGGGAGGTGGACCCGGAGCCAGGGCTGGAGCTGGAAGAGGGGAGCATCGCCTGAGCGCCGAGGGGGAGCCGGGTCTCCAGCGAAGGGAAACCACGTCTCCCGGTCGCTCGTGCGAATAAGTGAGGTTCTACTGTTAGTACAAGAGATTCCAGGTTAACGCGTGGATGTGATGGATTCGTTTCCCTAATTAAAGTACCAAAATTAAAAGTTATAAGCAACACATCTAAACAAAATAACGGGCGCTCCTTTAGGCATCATGTTTCCTAAATCAATAAGCAAAAGGGAAAAAAAAAAATGGGATGCACCAGGAACTCTTAGTTATTATATACTAACCAGACTGTGCATGGCACATTTTATTTCTATAAAACTATTAAAACTATTACAAAATATTCAAAAATACATTTTAGTAAATTTACAGCAGTTATTTCTCAATTTATTAATGCAAAACATCCTTTTCTCCCCTCTGTACAAACTACTGTCTCCATCGTCACAGAATTGCTGCCATGTGCGCTTTTTAAAAAATATTATTTTCTAATAAATTTTTTTTGAAGTTAAAAATAACAAAGTTTCTTACGGTTTTTGCAAATAAAAAGTTTGTGTAACAGTCTTGACTTCCATGAACGTGGCCAAATGGTGTTTTTACAAAGCAAAACATGGAAAACAATACAGGAAATGACGTTACATTTGAAACTATTTAAATTAAAATAATATATTCTCATATTTTACACTATTTCAAAAAACGAAATGTGATTCAGTTAAGTATTGATCTCTCAAAAAAATCTAATTTACAATTCTGTGTATAAAAATATAATTTACGGACCCCCATGAAGTTTGTCTTTTTTTGTTTGTGTGTTTGTTTGTTTACTTGTTTTTTAGACTTGCTGAAATGAAGGAGCAATGCAATGGAGAGATGGGAAAGTACAGAATTTTGCTTTCTGAAAGTCAGGACACACGTGACATGTAGAAAAATAGACTCTGCGCAGTTTTGCTTGGCCTCACAAAATAATTTTTTCCCCTGTGAGTACAGTTCACATGATAATAAATTATCAAAGAAACTATTTAAGGCTCTTGAAGGTCCGGTTCATATCATTTAAAACATCTATTCAAAATACCAAAGAAATAAATATCCAGGAGAGGAGGAAAAAAAAAATAATAAAACAACAAACAAAACAACGAAACAAAAGAACAAATAAAAATATATATATATTTATAAACTAAACAGAACAGAACTTTCCGGGGTCTTTGTTTCCCTTAAAGTCTACTTTGGACTGTCCTACTTAATTATTATTATTTTATTATTATTATTTTTAAGTCTTAATCCGTGCTCTCTTTTAAAAATATGCAATTTTTTTTTCCTTTTTTTTTTTTTCTTTTAGGTTTTCTTTTTCTTTTTTTTTTTTCTTTTTTTTTTTTTTTTGTTCTTCTTTCTCTCTTTCTCTCTCTCTCTTTCTCTCTGTGTGTGTGTCTCTGTCTCTCCCTCGGAGCCCGGCGGGTGGCCGGGGCGGTGCGGGATGCTCTCAGCTGGACGGCACCACCATGCCCAGCGGGTGCAGAGAGTCACTATCCAGCACCCAGCTGCCGATGCGGTAGAGGAGGCGAGAGTACCAGTGGATGCCGGGGGAGGCAGGGGCACCCACCGGGGCTCCCCCCGCCGAGGGGCAGAGGGTGGCCAACATCCCCTGGAGCAGGCGGAAGGGAGCGAAGGCCCAGTGTGCCCAGCTGTGCTCCTCGATGACGGCGTAGCAGGAGGCCAGCACCCGGTTGATGAGGATGGTGCCCTGGGCAGTGAGCGGGGCGTAGGCCCCCGAAGCCTCCTCCCGCAGCGAGACGCTGTGCACGGCCGCTGGCAGGAGCCCGCCCTCGCCCAACACGTAGACCCGTTGGCCCGGCCGTACGCGGCTGGCGAAGAGGGCCTGGCTGCTGGGCGTCCCCTCCTGCGACTGGTTGTGTTGGGGGGCCACGAAGAGAAGGTGGGCGGCCGTCAGCAACAGCCGGGCCCGGGGCTGCCGCGTCTCGATGACGTAGAAGAGCTTGTGGGAGCCGTCCTCCCGGTCCAGGAAGGTGAGGAAGTCGCTGTAGAGCAGCCGGCCCTCCGCGTCGGCCGCCAACACCCGGTCCCCGGGGCTCAGGTCCTTCACCAGCTTGGTACCGCCTTGCTCCAGGTGCACCGTGGCCGAGCCGGGAAAGCAGCCCCCCGATTTGGCCGCCACCGAGTTTTCTGTGCAAGGAGAGAGGCACAGAGGGGTTAGAGGGGGCACCCACTGGGCCAAGGGCATGGGGGTCTGGGGGTCTGGGGGCACGTGCCACCTCCCCAGCAGCCCCGACGCACCCAAGAGGCACGGGTGCAGGATGCGGCCTCGCTCCCTACTGAAATTCCTCCATCCTCATCTACAAACTCGCCCCGTTTACGCTCAATGGGTCAACTGAGAGTCCCTCTTCCTGCCAGATTTCATCTGGTGTGTCTCCCTCTGGGTTAGGAGTTACAGGGCCCCTTGTCTCATTGAGGAAATGGGATGAAATTTTTCCCCTGAAAAAGCTGTTTCAGGACATGGACCTGTTGGATCGAGTCCAGAGCAGGGCCACAAAGATGATCATAAGGCTGGAGCACCTCTCCTATGAAGATAGGTTGAGGGAGTTGGGGTTGTTCAGCCTGGAGAAGAGAAGGCTCCGGGGAGACCTCATAATGGCCTTCCAGCACCTGAGGGGGCTACAGGAGAGATGGGGAGGGACTCTTTATCAGGGAGTCTAGTGATAGGACAAGGGATAATGTTTTTAAACTGAAAGAGGGGAGATTTAGATGAAATGTGAGGAAGAAATTCTTTACTGTGAAGGTGGTGAGGCACTGGAACAGGTTGCCCAGAGAAGTTGTGGATGCCCCATCCCTCGAAGTGTTCAAGACCAGGGCTTTGAGTAACCTGGTCTAGTGGGAGGTGTCCCTGCCCATGGCAGGGGGGTTGGAACTAGATGATCTTTAAGGTCCCTTCCAACCCAAGCCATTCTATGATTCTATAAATCTCTTCTGGAAGAGCTCCCACTTGGATACTGTTTGCCTTGCACCTGACACCTGATGTCAAATAATTCGTGGGCTTTCAAAGGTAAGTGGTTTTGCTGGCATAAGGTTCCTCCTCCTCTAGGCAAGTGTCCCTGCTCGCAATGCTTGGGGTGCCCACGCAGTTTCTACTCAATGAGCCCCATCAAGGGCAGCAAACAGCAGAGACAGGAGGAGGCTTTACCCAGAGGAGCACATGGATTTGCCCATCACCCCACTGGAAAGCAACAGCCCA
>JAHREE010000143.1:8082175-8240755 GCA_033628505.1 Tringa tobata | reverse complement strand
ATCACAGCCCCGTGGCCCAGCTTTCCTCACTGATGTATGGGCTCTACCAGTGGCTCTGTCAAACTCCGTGGCAGCCCCAAGGCTTCCCCCAGGCTGTAGGGCCATGCACCAAGCTGTGGGACCACACTGGCCTGGTCCATCCCCATGGGGCCTGGACTGAGGAAGGGCAGCAGTGGGTGCACGCAGGCCCAGGCCAAGCAGTTTGAGAATCTTAGCTATTATTTGTCATCTTTTTTTTTTTTTTTTTTTTAAATCTGGACTTGCTGCCGGCTGTTTGCTCTGTATAAAGCTGGGGAAGGGTTCAGACCACACAAGAGAGGTTCCTCGATGGCCATTTTAAGCTCCTTGCGTCTTCTTGCACTGATGTATTTTGGTTGATGAATTCCAAAATACAGGATGTTTTCCTCAGAAAACTAGAGAGGCGAATTTTTGTGCAGCTTTTAACGGGGTCTTAATTACTGATCACCCTTAACAGCCACCATTTCTGGTCACCCTTAATATAAGTTTTTTAAAAAAACTTCCGTTTTTAGAGTGTTAAAGCTTCATTCTTGTAGCCTCGTTGCACCTATGATGTTTCCCAAGAAATTTGGTATCGAAGTGATCATTGACAGAGAAGTAAATCATGAATAACTTCAGTGAAATCAGAGGTTATGCTAGAGGAAAACCAGTGTAAATGGAAAGAGACTCAGGCAGGCTTTTCATCTGAAGCTTTGTTTGTTTCTTTTATATACCCCACCCTCCTTCATGAAGATATTAAACTATTTTATTTAAAGGAATTGTTACACATCCCTTGCTGTCTACCCTTGTGGTATTGCAATACCTATCTTTAAAATCAGCTTAGAAATTTCAGTTCAGAATTACTGGCTAGCTGGCAATGATACCTTTACAGTGACAAGGAGAATGGGTCTTATTCCTTGGAATTTCCTTCCAAAAAAACAAAGCCCTGGCACCGACAAGAAAAATTAAGCTCCTAGTTTTCCACCCATTTTTGTTTGTCAGCAAAATTCAGGGAGTCACGCGACTGAAGCCTGGTGTCTGCTTCGATGTGCCCTTAGTCTGGCAATAGCCTATAGGCAGTTCCACTGCAGGAAAAAAATATTCTGTGCATAGGGAGAGGCAGAAAATGCTTGCTTTCCAGAATAACTGAGCCTACGTGCATTGATTTTGCAGTTTTCATATCCATCTGCTTGTGGATTAATGCTAATCATTGGCTTGAATATGGTCAATAAAGCCTCCCATCTTACACACAAAAATAACGTAGG
This sequence comes from Tringa tobata, assembly GCA_033628505.1. Classification (NCBI taxonomy): domain Eukaryota; kingdom Metazoa; phylum Chordata; class Aves; order Charadriiformes; family Scolopacidae; genus Tringa; species Tringa tobata. The sequence goes on along the minus strand of JAHREE010000143.1, from coordinate 8,239,493 downwards.
CAGCACGATGCGTAAGACATTGTTATCTCTGTTTTGAGTGTATATTTGCTGTTAGCTCAAACTTTAAAGCAGAGTTTCCTACAGGATTCCTTATATCCTCAGCAGGGCAGTACATCGTGCCTGAGTATAGATTTATAGAGCAGCTCTTAGATTTCTCTTCTCGGTCTTTTGCTTCTCCTTGAATAGCCCAACATTTTCCCATACCAAAACCCCCAGGTAGGAATGATTATTCCTTCCTGGACTGGGATCCGCATCCCATTTCAGCCACTTCCTTCTGATCATGAGTGGGGAAAATCCCAAGCGAGGTGTTTCTGTCCAGGCAGGGGAGGTGGGACGATGCAGCCACTAGGGGAGCTCGATGTTGGGAGTAACCTCCCAGCATCTTCCTCACAGTTTACACAGCTTTCTGCAGTACCCGGGGAGGAGTTGAAGCTTGAAAGCAGGTCTGAAGTTTTTAAAAAATGCAGCAACAAACCAAATGGACACGTTTTGGAGCTTTATTGTTTTTTTTTTACAGCAGACAATTTTATAACAAAGTATTTGAGAGTTATTTTCTTCTCCCTCTGCACACCGAATTGTGATGTGTGTGTAGATGTGTGTGTGTGTGAGCCTATCCAAGTGTATGGAGGCGAGAAGTAATCATGGCACATATTTCCCTGCTTTCTGATGGCCCAAAAACTTAAGAGATATTGAAATATAGCTGCTCAAGCACCAGCCATGAGTACGAGAATATCCAGAGTTTAGTCCCAGTTGTAATGTTGATTTGCTTTCCTGGTCGTTGGCAGGTGACTTAGATCCAATGTTTGCATCACATAAACATTGCTAAGAATAAACCTTCAAAAGAAATCGTATCTTTTTCATGTTGTTGTTGTTATAAAAATTGTTAACTGGATTATTAATGGTTAGTATGTTAATTTGGGTTTGGGTTGTTTATCTAAGGAATTTATCTGGGCAACTGAGTCAATGATCATTAAAGGCTGTGGGTGTATGAAGAGCCAAAATAACTTTTTTTCCCATGCAGATCAATACCAGCAGGTTCTTACTTGGCTGGCTTGGGGTCCCACCTATTCTCAAATGTACCTCTGAGTATGAAGAAGCTATTTATTTTAACAGGCTTGCTCTCATTGCTTTCAGTATCAATGATTATTGAAGCTAATAAAAGTGTTGTTTAGCATAAACACCCTTCCGCCCCCCTCCTCCTCCCATGTTTGATGTATATTAATACTCTCCACAAATGGTTAATGGGACAATTACCTTTTAGCAAGATCTACAGTTTAAGGTACTGTTTTCTGTTCAGGAAAAAAAAAAAAAAAGGCAGAGACATAAATAGCATTGTGAAATGCAAGTAATGCTAGCTGTCTGACTTGCATTTTAGGCAAAAAGTGCAGAGTCATAATTTGGAATATCGAGTGATAATACGTCTCCCGGTCTGCATGATATGACAGCCAGACAGGGGATGCTAAGAGAAACCTGAAGGCATGAGATAAATTCAAACTTAACTTGCTGGCTCTTGCAGTGTGAGGTTGGCTTGCCCAAAGTACACAAACCAACAGACTGGATCAAGGCTCTCTGTTTGGGCAGAGATCAGAAACAAAGCTTGCCCTCTAAAGTCCACCTCATAGCCAGATCCAGCCATGGTAACCACTGTATTCACTGGGCCATGGTAGCAGGAGAGGTATGTGCATGATTGTCTTAGTTTTTCTTGTTTCCTTACATTTGCAGACTATTTTTGAGGATAGTTTACATGTTTTCTTTCTTCTTTCCTGGCATATTTACACCCCAGCTTTTTTAAATGCTTTGTTCACGCCAGTCAGTTTAGCAATGCGCCTGTTAAAACAGTTCCTAATATATTGTATATGACTGAAAATGACTTAATTGTTCTATTTCTTTCTGACCCCAATAAAAAATGTCCCTGATACTGTTTGAGTCGCTCTCTGTTCACAAGCGCCCACATGTATGTCACCGGGTGACTTTGAAACACTTCTTAGATACATCAGTTCCACTGCTCTTATTTATTTATTTAGATTTGTAATAATGACAGTAAATGGCCATCTGAATCAATCTGGGCACTTTGCAGTCATTAATACTGCAGCATCGATATCACATAACACAATTATAGTGCAATAAATTACCCATATGCCTCATCTGTTCCCCAACCAAAATAAGAGCTCCCCGTATCTATCACATTGCTCATTTATGTCCTTTCTCTCTAAAACACCTTGATAGCGGAAAAAAGGGGCTTTGAAACATTCCTGAAAGCTTAACAAAGCTTCCCTGTCTGTTCCAAGTGAAGAAGCAGATATGAGAGCTCAGGAAATTGTGTATGGGTTGCTCCATCAGCTCCAATCAGCTCCATCTTCTCTCCTGAAGAGAGAAGAGCCCAATCCTCTGCGCAGTCAACTCACAAAGTTCCTTATATTAACATCAGAAAACCTCAGGAGGACATCTTTCATCGATCACATCTGCAACTGCATTGTGTGACTCTTCAGGAAGTCTTCTGGTCACTCATCTTAAGCCACCTGGAGCTTTCTATGCCAAAAACAAAGCCTTGGATTTTGTGCAGAAACCCGTTCAAACTAAGTCACTGATAACTGTTGTGAAATCAGCGCGAAGCCACAACTAGGAGCAGACTGCCACACTCCACATCATCTTCAGTTTCCAGATTGGTTTCAGAAACAATGTAATGAAATTCCCATTTAAGCAGCTTAATCTCCATGCATGGAAGGTCTGGGTGCCTGTAGAAAGATTTGCAGCCAGACCCCTACCATCTTCTCTCGGGTGATGAAGTAAGGAACTCTTTAGTGCAGCTTCTTCCTGGTCATTCAGCAGCATCCTCCATCAGTTTTGCCTCAGATGGCTTTCTGGAGCACCTGTCTTGGGAGGGCCAAAAGGAGGGAGGATTCTTGGGTGCAAAGAGTCCTTTGTGCAACCAGAAAGCTCTGTGCTTCTGTGTCACTGTGTCACGAGCTGGAAGGGGAAAGAAGCTGAAGCTGAACCAATGATTTTGCAAAAGCAGTCACTTCAAATCTCAGTAATCCCTGGATTCGAGAAATTGGAATCCTTTTTCCAATTTCCCACAGGATCCCCTTAGAAAACCCATTAGGAGAGCAGATTTGACCCTGGTAGGCCTTGATTCAAAGTCCTCTGGATTCAGCCATTGCCTTTCTGTTGTTTTCAGTGGATTTTGCATCACTTTGATGTTAAGTCCATTACATTTGTGCTGCTCAGAGCAAACTGCTCTTGGTGCTGTTAACAATTCCTCAGATTCATACATAAAAGCAGAGAGGTAACACAATGGTTTTACAGCATCAAAGTAGCATGCCCTGCTCGGTTCCCCGGTGAGATTTCTTTGGGCAACTCAACAAGCAATTCTGGAGGGTAACAAACGGTATTAACTATTCACCCTAGATGGTTACGTCTCCTTCACAACTGCAGCAGTATTGCCCAAGTCTGCCCTAACGTGACAACTAATCCATTGGTCAAATTTGTTTGTAGAATTAATCAATTTCAATCAGTAATTGCCTTTGGGCAATAGTTCAATTATGCCCTCATCTTTTGGCTCTCGCTATCGTAAAAACAGCTAAGTAAGTTCTGAAGAGTAATATGCCTCACTACTTCAATGTTAAAAATCAGACAGTGTTGACGTTGATGTTTATTTTATTCATCTAACCACGTTTTCTGCACGTGGCTTCTCTCTGGGCATGCAATAACAATATATTGACAGTACTGTAGCCGCAGTGCACCCAGCTACATGTAAAATAATGTTAGTGACCAAAGAAAGCCACTTTTGAGGAGTATGATGTAGCTCTCAGTTCAATGCTGGAGTCACAAGAACTTAGCATCTCTCCTGGTTTGAACAAAGGATAATGTTTTTCTTTTTGTTTCAGCTCTTCTCTGTGTATATTTTTCTATATAGAAGAAAAATTAAATTTGCTGGAAGTGCAGAGTTTTCTTCATAAGAAAAAAAACACGCTTTTGAAATATTCATAGTAAAAAACAAACCAAAAACCCCACACTCTATTACTTCACTCAGCCTTCCTTTTGGAAAGCAAAATAAATCATAATTTATGCATGGAGGCTTGAAAATCAAAATAGTCACAAAGTAACATAAGGGCAGCTTGACAAAATAAGGCTAGAAAATAACCCACCATGTAAACAAGGTAAGTGACACAGACAATTGGGCACTGAGCGCTTAGTGATTTTTTGAGACTGGGGAAAACGTTTCACTGATATAACCTAAGGGAATTTTGAAATCACTCCAAAATGCACTACCTGAAGACAGGCAATTTTTGGAATGCATTCATATTATGTCATTATATCTAAATATGCTGAGCAAAGAGCAGGATAATATTTCCCCTTCCTCTATGCTGTTAAAATGAATTCAATTTGGGGCAAAATTACCCAGCCTTAATCAGTATTTTTTGCTATTAGTATCCAGTTGAATCTCGGGGCAAGTCAAGTATGCTGCAGACATCAGTGCAGTTTGATACTGCTATTTTTATTCATTTCTGTTTATTGTGGCAAAGCTTAGAAATCAAGAGACAATCAAGCACCATTTTATCAGACTCTCCCCAAACAAACCCAAGAAGGTCTCTTCTTCAAAGAACCTAACCTTTTATTTGTACTGTTTGTACTTCACCTTATCTGCATGAAGACCCATTGAAGTAAGTGGAACAATTTCCAGAATGAGGTATATTAAGTTTTCCAATCTGACGTAGCAAAATGAAACTTCATAAAAGTCCTCAGCTGCTGTTAATAGGACGTAGTGTGAGAAATACCTCAGTTGCCTTCTTGGCTGAAGGTCTCACCCACACATTTTAAAGCTTTCTGGCCAACCTCATCTCTAGATATTGCTGAGGCAATTATATCCGGAGTGTTTCAAAAAGGACTGGAAACTTACATAATTGGAGTATCTATGCTGAGTAGACAGTTTTAAATGATGTGCGAGCTTTAGTAATTTTTGACATTAATTATCTTGAGCCAGGAGGAAATTCTCCCTTTAAACACCATGCCATGTAAATATCCATTTTGAGGGTCAGCCAACAGTAGTCACTGGGCCTGCCTGGAGCCAAGGGGGAAAGTTTTTAAAAACCCCTGGTGATTTGGTAGCACTGGCCCTTTTTAATGAGTGACTTGGGCATCTGCAAGCTCCGACACAAGGTCGACTTGCAACAGCTTCACAAGTAGCTTCATGGTGACTGTCCAAGGGGGGATCCTTGTCATGGGACAGTCTAAGCAAGCTCACGTTACTTGGTCGGTGCAGTAAGCCAGAAGAGCATGCGTGGCTAGTTATGGTGGGTGAGCTGCAGCATGGCAACTGATTCAGCCTTGTCACCACAGTGCTTCTTCGAATCCTACAGATTCATAACTGGCTTTTGAAAATGTCACTTAGGTATGAAAACGTTGTCCAAGTTGTTCAGTGAACCAAGGATCAGACTGTGGATGTCTTCTAGAGGAAGAAGCAAAGGAACCCCACACCTTTCTTTCTGCAAGTCACAAACACCACATAGAGAATCAATATCTTTAAATTGTATTGCCATTTTCTAATCTAATGTCTTGAATTTCATTAAATTAAATTATATTTTCAGTAGAAATAAAGATTCTTTCAAGCTATGCTTATAAGATATTATCAGCATCCAAACAATCTCTGCTAAGATCTTTAGTCTTCTGTATGACAGCCACTTAGAAAAACAAGATTTTTTTTTTGTTCTTGCACTGTACACTTTTTTATTTCCTGTTGAATACATTTATTATACATTAACATAATTACTTTAATTTATTACCTTAGTAAATGTCAGACCCATAAGAAGATGTCAGCGTATTACGCGTATTACACTGCACTCATTCTGTTTAACAAAGAGCCTCGAACAAATGATCAGAGTAAGCGTCAAGTTTCTACTTCATGTAGGCATTTTTGAGAAAGTATTGTGCAATAAAGTGTGCACTTGTAATTAAATTCTGCCTTTGTTTATACCTACGTACTTCTATTGGGATCCATGCAGCCTGAGACCTGCAAAGCCGTGTCCAGCTGGCTGGGATGCTGGCAAGCCCTGTGTTGCTAGTTCTAACCATAGTCCTTTTAATATATTAAATGACTCCCACACCCTGAATTAAAAGACAGAATTTTCCTTTTTTTTTTTTTTTTCCCCCACCTAAAGTTAAAAAATATTAAACCCCTCAAATTTGCTCTTAAAAGAACCCTAGATTTAGTTAGCACGATTATGGGATAGAATCAGAAACGACCCAGTGTGTTTACCTAACTTTGTTTCTTGTGCCACATCAGGATCACCTGCTTAAACATATAGATGGCTTCACTACTAAACACACAGATTTTGGAACATGGGCATGTTAGAGGCGCTGGCTACAACACTGTCTATCCTTGTTGTGCTTCATCAAGAGTGAACTGCAACATCCCCTTTCAGCCCTTTTGCAGATCCCCCAGCAGCAGGTACTTCATAGGTAACTGCTGACCATGCACTCTTCTTAGAGGCAGGCTGAAGTGCCTCTTCTATATCCTCCTCAAACTCTTTGGCCTTTCAGGCAATTTTTTTTCCCCCTAAGGAAACTTGCTGATGAGGATTATATACTCATATTTTTTCAAAAGAACACTATTCTTGATCTGCATTGCCAGAATTCACTGGAATGACTCCATAGAAGTCATGTTTAGTTCATATAGTGTCAATAATTATAAGAGTAATATCCGAACCTGGCATATTCACATACTATATCATTTCAAGGATTTACCTCTGATTATGTTAGTGCAATGCATCGACAGGCTCTAGGAAGGCAGGATTCTTCTTGACAAAGCATCTGTACTGTATATTTCTATAAATTATCACAATGACTTTGGAGAGGCCCTCTTAAAACAAGGTATAGTTTCTAAGATCTGTGCTACAGTATTGAAGATAGGTTATTTCTACTCCTGATTTTCTATAGAATACCTACAAAACAAAAATGTTAGGGGTTGAGATCAAGGCTTTTGAAAGCAAAACTACCAGGGAACCTGCTTCTCTCCAGACTTAAAAGAAAAAACAGTATTTTCTTCACAACACTCACTGCACTGTGAGGAGAGCACTTTGTGGAAAGGATATCTACAGAAGTCATGGACATCTCTCTGTACAAACCTGTCTGATTAGGACTCTGTTAGACCAAATCTTCTATATGTGCAAACCCCACAGAGTGCCCCCATGAGGGTTATTGGAGCCTAATATTGTTTATGAGAGATTGTAAATATCTATTCTCCAATGAACTTAATTTATTTTTGCATTTGATATGGAGTTCCCAGAGCAAATATAAATTTTTTCTAAAATGCAGACCTCAACTCAAAAGACTTGTTTCTAAGCAGCAGTCACAGACATTTTTTGATCAAAATCTAAAATTATTGTTCTTGATATAGAAACTCAACAATTTTTCTCTAATAATTTTTTAAAGAAATGTGTAAAATGATTATGAGGGGACTTTTTTATAAATTAAATTAATACGTTCACCTCCAATCTGTCATTGTAATGACTGAAATCTCACAATCCATTATATTTTAGACAAGATAATTTGTACCTTTTAGGTGCCAGCTACAGGCCGACTTCTTGCCACTGCTTGGGGTGCTGCTACCAGTCCTCCCAGCTCCGATCGTAACTGGGTGCCCTCCTTCACCATCATTCCTGGGGCAACAGAGGTCTGCAGGTAACACCCTTGGCAACGAGTACCTGTGTAGATGATTTGTCATGTGTTCATGAGTGGAAATCTATGTTTTCAACTTGTGTTCTTCTGAGAACTCTCTTACAATTTTCCTCGCTGAGAAGTGCAGAGGATTTGAACTTCAAGACATTTTAAAAAGTAATACAATCAAAAATAGCATGTCTGGTTTTTCCTTTCAGAATGGTAAATTTTACTTAAAGTGAAAAGGAGCATTTTGCCTGCTATACTTCATTTGTAAACCATCAGCTACCAGGCTATGAAGGACCTCAGCTGGGACTGTGTTTGGTACAAAGGTGTGGATCTTATTTTGGATTGGAGTCCTGCATCTAATTTTGACCAGAGATTAAACACAGAGAAGTTCAACCTTGCAAATGTCTGTTTCCTAACCTAAGTGCTGTGGAAGGATGTAGCTTGGCTCAGATGAGGCCCCTTCCCTCCATGAACAGAGAAGGTGGCACGGACAACCGTGACCTGTGGGATCTTTCCCTGTGTAGGTAAATTGGACTGTCTTGGAGTGCTGACATCAGCTAAAATTTTAATTTCATCTTCACAACTCCATTTTGAGGCCAATCATGGAACAAGAGACTATCACTGCATTGTGGGGTAACCCATTTTTATGCTTTTATCTTCTTTCTGCTGGGATCTTTTGATGCATCCAAGGAGGTAAGCTGGACCATCCCTCTGTTACTTGTGCAATTTGTTAACTTGTTGTTATTAAGTATTTCAAGGCGAGGCTGGATGGGCTTTGAGCCACCTGGTCTAGTGGGTGATGCCCCTGCCCCCTTGGCAGGGAGGTTGGAAAAAGATGATCTTTAAGGTCCCTTCCAGCCCAAATCATTTTATGACTCTATTCTATGATTCTATTGTGCCCTGAGCTTGCTTCTGCAGATCTTTCAGGGAAAAGAGAATCCGACACAAATTACTAAAGCATCCCTTATGATGAATGCCCACCACGCTTTTGGAACCTATGCTTAACTACATCCTCTGTGTGAGTGCTTCAAGCACCTCAAGTTTCGGCTGAATGCTAAGACTAATTAAAGATAGTTATCTTGGTGCTATACCTCTTGAGTGAGGTACAGTAGAATTTATCTTTGCATTAGCTTTCCAGGACAGCTGGGTCATTAGATTTCAGTCACGAGTGGCTAGCAGCTCCAAGGTTTTTCTCTGAGCAGAGACTGTCAGTCACGTCAGATTTGATTGGTTTTGTGATGTGGATAAGCATCCAAAAAGTAACAGGCTGAGACCAATAAACTCATTTCATTTTTAGTGTATGGCAGACTTGAACATGGTTTTTATACTGAAATACCAGGGCTCAAACCAGCTGGTTTCACCACATTCTTGGTGCTGCCTCCTCCTTTAACGCACAGTAGCAGAATCGCATGTAGCACTTTATAAGCTCGTGTTCATCCAAGAGCTTGTGTTTCTTTGCTTACCGTACCTTTCTATCTATAAAATAAATAAATAAATATGCTTAAATGAGTCAGTGATTATTGAACTGGGAAGAAAACCTGAGTTTGACAATTAAATGTAACACATCCATATTGGGGTGGGGGAAGTAAAGAAAAAACTCTAAGAAAATTTGAACATTTTCACATGCCAGAAAAACTAGCTTTCATGTACTTTAAATAAAAGAAAGGTAAGACATGTTTGGGAATAAAGCCGTAGCCATCAAATTCACTCTTCAAGTATACTCTGTTACAGCAGCATGATTCCTTTTATGATTGTATCCATCATGCTGTCAAAAAAAGAAATCTTATCTTCACTCATTACTAAATATACAAAGAGCTGGGATTTCCACTTGGCAAATGCTCCTGTTTACCTGAAGGCTCGATTTTACCTGCACTTTGATAAAGTTCATTTGCAGAGATAGACTAAACTTTTTAATCCTGAAACTACTCGAGTTTGTAAACCAAGTTTTGCTCTGAAGTAAGCAGCATGTGCGTGAAGTTGTTATTTTCTTTCGGAAAATTAAAGATTTTATTGTGGAAGGAAGCCAAAGGGCCCATCTGGATCCGTCCTGTCTGAGTTGTAAGTTATAGCTCCTGTTTACGACGGCTCCGCAGAAGAAGTCTGCGTGAGGATGCTTTCAGCAGTCATCTTCAGCCTTGTCTTCTCAAGTTTTTTGTCTTCAGGAAAGGTCTACCAATAATGGAGACACTCTCTTGACATCTGTCATCCTTAGTATGCTTAGGCCTTTTTAACACTCTCTCTCATCGCTGAAACCTTACAATATATATATCAGAGGAACTTTGCCAGTTTAAAAGACACAGAACCATGCCCCTCGTGTGCCATATGTGTACTTTCCTTTATAATGAATGTGAACAACCCTCTCTGAACATGATGCAGATGAACTTCCTGAATCTAAGTACTGCTCCGAGAGCCCTTGATTGCTTCTCTTTCTGCTGCATCCTTTTAAAACTAAATGAACATTTATTATTATTATTATTGTTATTATTATTATTTTTTTCTGTTATAATGCCAACCACAAACCATCAATGAAATCATGGTCCCATCTTTTTAAGCTATGTTTAAATGTGAAATCACAACCAACTCCTTACCTTGTTATTTAAACAAATACAACAGGGAAAGAGTGTTACTGTAACTCATGTGCAGAAGTGACTTGCACAATGGTAGGGGTGACAGCATTCCCTTTGATTTGGGACTTTGCCATGTGCTTTAGTGGTCACTACTATGTCTGTGTCTCAGGTTGGCAGAGCTCTATGACCTGTATATATTCCTATATCTGTACACCATCAGACAGATAATTTTTTTCTGTCTGAAACCTGGCTCCTTTGATTTCCGGTCTTGGAGCTATGTGGATTTTTTTTATTTCTTGCTTTTTATTTTAGTATCATTCAGGTTCCTGCAGAATTCAATCTCTGAACTTCACTCTGGAGCCACCAGCCACTACAGCAACCTGGTCCTTCTTTGTCTAACATGGCATTGCACCAACAGCTGCTGCCACTGAGGGCAGTGCTAAAATTCACCCAGATTGAAAAAGAAGAGTTAAACCAGCACACACACAAAAAATGCACTTCTATTTAATACTTCTTTCTTGTCCGTAGTACTAGCTTCTATTATATAACACATATGCTTTATAGCATTCAATCTCATTCATCTCATGTTCTTAATTCAGGAACTTATTCCCAGGTTTGGAGCACCCTTTAACGACCATCTTTTGAAGGAGGTAGAGTCTGGCCAATTTAATCACCTGGTTCATTAGTCCTTTAAGCACACTGGCACACCTATGTCAGCAACTCTCATCCACATACTAACCCTTTTGAGTTTTCCTCTCTTATCCTGACCTGATTTCACATGAACTTAATCTGTAGGCCAGTTTTTTATCAAAAGAGTGGCTTGCCTTTCAACCAATACTTACGTATGATGTTATGCTTTTGCATGGTGCCATATCCAAAAGTTAAGAATTCTGATTTGCTTACACATGATTTCTTTGCAGTTATGACTATCTTTAATTAATAACTTTCTAGGTGTTTCCCTACTGTGTTCCTGATTACTGTTTCCAGTAACTTCCCAGTTCATGAATCAAAATCTGCAATCTGTTATAATTTTTAGACTACCATTAATTGAAATTCTTTTTCTGTAATAAAACTGAACTTTGAAAACTCTAGAAGATTTTGCTGTGTAACATGTGTGGGTGATTGGTTTTCAGTGAAGTGGATTTCATATAGAAATCCTTGTGGAAAGCTTTGTTTTCCCCACATCTGGCTACTTCCACTGTGAGTGGCATATTTCGTATGGGACAGAAGGCTGTTAAAATGATAATATTCAGCAAATGTCTTTTAAGGATCCTAACATGAAGGCACTTAACTCAGGCAAGGATTAGAGGGCAACTTTTAGCACTCACACAGAAAGTTGCATCATTTTGTTTGAGAGTCAGGATGGTTTTTGGCAAGTGCAATGGTGCAATCAGACAGTGCTCATATTCAAAAGAGCCCTGGCATTTCCAGGTATTTCCTGGAATAGTGCACTCCTGTCCTTTCCCCACCCCATGACCCAGAGTGGGTATTGCTCACTCCTGGGCCCTGCTCCTACCTGCCCTGCTGAAGGTTTAAATGAGGAAATTGCCATTACGTAGTTGAGTCTAGAGCTGTTTCTTCTAAAAGGAATGATACTAGAAGTGGCATGATTTCCTCTCAAAATTCAGTAACTTTGCTTTTCTGCTACTTCCCCTAACAGTGCAAGTCCTCAGTGCAGGTCCTCAGTGGCAGAACCTGGCCTGAATTTTTCCCACCATAAAGCATCATGAGGACTTCAACCCCTTTCCAAACTGGGATGAAAGAAAGAGCCAGCAGACTTTTCATAAAAAAGATAGAAAAGCATACTCGGTGGCAGTCTCCATCTGCAGCTGGGATGCAGAAGACAGCAGGAAGGCCTTGCTTTGCCTGCTGCAGAGCAAACACCGACGACTGGGTTTCCCGTATCTCCAGTGTGTGTCCTAAACAGCGAGCTGTTTAGGGAGTGAATTTTCTCAGTCTTTCTTGTGAGAACTTGATCATTTGTATAAATAATTCATCGCCATAGGGACACTATCCCACCTTTTTTTTTCTTTTAAATAATCCTTCATTATGTCCTAGCCATTAGGTTATTAAGGCTTTTCCTCTGTCTTTCTCATACATGTACATACATACACACTTTTTGTTTTGATCAGAACCTCTGCTCCAGACTTGTGTCATCACTAAATAAGGTTGCTTTGTTTGTTTGTTTGTTTTTTTACGAGCACTGTTTTCACCTAACTGGAGGTTTCCAATGGAAAGATATTTTGATCAAAACCATTTCTGACTATGGGTAGGTTTATGTAGTCAGGAAAGAGGAGTAATGCCATGTTGTGTGATCTGACCAACCAGCGTAATTCATACTTTCAAATTAGAAAGCAAACTAAAGGAGAAGTGTACAGTGGAGATATAAGTGTACATATACATGCTATACTAATAATAACATTTGCAGACATTTTGATTTTTTCTTTCTCCACAAATTTTGCATATATTCCTGTGTTTTTTTCCTTGGGAATGAAAAACAGGTAGCTAAGCAGTGTTTGCTGCCATTCTGACTGCATCGTCCCGATGACGTGTTCTCCTCTCTTTGCTTGTTCTTTGGGTGAAATATTGCTCTTTGAAATTAATTGTTTTGTTTTGTTTTCTTTGCCGCTGTCTTTAATGGGACAAATATTTCACCCATATTCTTTAGGCCTGCAAGATCCTCAGGGTAAACCAAATCTTGTTACACTTATTCCCATTGAGTAACATACTCCTTGAGCAATCCCGTTGGCTTCTGTGAGACTATTTAGGATTATCCAATGGGAGCAAAAGTACGGGAGTCTGGCCCCAAGGTGCTTACACACCCCCTCACTCAATGGCACCTCAGTTTCGGTCAGTGCCTTTGGGTGCTCCTGCATTGCAGCCTCTAATAATCAGTTTGTTTCAATTCTCAGAGTGAAATTTTTATGAATAGTCTAATAGGTACATGTAGAAACCCAATCTGTGAAAGTGAGAAGATATTCAGACAAATGCTTTTCTATGGATACTTCCCAGAAGAAGAAAGGATGAACTCATCCCAGCAACTATTTGCTTAGTTCTTGGACATTTGTGTTTCTACATCAATGGTTCAAAGGTTGTCTGAACTTGCAGTGGATTCAGATGTTCTGTATTTTCATCCAAGAGCTATTTTCCATCAGAGAGAGATGTGGCTACCTACTGCCTGCTTTGTGATGCTGCTGAGCTCATCTTTCTCAGAAGGCTTCTCTGCTTCCTCTTCATTCAGTCAAATCGTTCACAATTCTAGACTGAGGCTGGGAACAAACTTTGTTAACAAGAACATGCTTTAACAAGAAGAGTAGCAGAAAGGCCAGGTTTTGACCTGCCAAATCAAATATATACATTTTCAAAGGGCAGGGATGATGAGGTCTTGAAGATACTGTCAAGGTTGAAAAGTCAGGTCACAAGGGATTTATCTCACCTAAATTTATCCCCTTGACACTTAGCTATCTAATCTAAATGGGTTGTCTAGGGTCCTCCCTATTGTCAGTGAAAAGAGATAGAGTGCAATGAATGGCCTTCTGAAGGTGTTTATGTCTCTTTATGCTGACTATAGGTGGAGCTCAGGCAGCTAGTTTGGAGTAAATGTCTAACTTCTCATGGGCTCATGGTTGGAGATGAGATAACCGGATCCCACCCTTAATGACCAAGGCCTCATCTTCTTCCACCAGTGACTCAGGAGAAAAAAATATCTGTGTCTACATGGAAGGAGTTGTGTACACTAAAGGAAAACATCCTGGCCTAGGTTTAGGGTGTCTCAGTGGGTTGAAATGGAGCCCATCGCTGGGTTCACTAGGGGGAGCTAGGAAGAAACCTGTTGGTCTCACTGGGGTAATGAAGTTCCTGCAGCAGAATTATTCAAGAGAAGGCAATTATGGTGGAGAGTCCTCCAAGGTCTCCTCCCTGCCAGCTCATGGAATCAGCACTGGATTTGTCACACCTAATTTTCCAGCTGAATTGTAACTTCTTTTCCTTTTAATCTTTTTTGATTTTTTGATCACCTTTTCTGGATAAGACTTGTGTACAGAGGAAAATGTGGAACAAGATAACCATGTATTTATCTTCAGAGAAACAACAACAATGACAACAATAAATCCATCTGGCTGTAAGACTACATTTCTGTCTTGGAATGGCTTTGGACACATGACCACTGAAATACCTCTAGGGTTATAAGATGAATTACGCATGCATGGGTACATATGTATATAGATACACTCATGCCCCATGTCAAGATTTATATTTCTGAGGGTACAGCAGTAAAAAAGGCCTACCTGTCTCATTTCTTTCTAAATCATCCAGGCCAACTCACACTTTGAATCAGAGGTTCTCCAGACCTACAGTATTTTCCATTTTGGTGCAGTGAGACATGACAGAAATCTTGCTACTGAGATGACTGCTGTAGCAGCCTGTGTTCTGGGCTGCTGAGCTCAGATGAGCATGAACTTTTCACAGGAGCAGTCCCAGCTCTGCTGGATCGAGCTGGTTTTCCCTGAAAGTGCATGTCTGCCTGCAAAATTGATATCCCAAAGCAGTCTATTTTTATGCTGTGAGTTGCTGTGTTGAGAACTAAAATGTTCAGAATTATTTCTATTGGACAAACGCAAGTACTGAAATCATGAGGTTCTGGCAGGCTCCAAGCTCTGCCAGCTTAACACTTATTTGTGCTTGGCAGACAAAACAATTTTTAATATTTTAGTTTTACTTTGCTAGTCTCCTCACAATGGGGATAATTCTTAGTGACTTTAATCAAGAGGTAGGAAGCATGCAAGCACCACTGTGAGACTTTTAACTGAATTGAAGGAACCATTCTCTAATCGATTTTAACAGCAAAAATGCAAATTTAATTTTGCAGGCAAACTTGTGTTATTTGCTGCAGCTTGTTAGGCAGCTGAATTACCTGGTGTGCTGTGTGTCTCACTGTACAGCTGAATGATTCTGATTTATTTCCAGTGCTGGTTGGGGGATCAAAACCTGCTCGCTGTAACTCAATGTAAAAGCCCAAATAATTCCTTTGTTTTGAAGGAAGTTATGTTCTGTTGACCTTGGACCTTCAGTCCCCTTCCTGCAAAATACAGGCTCAGCAAGGTAGGTTTAGTATTTGCTTCATGTGGTGAAAGGGGGGGGGGCGGGTAAGGAAGGAAAGGAAAACCTGGATCTTCTCCAGCAGTAAAAGAGCTCCAGGTAGATCATTGCCAGGTTCTTTTCTGCAGATAAGCTTAAATAAGTGTTACACCCAATGAATGCTACTGTGACCTGCAAATGCCACAGCGTGACGGGAGCCCCATAAAAGAGGTACAAACGAGAGGGAAAACAGAGAGAAAGACTGTGACTTGCAAAGGACCAGTTCCTCTCTTTTCTTCATGACACTGGTACAAGTTTGGATTCATTCTACCAGTATGACTATGAGACTGCAGCAGGAGTGCTGAGCCAGGACTGGGTTGTACCGGCGAAGTAATACATCCTTTCAGAGGCTGCTCTTGCAAAATGTTTTCTTCCTGGTGATGTGTTTCTCTGATTATTATTTCTTGTGTGTCTTGTGTGCGCGCCTGACATAGAGGGATAGGTTGCATAAAATGCAAACTGAAACCACGGCCTCAGCGAGGATTCGAGCGGCTGGGTGAGCTCATCATGGCTCAGCAGTCAGGCAGAGCTAGAGATTGTAATTTACAGCAGGGTCTAAGCTCTGAGCAGCAGATTCAATTTTATAAGTGCCTTTCTAGTTCAGCCTAGGTAAGAGTCTCTGGAAGAGACATCCTCTACATGTCCTATAAATAGTGAGTGGTTAAATGTGTCATTCGGCTCCCTCAGTACACATCATTGATTGCAATGCAAAGCACATACTCGAGAACAGCCAGCCTCACCCCCCTCATCAGGTACCGGGGTATTTATTTATTCCTTATTGTCATTACAGGCAAATAAGCGGCTTGATCTAATGTAAGAGAGAGGTGAAAGGCTGATTATTTTATTTCCACAGCTGTTGCATTGCTTTGTCTCATGTTTATAAATCATCAGCATGCTGGCGTGTTATTGTAGCTGGAAAGTTGTATCTTCAAGGAAATATATCTTTATTTACCAAAAAGGAATACGAATAGCTGACTATCTTATCAGAGAGCCTGTCTTAAGTCCAAGAACAAGGTCCACCCAGAAACTGATTAATATCAACAGTATTGATTTTATTACTCATACTTTATAAATGACATTGATATTCTTGAAGACTGCAAACATTTGCTTTATTGTGCTATTGTCTCGGCTGGAGTGTAAATCTCTCACTTTTGATATACGCACAGTGATTATTGTTCTGGTCATTGTTTCATGACTGGAGGCATTTTAATGATGATTTACGGGGTTATATATAGTTGGACTATAAACTTCTGATTGCAATTAAAAACTAGTTAAATGAAAACTTTCAGCTTGAAGGCAGTGTCTGTTTATCACAGCAAGATATAAAGGGCTAAAATGTGGTATTTTGAAAAAAAATCAATAGTTGGTTTTATTTTTCTCTCCTCATACTCTGAGGAAAAGGAGACCTAGAAATTCGTGTTTTCTCTGGATTTTCCATGAGGACTATTTTAGAAACATGCTACCCTACCACCCTTGAGCAGCTACAGATTTATTTTTTCATTATTTATAAGCCCAGTGTGTGCTCAGCTCAGAGAAAGAGACCTTCTTCTCGTGTTTTGTCAGAAGAACTGTGGGCCAACAGAACAACCCGGAGTGCTCCCAAGTGCTCCCTTCTGAAGAAGTAACATAAATCCTGTAAGTCCACATGAAGAGGAAAATAACTTTATTTGGTATCACAATGAAAGCGTTTCCTTCCATTTTGCGGTTCCCCACGCTAGTTTCCCCAAATATTGTATTCCCATTTCTTTCTCATATACAATTTTGAGTTGAGTTTGCAAGGTGTAAGCAGTGCAAACAGGTGTCGACAGTCCAGGAATGCCATTTAAACCTGGGTGTTTGTATACATACCTGTTTGTACGTATAGGTATATGTATGTTTTTACATTGTCATGCCATTGTGGGTGTATATGAGAGTGTATCAGTCTATACTGTTCAAGAATTGTGTCTCTGACAGTGAAAATAAGTTGCTGTGCAGCTCATTATATAATTGTATGTTTTTTACATACTCCTCAAATGAATTATTTTAGAATTTTCTGAGACTTTTAAAAACCCATCATGTTCCCATCACTTTTCCTTCTTTCTTGTGCCTCATGGGTTCAGATGTGTTGGCCACCAAAGACTTTCGCCACCAATGGAGGACTAGAGGTGAGAGGGATGAGAGGATGAATTTGAATTTTGCATAACGTTTGCTGATGTACCCTGGAAGTCTTGACAGGAGTACTGTCATTATCCAGTCCCACATTGTTTGCCCAGCTAAAGTTTTAACCCTGGAAGTTAACAGCAGTTTGTGAAATGCTATCACTAGGGGACATGGACATTCCTGATCTGGAAAGAGACCAAAAAGGCACAGAGAGGCCAAGCTTTTCCATGAGCTGTCTACTGCTTAAATCTCATAATTCTCCTACATTTTCTCTTGCAATAGGGATTTCACATGAGTTGGTGTAATTTGGTATATCCCTGCCAAATACTAATGTCCTGTCTGAACAGTGGATATGCTGGAGCTGTGACATTTTCCTCTCTGTTTTTAGAAGACCACTAGAAGGAGTTGTATTACCCCCAAAATACATACATGCTTCTTCCACTTTATTTACTGTGTAAGCAAATCAAAGACAAGAAATTGTGCATTTAAAGATGCATCCCTGACTCTAATATAGATGTTGCATTGTTTTCCCTGTAGCAATTTTGTATTTTCCATCCTCAAAGGCCTTTTTAATCTCTAGAAGAATAGGTTTAAAAGGGAAGATTATGTGAAGTTAATATCTGCTTAGCTCCTCTGCACCTTGGCAACTTGTGCTCCTTTTTGGAGAGCTTCCAAAGAACAAAATTTGACAGTTGTTGGTGTCTCCTATACACTTTGTCTGGACCATACCTTGCACTGGTCACGGGCTTGAGAGGAAATGTTGTGAGATGATTAAAAGATCTAACAAGATGTTTTTCACTAGCTTGGGTTGATAATAATATAATTGTCTATAATGAACCACAGCCAACTGAGTACGAATATTTTGAAATGAGGATAATTTTTGAGTGTACTACTTTCTATAATTCTGGTACCTACTTCATGTGCCTAAGGCACTCAGATCAAGTGGTGTGTACTTTAATATTGACCATTTACTGATGAGCGTTCAAGGACTTTCACAGTCTTGTGCACGTGCAGGACATCATTATTGCCTAAAATAGGCAACACTGGCACACAGCAGACAGTCCTACCACCTCAGCCTTATCCCAGTTTATTCTCCACCTGGCAAGGCCATCTTGGGGATCAAACAGCTCAGCTGATTTTCTCTTTTTTACCCCTCTGATGATCACTGAGCCAGGAAGGATCCATGTCTACTGAGCTCTCCTTAGGGAGAATCTACCCAGAGCGTACATGGAATGCACTGTTGTGGCTCCCTATTCCTTATACTTAGAGGTGAACAGTTGTTGGGCCTCATACCCATCTGCAGAGCTGTGGGGATTTTTCTTTTCTCTTTATCCTATCTTTCTTTCTAAATTCCTGCCGCCTCCAGAAAACTCAGAGAGGGCTCTTCTGCACTTCTTTTTCACTTGGCCAGAGTATCAAGGCCAGATTGTGAAGGGCTCCATTACACTGCAATTCAAGTAAGTTTATTGCTAAACTATCAGGTGTATTTGAAAGTAGTTAAAATCAAAGCACCTGGGAGAAAGAACACCAAGAGTTAGTAGATTATTATAGGTAGGATATACTTGGAGATATATAGTGTAAAATCTCCATACCCCTCACACTTCATTTTGGGACCTGTTTTTGCCGTGGTGTTATTCCCACTTCATGCTGCTGTCACGGAAATGAAGCCCTCTCAATTACTCTGCTGTGATGGGAGAGAGACACCAAAAATGAACTGAAGGGGATCTTCACAGGTTTTAAAAGTAAGAGCTAAAATCCTCCTAGGACATTAAGCAGCTCAATGTTACCAACTGTCATGATTTTTACCAAGTCTTTGGGACAAACTCCTGGCCCCACTGGAATCAAAATATTGCAACATAGGTCAACTGCAGTGGGGCTTGATGGTGTTTTAAATATCGGCTATGAGAGTCATCTAGGTAAGAACTTCATCTTTTTCTTCCTTCATGAGGAAGAAATAACCTTTGATGATGCAAAGGGAAACTAGAGTGGAATGAAGCCTACCAGTACAAGCATCAGATTGCAAAGAAAAAGAACTTTTTCTTAACCTCCTGAGGTTTGCAAGCCAGACTTATGTTTTCTGTAGCCTGACTGGCAATTTTTAAACACTCCTAGCTGCTGATACAGTAGGATAGCTCCACAGGGGATACTCAGGAAAACTGACATGAATGGGAGAGCTACCCCAGCTTGGAGTCTGTGAATATGGGCAACCACCTTAATGGTTTGCAGTGACCCCAAAGTGTAGGGCAAAACACATGGGGCAGTTACACCCTTAGACCCAGTGGCAATCAGGGACACGAACAGTTCTCAGGGGCTGAGGTTTAGCATTGTGTTAATTGTTAACCCAGGACTAGCACCATATATATTTTCGTCGACCCACAATGGGACGAATCCGTGGTGTTACGGGTCTGCATTTGTACTGTTGTCTCTGCTGGAGTATTGTACAGGCTTTGGGCTGCTTTTTAAGAGGCATTTTTAGGAAAGCTTGAGAAAAAGGCTTCAACATGTATTTGTGATGTGCTTGTACAACTCAGGCAATTTGCAAAACGCAATTTGTCTGGTGCTCTTCCTCTTTCACCCCAGCATAAATGCAATAGATCCTTCTGACTCCATGGCAGTGAATCTCTCTGCTTCAGCTGCTCTGCCTTGATCTAATGAATTTTCACTGTCTTCTGGACCTTTAGTAACAAATACTGCGAACTGACACATATAATGAAGAACTAGATGAAGCCTGCTATACAGGTACAAAAAACCGAAAATTCCTCTTTACTATGGCTATAAATGCAGACAAACTTTTCTTAAATAATTGCTATACACTGCTATTTTGTGATTAGTCATAGGCTCCTGTGTAAGCCAGTGCAAATGAATCCAATGTAGCTAATGAATTAGGCCATAAATACGCACAAAAGAATAATCTTAATAAAAATGCTAAAAAAGCAATATTGTAAAGAAATTCTCTGTCTACACAAATCAAATACGAAATAATCTTGGAAAAATCTGAAAATGAGTACAAGCGCTACTGACTGTTACTCAGAGCAAAGAATTATTGATCCTTGCCTGCTTCTATTGATTTTATGTCACTTCTGTGATTTAATCATGTTTTCCTTGTTATCTCTTTGCAGTCTTTCTTCTATTGTCTGGTATGAAATCTCAGCCAAGGCCTTTCAGCCTGTGGTGGTGGATCAAAATAACTTTGCCTTCCATTTGCATTGTTTTAAAGAAATGATTAAACAATCAAGCTTAGGTGATCCTTGGACAGGATTATACAGTATAAATGCATCTCTGAAAAATGAAAATGCCTCCTTCTTTTCCTTAGTCAGAGACTAAGAAAGGTTGTGAAATGCTTCTGCAGCCAATCCAGTATGCAAACCTATGCAAAAGTGTCTAAGCACTTCGCTTTTGCACTAATCCATCTATTCGTTTCTTTTTAAAATACTCAAATTGTGTTAGAGCTTCTGGCCACTGAAGTCTATGGGAACAAATTTGCATGTGGGAGAGACAAAACTTGCATTTTATTAAATCAGCATGGCTGCTGTCATGCAAACTTCTCTCCAAGATAGTACTGTGCTTTTTCTATCAAGTGCTCAAATTTCACTTTCAGGAAAATGGCTGTGGTGAAGTGCAGGATTTGGCTTAATTCTTGGCTTATGTTTAGAAATACACATTTATGATTGTTTTCAGTATTTGTTTTGAAGGAAGAAAATTCTATAAAAAATAATTTTTTTGACAGAAAAAAAAGCTGGAATATGTATTAATAGGTACATACAATGAGATATACGTTAACAGGGCAGCATTTCAGTATCTGCTGCTCTACCACTCTCTGTCTTCAGAATATATTTCTTGAGTAATTTTTTCAGCTTTGTTTAGAATATGTTTTGTGTACATAGTTGCACATAACTGACAAAATACTGTAGTTCCCTCCCATGCACTTGAAATTGTTAACGTTATATGTTTCTTGCTTTCTGGATCTATTTCCATAATGGAGTACCTTTTTCACTCTTTGTATTAAGATTCCATTTAGGAAGGGTTCAGAGAGGTTTAATATAGAGTCAGTAGATTTATGAGTGTGTTACATACATAATTATTATAGATGGTTATAAGCACATCAAAAGGAAATGTAATAGATGTTTGTAAGCTCTGGTTACATGAAACCTGTTGGACTCTAAAAACTGAATCACCATTTATTAAACGTACCTTAATAATCGATCATAGCCTTATTATAGCTTTTAATATGATGCTCAATTATTTATTTTTCCATTTGAATCTGGACTTTTTAACCTAATATGCATAGGCCATAGCAAATTCCACACCAGGAGAGGGCTGCATTGCCTGTGTGTGGGAATTACAGAATATTACAGAGGTTTACACCCAAAGGTCTAGTCCATGCAAATATATACATAAACAATACAAGCTTCTTGTGTTCTTGTCTAAACCACCTAATGAGATTTTTTCACACTGCAAGTTGTATGAAGAACAGAAATATACTTTACCAGAATCATTCTTTGTAGCCCATAATGTGTCATGAGTCCGTGGGGTCTTTTTATACAAACTGAGCCATGCGAACCTTTCAGCTCTCCTCCTTACATCTTTGAGCTGTAGTAGAAAAGAAGTAGAAAAGTGTCTTGAGACCACTAAACTTCTGCCCACCAAAACGGGCAGGGGCTGGTCTTATGCGATGTGGCGACCCAGTTGGCTTTCCAATGGACATCTGTGGCAGACAAAAGGTCAAATTGGAGGCGGAAATCAGAGTGGGTGGGGAAAAAAACAACACATAAAAATGCCACTGTGCTACTTGCTGCCCTATGACAAAGATAGTGTGGGAGGATGGATTGGAAATACAAGTGAGACCTTCCCTGGGCATCGCAAGTTGTTCTTTGCATCAGCCCAGGGTAACTTTTGTGTTCTGGTTAACAGCATGTGCTCTAAGCCCTCAAATATAAATAGTTACTGGTGACTCATTCAATGTAATTCTTCAGCTATGTCAGTGGGATGCAAGGGTGGCCTTATGGGTAAAGGCATGGCTTTCAGGCAGGAAGTGCACATTTTATTCTTGCCGCTTGCCACAAGATAAGTCATAAGGAATTTCTTTAATCTTTCCATTTGTAATTTTGTGAAAAAGAGAGAAAAAATGTTACTCCCTTCAGAGCAGTATTGTGAATTCATCTGGGGTCAGCAAAGCATCCACTTGCCTGTGTCAGGACTGCCAAGGACTGCCAGAGCCCCACTGCCCGTTGTGTTTATGCCAGGGTGCTGGAGAGCTAGCCTGGCTGCTGCTGCTGGGACTGGGGCTTGGGCCACAGCAGCTTTCCCTCTGGGAAAGGGAGAGATCCCTCTCAGGAAGGAGCAGGGTACCACTGCCCCAACTCCTTCCACCATTACGGATCCACCAGCCCAGGTCTCCTCCCACCCCTGGTACATCCACCACTTCTCTACTATTATTTCCCATGGAAAAGCATCCCTGCCTCTTGTGCTCCTGCCCCTCATCCTCGGTCCAGTAATAGATGATTTAAGGCGGTACAGAGAAGCTTTGGGCTGATATCAAGTTAAATTCTTTTGCATGTGTGACCTCTTGAGACCTTAGACTTGCTTGGGTACTTCAGGGATTGCTGCGTTCCGGAAAAGCAGATGCGGTATAAAGCTGTCGAGTGTGGATATGAGGTATGGCCTATGCCTTCATATCAAGCATATCTGGAAAATTATAAATTAAATAATACTGTAGAACTGGTCAGCTTTGGGTGGGAAAACATGTTTCATTTGTTAGGATTTTACAGCTGCTCATTACACGTGCATATGATTATTTAAAATTGTATAGACCACAGGACAGTATTTGTTTTTAAACCTCAATCTCCTCTTCAGAAGGAGAACAAGGTCACTCAGGTGTTTAAGTTAGAAGGGTTTGCACTCAGACTTTACAGCTCTTTGTATTTCAAAGTCTGCATAACTTGGGCCTGAGTGAGCAGAGCCCGCTCTCTGCAACACAATTACACAGTGAAACCTGGAACAAAAGTTTTGCAATCAAATCAAGAACTGCAGCCTTGTTTATTTGTCAAGGGAAACCATAATTTAACATTTAAGAATGTGAAGCTGACAAAAAATGCAGTATTCAGAGCATTTTAGGCACCATCAGGTTTTGGTCAAATGTAGAGAATAGTGCCAGTTGCTTTGATTTGCACTTTATTCAATCTGAAACTCCCTTATGACTTAAATTTGCTTTCATTTAGGTATGAGTAGTGTATGTCCCCTGCATGTCTCCTCTCCCTGTGTCTCACTACTCCTGAATGGTATAACTCTGAACTGGGAGTCACATAAGCAGAAAACCATCAACCAAGGAGCTACGCTCAATGGAAAGCTTCGCCCTGTTCTAAGGCAGGGCTTAACCTCCCTCTTGTTTCTTGCATGTTTGATATCAGAGTTGTCAGATGGAGCATTCCAATAGCAACACACAGCTTACTCCCATAGATTCAACAAATAGGTTATTCACAGTGTTAGAGCAGGGTAACAGATTAAAAAAGGCAAATATTTTCACAGTGCAATAGAGAGTGCAGCTCTGCTGTAAAGCTGAACTCCTCTCATGCAGAGGAAGGAGTTGATATATAGCGAGAAAGCCTCACAGTGCATGTATCTAGCTGCCTTCCCTAAAAGGCTCCTGGCTTGATGTAATGTCTGTATAGTTGCTATTCTTTGCAAGTTCACTTCAACAGCTACATCCTGGTATTGAGTTTTGTTATATTATACTGCCGCACTAACGCTTACACGTTTGTTCTTGCTGATGAATGTCTCCTAATATTGAGTTATGTATCAGGTTATTGCAGGAAATCTGAGTGAAGATGTAATATTTCACATGCTTACCTTAAGAGGAAAGAACTGCTAATATCATGAATAATTTCTTACAATAGAGATCCAAGCTGTCAGCTCCAACTATAATATCTGGGCCCCAAGGGAACTCAGGTTTTCATCTGGAGGTGTACAGATCCAAAGGAAAATTTGGCAGTGTTATCTTGACAGTGGTGGAGAGTTCTACTTCCTTACTCCAGAGTTCCGTTAAATACATCAATAGACACACCGTATTATGAATTTTTAAGCATGTCTCCGGAGACAGTACTTAATACAGAATATTTGAGGACTCAGCCACTGCAGGGTTTTTCGGTGCCTTAGAAATGTTTCTGCTGGGTAAATTTCTGTGGGAGTAGGGTTCGGCCCTTTATTTTAATCTGTCTTCTTTCAAGATGAATGTGTTTGTTCTTAAGGTTCAGGTGACATTGGCAGATTCTTTTAGCATCTCCAGACACCACGGCTGGAAGATACTATAAATTTTTTTTAAAGTGTAAGATTTTTTAGCATTGACCGAGAGAAAATGAAATGTTCTACTATTTTCAATGCTCTTACCATTTTCCTTAAAGAACAAATCAAATTTACGCAATGAAATTATTCCCCTTTTGAGCAGAAACAAGAAGACTGTGTATTCTTAAAGAGAACATGACCACAGAACAACACCATCAGCATGGACTCTAAGTGTGTGAAATACTTTCTGCCATTGATGCAGACTGAATTTCTCTGAAATGACTCACAGATGTGAACAACCCAAAAGTGATGCCTGCCCCACTTTTTAGCAAGAGACAGGAACCACCTTCAGCATCACCTGCAACAATTGGGCTTGATTTCGCATGGTGGGGTGCACAGTTGAATTTAATGGCTGCTTCGGATCCTCCAGAAACTTCTGTGCTTGGAGGTTTGGTGGCAACCTCAGAAAGTTTCAGAGACAGGGTGGAAGAGTCCAGCAGTGGTCTTTTGGCAGTCTGTGTGATACTGCAATCATTCCTACCCTATGTACCAACAAATACTTGGAATTTTGTCATTTGAAGAGACTGAAATAATTAATAGTATAGAATTTGCTTTACTTGCCCTGACAAAGGTCTTTCTCTGCAGCCTGAAGTTCAACATATTCTGGCATCTCAGTAAGGGAAGTGAATTTCTTTAAATGCATGACTTCATAGTATATAAAGTCAGCTCCGCCATTAAGCTTAATATATGGCATTAATTACGTCAGAATTCTTTAAAGCAACAAAATTCTTCCCAGTGCTATGCTTCAATTAGAAGAGCTAGCTTTTAAGGCCGGGTAAAAAAAAGAACAAAAACATTTCAAAACCCAGTATCTTATTTTGGTATTGGGCATTGCTTTGTCTTCAGCCTCTGGGCCTGCTTCTCAGCTGATGTAAATGTGGTAGATTTTTCACTTGCTTGTGCCAGCTTATTCTGAAACTAGCTGCTGTATTTAAAAACAAAATAAAGCCCTGATGACTGTATTTATGGTGCATGTAGAGAAAGCATGTGAAAATAAGGAAAGAAAATGAACTTGCAGCTAAATTTAAAGAAACTGAAATGCACACAGGGCAGTAAGCAGGAACACACACCACTCCTGCAAAGAAAGAGCTTTGCACTCTGATGTAAAGATCAGCCAAGGAGAAAATGGTTAAAGAGGCAGGAAGACTCATCGGAGAGGCCGGTGACCTGACGGCAGGCACTCAGAGGCATCTCACATACCCACATGACATTTCTTGAGCTAGCAAACATGGCAAGGGCAAAACCATGTTTGCAATTTGCGGGTAAAGAAAGGCTGTATTTAAGCTAATTCATCACCTAAGGTATTTCTCTGTATCAGTATAAGCTTTCAAGCCAGGCTTAAACTGCATGATCAGATACTGCTAGCAGAGCTGCTACGTTCCAACAGAAATTGTGGTGCAAATCCCGTCCACTTACTCCAGGCTGCCTGCTTGAGTCACTGTGGTTGTCTTGTCAGCTCTATAAAAAACTGCTTATAGGCTCAGAGATTGATTTGGGCACCTCAAACATCTCTGCATAATCATGCTGGTGGCTATTTTCAGCCTGCACATACTTGGTGTGAAGTGGTGGCACGAACCTGTATCCAAGTTCGCATGGGATGATATCAAACGTTTGACCACTTCCTTGAGCATGCCACCACTGTCCTCAGGATGTTTGACCAAGCAGAGGTGTGTGAACCATATGTTCTAGCTCTTCTTGCCAATCCAGAAACTCACACCTCTGAAGGGTTCAGGGTTTTTTCGGCTTGGTCTATCAAAATGTGTTTGATGTGATATTGCTGGCTGTTTAGAGTTGCTTACATGTGATAACTGCACGCGGTTGCTTTCCAATTAAACCTTGTTTCAGGAGATTTGTAACAGTTGTGATGTTTTTTATTTCACAACATAAGGAGGCTGCTTATGTGTTGGAATAAGAAAGATGTCCTATGCAAATAGTAGCTCCCTTATGCAAGGAAGAGTAGTCACTTAGGAACAGTGAACAGAAGCTTTTGAAAGAGGAAATATCTACCTCTCATTCATAAAACATTGAAGTTATCCTAAAATATAAGATCTGGCTCCTAAACACTATTGATTCAACAAGAAAGAAGTGTTGGTACCTGGACAGATTTAGCATTAGGGCTTAAATTAAGCAAAACATGCCTAATTGAAAGCGAGTGCCTTATCCCATTGCAATCAGTGGGATGTAAGTGCACGCCTGTGTTAGACACGAAGGGAGAGATTGCTGAACTGGTGCCTGAGCGAGGGACAAAACTAGTTTATTTATAAGCACTCTATTTATAGCTTTTGCTGTGTTGGAATACACTAATTCATTTTAAGTGCTCTATCTCTGCAAATGAGCTCATAGCTCTCAAGAAGGTGAAGTTCTCCATCTGTGCTGCCTTTTCTGATGCAGCCCTTCCTGCTCTCATTGAACAGGTCTGAGCTCCTCGCCATGGAAAATGCCACCTAGGGGGGAATCAAAAAAATAGACATGTCCCATAACAACCTGTTAAATCAGGAATATATCCCAAGAGGTCTACAGCGTGCCTTTTTGCTGTGGGAGAGGTAAGCCAACAGAAGTAGGGCTGTGTGGAAGGGCTTCATTGAAGAGATTGTGATCCAAGGGGAGCAGAGCACAACGGGGGACCCGTTCATGGAAATGTGTCGAGGGGCTACAGAGTCATAATGAGCCCAGGCAGACAACACAGAGCACACCTCAGACTGTGGTTTTCACCACAGGGTTGCCAGTGTTTGGGCGAAAGCAGCAGAGGCCATTCCCTCCCTGTGGTTGGGTGGCTACTGGGGAACAGCACGGGGGAAGATGCTGTCCTGCCAGCCCCAAGGTCACCCCAAAACCCTTCACACGAGCCTGTTTACAAAAGCCTTTCCATGCATTTGAAGATTTGGGCCACAGATAGCAGTCTACAGCAGGGTTCTTGCTGAGCACCACTTGCCTGTTGATTTAGCTTAGAGCAGGCTCCGTGCTGGGAGAAAAGCAAAGCCACCGTGTGGTTCTGGCCTTATGGAAGAGATAATATGTCTGGGCAGAGATGAGCCCTCCACCTCCAAGGAGCAGAAAATGTAAAATCAGCTGAAGCTGAGGCCGGAGGAAATGCAGAGGATTTCTCTTCCTCTCCTTTAAACATGAGCTGCATGTGAAGCCATTGTCCCCATCCCTGGCAACACATGCAGGAGTATCAGGACATCTACTTCAAAGGACGCACCCCTGGAAACGGGAGGAGGTGTGTTTCATGTGGGATGGGCTCCTGACTTGCGTCTCTTTCAGGGAGCTCTGAGTCATTATTTGATCCTGGCGAGCCTGGCAAAGGTGGTTCTGGCCTGCCCCCACGTTTCGGGCTCAACTCCTTCCTCATTTGTGGTCCTCTCCTAACGGCATCTTGAATTTCCAGTTTGGCCCCTGTCTAAATTTGAAACCTGACCAACCAGTCAAATCCCATCTCCAAGCCAGACACCCCCTAAGAAAACCCCACAGTCCTACTTTATTAATGGATACCTTCTGAGGGAAGTTCTTGTCGAGATGCCATCTGAACCTCCAGGAGAGGGCGAGTGAATGGAAGCGGGTGACAGAATTATATGCAAAGTTCACAATATAACTACAGTCTCATGTTTACAATCTGCACAGCCTCACCTTTGATTGCCTTCTCTGAAGCCCTGAGCACATAAAAATGAGGAAATTAGACATGGCAAAATATGTGCATTCCCCATGAGTGTTCCTTTCCAGAAATAACAAGAAAGGAAAGGTTAGAAAGGGCTCAAAAAACAAACCCACCAACCCAACAAAAAATAAACAAACAAACAAAAAACAACAACAACAACAAAACAAGCAGGAGGTTGTTATTTATTTTTTTAAAAAATATTAATACTAGTTTGGCTAAGGCGGCCTTCTCTTATGTTTCTCTCTTGAACACAAAAGAAACATTTTCAGGAGCACAGAGGATTTTTTCAATGCTCTTGGCTTTATCTTTATTTTCTATCAAGTAACTGAAAACGAAACAAAGGTCTCAGACATAGGTACATCTTTAAGAGAATTTGCTCACTCTTAACTTTGTTTGAATGGGTAAACCTCCTCACTGTTTGCCCTTAAAGCTATTCTAACAGAGAGCTGTTTTATCAACACTGGCTGCTCAGTAAGGAGAGGCATTTTCTTCCACCTTCAGTGCAGTTTTCTATGCCACTGTTGGGGGGTGGGAAGTTGACCTTATGTGGACCCTCAAGACAAAACCAGAGGCTTTAAGCAAGTGAAGAATAGGCAAACACTAGCCAGCAGTTGCCATATACAGAGTACACTGCTCAAAAATCCCAGAAATCTCACTGATAGAGCGTTACACTGTGACTGGATAGGGTTTCTCCCCTTGTAATTTATACATGTGTCAATAGGAGATTACGCCTGTAAGTACAGACTCCGCAAACTCACTTCTAGTGTTTATTATGGAATTTTTTCAGGAGAAAAATAAAAGAAGTACTGCAGGCATTTTAACCAGTCACGATGCCTGGGAATGATGAAACTGCCTCTGGAGCTGTTTTGTAAAAAGTCTTAAACAGTTTAAACATTTTATTTTTTTTTAAACAACAGACAATATTCTGCACTTTGGGGAGAGTAGCTGTAGCTAAGAGCTTAATGTTAAAATTCACAGAGAAGCAGATCTACAACAAATGGTCTGCTTGTAATTATTAATTCCTAAATCCAGGTATCTGAATTTTGCAAAGTGTGAGAAGCAGATCTGAATTATTCAGACTCATGTCTCAGGCCTATGAGAAATCATCAACAGTTAAACAGTGGGCTTAAAAATAAAACTTATACCTGCATTGCACAGATGTTTTGATTTATCTCAAGCCTATTGGGAACAGGTTCAAGATAAACTGAATTAAGCTACTATTTGGACTGTAGCAAGAATGTCCACAGATCTTTTGTAATGATTTAATGGAATAAACTTGGGGGGGAAAAGCATGGTATACTTCCTGGGTTTTTCCCAGGAATGGGTTTGTTGTTGAGGCACTGGAATGGGTTTTAGGAAATCTTGATTCTATTTCTGGCTCTGCCAAGTCATTTATCCTCTCTGTGCTTCTGTTCTTTGCTGTTCAAATAGCCATAATTAATATATCTCTGCCAGGCATGTAGCAAGGGTAAAGCCGTATTAGCTCAATGACTAAATGATGTGTATTAGAGGAAAAACACAAACACGTACAGGTGAAGTTTTTCAACATACTAGCTGTTACCATTCAAAAAATTCCAGATCCTGGAAATTTTACACACTGTGTTAGAAACTGAAGTTTTTAACTGTTAGAAACTTTAACTGTTAGAAACTGGAGTTTTGGGCTGTAGTGGTATGTTTAGTTCTGCTACAAAAAAGTGAAGGGAGTTCTGTTGTATTCCAAATCTCCCGCAGCTCTCCAGGAAGGACTGTGGTAGTTTGGTATTCAGATGCCGTAAGTCAGGGATATTCATAACTTTTGCATTAAAAAATAACCAGATCTCCATATTTGAAGCTTTCTCATGGATATGAGGATTCTCCAATGGATTCCAATGGATTTTTGCTGTATTTTAGGGCCTCAAGTAGTAGTCCTAATCTAAGACTGCCTATAAAAATAACTACCTCAGCATTCCAAAAATCAAAATTATTTTAAAGTTGATTTAAACACACACAAAAAAAAAGTATAAAAACCTGATGCTGAAGTACATCTTCATCTTTATTCTCCAAGCTTAATTTTAAAAAATCCCAAACCCAACATAACTGTTTCCGTTATATTTTTTTTCATTATTGAATTTGAGCGTGTGTAATGCAAACATCACAGTGCTGTGATCTAGAAAGTGCAACTTGCCCCTCATTCAGCTGCGATGACGTAACGCGCTGCTCAGCCTTGCAGCTGCATTACATAAATATTATTAATGACGAAATGTGGGCTGGGTGTCAAAGTATTATGTTAGAGTAATCCAAGGCAATATCAGTGACCAGGTCTTTTAGACATTATCTAAAATATGGCAGATGAGTCTCCCATTAGGAAAAATGTTTCTCAGGAGACAGGATCATGTATTCTTATTTTATTTGATCTGCTGGTGAAAAATATGGAGAGACATGCCTTGGTATGAGGAATCCAGCCGTGCCTATTTGTGGATGGAGGTGTGGTTTCCTGCAAGATATCTCAATACAGCAATGAATAAAATACCTTTTTTTCAGTTTGCATATTATTAGGCACAGCCATGCAAACACAGGCTCTACTGTCATCAAAACTCTTAATTAAGGGCCTAATAAAAACTCTGCACAAAGTCAATGGACTTTAGGAAGCAATTCATCTCAGCCCGAGCTAGACATTTACAATAAGTCAGATGAAGCGGTCCCTTTGCCTCTGGAAGCAGACAGACAACAGGTAAGCTATGCATTGTGTCTGAACTGGTTTGGTGGGAATTTTTAGCTTTCAGGTCTTCTATGTGAACTCTTGCTCCTACAGAAATTGCTTTATGGTCTTTGTTGACTATATGGAGGAAATGGGATCTTAGATCTAAAGGGCTCGTTTGAAAGGCATGTATATGCACAAACGCACATGCTCAAATATTCACACATCACACACACAGGCAAAAAAATCCATAGTTTGAAAACACACTTTCAGAGCCTTTGCTACCATAGTATCACTAAAAAGATGCTGTCAGCTCAAGTGCTGTAAGCCTCCATATTTTCTCTCTAGATTTTCAAAATGGAAAAAACACAAAAAAGACATACATTTTCTGTTAGCTTTTATTATTTTATTTAGTTGGGACAATGATGAGCAGCAGAATCCTCTGTCTTTTTGTTCACAATCTTTTTCACAGTCACTGTAGATTTGATTTCAGACTGCACTGGGTTGTGCTCATTCAGACTGACTGCTTTCAATGGTTGTTTTTTTTTTTAACATCAGATCCCATCTACTGATTTCAGAATTTGCCACAGTGGGTTGTTGTTGTTTTTATTAATACAAATTAAATTGATAATCTCCCCTTAGTGCTGAGTAGTGAAAAAACAGCTTTATTTTGAAACTGAGCTCTACCAAAACACAAATCCCACTATGAATAGAGACCGAATGATTACAGCAGCCATATGTTTATAAATGAATAATAACCTTTACATCAGCAGAGTCCTTCACCAGGAACATCACAGATGGCGATATTTACAGTAGTTCTCTCTGAAGGGCTGACACCTATGGTGGGTGAGCCTCCGTTAGCACAAGCAATCTTAAAATGGCAATTTTTGACCTTCCACGCCAGACAATGGAGGAGTTTTATTTTCCAGAGATTTTTTGCCTCCCTTCTGTCATCAGTTTTGCCACGTTGCTTAGTGACCTTCCGGCACTTGACCAGTTGGCGATTTTCAGAATGCAGGAAAATGTTCATCGAGAACAATGCAAATCCAAGTGCCAGCTTTCCTCAATACCCTGCTTTTGTATCTGTACAATTCAAAACCTGTAGGAGTCGGAGAGATATAATACTGCAGCAAGTAGGCCTCTAAACCAGCTATTGAAAATTCATATGTTTTGATGAGATAGCACATAAAACAGTGACTGGCACCAGGCCACAGTCTGATTGCAAATGTTCATATTTGTTGGCAAAAAAGAGTCTTCTGTGACCTCCCAAGGTCACCTCTCCAGATTTCTCTCTCTGATTCATCAGTAGCAGTTTTGTCAGTGTGTGCAAGCACACAACTATGAGCTCTTCTCTTTCTCCTCTGCTGGCCGAGTGCCACTTCTGAGCAATAAAGTTTCCGGAATTGCTTCTGAATATTGCCTGTGACACTTGCCCTGCTCCGGCTCCCGCTGCTTGCAGAGAGATGGCAAGAGAGTGAGCAAAAGCTCACCCACGTGCAACATCAGAAAGTCAGCCGGCTGCCGGAATGCCACGCAGTCTACAAAAATGCCGTGAATTTGAGGCATTCTAAGGCCCAGAAATTTTGTCCAAGGAGAAGCACTGCCTTCTGAAAGGCGAAAGGGATTTGAACGTTTGAGGCACGCTGAGATGCCTGGGTTTCTGGAAGATGCATGAGGTTTCTGCTCTTGTTTGACCAGTCAGGTTTTGCCAAGGTCCGGTTTCAGCATCCACCAGGGCTGTCTGTGTTCTCAGCATGCTGGGGCCAGGAGGATTTCTGAAGAAGACACCTCAACTCTCCAGTCTGCCCTTTTGTTGGCTTCAGGGGCAGGTGCATCTTTCCATTTAGTCTTTGGACTGTCCCCTTGCAGTGCCGGTTGGTTTGCGATGAGCTTATTGTTTCAGGAGCACTGAATGCAAATGACAGGGTGCTTTCCAAATCCTAGATCTCCACACTTGTGGACGAAGACCCTGCCTGGACACTGCCCACTCTCTGAACTGGTTTCCCTTGCTGCCCTATTGGATTGTCCAACCTGATCTATTCACATCACTGTTGGAGCTGACTTATCCATGAATCAAAATCCTGGTGCTGCAGTTTTCCTCACACACTGGAGCATTTTAGCTTAGGGTCTTCTCTGATTTCACTCTGTTTTTAAGTTCATTGGGTCCTATTTACACCCTCC
Source organism: Tringa tobata (assembly GCA_033628505.1). Classification (NCBI taxonomy): domain Eukaryota; kingdom Metazoa; phylum Chordata; class Aves; order Charadriiformes; family Scolopacidae; genus Tringa; species Tringa tobata. The sequence continues at coordinate 8,206,135 of JAHREE010000143.1, read as the reverse complement.
CTGGTCAGTGGGACACCATACATTTTCTCTTCACCATGGTGAAGGGCTCAGGAAACCGATCGATGTTGTACATTTTCATAGTCATTTTGTCCACAGTTAATCCAGCTCCAAGTTCCTTACTCTCCCCTGTGCCTCAAGGTAAAACACAGGCCCTTCCAGGGAAATCAGCTAAATAGAAACACCATAACTGCCACAGGTCCCCTGATGGTACCTTTGACTCCTCCTGCAGGGTTTCGGATTTAATGACTTGGAATGGGTAGCAGATACTAATGGTTTGCACATCTGTTACACTGCAGCTGGAGAGTGTGTTCCTGCGTTAGAGGCTTCTTTCCATGTACTGAAAGTAGATGGACAAAAATAAAGGCTCATTAAATATTGAAAAGAAAGGTATCTTTTTTAGTCAGAAGATTTACGTCTCTTCTAAAAATCAAAGTTTATAGCAAAAAAATCTTATCTCTTCATTCTGGTATGAAATTATTCTCTTTAGCAAAGGAATATGTCTGTGTTTCTTGTGGTCATTTCTATTTTGATTTCAGCCACTTATCAAACTATTCCTCATTGTTGCTTTTTCTTCTCTCCTTTCCCACTGCCCATTTTACTTTTAAAAAAGCTACCTTGACTCCTTGTGCATTGGAGGAAGTAAAGGAGACTTCCACAGAAGACAAAGACAACATGGGAAACTTCTGTTACAGTTTTTCCAGTCACCTCAGTACAAAGGTCTTATATGACCTTTCTCCATCTTGTGGTGCTGTGAAATAACCTTGAGGACCCAGTCCCATCACTGGTAGGGGAATTCAAACATGCAGCTATTTCCATTGCTCCAATAACAATTGTTACCTATCCCTTAAAAACTTGCAGATCTAGAATGTACCAAACAACAAAATATTTACAAAAAATTGTGAATCATTGCCCAGCAGAAGAGTGCCTTACTTTCTGTGCTCCTCTGATTAAAAATGAAATCATGGTTTTGCTTCGTATTTTGAGACCTTGCAGCGTTATTTTCTTTGAACCTTCGGCACTCTTTGTTTTTCACTGTTGAAGTGACACTGCACTCACTAAAGTTCTCATTTTCCTAATCTTACATCGCTCTGTGCATAAAGAGCACCTAAACGTATTCAAGCCAGTGGCCTTTCTTATACAGGGTATGAACAAGAAAGAATGAAAATGAAGTCAGATCCTTGAGAATCTGCACTGGAGTAAACAAACGCAACAAAAATATTACCGTTACAATCAACGAGTGCTGACTGAACTCAGTGGGAGCTATCCACATCCATCTGAGCACAGGCTTTGACTCGCCTTAGCAGTAAAGTTTAGACGTGAACCTGACCTTGAAAGTTCAAGGGTGTTCTGATTTAAAGTTCTAGTTTGATCTCATCTGCACTCGCAACAGCAGGACAACAACTTCTGTTTTCCCCTCTTTGTTAAAGAGGTCATAACTTGCCTTGGTGTTTGAAAGGTTCTTCTTTTCTTGGAAGAAAATACAAGAAGAAAAAGAGGTTGGGTTTGGTTTTTTTCCCAACAAGTAGATAAAAATAGGAGAAAAGAGAACTGCAAATGATAGAAAATAATTGTTTTATCTGAGAAAAAGATAATGCTTTATTACAATAACTGGTTTTACTGCAGAGTCTTGTTTTTTTCCTTCTCTTTGTACAGCAGACAGAAGATGGAATGGGGCTGACTGTGAACATGAATATAAAGGTATGCATGGATGTAGGACTTTATGAACTGCATGGGGTAGGAGTCTTGATTAGTGTTGCTGAGTAACAGATTAATTCCTTTAGCACTTTTCTGTAAACATGCCTGACTGCTGATACAGTCAGGGGCTTTAAACTGAACGCATAACTTGAATTCTGCTTCTCTCATCCATGTAGCTGACATCATCTGTTTCTTCAGCCCATTTCTGGTTTTTCTGCTTTGCCTGCCCTTTCCTTCGGCAGGGATTTGCTTTGCGGGACTGGTTTGCAAAGGCTGTGTTCTCAGAGCAGAGCTTTGCCTGCCTGTGCTTCCTGCCAGGGACCCGGGGGCAGAACGGGGATGGGTGCCGCGCCGTGGGATGCTGAGCAGCCGCGCGGGGTTTCGGTACCGAAAGGGTTAGGGCTGCCTCCACTCCTGCCAACAGGAATCCTCCCATTGATTTTTCACTAGGAGCAAGTTCAGGCCCTTCTTCAGTAAGTTACTGACACAAGTATCACTGCTGATAATAGTGGCCCTGCAGCAGATGGAGCGCTTCAATTATCTTGGGCCCGTGATGAATGAGCGCTATTGACAGCTGCTGCAAAATCCATAGCAGACTGAGTACTGCACAGACAATTATGATATCGCTGGTAAACATATGGCAGGATTGGATCTCTTAAAAAACTACAAACTCAGCCTCTGTGGCCTTGGGTTTGGTCCAGAGCCAAGTTCTAGGCTGAACTTCAGTCACACGCCTTCGGAATATCCCATAGGGATGGCAAACCAGGGTCTTAGGACTTTGGTATTTGGAGTTCTCTCTGCCTCTGTTGAATATTGTCTTCGAGTGTCAGTGGTGGTTTTGGTGTGATAAAAAGGAAAGTTTTTTCCTACAATACTGCTAAAAATGTATGTGTGAATTCCTTTCCACCTCTTCCAACTCATCTTAATACATACAGTACCACCTACAGCAGACTTTATGTTTGAGCAGGTCAGTCAGAAGGAGAATGTATTCCTTTACTGACCAAGCCAAAATATCCATTTACTTTCACCAGTCAGTGTACCAGCCAATGAAACAGGAGATCAGAGGGGGTTTTACCAGCTGTTCTCTTGCTGATTCTTATCTTTCTTTTCACTACAAAAATCTGGTGGATTTGGGAGTACCTGGACAGGCTTACAGCCCCAGGAAAGGAGTAGCAGATAAACTAGGTGGCTCCTCCATAAGATGATCCCTGCCTTGACCTACAGCTGAAGGGCAAAAAGGCAGGAGCCCCTCAAGGCTGAGCCCCGATCACATCTGCATGGCAGCCTTTGAGATGGAGGCACAGCCAGGTGGAGGCAGTGGGGAACCCTGACCGCTGCCATTTCCACACCACTCTGACCTATATGCAGCTTGTGATCCAAATTCTCTCCTGAATTACACACAGGTGCTGAGGGTGGATGCAGGGGACCACACGTGCTGTCTGTGCAACCACACAGGGGCTTTCCCTCCCCGCGGCTTGGACCGTCGCTGTTCCACTGGCTGCAAAGGGCTCCCTGGATGCAGACTACCAACTTGTTCTCTATGGCCTTCTACAGACCATCTTCCATTTGCTTCACCTGTGGCTGCTTGGCATTTCTGAAAAGGACAGTGATATGGCTACACATCCACCTTCAACCTCCATGGTCACTTTGGGCACAACTGTGTCTGTATCACTGGGGTCTGGAGGGCTCAGGAACCCCAAGCCTTCTCCAGGTTCAATGGCTTACAGAGTTCTGCCTCACGGTCCTTCCCGAATGCTGACATGATATCTTGCAGACCTGATGAGATTTTTTTTCACTCAATCTAGAAAATACATATAAGATGGGAGCCTGGTTTTCCATCTTTTTCTTTTGGATGAGGATAGCTTTTCAGTTGCTTTGTTATATAGTCTCAGTCCTCCTTTGGCAGTGCTAGCTATATTATGAGATTAACAAACAGATGCAGCAAAAGCTGTGCATGATAGATGTCCCATCAGCTCAGAGAATTGAGAGAAAAAGGTTGAATAACTGCTTTTTCTTTTATTTGCCGAATTAACGTTTTGAACTGATCTTCCTGCAACAGGCCATATTCAGAACTCTGCATGTATATTAGACAGTTGAGAGCAAAATTTGCCCTTCATGTACACTTTGCTTCTCCAATCACGTCACATCTCAGTGCCTTCCTAGAAAATGCACTGATTTTTATTCTTGCTGTATTGTCCTTAACACTTATTATCTCATTGTCAGCTGGCAAAGTTATGAGATCAAAGGCTTGAGCATAGCAGGTAACCACTACTCTAAAATATTAGAAACATAGCCAGAATCTTATCCAATTCTCTACTGCTTGGTAATTTGGGAGGGACTTTTGGATCCTATTGTCTGCATTGTCATTTGATTCTTTTTAATGCCAACTTGTTTCTTAAACATTATAAATTACAATACCAGGTGCAAGCATTTCTCAGCACAGACCACTCTCTGAAACACATCTTTAATTGTATCAGGTAATGTTTTTATTTTGTTTTTAATAAATAAAAATATGTGAACACACCTACACAGGCAAGGGATGTATGAGCTTGTTTGCTTACTTTGAAACCTACTTACATGCAGAGAGTTCAAAAGCTTGACTCAGACATCATGCTCTCCTTGGGGGAGACTGAATAAAGAGGTGATGAGGGGTCAAAGAGGGAAAAAAAATCCAACTAAAATGGGTACTGTAGATGACCACAGTTGATGTGAGGGCGTGTATTTGCACTGGACTCAGAGATATCCCTCTTTGTCTGAACTGAGCATTTGGTGTTTAAATACTGGTACCTTATCTTGGCTACTAATATGTGGCGTCTCTTTCCCCTTTGTTCATGGCACAAGTCTCTCCTTTGGTTGAAAACAGGAAAGGGATTAGTGACAGGTGAGAACTAGGTTTAAATGCCAGAGCAAAAGGTTTGCAAATTCAACCAGTATTTGAAAGAAGTGCCTTGCCAGTTCAGATAATTAGCTCTGTCACCATAAAGCCCAAACCACAAGCCATTTCCCTTTGCCCACAAAAACGGAGGAGAATTTTTGCCATGTAACTGCATGGTCAGGTTTGTTCTCTCTGTGCATGGCTTGTTCTCTCCAGCCTGAGGCAATCTTTGACCACCTCTTCCAAACAACAGAGGTGTGGGGCCAACCTGTTGTAAAGTACTTACAGATTTTTAATTTTTTTTAAAAAAGGCATGTGGGAGAAAGAAAAAGGAATAGCCCACCTTTTGGGTCCAAATCCTGTCAGAGTGGGATTCCAGGAAGAGTATAGATTAAGTAGTACATTTTCAAAAGGACAGCTAAATGGAGTAGATACATCTGCAAATAAAAGAAAATATAAAAAGAGAAATCAATTTAAATGTCCCTACCAACATACACAAGAAGTAAATAGATCATTTGCTAAAACCAACTAAGAAATAAACAGGGGAACAGAGGAATTTTGGACAAAAAGTGGGAATAGATGTGCCCAGAAGACCATGGCACTGCTTCCCTACAAGGCAATGCCAACCTCCAGTTGGCATTATGCATCATTTCCTTGGTGGCACGTGGCCCATCTTCCTCTTAGAAAGCATGTAGGGGTTCAGCATAAATGATTGTGGGGTTTGAGATGCTTACCAAAGCCGTATTAGTAAAAACACCAGTCTGATGTAAAAATATGTTCTTTTCCATCTGGGGTCAGATTGCATTTGTTATCATTTAAATTTAAAATGAGGCTAGAGAAGATATAAAACCCAGATATTCTAGGAACTGACACAGCCCCAGGTCTGACTTTGAACAATTTATCGCAGAGACTAGAGTTGTCAAGGGATCAGTCATAGCCTGTAGCTGAAAGTCATAGACTGTGAGCAGGAGAAATCCAAATATGCAGGAGGAAAAAGGAAAAAAAAATATTTCTGTTATATTCCATTTCTCTGTAAACATAAGATTTTTGTCCTTGCAGAAGCTTTTTTATTTCACCAAAACCAACCAGAAAAAAAACCATAAACTGTCCCCAGATAGCAAGCTGGGACCAGCAATGCATTTTTCCCGATTTTGTGAATTTTTGTGCAAGTAAGCTGATAGTTAAGATTAACACTGTATTGAGTTGACACTTAAAATGCATTTTCATGATGAAGGCTGGTTTTGCCACTGGTTTTAATTGTCTTATCACTTAAATGGTCACAAAGCATAATATCCCTATTAAGATGTATGAAAGAAGTTCAAACCTCTGTTGGATTTATTTTTTCTCAGCCTGTCTGGCTCCAGATTTGACCAGATTCAAGTGCATTAATTCACAGAGCACAGACAACGTGGATAACCAGAAATCATAGGGACTTCAGAGCTTATTTTTCCCTTCAAATCCATTAACTTTAGGAAGAGTTTCTACATGGGTAACTTAAGGGGAATAGTAGACTTGTGAACTTAAAAAGAAGTTACCTCATTGCTGAAACAGTTAATGAGGTGCTTTAAAACCCAGGAACCAAGCAAATGTTTTCAGTTTGGATTGATTATAACAAGAAGATGAAATGCCACACAGTGGCAAGCCATGGCCAATGGAGAGCTTAGTCATGCTCTGCTCAGCCCCAGGACATGGGGTGAAGGCTGTGCAGAGGCCAGGACACCCAGTCGACCCAGCACCACGGTCCCCACACTGCTCAAGATGCACTTTAATTTTTTAGCAGGTGTTGGGCTCCTCTGAAATATGTGGGATCTGCTGCAGTGTCTTGGTGGATGTGAATTGCCAGAAGGAACTTGCTTTTTAACACTAGGAGGTATAACATAGCAGCCTGTGTCCACTACATGAATGACCTTCAGCATCGTAACAATTTTCTCTGGGACGTGTCTAGAAGGGGTCTAGAACACAAGTCTTTTGAGGAACATTTCAGGGAGCTGGGGTTGTTCAGCCAGGAGCACAGGAGGCTGAGGGGAGACCTTATTGCTCTCTACAACTACCTGAAAGGAGGTTGTAGAGAGGTGGGGGTTGGTCTCTTCGTCCAGGTAACAGGCAATAGGACAAGAGGAAATGGCCTTATGCTGCTCCAGGGGAGGTTTAGATTGGATATTAGGAAAAATGTCTTCACCGAAAAGGTTGTCAATTGTTGGAACAGGCTGCCCAGGGAAGTGGTGGAGTCACCACCTCTGGAGGTATTTAAAATATGTGTAGATGCCGTGCATTGGGGCACAGATTAGTGATAATTTGGCAGTGTTAGGTGAACGGTTGGACTTGATGATCTTAAAGGTCTCTTCCAACCATAACAATTATTTGATTCTATGTCCTGGAAACTCTTCAGAGCCACACTCAGAGGGGGCTGGATATATCTTGTTTCTCACCAGTCTCTGCCGCTCCCCAGCAGGTGCGATCACCAATGCAAAGACAATTCACCACACAGTTGGTGTGCTGGGCTCTGAGGAACCCAGCTGGGTGTTGCTGGCTGGACTTCTCCCCATCCGCGTGTTTGGACATGGGTGGAGATTCATTAACTCTGTGCTTCTGTTGAAATTCCTCTGCTGTGCCAGTCTCCTGCTATCTGATCTTTTCCAGCAAATTAATGTGGCCAGTCACGTAAAATTACGGAAAACTCTTAACAAACTAGGGCAAACCATGTATTAAACTCCCGAATGAAACAATTCACCATATCTACAGCCATTTAAATACAAATGGCTTTTCATGGGTTCTAGTGAAAAACAAAGCAAGCTTCAAGAAAGATAGCGGTGACATTTATAACTCCACAGATTTGTTTGATGCCTTTCACTAAATGATGTCTTAGAAAGCATTTCTGTGTGGACTTCATTTGCTAACATAGTGTATGGCTCCATGAGCCTTACAAGCCCCTTGGCAGAGAGCCTCCTCTCTACCCAACAGTACAAGACTGATACCTGTTTTCTTTGCCTTGGTCAGCCCATGTGCTACAACTGATATTCTCCTTCTATTGCAACCTATTTTCATTTTACAACTGTCAAATCCTCTCTGACTTAGTTTTTCAGCAACCACAAATGCTGCAGCCCCTACATGGACTCGGTTCCTACTTTTGTTTCCTTAACATTATGCATAACGACCTATTCCCGTAACAGTGGCTGGAGAAATCCCCCCTCAGCTTGGTGTTGTGTCTCTGACGATGGCCTGTAGCAGGTATTTAGGGGAAGACTGTGAAAGCAGAGCAACCATACAGTGATACTTTATTCTGGCACACCCTCCCAGCAGTCTGTGCCTTAGGGGCATCATGAGCCAGAGATTGTATCTGCATCTTTGCGTTTTGTAACGCTCGATGAATTTTTCAGCCAGGAATTTGTCTAATTGCTTTTTGAGCCCATTTATACTTTTGGCCTCTACAACATCCTGTGGCAATGAGTTCCGCAGTTTAATTATGCGTCATGTGAAAAAAAAAATTCTTTTTTTGGTTTTAAATCTGCTACTTGATGATTTTATTCAATACCCTTCCTTGATAGCCCCTTTCTTGAGTGGTAATAACTAATTTGGAACATACCATCCTTTTCTTATATTTTGGAGACTTTATCTTCATATGTACTATGCTACATTTACCAACACTAAATTTCATCTGACAGTTTTTATCAGCTGGTCACTAAGTAACATGAAATCCTTCAGCAGCATGTCACAATCACCTTTTGCTTTTACTTTTGCTGTTTTGTTTTCTTTCCGTTGCTTTTGTTGATCAATTTTTGTATCACAAAAAAATTGTCAACTTGCTGCTCAGCTTCTTTTCCAGTTTTATGAATATTTCCAGTATTTATGAATATTTTGAATAGCATAGGTCCCAGGACAGATATCTGTGAAACTGCATTGATAATCCCCAGCATGGTAAAACCTGACCATCCATTCCCACTCTTGTTTTCCCCTCTTTATGTAGTTGCTGGTCCACCCAAGAATTTCTTTACCTACAAGTGCACAATTTCCCTAAACAGTGTCAGTGAAGGACCTTGTAGAAAACAATAGGGCTCTAAGTGCTATATGGGAATATATGTATTCTCATGTTGCAGTATTCTCTTCTTCTTTCTCATCTCTTGACAACCCACACTACAGTTCACATCTTAGGTCTAACTTGGTCATCTACATGCAAAGTTTGACCTTGGGATGCAAGAGGCAGGAGCAAACTCAGGCATTTTTGACAGGGACTTGTGTACTCCCAAGCTACCACCAATCTTCACACTCAAATAAAAGCAGGGTGCTCAGCAAGTCCTTCAGAGGAACTTGGAAAGACCCAAAAGTAACTCTAGCCCCATTTCAGTGTGGTCTGCACTACTGGGCGGATGGACATGTCCACTCCACTGGGTTTGTATCTCATGCAGTATGATATCATGAACATTCTTCATTGCAATTTCTTGAAGGAGAGAGGCCCTAAGAAAAATATGAGACTGTCCCAAGTGTACTAAGGCTGTTCCTGCCCTTTGTGTCAGTTTGCTGTTACCTGTGCTGTCAGTAGCTGCTCTGCCGCTCAGTAAGAACCAGGATCACTTGCAGCAGAGTCTGTTGTCAACAGACGCTCCAATGCCTTATATTTTGCACCTCTTATATCTGAAGGTTATGAAGTTTGTTTGGACCCAGTAGTCTATCCAGTGGTGATAAACATTAACTTGTCATATTGCCGGCTTTCCCAGGCTAGGAATATGATGACCTACCACTACTGACCGATCATGGAAACAGTTCTGCTACATTTCTCCATCTCATTCTCACTTTTTTTCACCCAAACAGAACTGTCACTTTCTTCTTCAGGCATGACCATTTTTGTCTTCCCTTTCACGACGTAGTAAGAAACTACTTCTTTACTGCAAATCGACTGGTCATTCTTCTTTCAGAAAAATCTGAAACTCATTGCCAATTATTTTATGTCTCTCAATTTTCAATAAGCTAAATATGTCCTCAAAATTAACTTCACTTATTTAAATTGACTTGAATAAATGCCACAAGAAAAATAAAGTAAGAACAACAACAACAAAAAAAGAACGCTATTAGCATGGTTGAGTGAGTTATCTCCAAAGCACATCCAGCACTATTTCATACTCAGTCCCTGGTTTAAATTCCAGGTGCAAAGCATGGGTAATCAAAAAGTTTTTCTTAACTCACCAGCACATCACATTCCAGACCTTAACTGTATGGTGACTGTGGTGTCACAACAGCTCTTCAACTTCCAGGCAGCACAGTGAAAAATATTGGACTATAAATAAGCCACAAGGGTCACCAGTACAGTGAATCCATTCTGCTGAATTTTCAGAGGTCAACGTCTTGGCATTGCACCTGGAAGAGGCACGCTTGGGTACTCATTACACGGGAATTTCTCATGATTCAGCATTTAACACTGTACCTTTGACACTGAGATGTCATTTCACGTTTGTTTTTCTCCTGTACCAAAGGGCTTTATCGAAGAAATGTAACCAGTTTTAATAGCTATTTGATATCAAAGATCCTGTGTTCTGTTCATGTGAAGCAGTCCAGAGAAGGGAATTAGGATGCTTGTGCTTCAAGTTCTAACATCAGTAGTCTGACAAGGGTATTGGCTACATCATCTGTGAGGAGGAAGGAACATTTAAAGCCATGAGTTTAGGTCACAGTGAGAATCAGACATTTTGCAGCGGTGAGAACGATTAGTGTTTCTTCCTGTGAGGAGGTGTAGTTTCAGGAATGAGATGTCTGCTCTGTGGTCAGAGAGAGAGGACACTATATAAACATTTCTGATGAAAGGTAGCACAAATGGCTCTTATTTTCCTCCATGGACCCCTTTATAAGACATCACTTGTAGATCAAGATAAATAATTTATGAGTGCATGAGTGCAGGCATAGATCACACCTTCTCAGAGATCAGATGTTTCTCTTCTTTTAGAGGTTTCAGAGCAGAAATAAAAGCCAGCACTGGTGATCTTATTGGTTGTCATGTAACACGCAGTTGTTCCTTAAAAATTAAATACATAATGCCTTGGGGCTGAGGAGAATGAGTTAACCTTGCATTAGAAATTTGGATACTGTGAGCATAAACTCGCATATTTGTTGTCTTTAGTCATAAAACACCTTGATTTCAAACTTTGTTAACACTTATAGCAGTAAATAAACCTCTGTAGATCTTTCTCCCTTGTAGCCCAGCCAACGCTATTAACCACATCTTCTACTTTTATGTTAGTGATCATGCTGTGCATTTGAAAGATGTCTTTAGCTTCCTGGAGTAGCACTTAAGATGAGCCTGCCAGTGTTGGGAAACTTATGGCATTTGCCATCATTCAATGAGAAGAATAGAGATCCCATCTCTTTTTTTACCAGTGGATGTCTTTTCCCCCACCAGCAGAGGTGTTCCCCCCTTATCAGGGTGTCACAGACACCTTGATCAGATGTATGGGGTGGTTGTGGTGATCTCTGCTGGCCTTGGAGTTGGTGAAATCTCCTGTTTTCCATTCATAATCTGTGCAGAGGACAGGAAGCTCTGAATTGCCCCCAGTGCTCCTTCTGACAAATGGATCTTCTTTCAAACAACGAACGTTGGACCTCAGGCTTCAGGGACCAAGGAATTTCCCCTTGATGAAGAACTGGGTGCACACACACACACATACTGGAACATAAAAAATGCACCCCACAGGTAAAGAGAAGACCCCAGATGGCACTGTGTAGTGTTCCCAGGTGGTATGCTGAATCATCCTTGCTAAAGTCTTGCCTAGCATGTCTTTTCATAGGCTCAGATCATGTTGATTTCCAAATTTTTGAGTCAGGAAGGTATTTTCCATGAGGTAAGATTGCAAAAGACAGGATCCTTCCCCTTCCAATGTTTCCCAGAAAGTGGAAATCTTGCTGCGATCATCTGGGTTTATCCTAATTAGTTCCCTACTAATGTAGGAATCTCAGGCGATATTTTCTGTTCTCTGAGTGTTATACAGGAGGTCAAATGAGATAATTTGGTGGTTTCTTTTGTCCTTGAACGCTATGAAACTGTGAAATAAGAATTTAGAACATTTGGCATGTACTTGGTGGAAGACAGAGTTGTCACTGCCATAATTTAAAGGGAGTTATGATGGAAATGGATGTAATATACCCTTGAGAACTCTGGGATTTTATACCCAAATCAGACGATAGAGTAAGGGCAAGGAGTAGAGACAGGCTGCAGTGCAGAAATTCTGGAGTGTCTGGAGGTGTTTGTTCTTGCCAGTCTCCAGACCCCCTGCAGCCTGTAAATCGGAGCAGCTCCACTGCAGTCAGCAAAACCGTGCCAGTTCCCAGCCAGCAGATAATTTGGCCCTTAATCTTCACATGTGTAAATGACAGTCATAAACATGGAAAATAACAAGATACTCCAAAAGGTCATGTGGAGGGTGATGAAAGCACTGACTTGTGCAGGTCTCCAGGCAATATTGATAGGAAAGGAGTGTCAGGGAGAATGCACGGAGTAACAAGTGGCAATAAGGAAATATTTTTCCAGGAAACTCAGCTAAATTTAAACCAAACACAACTATCTCCTTCCCCAAATGAGAGAGTTCAGCTGGCAGCTCTAAGAGTTGGTTCTTTATGACAGTGTTTAGCAGCACTTCTCTTATGAGAAATAGCTAGTGAAATATTCACCTTCTCTGTCGAGCTTAACACTGAATCTGCTGGCATCAGGGCCAGGATTCCTCATTAAGCATGGTACTTGGTTTAAAGTGTTTTCCACCACTCTCTGGTGAGGATAAATCTAAGCTAATGGTGGGTTTGAGAAGGCAGCAGTTTTATGGTCCAAATACATTGCGTTGTCTATGAATATAATCTATTTTTGTCAGTTACATTGGAAAGAAATAAATTACTCATCAGTCAATCCATTATTATTATAATAAGAGCACGGCACTACTTAATTGCATCAGTTAAGTGGATATGACTTTGCCAATGCTCATAAATGCCATTACATCAATCCACAGAAATGGACCTGTTGATTTATTAGATGATGATGGACAAAGAAGATGTTGCAATCTCTTTTATAATTTAACCTGTGCTTAAAACATGTAGGTGTTTAAGGCCAATACATGTATAGTTATTACCACAGAGAGGGAAAGTGAAAAGGGAATTGTAAACCATAACAACCTCTATCAAGTGCATGTCTATTTTGGTATGTGCAATAATCCTGAACGTGCATTTATGTAACACACTGTACAGTACTTAAGTTGCTATGGGCTATCATGTACTGTAAATCCACATTTAATCAAAGGACCCGTGGCATATGATTGAGTACTGTAAATTTTCTTTATTGTGGATAAATGCAACTGCAGAACGGCAGTTCCACAGACGAACTGCAGCCGTGCTGACTGCCCAGCAATAGTAAACTTCTCAGAGGAACTTCAGGTCCATCACTGGTGATTCATTTACTGAGTGCCTGTTTTCAGTTACTTATATATTTTTAACAACAAATCACTACCCAGCAGTGAACCAAATGAAAGCAGCCCAGTAGTGATATCATTACAAGGAACGAGGACAAGTAAGACTGTTGTTGTGATTTGATAATACACCTGCAATAGTTCTTTGGTTATTTTTGCACGATCCCATTTATCTACAAGAAAGGCCTTCTCTACAGTGGATAAAGGTCAGAAATGACACACAAATGGAAGCAACCCCATCTCTTGTGAAAGCTGCTTCTGTTTGCCTTTCGCTCTTCACTACCTTGCTGAAAAAAAAAAGGGTTTTATATCCTCCATCTTCTGCCTACGTTTTGGGACAAAGATGCTCTTTCAGAATTGCCTGACTAGGGAGCATTAAAAGATATGGTTCCAGAAGTCTTCTGCACCAAGAAGAAAGGCAAGATTTTCTCAAGAGTTTGGATCCCATTTTGGCACCTGACTAGAGCATTCATATTCAATGAATTGTTCCCACACAGAGCCCTGGAAGCTATTGGTTGAGAAGGTCTTTGAAAAGCTGAAAAATGTGACTATAAACACAGATCTTAGTTATCTGAAATTCCTATTCGGAACCTCTGTGGGGAAATCTGCATAAATTCTAAAGTTCACAGGCAACAGAAATGAGAAATAGGTTGAAATTTAATTTGTTTCAATTAATTAAATATTGAGATTTGATATTTTTACTATTTGCACTTTTGACTCCCCAGCGGGTATAATATTATATTAGGCTTCTGAATAAGTCTTCTAATTATAACGTATCATATGAAGTCTAGAAGGTCAGCATCTTATTAGAAATAAAAATTGAAAATTTAGAATAATACTGAACACTGTAGCACCTGAGAAGCTGCCGTGCTTGTATTATCAAAAACCAGACTCTTGCTCCCATTATTCAAGCTGAATAAATAGATTTCTTCATGAGAAGCTTCCTTGAAGTCAGTGGAGTGTGCAGCAAGTCTCCCGTTGTGATTGAAGGCACCAGGCTCTGACCTCACATAAGGAAAGAGATTTTGATTCTGCTGAACCTTTGGACCATATTGCACAAGCCAGTGGAGTTCCTGGTATGCTGACAAAGGAGAAATCTGCCAAACAGCGAAGATTTCTGAGTTATCTCAGTAAGGAGCAGAATGGTCAGTCCCTTTCAAGAGGTACTCTTTGGGCTGCACAGTCCATTCAACCTCTGCCTGCTGGTGGCAAAACAAGGAAAACCACAAACACACCTTCACGGGCTGCCTCCTTTGATCACTATACATACCAATAAGGGCACCCTTATGTCTGTCCCCCAAAGGAAAGTTGCTGCATCCCTATGAGCTCTAACACTGCCATTTCAGGCAACAAGAAGCTTTTTACCCTGTCCAGGGCTCTGAGTCTTGTGGTGGAACTGTGAAACCTTGAATAAACTTTCCAAGCATCCTGTTCAGACCAGGGCTGTCCCTGGTCACACTCTCCGGACTGAGATTTTATCTAGTTACTGCAACAAACATATTTCTGGTTGACATTTTCAGGAGAGCCTCAAGAAGTCTGATAAAGCATGTCAGAAAACACAAACTCAAGAGCCCATCCTATATGTGTCAGAGGGGGATCTAGATCTCGCATAGATTAAAAAGCGTCTCCAGTACACTGACTTTGGTAGCATAACTGACAGCAGGATTTGGCCCATTGTTTCCTGGGAAAATTAATGAGCTGTAAGAAAAATATCTGACCATCATTTGACTTATCAAAGCCATTGTGACTCCTTCCCTAAATAACATTAAGATGAATCACCTATTATTTGAGAATCGAGAGTCACGGTAGTGACTGAAGCCAAGTTAGGAAAATAGCACTGCCATTACTAGCTTTGCAGGATTGAACTTGACTTGGAATCTGGGGTTTTGCCCTGACAATACCACAATGTTTGAAATCTTATTTACTTTGTGGGGTTTCTTTTGTACTAACCTACTCATTCTAACATCACATGAAACCTTTAATAGGTGTCCTACATACACGCAATTTATCGTCAGCTGCTGGAATCCTGATCTCATGTGCAATGGTGCAAATGAGGATGACGGTGCTGCAACCAGGGCAGAAAATGTCTATTTTCCTTCTGCAAAATGCAGTCACCGAGTTTTACAGCAAGGAAATTGGGCCTGCAGGTAGATTATTGGCATTACTTTCGGGATGCGTTTTGTTTGATCTATATTGCTTTCACACATTTTTTAAAGTGTCTTTTCTACGCTCTTTTCTCTCTCACTGCTTCAATTGCACAAATGGAAAAATATGGGAACCCTCTGGTGGTCAAAATAATATCTGTAAATCCCACTCAGCCTTAACCACCTCTGCATGATCTAGCGATAAGGTCAAATTCTGTTGGAGTTGCATTATTAATATGTTTGATCAGCCCTCCCTCCTCTTCTGTCCGTGTACATTTGTACATAACCTGTATGTCATTACCTCTGTTACACAAAATGCCCTGAATTTATCTAGACAACTTAAACAACATGGTTTTTATTGTGGTTGAAGGTCTGTTGCTCTTTAATTGCTGATCACATGCTCGGTGATTGGGGCATTTCAGCACAATTAAATGGTGAAGAAATGGATTAAACAGTAATCAGGACTGCCTATCATGGAGTCCTCTCTGCAGGTTAGTCCAGATGTAAGCATGCTTTAAGATAATACTTTCTGCCTTTATCCTCAAAAATGGATGAAATTTTTCATCACACACACACCCCCACCCCAGTATTACCTTTGAGATTAAAACATAAAAAACATGAGCCCCACGGTGGCTGGAAAAAAAAACTGGTAAATCCAGGGGTACTGGCCAAGGGTTAGGGATTGGGGCAATCGAGCATCAGTGAATTGGCATAACCTATTTGTGGGCTTGGAGCAGCTTCTTTTCCATACTGCTGTCATGGGCAAGGGCATCAGGTCTCCAGCAGTGTAGACTTGGATGCCCCCAACTTCTATTGCGGTGTCGTTTGGACTTTTTTGACTTGTCAACTTCATTATGTCTCCTAATTAAAGTGTAGAATCCTCTCAATTTGCTTTCAAAGTGCAAGGTAAGCCTGCAAGACCATCTCATTTTTCTTAGCAATCTTCCCTGGACACTGCAGAAGTATTTAAATTCTGCCAGAGATCTATGGACCACAATCTGCTAGTGCCCTTAGGTTTGTCAAATGGATGAAGGTCTGGTATGAATCATCACTTTTCCATTTTGTGCCATTGCACAATCAATACACACTCATATAAATGAGGATGCAATGGCCAAGGCTCCAGAGGGAGTTGGGCCCCACAGATTGCTGCATCAGAAAGTGGTTGCATCAGATTCCTGCTCTTCTTTGCTGATGCCAACATAAATTTTATTGCTATGTTGACAAATTTGGCCCACTGAAAGGTTTGTGACAATTGTGACAATCAGCATTTTTTGACCAATGCGTTGCTTACATTTTTATTCCTTTCTTACAGTGGAATGAAATATGCTGATTTGCATATATAATGTAATAATTTTCTTGAAAAAGTGTTCATTTAGACAAGTGTATACTAATCTATGGTCAGAAAATGTGTCAAGGAATATGTATATAAGCTCTTCACTTAGATCCTAAGATATTCAGGGTAAGGATCATACATCTTTGCCTTGTAACCCTCTGCAACACTTACGGTGACACAGATCATTTGTAATGTCACTTTCCACATGCATTATGGTTGCTTTCTTGACATCAACTACTTGGTATCAATGAAGCAGTAAAGGGCATTCTTTATCTGCTCTCCTTTGCCATCTGGAATTTAGAGTCTAAATCTGAGCAAGTAACTTTTCAAACTCCCTATAGTCAATGGAGAAATGTAGGCACCAACAAAGAGTATTTAATGACATTGTCATGCTGGACATCTAAGATAGTTCAGGCACCACCAAGAAGTAAACCCAGGCACTGGACTGCTGATCATCCACACGTTTAAATTGTTGGCCTGTTCCCTGGCAGAGTTTGTGTATGTGCCAAACAGCACTCCCCCAAACGTTGCTTGGGCACGTTTCTGGGGAAAGATGACCCATAAAGTAGTCCTGGGACAGGGCTGCACCAGATATGGCTTACCACTGCACAGCTCTCCACCATTGCCATGCAGTCTACCTACAACCTCCATTTCATGCCCAGAAAACATCAGTCTGACAGGCTGCAGTGCAGCCTTTGCATCATTTCAGACACTTGCAGCTGGATAACATCGTGTCCCAGGGCCATGGATACAGCAAATGAAGCCCAAAGGAGATCCAGAGCCAATTGCATGGGTGAAGTTAGGCCTTGCTGCTTGGTTTTGAACTCAATCTGCTTTTTATTCAATAATCCCTGTCCCCTTTTTATAAAATAGGATAAAGGTAACCTGAGTCTCACTTTGGGTTTAAAAAGCAGTATTTCTGTCATGTAAACTACATTCTGATTTTTTTATGGTGGCATTTTATTTAGGCAAATACAAAGAGAAATAAATAAAGCCCAGGAGCAGCAAGTAGGCACAACGCAACTACATCAAGAGAACCAATTGTTGCGGTCATGTGGATGTAACAGTGCTACCGTATCACAGACAAACCTCTTCAAAGTGAACCTGAAGATGTTGGTTTCCAAAGGAGCTACAGAGACCCAGTTCACTCAGCCAGTTCAGCCTTTGGTAGCAGATCAGGGCAGGGAAAAAAGCAGCCAGGTATTGACTGTTTCATCAAAGTGCTGCTCCTACAGTACAGGAAGAAATGCTTTGTGACCCTAACTTGGGGCTGCCGATCTCTACATCTGCAGTGCTGCTTTGTTCTGAAAAATCCTTGCAAAAAATGGCACCTCCTGGCGCTCCTGGGTACACACACATGTAGCTGTAAAAGGGCATAGTGTAGAATTTGCCTTTCAAGTCCTAGGCACCTGGGACTGGATGGATTGCTAGTTTCTGCTCCTCCCAAAGCATCAGTTACTCCAGGGAAGCTGGATTGCACAAGACCCCTGAATTCCTCAGGACCCGGAGTTTAGGAGGTAGTTTGGTCTGCAGAGTCTCCTCCGCAATGGCAAGAGACATTAAAAGAACCCACCTTCACTAAGAGTCCTCAGACTGGCTGAATGGCATGGACAGTTAGAAAAAAATAGCCATTTACACACAAAGTGAGCACGTGCACCCTTGCAGTCTTTGTGACAGAGTCCATGCAATAGGACTACTGTGATAGAGTACCTTGCAATGCCATTTTTGCAGGTACTTCTAAGAGAGGAGTTGCACTTAAAGTCCATGTTGAGGCAAGTAGAGGGGAATTAGCTTCTCATTTCTCAGCACCCTGTAGCAAATTGGTGGTGTTTTGGTTTCATGGCTTGGGGAGGAGTAGATGAAGGCAGGGAAAAGCACTCCGGCAAGGTGCGTTGCGTTCAGACCACCTACAGTAGGTGCTTCACTTAGTTGTCATGACTGTTATGGCAACTTAGTTCAATAAAGCCGTGAGCACACCAGACGCCTACTATCCAGGTCTGCTCAATTTTGGCTCCCTGTGCAGCCAGTGGATAGAAGCAGTCACTGTTCCTCAGTTAGGCACTTGTAGTGGGAGGGTTCAACGAAGCGCCATGTGCTTCTGCCTCATCTGCAGGACTACACTGCTTTTTACTCAAGCAGGCTATGTAATGTTGCCAGAAACTGATTAACATCTGAATCACGTTGTCCTCTGTCTGCATGGCAGATATAAATAGGTTGCAGTAGAGGTGGGCTGTGTCCATGACTGCTCGTCTCCTTAGGGAATGGTTTTATCTATGCGCACAAAAGTAGAGAAGCCCGAGTCTGCTCAAGGAAAGCTTCCAAGATGTTCCCCTCGTGATGAGGAGTTATCCTGCTGTTCCTGTGTGGTGGAATTGCCCTTATGGCTCCTTTTCTCGGAGGCTTTACTGCTGGCAGACTGCGACATTGCTCTCCACCCATGCGACCCACACATGGTTGGACAGCTGAGGAACTAGCGAAACTGCACCAGCTGAAATTCACTTTCAGTTTGTTATCTATGTAGTGTCACTATAAAGGTCTGAGCTAATCTTAGCTGCATAATGGGCTGGTAGAAAGTATTCCATTTGTTATACAAATAAATATTTGCTTCAAATGTGGTTTCCCAAAGTAGGGTCACCTTGCACGCATCTGCTTCCAAAAATGCATCTGCTTTACAACAAGGTAGTAATTATCCTTTCCTCAAGGGGGTTCAGTTTGAACCTACTATGTGTACTAGACTGCTGGCGAAGTTTTTAATTTTGGTTTATGGTGTTTGTAGTTTTTGGAGGCACAGGATCAAACGCTTGAAATGCAGTGTTCATCTGATACTACGTACCAACCCCAAATACAGGTAGGATTTGCTTGGTGGGCTTTTTTCTCCTTCAAGAATAGTTCTTTTCTCTTGTACTTTTTTTTTTTTTTTCTGAAAACATCAGTCAGTTGTGTGGATAGATGCAGAGACCAAGTAACTTCATTTTACTGGTAAAATACCTTAGTGGAGTAACACAATAGCATTATCATCCTTCTTTTTTACTGGTTCTTCTTTTAATCTGTATGTCATAATAATGTCATTAGAGGGTGACTTCATCTTTTTAGCAGGCTATTTCTGCAGTACTTAATGTCTGTTTGATCTTTCATTCAGATATCTATTACCATACGTATCTATTATAAGTTGAAAAGGATTTTAGTCTGACATAACATTGGAGGGAAAGAAATGTCAGCTTCATTAAACCTCACAGTTCTGAGAGACTGAAGGTAAATTACTTAATCAGCACATTTTTGAAGAAACATACTGAAAAAATCTTATGAAAATATGCAGTTTGTCTTTATTTTCCCTCCTCTCTTTAAACAACCTCATAACACATTTTGCTCTGGTTTCTCTGGAAAGGAGGTGGTGAGTGAAAGAGTGTCTTGAATAAGACAATGCCTGAGCCCAATTTCTACTGGACTGAGCAGCTCAGCGAGCCCAGGGCTGGGAACAAGAGGGAGAAGGAGGCTGGAGAGTGACATGATCTTTAGCCTCCCAGATGCCATAGCCCCATATTGCATTGGGTGATTCAAAGGGTGCACCCATAGCCAAGACTCCAAGACAAGACCATTCTTCCATGATAAACTTAGCAGGGGTTGGGAGGGTGTTAAGGCAGCAGAACACTGTGTGGAGTCTCAGGGCCATCAAAGTCAAAAAGGAGACTTCAGGTTTTTTTCACTCTTGATCCATAATGTTGGGCTGACGTGTAATTCAGGTGAATTAGGGCCTGACTCAGCAATGGGCACAAGCGCTACCACAACTTCCAGTGCACAGACCATCCCAGGGAAGCAGATAGGGGGCCCATATGGGTGATGCCTGTATTTATGTGGCTTGCTGAACTAGGACAGCGAGAACACGGAGACAGTGATGACTTTTCTCCCAGGGTTTGTGGCTGTCTTCATCTGTCTGACAATTCTCAGCAGTGGCACCAAGGCTGACAGTCTGGGCATCAAACAGCACAAACTGAACTCCTTTTGAAGCACGGAAATGCAGAATGCATACGAAAGGCAAGAGGAGGAGGGGGGGGGCTCGGGGGGGCTAAATGCTCAAAGGTATTAGCACGTACTGGCTACAAGCTCTTAAGAAAACTAATAGTTGCTGCCTCCATTTTAGATTTTTCTCCTTTGAGGGATGTAGCAGGCAAGTTTGGGGGTGCAGAGGCTATGCTTTAGATGTGAATCACCACACAGACATTATGTAGACTAGAACAAGGGTATGTTTGCAGATGCCTTGCTGTAACTCCCTGTATAACACTAGCACTGCTTTCTCATTTAGCTTTCAGAGGCATGTGCAGTTGTGTCTTGGTTGTATTGACTGAAAGAATGATCCTGTGTGTTTTAGCTGGATCTTCTTTGCTACAATCCATAACAGATGCCATTGGTGTTTTTGTTACTATCGCTACTTGATGGCTTTCTGCAACCACACTTCACATTCCTGAAGCTGAAAGTTTTGTTCTCTTGGCCACCGAGAAACACTACACTCTTATTTTGGAGTCTCTTTGCATTCCAAGATAGCACTGGTAACAGAGGACACACAAGGGTCAACAGCTCCTCGGCCAGCAGTACAACCTCATTCATTGCAGCAAAGAGGTTTTCAGAGTCTGGAAATGCCCTACGGAGCTTTTCCTTCTGTGGCCCAAAAGGGCTGTCATTTGCTCTTTGTTTCTAGCCAGCCCAGGGAGACCCAGACAGCTGTCGTCAAATATTCTGCACCCAAACTTGTCCCTTCTTGGCACTGAAAACCCTCGCTGAACTCACTTGGGGTTTTGAATCCACACAGGGCACCTTTGATTTTGTGACTGGTAATGGCATGTTTGTGCCATTGCTAGTCTAAGGAAAAGCTGGCCTCAAGCTTGAAGTACGGTATGTAATGACATTTCCACTAAATTGTTCCAGAAATACCTTGCTCTCTGGAGTAACTAGGAAAATGAAGGTGAGAACTTTTAGCAATACACACCTTAAGCTGCGTGAAATTCTGCCCTGGATTTTGTTTATATTAACCCATGGAATGAGATTCACAGTTGTAACTGAGGTCTGTACTTGGCCATGAATAATCTAGACAATACTGAGATTTAGGTGCAAAAGGAGAGATCAAGGTGTTTTGACAAGATATTTTACCTCCTGCAACATTTTTATCTCATTATGTCTGAGATGTGAAGTGCAAATAGTTGACATACACTTGGTCTGAGAAATTGTAGCCAACTATCAGGCGTTTTTTTCCCCAGTGTCAAACTTTTACAAGCAGCCTGTGAAGTTACCCTTCAGTCCCAGCACACAAGCTCAGTCCTCTCAGATGGAACGACTGTGGCAGCAGTGACATCTCTCCTCACCCACTTCCATCACTAGAAATCAAAGATCTCATTTCCAAGACACCCATAGCTATATTCTTTTATTGTTTCCCCATACAGAAAGGGAATAGATAATTTTTCGGTTCCTTTACAAACTTATTGCTATATGGTTTTTTGTACCAGTATCCTTTTTGTTTTCTCTGTTAATTGTTACTGTAAGAGAAATAAGTTACTCTATGAGAAACAATCAGAGGGTTCTTGTACATACTTAACATTTTGTTAAACAATGACTAGAAATGCCTGAGTTGGCATCAACTTTTCTTAATTTCTGCTACTTTCTATCAAGCAATAATTTTAAACAAAGGAAGACAAAAAAACCCTGTATTCATTTAGAAAAAAAAACTCTCAGTATGTGGTAAATTCTGACAATCCAGTTTAACACACCAGAAGTCACCAGTTATTATATCTCTGTCTGTCCTGGTTTCTGCAGGAAGATGTCTGTCCCCACAGCAGTGCCAGCAGGTCCTCACAATACTGATGGGGCATGTAGCAGAAGGAGACTTTCTACTGTTGTAGATACCTCTTTGGGCAACATAATCTACACTGATAAAATCTCTCTGCTGTCAGTGTCCACGTGGAAGATTTTTTTTCCAGCCTAATTTTGGCTGCTGCTGACGTGAATATTTCATGCTGAAGCCAATAGAGCTGTTCTGGAAGAACATTGTTAGCGTGGCCCAGCCTCCATAAATCAGAGCCTGTGTTAGCTGAGCATCTGGACGGGGAGGCAGGAGATGCCTTTGGGAGTTGCTCTGCCTCTTTGCAAGGCAGCCAGGAGACTGAAAGTGAAACTCATCCGTGGCAGCTGGATTCTCACCACCTTTTCGTTCCCAGTGGGGCTGGCAGAGGGTCCAGGCTGGACCCATGGTGGGCAGAGACAGTGACAGACAGAGGTAGGGAGTCCTCAGGAGGAAAAATGTATAAGAATATAAGGCAGAAACCTGAGAAGAACAGCCCTACCCGTATATACATCTGTAAATAACTGGTATTTTAGTTGGGTTTTCCTAAAATACAGTATGCACAAGCCACATGGGTTGTAGGGCTGGCATCCATCTAGGAACAAGAGGGAACCCTGATTTCAAAGTGAGTGGCCCAGTGAAGCCCTTTGGTCTAGGGTCAATCCCTAACCTTTGTCTCTCATTAAAATATCATTCAAGTGCTAAAAACGTTCTTCCCACTGGTTATATCATTATGAATGTTTACCCTGCCAGTACCTGGAAAAAATTGCTCTCTGAGGTAGAGCCAAATACCATTACTAGATCTGCAAAAGATTTGACAGTGAAATTAATTAGTTAATCTTTGTAAAGTGCTTTGAAGATGAAGAGCTCACTATGAGTTTTAGGTAATGTTATTATAGGTTAGTGAGTCATTTTGTAAATTTAAGGCAGAGGGGTCTTTTTTACACTGTCTTATAGCATGGCCTTCCCTGTGTCTATGGAGCTGGCCGGTCGTGTCCTGTCACCTCCTGCACCCTTCCTGCACTCATGGGCTGTCCACAGCCCTCTGGTGCAAGCTCTGTGGGTGGGGGACCAGGCTGTTCTAGGGGCAGATTTCCTTTGGGCAGCGAGAATCTGCTGCTAAACATTGCTTTCAGCAAGTTTCACTCCTTGCCATCGCTGCCCCCCTTTCCTGGGAAGTTTGCCACCCGAGCCTGTTTTGGCAGGTGGCTACCTCTCCTCTGCCCGAACAGACTCGGACCCCGACGTCCCCAATATCCTGCAAAAGGGGGGCCCAATCCAGCCTGGCTCGCTGCCCTGGGCCCCACCTGGGTGCTCTCTGATCTGCTTGTGGAGCTCATGGTTGGTATTAGGTCAGGGACTTTCCTCCTGCTCTGTGTTTGTGCAGAAGGCAGAGCGCTGGTTCCCCACCAGACTCTGAGATACTGCCGTAATGCAGGTAATAAATAATAACAACCTTTAAACCTCTAGTGCAAATTACAGCCTCATGCAACACCTACGTAATTTTGTATGCTAGCACAGTATCTACCTTGGGAGAACTGTATTCAGATAAGAGAACACACAACAATAATCCTTCCATCTGAAACCAAATGGAATTGTCTAAATGCCTGCAGCTCCTTTTCTGCCACCATGTTTTTAAAGAAAAGAAGGAACACAGAAGGAAGCGAGGATGTGAGATAAATAACCAAAGACAAAAGGAATCAAAAAAACAAATACTAAAGCGTAATAATGGAGTAATTTCTATAATACACAAAAATTCTTCTTATGTCTGAGTCCCCCTTGCATCTAGCACTCCATGATTACACTGGAGGAGCTGAGCCCTCTCCCAGTGTTTATAATCTGGGGTTCCAATCTTGCAAACATTTACATGCATGGTTAACTTTATGCACACAATTAGTGCAATTGAAGTCATGCCACTTGCAAGACAAGATGCAACAAGTGAGTGTATCAAACGCTAGGTGGGAAGAGGGCGGCAGACAGATGAAGGGTAGTAATGATAAGATCATGTGGTTACCTGGGCTAACTCTGCACGCTCAATGACTCCAAATGCCTTTTTTATTTTTGAATCATCACTTAAAAAGATTTCCCTGTCACTCTATAACTGCTTGTTGTGACTCAGAAGACGCTGGGCTTACTCATGTTCATATAGTATGTAATTAGTGGACTTTTTCATTTTCCCCTCATAGAAATTATATCTCTCCACCACTAACTAACCCTACTTTAAAAATAAGAAAAAAAAATTACCCCAAGCCTTTCTTTTTTACTTTACTACATGCCTTCTCTCTGTTTGTGTATTAACCTCCCCCTCTAGATACCTTCTCCAAATGAGTATCTTCTAGTTTCCTGAGGCTTTTCTTATCTTCGTTGCAGCTGTCCAAGAGTCAAGATCTGAGGAACAGGAAGGCAGACGTCTCATTGACCAAATATAGCAGACACTCCTTACATCCAGGGCTCTGGGGCTGTAAACCGCATGAGGGCTGCTCTTGACAACATCCTGGCCTTGATCTGTCCCTCCTGGCTCTTACCAATCAATACAACATGGGGAAGCAGACCACAAAGTCTGGCAGTGCCGAAATCACTGGGGCATCTGGACCAGCCAGGAAGGGAAAAACAGTGTTTTTGAAGGACTACCTTGCTCTCACATTTCCTAGCTCTTTGAGGAGATGGGACAACCCCTTTGATAGCTCAATCTCTCCCTCTTGGAAGGTCTTTTAAAAAGGCTGTTGCCCCATAGACTGCTGTGGGAAGCTTTGCAAAGCCAGATTCAGAAAAGTCACCCTATGCTGCTCCACACACGCTGCTGGATACTCGAGGCACGTTTGTGGAGCAGAGAAGCTGTTCAAAGTTGGATGGACTTGGGAAGAAGACAGTTTAGTTTACACGTAACATTGTTATCACATAAATTAGAATAATTATCACATTTGTGTTGTATTTTCATGATATTTGCTTCACTTAAATTGTTGTTATAAAATAATTTTATGAGTTATGTTGCTATACTCTGCGGCAATGTAAGGGAGTTTTCTGAACTCAATGGTGAGGCCATGTGATTTAATTGCCACACTATTTGTTAATTAGTCTGGGTGAAAATGCCAGCACCTGAGTGTGTTTGGAGAGTGGGCGGTGAGAATGTAGCTTTGTGTGAAGTAGTTCCAAATGCCAGAGAGCTTGAATTTGTGGTTCTGATTTCTTCTGACTTAGCTCTACCAGCCAAATAGCTAGCATTTAAGGTTTTCACAGGCAGAACTTTTCTCATGTATCTCATGCATCTGAGTGGAGGAATGTTGATCTGATTCATCACTGGATCACATCTTACATAGTGCATGTGGGCTTGGATGACTCTCAGACCAGAGAGGCAGCATTTTATGCCACATTTCAAGGGCTGAAATGATTCAAAACAGGGAGGGCACCACCAGCCCCCTCAGTGTCTAGCTGATGTAGTTGTGGAGCAATTTGCTTGATATCAAAGGTAGACTTCATTCCATGTAGTCTTGGGGTAACTTTTAGGGATTATATTATGCCTTGCAAAATCTCCATGTAGACTTGGTCCTGTAGGAGAATCTGGTCAAGGCAGATATTCCAGATGGCAAAGATAGCATCGCTCTCACATAGTTTGTATTAGATATGGGCAATGATGTATGATAACATTGGCTGTTTCGGAGACACGAAGCGCTGTTAATGAAGCTTCTGATGAGGCCCAATGAGCTTACAGCCATTGATCTGGCTGTAAGAAGGAGCAGCCACAAGCTGTCAGTCTTCTCAATGTTAATACGCCCAGGCCTTGAGCTGCAAGTTATGTTTTATATTATGTGTGTTAGTTCTGGGCTAGCAAGTTGAAGGTTCAAACATTAGATGAGGTTTGTATTTCAGGGAGCAGTAAGGGGATGCCACGCTTGCATGTTCTTTCCTGATGTTACGAAGCAGACTAGGGCAATCTGTGAGCTGGCAGAGTCACCCACAGCTTCTAAACAGCATGGATGAGAAAGTAGCCATCCTTCTGTCATGTTTTGGAAATACAGGATAAAACACTCCCTACATAATACATGTTTTGATGATTTCAAGGCTTAAGGAAGACAAACGGTTCTAGAAAGGACCACTTTGCTGCATCATAACAGACAAAGCAACAGCCTGGCAGCAGAATAATTTGAGAGAAAGGAAGCAGCTAACCCAGTGATGGACTCAACGGCTCCTTCGGTGCAGTCTGAGGCTGCAGGAAAGATCAGTTTGCTCAGTGCAAGGTGAGGAAAAAAGTCCTGCTTGCCTGTAGTCCCTGCCTACCCAAGTCCAAAACTGGTTACACACAGATATTAATCAGACAGGGAATGTGTGTTTATACACTCGGGGTTAGCTGGCTCTGGTTTGGTTTTCCTGAGTTACTATTTTCAGCCCAACAACCCACCATAAAGGTGTGTCAGAAAGGCATGGCTAAAAATGTCTCTCTAAAATACACTCATTACAGCAATTTTCTTACACCCACAGGAATGGTCTTCCTTTTAGCAAGTGGGTAAACCCCATGTCTACATCATCATTGTCTTCAGCTCATGTTGACCATTGATGGCAATAGTAAAGATGACATAAAAAGGAGTTACTCACTTGCACCAGTAGGTGGGAAAACTGCTGAGATCTGCACTACCCTAAAGGTAATTATTTCACTGTCATTTCAGAGCAGAGTCTGCTTATGTGAGAGGGAAACTGCAAGTCACCTGTGCTTAATATCCAAGTTCACATTAATTTATACACAGTGGGCTAAACCGTGCCCTCATTTATATGCACACTGCCCTGCAGTGATTATGCAAGAGGAACTGAGCAGAGAATTTGATCTAGTGTGATTTCAAAAATAGCACCATGAAGTAAAGTTGGTAGAAATGTGGAGGAAGTAAATCCACAGAATAATATAACCTAGAGTGCAAAACAGCAAGTTTGGGTGATGATGCTATCGATGAAAACTCAGCACCTGGAGGGGGTCCCTGCCCAAAGAGCAAACTCTCCCACACATGCTCCAGTCCATCACCTGAATGCAAAGCCACCCATGGCGAGGAAAGGCAGGATGCTCCTGGGCATCGAGAACCCTCATGGGCTAACGAGTAGAAGAGGAGGGAAGAGAATAGGCTGTTCAATCACCCCGCAGATAAGATAACCATGGCTCAAATTCAGAAGTGTAAGGTAAAAATTCACTACATGCATGAAACTAAAACTGTTTTATTTCAGGAAAGCTGGCAGAGTGTTTCAACAGCTTCCTGTGGCTTAGCTGCTATGACACAGTAGGAATAACCTTTCTTCTCTCTGGGTCTTAGGAAGTATTATGTTTCATCCTTGCTGAGTGACCTGCATTTCACAGGTCAGATGTAAAAATTATCCAAGACTGAATTCTCTCGCCCCTCAGCACGTTGAGGCTTCATTAGAAAGAGTGGCTGGCACAGGGTGTACCTGGCACTGGGTGCTCATTCCCCTTCCTTGTTCACAAGGCTGTCCACGTCCCCATCTGTCTGCTCGTGGGCCAAGATGAAAGCCAGACCCAATAACTTCAGAAAGGGGATCTCTTCCCTTCAAGGCAGCCGAAGTAGTTCTCCCTTGACCCCGCAAGCACGGGGCAGTGCAGGGACTGAGACAGCCAGACCTCCTGCTGCATCTGTGATGTGGGATGCAGGCACTACCACGGGGCAGCAAAGGGTTCCCTCCCTAATAGTCACTCTTGCTCCACTTTGTGTCTATTAGTCCATGCCACCAAGGGCAGCGATTGCAGGGATGGCAGTTCCTAGAAAAGCTCAGGTCCTTCTATAAACAGGTGGCTGTAAAAAAATCAGCATTAAATGTTTCTGTTTGCGCGTGGTGTTTCCATTATGGCCTCATGTAAAACAAAGTCATTAAACTGCTGTTCTGGGCCAATCGTGAGACTCTGAGTCGCATATCCAACACTGTGACTCCACCACAGTGACAAGTGGTGGTAACTCATGGAATATTTCTTCTGGGTACTGTGCTCAGATAACACTTCTGCTATGGTGTGAGACATCATTTCCAATTGGGAAATACTCTGATGGTGGAATTATACTTCTTTTCCAATCTTTCCTTATTCCCAGGTGCATAATTAGTTTTTATAGGGACATAATAACATGGTAGCTTATACATAATTATAATGTGTAAAGTTTGTAAAATTAAAAAAAAACAACTTTAAAATAAGTTGAGAAATAGCAGCAGAACATTTAGACAATTTTGCACATTGCCCAAGGGACTGTCTTGAAATCCAGCAGCAGCAGCCATGAGAAGGTTACAAGTTGGAAATTTGCTATACTGATATCAGTGTAAAACCGCAGAAAGGGAGCTCTACCACCTTTCAGGTTCAGGACCTGTTCTTAAAACTGCGTATCATGAACCACACAGTTGCATATACACTTACCAGCTACGCAACAGCTTTAACACAGAGGCCAAAAAAAAAAAGTAATTTAAAAGTACTTATAATTTGGAAATTTTTTTTTGTTGGTAGCACCGAAAAATCAGAGAGATTGAAAAGAAATATTTTCATTACATTGCAACATTTCAAGTGATCCGATCACATTTTTCGTACTGAGAAAGTGGATATCTTTCAGAAGCCCCATACTAATTTCAAAGTGGACTGCCATCCTCAACCAGCACAAATATTTATTCCCCCAACGCCTCTGTGATACAGCTGTGGCTTTCAACTGATTGTCATTCTTATTCTTCTGTGGAGATTTAGGCTCAGACGCCCAAAGATATTTAACATTTAAACCATGCAGACAAGTGTTTGCAGGACTTGTTTAAAAACTCCCGGGATACCTGGTTCCTGATGAGCTGTGTGGGAGTTGAGCATCCAGAAACCTCTGAAAATCCCTCTGCCTGTTTACACTGGAAGGACCTTGAGACATTTAAAGATCTGGGTCTATGGATGGGATTTATCACACTGAACACCAGCCACCAAAAAGACACGTGTCTAACCTAAGGGAACCCTCTTGCTAATGTCCTCACAGGGAGCCCAGTCCCATCAGAGGGCAAGGCAGCCCTCAGCCACTCACTTCAGGGAGGTTTCTGACCCTTTCCACTGGCCCCAGGGCTGCTGCGATCCATGGCTTAGATGAGATACTTCGTTTTTAGAGACTTATTTATGGGAGATTAATCCAACACTAGGGTGAGGTGTGGTACTGGATTTATCTACACAATACTCACTCTTACAGACACATATAACTAGTAGCAGTGCATCACCTGCATCTGTATTTTAGGCACTTTTAAAGTCAAAATTTAAAGGGTTAGGAGTCAGTGACTTTTATTCTTCTTTTTGACCTTGATCCAGCTGAAACCTGCAGAAGAGATACAAGGTGCTAAAAACAAAAACTTCCAGTCAAGGCAAACTCCTAGATACTGAAGGTTTTGCGTAAGATCACTATGGGAGCTTCAGGCAGGTAAACAAGTCACAAGGTAGCTTAGGTGTGTAAAATTACTGTGGATCTCTTGAATGAAGTCCAACTCATCTCCTTTTTATATCAACGTAGGGCCCCATAGGCCCAGGGCTGTGCTCATGCTTTTCCAGCATAAGCATTTTTCTGTACGCAAAAGCTCCATCTGACCAGAACGATATAATTTGTGAGATCCCTGGGTTAAATGCAGTATGTATACACAAATGGTACTATTTAAGCTGCAGCACTACTAAAAGTGGAACTTCCATGATTCCCAAATATAGGTTTGATAGTTATTTGATATGATGGATCAGTTAACGATTGTCTTGCGAGTAGTCAACAGCCTAAATTTGCTACACCCCGGTCTGTACATTCGGGGCTAGCTCTCCTCCTCACCTTTCCTGGAATGCCAGCTATGATGAGCAAGCTATTTTCAGTTTCTTATTAGGAAGCTGCCTTTGGACCAGTTCCTACACTATTTAGCATTTTGCCTGAGTAGCAAATTCAGGATCTGGCCCTACGAAACCTGTTTTCTTGGCACTTCGAGCCAATTCCTGATTAGCGCAGTTACCCCTCGTAATCTGCTATGTGCTGTCTGCAGTGGCCTGCGTAGACATCTCGAGGAAGATGGAGTTGTTGTGACACTTGTCTCATGAAAGAGCCTCTCCGGTTCTTCGCTTTGAAGGTCCACTAAAAGGTGTGTCTATGATGACACATCTGTTCTGGTATTTTTTTTTTTTTCCTTCTTTCTCATATAAAAAGTACCGTGATAAGTTCTTGTCGCTGTGCCAGGACGTCACTCGATACATGTAGAGGAGAAACAGTTTAAAGGTACTTGACTAACAGCTTCCTCTGTCAAATATGACATTAGAGTTATGATTGTCTCTTTTTTATCTCTTCACTTTGATGACAGGCTTATCTGAGGTAGTGAGACAAAGAGCGGAGTTGATTCAGCCTACCATGCTGTGCAGGTGAGAGTTTTGAGATCAAGTACAGCTGTTCGAAGGGCAAGTCCTAGTGCTGAATGACAGCTGCTTTCATCAGGAGCATGGCTTGCTTTTTCTTTCTTTCTCTTTCTTTTTTCTTTTCTTTTTTTTTTTTTTTTTTTTTTTTGACAATGCCAAGAAATTCAACTGGGGCTTAAGGAATGTACAAGCTTGAATATGAAAATGTGATTGCTTGTGTAATAATGTCAGTCTGAGCTACTGGCTCCTTTTGATATTCTTAGATCAGATCAGATGCTCTTCTTAGTAAAACAAAAGTGCTATTGCTGATTCTGGTCAGAAGGAGTGAATCTGTTTACCAAACCCATGTGCGTGAATCTGACAGCACAATATATCACACCCACTGCAATACTGCATGGAATATTAACATTTTTGATTTGTTGCTAGAAAAGAGCTGCAGATTGCTCAGTGCTGTGCTTTTTAATCAGTGTTTGCCAAGATCATGCTTTTCACCATTTTTTGCAGAGCAGCATGATATTCTTTCCTTCTCTGCTTCCCTTCCCCCGCCACTTACTGCCTCTCTACCCCACCTCTCAAAAGCAATTGTTAGTGATTTGATAAGTTCATTAGCCCACTCTCCGAAAGTCCTCAGATAGTGCACATTATTGGGAAATTTGACATGTGGCTATTTTGAATTTCCCAGAATACTCACATATGCAGATGTAGCATGAGATTTTGCAAAAGAAGTGCTCAGCCTTTATTGCATGAACAAAATCTTCCATGTAAGCAAGCAAAGAGGTATGTGCTTATCCAGGTATTTATCTATGCCTGCAGGTATTTGAAGTGTGTGAAGGAGTGCAGGGTTTGTACATGCACTGGTTGGACTATACATACATGTTAATAAAAGATGAATATACCTAGGGCTTTCTCTCCCTCACTCTGCCTATCCAGGAGAGGATAGATTTATTTTTAAACCTCGTGTCTTCTTGCATTCCCTGAACAGATCAACCTGACTTCTTCCTTAGTCTTTTCTTTCTACTCGTCTGCTATGTCACAAATATAATATCTTCCAGAACTGTCAGGCATATGATCACATCTATTCTTTTTACTATTTCTACTTACTTTTCCTCAAAGACCATTCAGGCAATCTAACTCCCTGGAATTGAGGGATCCTGGCCATGTGATGTTGGAAAAAGGATATCTTGAGGATAAAGACACTACTTTTCTACAATAAACGTCAGCCTGGTTCCTGTAGAAGTATTTTTCCAGTATGGTTTTCCCACCAGCAGGAAACACTGCTTTTTCTGCCATGAAACATGTAAGGGTATAGGAGTTTATCTTAGGTGAAAACAATCATTCATGTCAGCCAGTAAAGGCACTGGAAATAAGAACAGTATTTGTAGCCTCTACAATATTCCAGTATATGGTACTTTTGCAGCTTTTGATTGATATTCACTGAAACCTAGAGAGAGTAGGTTCTATTAATACCAAATCTACCTCTTAATGTCTATTAATATTAAAACAGGACTGAAAAAAATCTTGTGAAGAAGCCCAGTAAAGTCAGAGGGCTTGGACATACTGTAGCAATGTCTAATATTTGTACAGATGCCCATTGAGTGAGAATGAAAGAAAAAATATTGACAAATCTCTGCTTCCATATATGCACTATAACATTATTATGGAGTGGTTATATTACAACAAATTTATGGACCGATACACTTGAGGAAGAGAGTTCTAGTTGTGAGACTATTTCTGTGTTTTAAGAACATGCTGTTATCCAGATACCACCCTTCAAATCAGGTAAGAGGGAGCCCTCTACTCCATGGGATCCTGTCCTCAACTTGAAGGCCACTGGTGTCATATGCCATAACATCCACTTCATGCAAGACCACTGAATGTAAAAGGAATGTAAGAAAAGTGAAGCATGTGACTCATTTTAAAACTCCTTGGAGCAAGAGCACCTGGATAATTTAATTTTATTTTAAATGGGGACCCAAGAGCGCATCCACCGCCATGGCGAAGCAGACTTGCAAGACTGTCAGGTATCTAGAGCTGCAGACAACCAGCCCAACATCTTTTAAGTTCCATTGAAATTTAAAGGTATTTAGCACCTAGGTGCTTTTGAAGGCCTCGAGAGGCCTCTATTTGCTCCTCTCGACATCAAAATATCTTTAAAAATCTGTCCTTTCTTTCTTCTTCCAACAGAGACTTCCAAAATGATATCCTTTCATTATTAGAGCCAGAGTGGTAGCTAATTGCTATTATGGAGCTTTTCACTGTGGACAAAACCAACAATAACAAGCAATAAAAATCTAATAATCCAAGCGATCGACTGTGTACTGAATAATTCTGAGAGCACAGTGCAAATAGCACAATTCTGGGCATACTAAAGAGAGTGAAAGATTAAAAACCTAAATGAACACAGAAAATGTCTGTCACGTCAGATACATCAACTCTGTCAGTCCAATACATACACTTAATTAAAATGGTTCAACCATCTGTCCAAGAGGGTGCATGGGAAAACTTTAATTGATCGTCTCAGTTTTTCTGAGTGATCAGGAAATAGGGCTAAAGCTAGCTCTCCTGGAATGGATTTAAGAATTATAAAACTGACAGTCGGGGAATTTTCTGCTTTAGCTATTTTAAGCCTCTTGTTTCTCCCCACAGCTCTGATAGAATCGGGTGATTCAAAAAATATAGGAGCATCTTAAGTACCGAGGAGGCAGGTGAATCATGTCCCCCAGTGACAGACAGGCCTCGTGCCCGAGGGGCTATTTGCTGTGAAGAAGAGTAGGTGTTTTCCTGCCCTCCCTGGAGGATACAGCGGAGAAGCAAAGGCAGCTTTTATTTTCCACTGGGGCTCTCCAGGAGCTCATTGAATGGAAACAGCTGAGAGAACATGCAGAATCCCACACTGCCTTAATCACCTCACCCGCCTCTTGATCCGGTCTTTGCTCTGTTAAAAAACGCAGTCAGAGCTGTATTCAGCAGGGTGTAGTCACCTCACCTAGAGCTGTGCCTAACGTTGAGGCTCCTGGGATGAGATTCAGCTGCCTAAAAGGTATCTAGTCTAAGCTGGTCACCTTAAGACATCAGTGAAATAATAAAGGCCACTCTAGAAGGTGATTAAAACTGCTTTCTGCAGGTGTCTGTCTCCATAAAGCCAGTGGGAAGAGGCTGGTGCTGGTGAAGGCTCCCAAAGAGACATCAAGTCCATATAATTGCTTTCCTTAAAAGACAAGCTGTAATCAACCACTGAAGGCAAGAGGCCTTCATCCATGCTGAGCTTCATAGTCACTGGTTTCCCTAGCCCAGATCCTCCTGCTTGTTATTTTCCCAAATTCAGTCTTGGGATCACAATGTAAGGTGGGTTGTTTATCTCCTTCTTTGCAACCTCCATTGCCCTCTGCCATTTACCTCCAAAAGATCAGGTTCTTCTAGCAGTCATCCTCCCGGAAATGTCCTATAGGATAATTTGACCATCTCCAGGGGAAAAGTGTTATAGATTCTCCATACGGAAAACATCTGCACGAGAAAAAAAAAAAACAAACAAGCAGTAGATATTCTCTCTTGCTTCTAGGAGAATGTTTTCCAGGTGGCCCAGGTCTCTCCAGTCGATACTGTACAGAGGCTCACCAGCCTCTGAAATAACAACTTCCACTGATGAGGGCGAAGAAAAGGCTCTGTAGAGCAATCATTGAAGCAGGGATCGCTGACAGCAGGAGCGAGCCCTTTTGTAATCACCCCCTTGGGCCCCTCAAGCCCAGGATGGCGAGAGCTCAACCCCTTATCCAGGGCCCTCTCACCAACCTCTGTGCTGTTATCATGGCTGCCTACTCTCACCAAGACACACCGGCTCCAGTGGTATTTTATATTCCTTGTTGTGGGAAGAGGCTGACACCTAACCATTGCTAACAGCTGGGGGAGACGGCTGAGCAAGCCGAGCAGTGGTAGGAGCAGAATGAGTACTCCTGTACTCCTGCAGCCTGCTCAGTAGCCTCAGGAAAGAGCAGGGTTGGGGCACACCCTGCTCGAGCAGCAGGGTGGGTGGGAATTGAGCTTAAGAAGTCTGTCTCTATCCCTTTAGACCACTAGCAATCCTCCAGTCCGTCCAGGTCCTTGCAAAACGGACAGACCCCAGGCATCTTTTGTTCATGACTGTGGGCTGGAGGCAGTCACAGCAGCTGGCTAACACGTGCATGCGTCGTTCTGCGGGTGGGAGATGTACCCAAAGGCAGTGCCACAGGGAGCTTCTGCCAGCCAAAATGCACACCAACTCTTCCTCGAGTGCCCTGGGAATTCCACTCTCTGTCCCTGTCTGGTTCAGGACTTCAGGTCCACGAAGAAGTTTTAAGACATTTGATATGTGTGTTCAGGGAGTTCAGGGACTGGCTGATGCCAGGTGACTGGCCACATGCTGAAAATAACCAGTGACCAGAGCATTTTCAGAGGTATTCCTATGCTGTTGATTATAGCAATGTGTTCACAAGCTTATCCCAGCCTGGCTGCAAACGTGTTGCAAAAGCCTAGGGAGAGAGCAGTCAGGTGGAAAGCTTGTGGGGAAAGTAAGGAAGGAAGAGTCATGAACCAAGAGTTGGTGTTGGGCTTGCTTCTCCATTTCTCCAAGTAATGTCTTTTTGTGTTACCGACCTGCCCTTGGTCCTGTCTCTAGCCTCCCCACCCAACTTCCCCTCTTTTCCCACCATCCCCTGTTCCTCCTCGCTTCCAAGCTGAGATCCCTGCCCTGAGAGCAAACTCTGCCCCAGCCCATATGACTAAAACATCCCGAGTGTTGCTATCAAATGAGGCTAAAGCCATGAACGCATTTCACCAGTGCCCATACCTTCCACCCCATACCTTTCTCTTCTAGGACCCCACCAACAAACCCCCCTGTTCTCCTGTCCACAGGCTCTCTCTGTTTCTGCTGTTCACTGCACCAAAGCCCAAGATGTGCACGCACCCGGAGAGCAGGTGTAGGTGCAGATTAGACATTTTGTCTGTGTTTGACAAAGGGCAAATTCCACTCCTGAACATCAGACCCTGTGCCTGTTGCACTGTCCCACCAACTCTCAGTGACAGTCCAGTTACTTGTAAAATGTTTTTTTCCTTGGTGGCCTTTTCCCAGTGGGGTCATACTATCTATTTGTGTTCACTGAGGCAAAATCATATATTCTAGCCACATCAAGCTTGATGTGTTATGATCCTAAACTAATTTTCTCATCTAATTTCAGAAATATAATCATATGAGTTGTTTGGAGCTCCTGTTTCCATTGACAGTAGCTTCTGCTTGCTTTTAGTTACACTGTGTTATGGTATCTTATTTTTTCTGATAAAAAATAGATTGTCACCATCCTGGTCTTCTGGTATACTGATTTAGTAGTTAAGCTCTCTGGGTAAACTGGGGAGAGTTTACAAGAAGACATATCATCCTTGATATTTAAAATACACTTTAAGAAAATGACTAATTGTGTGGGAATAATGTCATCTGTATGTTTGCATTATAGCTCTATGATCAAAGACGGACTTCTAAGATATAATCTAAGCTCACTTAAATCCTAATGAGAAATTACATGGGAATGTTGGCATTTCAACAATCCACAAGAGTAGCTGAGCTCAATTATCCCGATGTCATAAGGGATTTGTTTGGATAATTGAGACTTCTGACCACTGAGATGGTGTTCATTGTAACTAATAGACATGCAGGGATAAATCTCTATTTTGAGGAAGAGAGAATTGTGGACAGCTATAGCTTTGGATAATCAAGTTGCACTGTAAACCCAGTTTGGATTCCCATGGATCCTTGTGGTTAATAAATAAGTAACAAGGCGGGCCTGGAACTCCTTTGAGGGATTCGTCAATTGGTTCATAAACACGATCAAGTTAGTACAAAGATAAATGGCTCCACCTGTTACCCAGCCCTGCAAAATTTATCAACTCAAGATTAAAATCTCTTTGCCTATCCTTATGATGAAGTTCATAATTATGAAAAAATGTATCATATATTACTCGCAAGTCAAAACAAATACTATTCCTTAGATTAGTGGACCAGCACAATTACACAAGTCTGCCTAATACTTTCTCCTTGAATTAATTAACAGGGTGCGAAAATGTACTAAATTCTTTGTAAGGGTGAAGTCTTTTTACACTTGCTAAAGACATTGTTATCTTTCTGGGTCTCTCTGAGCCAAAGTATGTACTGGGGCCAGCTGGACAAGATTCACTCCGTGCTCCCATGGTTTCAGAGTCATCCCAAGATAATAGAAAGCATGGAGATGGGAGCAGAGATACAGGCAAAGAGCTCACCGTGTTTCTATCTGAAGACTGTGAAAATAGGTCACGTAGGTTTGTTTGTCTGTTAATGAAGTCAGTAAGAGTTTTCCCATTTTTTCTTTAGGAGAAAGCTCTTCTTGTAACACCTAATAGCATCTGACTGGCTGAGAGAATAAAGCAAGGGGTGAAATCTTTAAAAAGATGTGTGAATGTGCATAATAATGCAATTTTTAAGAGCATCTTAGGATAACAGCTTTCACCAAATGTTGGTGAAGGCTGTGTTCACCATTTATCTCAAAATTTCTGAAAACTCCATTTTAAATTATGATGATTT
The DNA here is from genome assembly GCA_033628505.1 of Tringa tobata. Lineage (NCBI taxonomy): Eukaryota > Metazoa > Chordata > Aves > Charadriiformes > Scolopacidae > Tringa > Tringa tobata. The sequence goes on along the minus strand of JAHREE010000143.1, from coordinate 8,168,878 downwards.
TAACATCCTTTATTGGTGTTGAGAACAATGTAGAGAACAGAACAAACCACAGAAAAATGAGGGACATCTTTCTAACACTCTATCAATCCATGGCACTTGTGTGTCTTGTGAATTGCATGAACTTCTGGTAACTCCTTCTTTAAGGTAATAAGAAGAGGAATGAGAATTCCTGAAGGAATGAAACAGCTTGCATACAGGCAGAGACTGAATAGGCAAGGTTCCTTTAGTTTGGACAAGAAAAGATAAAGAAAGGATACGATAAGAAATCTAAACAACCATGAATGTTGTGAAGAGCATGAAGAGGAAATGATGATTCACTATTTTCATAATGGCAGCAGGTTCAAAATTAAAAAGGGAAGAGTTTTTTGCACGATAGAAAAGTACTAACCTGTTGCTACAGGATGGGGTGGAGCATAGAAATGCAGTGGGTTCAAAAATGCTAGAAAAAATTCCAAATTAAACAAAATGGAGAGTGGTGGCTATTAAACACGATGATCCATGTACAAATATGGTTTATGGAGACCTTTATTTACTGATTGCCGGGACTGGAGATCAGATTACATGGTAGCATTTTGATGGACTTTGTTTCTTAACCACTTTCCTGACTATCCATTCCTGAACACTGCTGGAGGCAGCAGGATACCTTTCTGACCCTGTGGCTATGCCTACGCTAGTAAACTAGACAGGCCAGGCCACAGGCAGGAGGGACATCACATGTAATTTGTAAGTCTAGTCCCTGGTATGGGTTGGACCTGTGCCAGCTGTGAGAGAATTTTCTTACCAAGAAAATGCACAGGGATAGTTTGGGTTGTACAGAGCAGCAGTTATTCACAAAGGACAGTTTCAATGTGGCCACCTGCTTTGAAGGTAAGACTCTGCCTTCATGGAAAGCAAGCTGGACAGTGCTAGTTGGCCTCAGGGCCCAGAAATGGTCCCTATCCAGCCCAATTTGCTAATGTAAGTGTAGACAGTAGGGTTGTCCTTAGATGACTAACCACAACAGAAGATCTTACAGCATCATTTTTACAGAACAGTGTGAAGAAAGACCCTGAATGCAACCTTCTGAAGATTTCTTTCATAAGCATGAATTTTAATGGGAAGCAGGAGATGTTACTGAAAAGTGAGTCCAGATATTTTACTCTATAGGCAGGTGACCTCAGCATCCCTGAGAAATGACCAGATATCAGGAGATAAAATCCATGAAATGTGAGTACTTCATGAAGGCAGCAAAAAAAAAAAGGCAGCAAAAGGCTAGTTAGAACTTGCCCCACATTTTTGACAAAGAGTAGGAAACTAGAAGAGTCCTGAACACATCTTCTTACCTGAACCTGTTTGAAATCACGATTAAAATCACAACTGATTGACTGTGGATTCATCTGGTTCCCTGGTATAAAGCTCAGAAATTAACAGGGGCAGTATATGGCACAGTGCCTGCACCACCCTTGGAATTAGCTAGGGGAATCTGATTTCACATTATGTACCACTATACTATGAAGAATATGGGCAGACATGTTAGACAGGACTTGTTCCCACTTGATTGATCTTGTCTCTATACTATTTTGGAAGCTAAGTACTTTAACCTTTATCCCATTGCTGCTTGGTGTGATGTAATAGTAGAGCTCCTAAGTGCATTTCTTGTCAGAAGTATCTTAAATCATGCACAACTTAATCGAGTTATTAAAAAATAAAGTTTCTTCTCTTGCTTAGTCTATTTTCCATGCTCAATGACTAAGGAGGACACTAGTAGGAGTCAATCATATTAAGGAGCAATTGGCTTCTTGCCTCGGTTTGCCTCATGGAACCAGAACCCACCTTCCCTGAGTGTGCTTCTTGGGGGTCTGGTCAGCCAGGCTGGATTGCAGCAACAGGCTAGAAGCATCACTTGAATTCCTTGGGTCATATCTGGGATGCTTCTCAATATATTGTTACTATAGACTCACAAAGGCAGAGGGCAAGAAAGAGGGGGATAGTTGAGAATTCAGAACAACACTGTCACAAAGAAATGGCTTTCAGTCCTTCAATTTTCATATTGCTTTTTTTCTAAGGTAACCACACTATAGATCACATTCTGAAACATCTCCTTCACTCTTTATGAAGGGCCATGGAGGGGTATATTCAGATCATGTGCAATGACATTTTGCATTGGAATTGGTACCTTCAGTGTCATCTATGTTCAAGAGATTAATGAGGCATGCTACCTTGCCAATCTGTAGAGCCTGGATCCTTGTCCAGTCAACTCAGAGAGACAGACACAAATTCTGAGTTATGCATTTACCCTTGGTGGTCTGGTCACAACCTCTACTTCTCTCAGGGACAGGAATAGGGCATGATATCTCCTTTTCAGATTATGACTAATGGTGTATGTTAACTTTCTGGCTTGCATTCAAAAGAATGCTCTCTATGCCAGATTTGTCCCTTTTCTTTTCTAGTCCATTAGGTCATAGTGGAGGATATGCATCACCCTGGAGATGGCATCATTAGTTTCCACTCTGGGGTTCGTAAGAGGCTCATCAGCAGAAGGCACCAGATACTATTAAGCCTTCAGTTGTCATGGCTACCTTCCTTCCACCTCACTCGTAGAATTGCCTTGGGAGCTTTAATGGAGAAGACACTGGAAATCTTGCATTGCTGCAACTTCTTTTTAACAGATCGTGAGATCGCTGGGTTTCTGCACCTTCCCTGGGAGGGATTTTCATCCTCAGGTTCCCATTGGTCACTTCACAAGAGGAAGTAAAGGATGAGGCTTGGCTGAAAGAACATATCAGGAAAGAGAAGGGAAAAGGAGCAAAAGGCAGAAGAAAATGGGCGAAGATAGAAATACAACAGTAGAGAACAGAGATGTAATGATAAGGGTAAGGAAATAATGCAGGTTGCAGGAGAGAAAATGGGATGCAGGCTGAGAGAAGAGCAAAAGAGATCAGAAAAGAACAGTGAAGAGTAGATCTACTTTTTCCTTTCTGGCAGTCTGTAGCACATAACCTACGAAAAATTAGTATTTCAGTGTTGTGCAGCAAAGAAGATCTCTTCTCCAAAGCTGCAGGAATTGGCTCAAGTCTGGCCCTAGATTCCTCTCATCCATTGACAAACACATCGGACGGGCAAGGTGTGATTGCTGCACTTTTGCTTCTTTTCCCTAAATCCATGGAAGATGATGGGAGGGGACTTGGTGCCCTGGTCAGATTCAGACGGTCTGAGCCCATGAGCTAATTACCAGGATGAAGCAGAGAGGACAGCAAGATATTGCTTCCAAGTGTGCTGTCCCCAAAGAAGGACACATATAAATGGTTTCCTGCCTGCTGAGGAGCTGACTGCCTGGTACTAATGTACACAAATCATAGAAGAAAAGCAGGAATATGGGCATTTAATGCAGAGGACTTAGTGTGCTATACATTTAGTGCCTAGCCGTATCCAATATAATATGTTCCTATACCTTTAACATGACAGTACAAAATGCTTTTAGGATTTAGTAATGAAAAAACACTATAGGTGTTTTATTCAGTAATAAGTTTTTACAGGTTATTTGGGTTACAGATATGTTATTCAGTAGTAATGTGTTACAGATTCATCTCTTTGTAACAGACCATTTAGAATTCTTCATTTGGGGTCATCTAAGTTTGCAGAAAACGACCATGGTTCTCATTTTCAGGCACTACAGGAGATGCTATTGCTGCCTTTATGGTAGGTGCTGGCCCAAGCTTAGACTTCTGCTTCCCTGAAATAAGCTTTGGGCTCTCATGGGTCTCTCTCCAGCAAAAGCACTTAAGATACTGGAATCCTTAAGCACTGAAGCTTTAAGCACTGAGGTCACTGGGACAATCTGTGTGTCTCTGCATGCATTGCTTGACAAGGGTCATAGGCAGCATGCAAGCCCAGTCAGTACAGATTATCTCTCCATCTTTCTCATTGACTAACTCCTAACCTGACTGCCTACTGACTTCGCAAACGATGCAATTACCTTGGATAAGGAAGCCTTAGACAGGTTTTTCTCTTGTGAGACAATCATTGTCATTTTAAACATTGCTGCAACAGTGTCAGGATGGTGATGCACTAAAATGTTTGAGATTTTTTTTTTTCCTGAGGAAAAGATTCTCCATAGTACATCTAACTTACCTGTCTGGCACCACTGAACAGAAAGTGCCTCTGAGCATGCAGGATAAACAAAGTGTGCAGACCAATTTTCAGCCCTAATTTGATTGCCTGTTTCCTAGGCTTGTTCTGTGATTGAGTGATTTTTTATTTATTAGAATATTAATTAACAGCCATATATTTTCTTGAGATTTGTTTCCTCTTCAGAGGGAAACACTGTCTGCTCGCTTTTTCTCTTAATGTATAAACCATTTGCTACATGTTTACAAAATGATATCAAGTGTAAATCTAGTCCTGATAAGCAACCTTGACAAGGAAATAACTTAGCATTCAATGTGTTCATAAGAAGGGAGGGTGGGAGAGAAAGAGAGAGAAGGAAAGAGAGCGAAAGGATAAGATCTCAAATGGAATCAGCACAATGTGCTGCTTTAGGATTGGTTCTAGAGCAGATAAGGTTTCTATTCCTCCATAAACAGGTCAAAGAGTCTCGGCATCAAAACTGTATTTACCAAAGTTTTCTGTCATTTGGTGAATCGATCACACATACAGTAAACAAACCTTTGTAAATATGAAACTAGATTAGCATTTTCAGGTTTTTCAAATGCAGCATTCTCTTTAAAATGGTTGAATATTTTTCTTAGACATTTAAATCCTATGCAAATAGTTACAGCAAATATATGAATCAGAAAAATGCACTTTCAACTGCAGTGACCACTCCTTTCTGTATCTCCTTTTATTTGAAAATAGGCAAACACAGAACTGAGGTATTTCTATTTGCTTTTTCTGTTGAATATTTTTAATGGTTTGTACTGACGGAGGGAAAAACTGATGTTTAGTTAAAGTTGATACAACCCACAAGTGGACATGTCAAAACAAGCTATAGAAAGTTACTTTTGATGTGTTTTATTGAGATATCTATGGTACTTTCCAATTACTTTATGCCAAAAAAGGTAGCTCTGCTCAAAAATTATTTCTTTTGAAAACCACAAATACAACTTGTCAGCCTTTTGAATGTGCTTCAGTATATTTAAGGGATCCTTCTTAAAGTAGCAATTGTCTGCTGCTAGAAAAAGAAAAAAGGGAAGCAATACAATAAAATCAGTTCAAAAATCTTTACGTGAAGTACGTCATTTCATTAAGGTGGTGATACCGGGTCACTGTTATTTTGTGTGTGTGCAGATACGTGTTTTTGTCTTCAGTAGCTGCATGTGCAGGAGTTAAAAAGTAACAGCGTGGAGAGCCAAGTCACTAGCTCTGTGATTGCTAGCGCTCTGAGCCAAAACTATGGAACATTTGATGACACTCAGGTGTCCTTTCTGTTCTAGAATTCTTCCTCTTACTGCAGAGAAGTAATCCAACCTGAAATTTTCAAGGATTTTCTGTTTCCTCCTATTTTAATCAGATCTTAAACCTGCTACTGAGAAAAAAAAAAAAAAAGAAAACTTGTTCTTTTTCCGTACACAGAGATATGGTTTTCCCCACCTTAAACATACATGATTTGAGTTCAAAGGCTCAGCTTCCTGAGTGATAGTGAAGGTCTGTTGTTTAGCCAAAGGATCAAGAGGATAGGGGGCTCTGAGATGTCAGAAAGCGTGTCTAGGCAGGGGTGGAAGGTTTCTCGGTGGAGGTGGGAGGGGTGATAACCTTGATACTTAAATGTCCTGTCTTATCCGTGGCTGCCAGAACCACAGGGTGAGAAAACGGGAAGATAAAACCTAATAAAAAAGCTTGTGACTTTTACAACTAGAAAGCGTGTGAGGCTGGGTGCCTGTTCCTTCCTTTCCTGCTGTGGTGGGTAGCTACAGGCGTTGTCTGCCCTGCTTCTTGACGGAGCACAACCGGCTGCACACAGCCCTGCTCAGTACCATCGGGCACATCCATAGCAAATGCCACCAGGGCTGAAAGAGAACCCAGAGGTGATGCCAAAGGAAGAGTCAGACATCACCAGCCCTCCAGGAACATTGGCCGCAGCAGTGGGGGTGCATGCTTAGGCCAGAGACAGAAAATGCTGCAAGGATGGGAGCTTCCAGGGAAAGTCCTGTAATCCCTGAGATGTGGATTTCTCCAGTCTGAAAGATCAACTCTTTCTGGAAAAAACGTGGACCACAAAAAGCCCTCGCACTGCCTGGCTGCCTCTGCCTGGGCGAATGGGCCCAGTCACCCTACAAAACCTCATGATTAGGGTTGAGCAAAGGGCTCATGGTTACTCTTAGAGAAGTCACGCAAATAGTCTAGGAAAAGCTTCCCTAGTTTATTCAGGGCTGGGAGTCCTGGGCTGAAGCTCTAATTCTCACCCTGGCATTATGCTTTTAGGGCAGCTTTTCCACATCACGCTTGTCCTCATTGCCCACGTCAGAGTGTCTCCCGTTCCCGAAGCTGTGTGTAGGTAGGCTTGTATCTATGCCATGCACCAGAAGCAGATCCCGACATGAAAAACACATCTGTACTGGGGCTTTCCTGACAAAGAACCTATCAGCCAATGTAGCACTGAGGTGTATTTACCCATCGTTGTGACGGGGCGGATGAAGATCCTGGAGCACAGCAAAGGACGATAAGGATTCCCTGATAGAAGGCAAATGGACACAACACAACATAGATCCATAATAGATGGTCTGTAACCTGAAGACATTCCTACCAAAAGAGATATGAAACAAGGAAAAGGGAAATGATGACTGGAGGGTGCAAGTTAGCTCCATTAAGCTTTGTAGCTCTTCGCTGTTTATGCCCAGCCATATTCTGTATTTATCAGACTCCCGGTCTCCACTGGATTGGTTCCTGCTAGCAAAGCCTCTGTGTTCTTCTCCTGTCCACAAAATTACCCTCGTGGAAACATGCAGATTTATAAAGTCTTATATCTACATATATATGTGTGTCCTTGAGTGATGAGCCCTGCTTTAGAAAGATCTGGAAATAGCTGAGACATAAAATCCATCATAGTAGGACAGGATAGAGAAAGATGAGAAGAGAGAAAATTGCAGATGACATTAGTTTGCACAAAACGTTTACATGTGTTTTGATAAAACTATTACCATAATATAATGCAGGCTCTGGTAACCTACAGAGCTTTCACTGCACCAAGGTGTTGTCATTTTTACTCTTTTCATTGCTGTTTTACTCTTTTATTAGCTTCTTTGTGTTTTATCTTTTGATAGATGTTGGTAGCTTTCCCCCCTTTTGTGCATCAGAGCCTCTTGAAACATAAATCTGCTGGTTTAGAAGATATAGTTAGAGATATTGTGATAGGATTATGAGCACTCTTTCCCCCTTAACACAATCATTCATTAAAATACTTTTTCATTAAATTACAAAGTGCATGTTGTTGACTTTTGTAATTTCTTACTTTCAGTATCTGCCACTGAAGTCTTTATTGACTGTATTATTAAAATGTCTTCACAAATAAGGTTATGGTGGGTTGTGTTGTAGAAGTGGCATTAGAAGAATACAAACATCTCAGGAAGAAAGAACTTAAACTTTGATAAATAAAGCTGTATATGGCCTTGCACCTAAAGGAGAGTGAAACATAGCCTCAAACATATTCTTAAATTTCAATACCTGAGACTTTCTATCAGTGTCTGAGACAAAGAGTTTGCAAAACACTAGCAAGTATAGTATTTCCTGGAATGAATTATTCCTGTTGGCTTCTGTGAGTAAGGACTATGCCTAGTATTATGTGCAGCAGGATTGGGCCTAACCTGGCTCCTGATGGTAGAAAAGCTTGCTTGCTGCAAGCCACTAGCTGTCAAAAATGAGCAACCTGCCAGCATATGGGTGAGGTTTGGCTCTTCTGTGCAACAAGGAATTCGGAGGACATTGCTATTTTTTTGACAGTGGAAGGAACCAGATCAGGTTTTAACTTGACTGCAAATTAAGAGCTCACTGGGCATAAGAAGAATACTCCTGCAAAGAACAAATAGGCTGAGCAAGAAGAAATGTGTGCCTGATCTTGCAGGGTGCCTATTAATGGAGTTATTAAAAAAAGTCATGTTCTGCTATTGGTGAAAATGTTGCCCATGACTCATGGTCTGTATCAGTACAGCATGTGGTTCTCTGCCCACAGTCAGCTTAGCCCGTTTGCTTGACTTCTGTGCAAGTGTTTAGTTTCCATTTAAAAATCAACCTGTCCGCCCAGTAACTCTGGCTGTCTGTGATTCCCCCAATTGAGTTTGGGATAGCCGGGAAGTCATTAGCTCCCATCCCTGCTACTGTGCAGTCCTACAGTCATCAAAGTGGGTAGAACCAGCTGTTAAAGCCAGCTGTTGAAAACCACCTCTGATGCCTCCAGATCCCTGCGATATTGACTCCTTTTCTGGGAGTCATGCCACATGGCTTGGCTCAGCCAGAGTTTCCTTCTTCTTGCCTGTTTTCTCCAGCTCAGAGCTGGAAATCCCCACTTGGTTCCCCTCTCCCTCAGCCCATGCCCCCAGGGCCAGCCTGCACCCATCTACTCCAGGTGATACCTTCCACCCAATGTTGCTCTCAGCGGGGTCCACACTTCCCGAGCAGCTGAGACTGCAAACTCAAGTGTGTTTGTGTTCTGTGTGTTGGAGTGCTGATCCATCCGTCAAAAGGGAGCATGGGCAAACCAGGCTGGCCAGGAGCTGTGCTGACATGGATTTCATCAGACGTGAAGTCTTTACATCTGCTTATTCTCTATTGTCCTGTCCCATCTGTTTTGTTCACCGCCTGGTCTTCTGGATTGGAGGAAGGTCAGAGGCCCTCCCTGAACTCCATGTCTTTATGCATATCCATCTGTTATTGTTATAGCCATACAACCCACTTTCCATGAAGCTTGCTCTTGACACTTCAGTACGGCCAACGTAAAACATTAAGATTCGGCTAAGCTACCAATAAATAGTAAGATTTAAATATAACAAACATCCATTCAGGTAATTTTATTTGCTGCTTAGTTTCAAAGTGTGTTAAGATACATTCTGATCATGTTTCTCATCTTAATTCTTAAGTCTTAAGAGCTAAAGACTTTTGTATTTTGGAACAAACTCATTAATCCAATAGGGTAATCTTTAAGAAAGTTACCAGCAACTATGAGACATGAAACAAAAAATATGGGGTAGAAAAACTTCAAAGCAAATTCAACCAGAACAGGAGTCCTTTATTTGATGAATCTCTGAAAGTTCAAGAGGAGAATTGATACAATTTATAATTTTTTTCTCAGAAATATTAAAAATATTTATTCGTTCTCTAAAGCAGAACTTCTTTCTTTTGACTATTAGATTTTTAAACCATTAGTAAAAAAGAAAAAAAACCACTAAGGTTAACTTAAAATATAGAAAAGTCAAGTTAAACTTTCTTAAAATACAGACAAAAAGTTTGTTTGATGCAAAATGCCTTTGATCAAAAATGTTTAGGGAAGCTTTGTTCCACCTGGTAGCCAAGTAAAGCAGCCGTGTATTTGTTATTCCTGTTATGCTTCACAAGTCAGACTGGGCCCTGTTGTTGTCTATATACAGTATAAGCACACCTGTATATGTAAAATGTTAGATAATGTAGCAAAGTATTTGTGAAATGTTGCTGGTGATCAGGCATATGCAGAATGAATTGGAAATGTGTGAAATGCTGATCATTATAATAATCTCCATAGACTCACGCCTGTATTTCTTTTATTAAACTTTCTTTCAAGTTTCACTACTCATTTCCAAAGACACAAAGATAAGAACTGAGAAAATATGAGCTGTCTGCCTACATTTATCTACCAAACCATGTCTTATTTGCTTTTTTTGCTGGAGTGCAGGACCAGATGTGAACGAAACATTGGCACCAACTGTATTTTTGTAAGAGCTTTAAACCTTTCAAGTTTACTTTTACCAAGTAGTCTCCCTCTGAGTCACCTGTCTGAAGCAGAGCAGAGGCACGGGGAAGAGGACAAAAAAGCCTGTGCGTGCTCATCCTTGCTGAAGACTATTGCACCTGTGTGCATGGAAAGCCTGTAACATGGGCAAGAACCTCAACACTCCCAAAACCAATTGCCTAACAGCTGGTGGTTACGGGAGGCCACGGACACACTCTGTTGCAAGATCCACTTTCCTCCCAAAGCCTCCCTGCTGGTAATGCAGCTGATGGAAAAGGAGGTGATTCTAAAATTGTTTGTTTAAGAAAATATGAGAAAAAAATTGGTCAGTTTTTACTTACCTTTACTTAGAAAGGAAAATTGCACAAGAGGGATGAAACTACTGATGGGGAAGGGCAGAGAAGTAGCAAAGCATTTCCCCCACCATTTTGCGTGCAGTGAAGCAAGGGATGGGAGAGGACCACGGACATACATGATCCTCTGCTACACCTTGCCCAATGGGGTTGCAAAAATGGGAGGACTAGTTAGAGGGTCAGTCAACAGACTGCTGGCCACCTCTAGTGGTCGCTGGGAGTTGCAGGTAATTCATACTTAACTAGAAATACATTTTTGGTATGTCTGAAGGCATTTGGCACTGACTGTTTTACTCTCTGAAACCTGGGAAAGATCCAACCTGCCTTGCTCAGGGAGGCTTTAGCACTGCTTCTTCCGAGATGGGGCAGCCCTTTGCTTCATTTTCTCCTCCAGCAAGAGGAGAAATGGTCATTAAAGTTACAACACTCATGAGTTTTATGGGAATAAGAACAAATTCTCCAGCAAGCAGGAGAAGTGTGCCATTTCCAGCCTTGGCATGGCTCTCGGTGGGAACTCTGCAAACAGCCCGCAGTATGGAAACGGCAAGGTGGACAGACATTTGGAGACATGTACAATACAGGAGAGCATTAATTTAAGAGATTCTGCCAGAGTGCATCAACAAGACTGACTGCACTTAAAAGAAAAAAAAAAAAGAAAAAAAAAAGAAAAAAAAAAGAAAAAGAGTCCATTCCCAGACTATGGGAAAGCGGGATGGTCTGAAAGGAATTGTCAACTTTGGTGAGAAAGAGAGCTGCACACAAGAAAAATGTAACTTTAAAATACACAACCACATGATGTCGGGTATGCTTAATGGAGGGAAGGACTATATTAATCTGTTTGAATTGCTAATTGGGGATTTAGTTGGCTAGATTGGGGGTTATAAGATTAAGGCTTTTATTCTGTGTTTTTGTTCTTTTCCAAAGGTAGGAATCCTCTATAGATCCCCGCTCTTGGGAATCTAATGCCCTCAAATGCACAACTCGGCAGCCGACGAGCAAGCTGATAAAGCATTCCTCGCAGATACTTAATGGGTACATTCTGTATCTCCGTCTGCATCTTTCTGTCTGCCTATCTTTTTTTTTTTCCCCCTTAGCACGCTTGGAGGAAGGTAAGCAAACAAAACAAACTAAAAGAGCTACCTCTTCCCTTCGTGTTTATAGCTGTTTTTCCAGAATTCATTTCCATTTATGGAAATAACTCTCTAAATTTCTCCTGTTTCAAAGGTTAAGGTCCCTATTTTATTTCAAGTTGCTTCAGCTGAATGGGACAAAATGGAAAGAGGCCCTCAGGACTCTAGACATTTTGCACTGCAGCTGTACCTCAAAACAGGCTGGGCTCCTTGGAGGCTGAGGCAGCTTCGTGCAGGGCAGGTTTGACATGGCAGGACACTTCTCGTGCTGCCAGATCAGCTCCATCACTCCCTGTGCTCCTTCCTTGGGCACACATATGAGAGTTCTCTGGAGGAAGCACAGTTTACATTGCCCCCCCCAAACTACAATAACTGAAATAACAATAAGGATGTGGAGCAAAGGAGAGCCTTTATTTTTTAAGATAGCAAGGGACAGTTGTTTGTTGTAAATTTGTTTATTTTTGTGTTAAGGCCGTGTTATTTGCACAGCTTCCAGTGGAGAGCTATGATATTTTGAAATCATTGACTAATTCTTAAAAAAGGGAAACACAATAAAAATGTATTATGTGCAAATGTCCTGTATATAAAGTATATACAGAAACTCTCTTCAGAAATCTTGTTGCAATAATTACCTGTATTTCCACAAAAGTCAAGGCAACGTATCTTCCCAATTGTTTTGGTAGCAAAACCATCAGAACAGACATTTTTACCACTCAACGAAAAACACTGTAAATGTCTTTGCTGAAAATAAGGTAACTGTCCTCATCCAGAAGGTGAAAAACGAATTCTTCAGCTAGTTTCTTGCAGAGAGCTTCTCTGCTGGGTACAAGTAACTGCTAGACTCAGTTGTATCTTGCTGCTTCTGTACTTAAATTCTCCAGTGGTTTGCAACTGTTTAAAAAACTGTGAGCATTTTTATATTGGTAGAGTACTCCTGACTCCCAAGTTGTCTCGTTACATGCATTTTGCACCCGTAAGAATGGTTATTTATCATGCAACTGTAATGATGAACTGGATTTAAGATGTTAGCAAAGCTAGGTCTCGTTTTTTGGTGCGGGGTCCAAAATCTTTATTCTCTGTTCTGTGGGCATATTCCTGCCCTGATCAGAGCCTTAATGAAGTCAGAAAAGGACAAGAAATGCTCAGGGATACAACAGCTTTGATAGTAGATCAGGGACCCAGCAGGTCATGGCAACCTGCCCACTTTTAATGGGATGAATCTCATAGGAAATTTTGCGTAAATTCATTGTCAAAACAGTGCCAAGTCAGATCCTTCGGTTATAACAGAAGAACCAAAATATGGCTCTGCAGGGAGATAAAAGCACGATAGCAGATGATGCTGCTGTGTGGCTGGAAGTACCACACGATGCAGTGAAGAACTGAGAGGGGTGTTTTTGAGAAATTATTGTTAAAAATGCTGCGAATGACACAACAATAGATAGAACGTGAGAAAAGCTTGGGGCACAAGGAGTAATGTGTGGATGAAGCTGATAAAGAGCTCCAGAGCTAGCAATAGCAAGAGGAGTATTCTTGAGTGAGAGAGGTCCTCAAATCCATTTGCTCTTCAAGCTTTTTGGATTTAGAAGCTCTAAAAAGTTATAAGGCAGGTGACCTCCTTTTGCGGTATGTTTGATCTCCACAACATGTCCATGTTGTTGAGATGCTTGTTAGACTCCACCTGGAGTACTGTGTCCAGCTCTGGAGTCCTCAACATAGAAAGGACATGGACCTGTTGGAACAGGTCCAGTGGACGGCCATGAAGATGGTCAGAGGGATGGAGCACTTCTCGTATGAAGACAGACTGAGAGAGTTGGGGTTGTTCAACCTGGAGAAGAGAAGGTTCTGGGGAGACCTTATAGCAGCCTTCCAACATCTGAAGGGAGCTACAGGAGAGCTGGAGAGGGGACTCTTTGTCAGGAAGTGTAGTGACAGGACAAGGGGTAAAGGTTTTAAATTGGAAGAGGGGAGATTTAGATTAGATACCAGAAAGAAATTTTTTACTCTAAGGGTGGTGAGGCACTGGAACAGGTTGCCCAGAGAAGCTGTGGATGCCCCATCCCTGGAGGTGTTTAAGGCCAGGTTGGATGGGGCTTTGAACAACCTGATCTAGTGGAGGTGTCCCTGCCCAGGGCAGGGGGGTTTGGAACTTGATGATGTTTAAGGTCCCTTCCAACTCTAACCGTTCTATCATTCTATGATTCTATGGAGTTTGTGCTTCTTGAAGACTGGAAAAGGAATTGCCGCATTTCTACTCAGCCAAATGAGCTGTGCTGGGGGGAGTCAAATTGCTACTCCTGGAAGACACTTGTCTTCACTGATCCAAATTTTAAAGCGTCTTATAGAATTCACTCATCACCCTACATCTGTCCCCTTGTCAGTTGGGCTTGATCAGTATTTCTCGCTTCCTTTGTAGAGATTTAAAAGCTTCCCATTCTTCCTTTGAAATGTGGGAATAAATCGCATATTGGGTTTTGCAAAGTGAGTGAACGGCCCCTTTCAACTAGTCAGCAAAAAGTTTCAATAGAGGAATTAAGGCCGATGGAGGAGGAAATGTGATTCTGGGCTTAAAAGTTGTTTTTGGTGCAGACTTCTAGAAACCTAGTGCATACATTCATTGTGTGAGTAATAATGGAAAAGAAATGTCTTAAACAAATACCTTTTGTAGGATAAGTTTAATGCCACAATCATATTACTTGGGTTGACTGCAGAAATGGGAATGCAAATGATAAACCTTTCCCAACAACACTAATCTGAGAGGAGCTCTCTGGGAAGAATAGCATCTGAAATATTGTATACAATGAAATATTGTGTCCTTTCCTACCCCCAAGGTTGAGGTCTTCTTCCCCTCTTCAGGCAAGTGGCACTAGTCGGATTACAGTGCAATCATAACAACTAAAGATGGAAAAAGCTATTGGGCTATTTAATCTCTTCCCCTGCCAGTAAAGGATTACTCCTGAAGCATGTTCTTCAATACCTCGTCCAGTTCTGGGTGACTGGAGCACTAGGCTTCCATTATTTTTTAGGGAGATTATCTTTTAGATAAGACCTTAATGACCTATGTTCTAACTACTCTGCACGAATCCTCAGAGCTGGATTCCTCAATGTTAGGCTTAAATACAGCTGTGTGCATGCATTTGCTTGTACTTATTTTAAAAATCAAACTTAGAGCTGTCACAGTGATTTTGATTAAAGTTGTTAATGGTTCTTTGGCCAAAACTCCATTCACTCCCACATCTGTATTATGTGCGAAAAAAAATATTTGGCCATTTGCTTTCAATCCACATCTAAATACATATTGGAGGTTCTTCTGCAAGTTTGTAATTTGTAAAGATCTTCAAAATCCATTAATGGAATAGTTTGACTAAAAGTTGCTATCTAGTTCATCTGGCATAATTTACTCTCTTAAAGAGCCTTAGATAAATTCAGGCTTATTTATTGATTCATTGCCTTTTTATTATTCTATCTATGTGTTCAGATTTTTTTTTGTGTTAAAAGTTGCTCTGCTATATTTTCAGAGACTCACATTTTGCTTTACCAAATTATAATTGTGAGGTTGTGGTGATTTTTAAACATAAAGCTTGGCAAGACCTTTTGTTTTCCACTCCTTTACTGCAGTTCCTCCATATTATTATTACTAGCGTACGCACACTCCTATATGTGCAGGAATACATATAGGGCCAACAATGTCCTAATTTCTCTACTTTGTTTTAAAGCAAGTGCCCAGAGAATGCCAATTCTGCAAACAGTAGAAGCTTGCTTTACTTTGAACAGAAAGAGAATAACAACACCTGTAATATAATGTACAATGAAATAATGGCTCCTTTCTCCCTTTGTAAAGAGGGGTCAGGTCTTCCTCCCTTCCTCAGGCAATGAAGCAGTCAGATTATTTGTGAATTATAATGATGAAAATACGGGGGGAAAAAAGTGAATTTAAGTATGAACTGTCACATATTTAAGCTTGTAGACATGTAGGATCAGGATGTAAATTGATACTATGCTGTTGAAAATTTGATGAAAGGAAAAGGTGTTAGATACTTAGGTTTAACAGGAATCTTTTTTATGATGTTCATGTTTTTGCATCTGGATCTGTTGATATTTATTAGAAAAGAGAACTGGCCCCTTTTGTTCCTATAATAGAAATTATATTTAAAGGAGGATTCAAAGGGCGAAATGAAATAAAATTGTGATTTAGATGGTGCAGGTAGCTTCCAACAGACATCCTGCCGGAGAAGAAGGTCATAGGGGTTCATGGTAGAAGGATGTCAACAGATTTTGCTGGTCTTGTATGTTGAATGGCCAGAGCTGCATAAGAATGAGCAAAAAGGATGAAAAATGCAAAGTCAGTAGCAAGTTGATTGGATAAATGACTTTCTTTTCTGAAAGGGAAGAGAAAACTATACATGAGAATGAAAGTGATCACAAATCTTCTCTTATCACTAGTTAAGTTGAATATAGTTTGTCCATGCTGATTTTGGCTCATCAGTTCATTTTTTTGACATTGTAGAATGTTCATGATCTTCATCTGATGAATCAATTATTTACAAATTTTCACCTAAATAATTTTTTGTCATTAAACATATGACAAAAAGTCTAAACTACTTTTTGCAGTTTTCCCTTGTTAAACCTCCATTTATGTAATATGGACTCAATTGTTAAAAACAAGTCTGCAATGTATCTGTGCAACACCACAGAAATTTTGGACAGCTGAAGTCTCCTTTGTAATGTTGAATGTAGCAATTTCCCAATGCTGAAAATCAAGAAGAACAGGAAAATGGGTGCCAGTGATAGGCAGGACTGATTGATTTCATTACACGCTGCTACGACAGTCTAAACACTTGTGTGTAGAAGCTAGATATACAGTAGTAAATAAATGGGAGTTTTCTTTGGCCCGGAGGCCAGCTGGCGTGGCCTGGCATGGCTCGAACCCATGTGGCTTAATTTTCTCCATCCCCCAGAAGAGTAGCTACATCCCCTGCTGCTTATTGGCAATGGTCCCCGGTTCTACACCAACCCCTGAACTGTGCCCAAAGCTTGTCAGGGAAAAACAAGACACTTGGCACAGGTCAAAACTGTGCCACGCGCCGAGCCAGCAGTTCCCCAGCGTGGGTGATGGCTGGCCAGAGTGCAGGCGTCTCTCCTGGTCCTGCACCGCTTCCCAGAGCAGGCTGCAGTCCTACGTGCCCAGCCTCATGTTCAGCCACACACGCACACTTTTATTGATTGAAAAAACTATAAAAGAATAAATAATTTGCTCTCTCTTGTTTTGAAGCTGGGACAACTTTAGAGGTATTCCTGACATAAAGTAATAGGCGGTAGGTGGAAAGACTGGGATGCTGGCGAGAGCAAGCGAAGTGTATAAATGATGCAAGAGATGCTTTGCTTAGGATATATAAATAGAAGGCGAAATGCAATGAAAAACACATAAAAACAAAAAATCTGGACCTAGTTTCTCTATTCCTAAATTGCCTCTTCGAGGAGAAAATGTTCCCAGGAATGTTAATACTTTTTCTTAGATCTGCTTGAAAATACTTAGCGGGTCTGATTAAAGTGAAAGATAAATTTAGTTATCCCCATAGCTGGTTTGATCTCACTTGCATTTTTTGATTGGTTAATTGTAATTGCCATTTTTATTTTATTGTATCTCTAATTGGTGCAAAGTTTCCTTTAATTTAGTGGCATCTAACTTACCTTGCAGTGTGTTTTGGTTCTAAGCAATTTCAGTCTTAAGCATACTTAATTCCCTTCTGAGATCCTCCATCACTAACAACACAAGATCAAATAACCAACTAATTAAAATTTATGTCCATCTTCTATTGAAGTCATCATTCATATCCCCTTGAGTAGGTGATTTCTGACTGTGTGATCCCACAGGAATATTTTTATGTCTACAGTAATATGTGAGTGTAGAAATGTGGAGTTTATTCTGTTTCATTCCTGTGTAAATGGAAAAGGTTTCAATTAAAGGGTTAGTATTATTTTTCTTTTTTTTTTTTTTTCAGTTTTCAGATATACTATGCAAAGACTTCGCTAAATTTGCCTTGCTGCAAGGAAACAGTATAAAGTTCTAAGTATATAATTTTCTCATTAAAAATGTACATCAGATGAAATAAACTTCATCTTTCAAGAGCCACCTTTTTTTGTGTTATTTCCTTATAGGCAAAACTGTTTCACTGGAAATAGGGATGCAAACCCTTTCTGAGCAGTCAGTATCCATCCGACCGTGTCGTTTGGGATGTTGGGTGATTGGTCATCTCTTCTGTGGGTGAAAAATGGCCTTAGCTTATACTTAACAACAGCCTTACCTCCCCAGGTATGTCTATATTTATGGATGAGGGAGGGCTGGCTCAGACTGGACCAGTGATTCCCCATCATCCATGCCGTTTCATTGCACACGGACACTCCACTAAACACTTCCTAGTCCCCGTCAGGGGATGGGATGTGCCCGTGGCCATTCCCAAGAGACAGTCCAGGAGAGATTGCAAACATTCTGGTTCCGTCCACCTTACACAGTACTACAACATTATCCCAGAAGGATTTGTGCCCTCAAATGCATACTCACATGCCATTGCCCAATTCCGACAACTCTTACCAAAGACTTCATGCTGTGAAAACAACACCCTGATGGGCAGCAACACAGCTCTCACATGATTTCCAAACCATGGAACTACAGAAGGAGACACAGACGATGATCACTAGGTCCTAAGGCCCCCATTGGCAGCACCATACTGTCCAGAAGAAACCCAGGACCAAGTGCTGTGCAACATGGGTTTGACCTGGTCATGTCATTTGGCCTCAGGCTTGTTTTATTTATCATGAATCGCAACACTTCTTTAGCAACCCAGATACAACCAGACAACCTTTATGAACTCTGCTTTCCACAGAAGGGCAAGGAGGAGGAACAGTCCCTCCTCTCTGTGGTGCACCCGCCCAGTCCTTGCTTCTCCTTTCGCCCAGGTGGAGGAAGCCATCTGAGAACAGCTCTACAAATGCACAGACCTCAGAACTGACCTCTAAATGGAAAACCACAGCGCTGCAGAGGTGCCTCCTGTCAGCAAGAAATGCTGATTACTGTGGAAAGAAATTTGAAAAGGACTTGGACCAAAGGGAGTGTTTAAGAAAACAGTTGCGCATGCAAAAGTGGTTAAGATACAGCAAAAAATACAGTGGCTTCCTAATAATCTGGGTCCTCAACAGTTTTTTTGAGCTAAAATTAAAAGTCTGATGATGGTTTCAGCACTATTATTTATGCCACTCTGTGGTTTATTTACTTTTATTTAGATGCTTTCAATTATTTTTATGCTGCGTTTCTACTGAGTCAGGTCCATTGGGTTGATGTGAAGTCTTTCCAACCAGGACGATTCCCAAGTACACAGTTTTCTTAATCCCAACAAAATAATAAAAAGTTACTATGGGGCTGTGTAGCTCCTGGAGAAAGTTTGCATTGCTGGTTAGCGGCACTAATGATAGCTAGGTAGTATCAAGTTCTGATTTGTAGTCCTCACAGGTATGTCTCTCACTGATCATCCACTATACGCTGCTGAGATCAGAAATCTAGGAGAGGTTTGTGTCTTCAAGCTATGCAGTACCTGTGGGAAAGCCAAGCACTTCTCCTCAGTCAACATGGAGAAGATGGCATCCTAAGATAAAGGTCCGAAATCACCGAATCACAAAATCATAGAATGGTTTGGGTTGGAAGGGACTTAAAAGATCATCTAATTCCAACCCCCCTGCCATGGGCAAGGACACCTTCCACTAGGCGAGGTTACTCAAAGCCCCATCCAACATGGCCTTGAACACTTGCAGGGATGGGTCAAATGCTTCACACAAGTCCAGGTAGGTGATGTCAGTTGCTCTTCCCTTACCCACAACACTGTAACACTGTCGTAGAAGGCCACCAAATTTGTCTGACACAATTTGCCTTTAGTGACGTCATGTTGACTGTCACCAATCACCTCCTTGTTTTCCATGTGCCTTAGTATAGTTTCCAGGAAGATCTGCTCCAAATAGATTAAATTACTTCATTCTGGAAATGGGAGAAAGTCATGTTGCCTACCATCTGGACACTGAAGTTAAGTGAGACGAATCTGACCCTCAATACGTTGCCTGCACATTGTACCAAGAGATGTTTACCTGGATGGTTGCAGGTAAGTGTAAGCTCTGCTGTTGGTGCTCTGCACTGGTTTTCTCCTGCTGACGTGTTTGTGTTAGCACAGCTCTGTGCACAGGGCAGATACACCCAGAGGAGTGCTTCAGAGACAGGACACCAGCATAGCAGAGTACCCATAGAGCTTCCAGATCTCAGGGCCAAGGAGGTCGCACACCTCCACATCTGCCTGCAGACACAGGATGCAGCCTCTGGTGGGGGCTAGGAAGGAGGGGTGGTGGGCTTGGCTGCTTGGAGAGTAGTGCTGCACACCATGACCAAATGAGGGGTACTGAACAGCCCTAAAGTCCTTCCTTCCCAGATGAATCCATGCCTGCGCACTGGGAAAACCCTCAAAGCAGAAATGGAGAGAGGGGTGGCATTGCCAGATGTCTTGCATCAGAGCAGTGGAGAAATAACATCCTGTGCTCTGGGGTCCCACTGCCACGTGTTGTTTTCCTCCATTGCCTTTGAAATAGGAGGTGAAATGTGCCTCAGCTCCTCATGGATCTGCTCCCCCTCACGTCTGTCTTTTGTGTCTCAGTCTGGACCAGTGCTCAGATACCCTGGTGCAGCAGAGAAGGACATAACCAGAGAGTGTGTAAGAACAGACACTGGTAGAGGGCTCATCTCCATTACTGGCAGAGTTGGTCTGTTGTGAGGGAGTCGCACGGGGCTTGAAGCTCCTCTGATCCATAGGCTTTAGATGCAGGAATTTCCAGCATCAATGGCAGACAAAAAGCTGTGAGGATCCTTGTCTGTGAGCACTTTAGAAGAAATAACATACTGGTGTTCACTAGTCATCTCCTTCCCAAGCATGCCAGTTTTGTTCAAAAATTACCATAGGATTGATGGAATTTAGGTAGGAGGATATGATTGAATGCTTCTAACACAAGAGAGACGACGAGAAATACCACGTAGTGGTCCTAGGGACGTATTTTTCCTCTGGCCTCCTGTGTGGGGCCATAATTAGAGATCTGATTTACTATTATTGCATGATTTATTTCCTTTAGTTCTTGCTTCCACCGAGTCTAATAGATTTCTCATGTTATTAGATAGCCTTCTCTGTGAGCTGTTGTATAGATAATGGTTTTGTGCCCCAGACCCAGGGCTTTAATTTTCACAAGTGCACTTAAAAAACCCAATCAGGCAATCAGTTATTAGTCAAGTTATTATCCTCAATTGTGTCACCATTAAATAGTTTGGTCACTTTCTTAGCTACAAGAGCAATAGGCTGAGTGTCCTCCTGGTCTCCTGACTGTGGAACGAGCCTGATGATCCCTTCATTATCCCATCAGAAGGGGCTCATAGCAAATAAAATGTCCAAGGCTCAAGTTCAGCACATTGTAGAGTTCAACAGAATTAAACCAGATGCTTTGATAAGTAGAAATGTATTTAAGTGCTTGGCTCAATTTAAGGATAAGCATGGGTGTTCTATGGTGTTTTGGCCGGTGAGCATGTGGATCCAGTTCTTCAACCAAAGCAGGTCCCCAGAAAAGCCACTCACAGTTATTGGTGTGGACTTTTCCATTTTGAAATTGTATATAAAGATACCTGAGCTTTGGGAGTCTGGTCGTATCAGAGCCAGAGTCCACTGTGAAGTGAAGGGCATCTGATGCGCAATGGATGTCGTTCAGCAGTGGAGCGAATCAGGCTCTTAAGCTTTTACTGCGTCCCACAACGTGAAAGTGGAGAAGTCAGAGTTTTATTTAGCTCCATAAAATATTTAACCTCAACAGTGATGGAGTTGATAAAAATCTGTATTTTGTAAAAAGCTTTTGTTTCAATGCTATCCTTTTTATGATTAGCCTGTACACTCTCAGAAAAAAAGCAATATCTATTATTACCAGCGAATGATCCAATAAGTGTCTTGGGTATTTCTGCCAAACTTCTGTGCAGGTTCCTAATGAGAGAGATATTAAGTTAAAATCAATGTGGGAGTAGTTCTTGTAGACCAGGGGAAAGTGTGTCATTATTTTTGCTGGCCAAATATAGTATCATCATCCATTAACTCCCTAGCTGAAAAATATCCTGTATCTCACTGGGATGCTGATCAAGTCATGTTCTGGTATATGATTTCTCTTAAGACATGCCTAGAATGTATTTTAGCAGGAAAATTTATGGCAGGAGAATCTCAAAGCACTGAGAAATTTTGTGTTGTTAAATTTTACCTGTATCCCACAAATCTCTAAAAAATAAAAAGGAAAAAAGCAAGAATATCAAAACCCATTTGTTGTAGGCTACAGGTAGCAATTTTACCCAAACAGACCATTCTAAAAATATGAAACCTGAACTAGCAAAGTTATTTGGAAAGGTAAATCCAAAGCTGCAAGAAACATACTAAGTGTGAAAATACAAGAAACATATAGTTGCCATGAGGAAATTCAGGATCTGATGTTCAAGTAAGGT
This sequence comes from Tringa tobata, assembly GCA_033628505.1. Classification (NCBI taxonomy): domain Eukaryota; kingdom Metazoa; phylum Chordata; class Aves; order Charadriiformes; family Scolopacidae; genus Tringa; species Tringa tobata. The sequence goes on along the minus strand of JAHREE010000143.1, from coordinate 8,146,951 downwards.
CAAACTATGAAAAGACAATATGGTCCATGATGCATGTGTGTTTTAAGGATCTGATGTTCTAAATAGAGCTAGATAATTTTTGTCTCAATATTTTGTACCCTCATAATACAGTTTGGGTTTGTCTGAAATTACTGATGGATTTGGGTTAAACAAAGTGAATAATTTTGACTGAAAAGATTCTTTCAAAAGCATATTTCACTTCTGCATTGAATAAAAATTCATTATGGGCACTGCTTATACTCTGAAGGAAGAATTTTAAATAGTTGCTCAAGAAAACTATAACAACAGAGCCCTTCCTCTCTTCTAGATTAATGTCACAGTCTTTGTTTTTATGCTTCTGGTTTGGCCATGTAACTGAACGCACAGTTATTCACTTAGCTCTGTACTTGCTCACATTGATGTAGAAATGCTATTGAGAAATTAATTTCATTGAGCATCTTTAGAACAAGATATATCTCAATCTAAAGCTTCTGCTCACTTCAGGTATAGGAGAAATCACTGAGAGAGGCAAGAGATTTCTAATCTTAAGTCATAGACAGAACATAAAATCTACATTGCTTGGTATTTTCTGATATTGTGATCACCCATACTATGGCTTTCTCAGAGAAAACAGTAGAATGGGCTTCAGTGACATCTCACTTACCATAAACAAAATGCAGCTATTCGGAAAGGCCATGACAAGCTGTAAATGAAGTGCATTTGAAAGGCACGGTTGTTGGGGTGCATGGGAGCAGCTGTGGTCAACAGCAAAGCAGGGGACATGAGGCACCAGGCTCTGCTGGCAGGAGATGCCAAACCCCAGACTCTTCTCTCTGCCCTCACACAAGCTGCTTGGAGGAGTGTCTCTGGCAGCTACCTGCAGCCAGAGGGTCTGTCCTGGAGGGATCTCCCCACATCTGGCAGTGGCTGTGCCACCAGGTTTTGCATCAGATCCTGAGGGCAGCTGCCAGCGAGGGCTTCCTGACCCGCCAGGGAAGGGGGCCTGGGTGTGCACCTTTTACTGTAAAGGCAATCCCCACTCTCATTAACCTCCTCGTTTGATAATGATCCACTAATAGAGAGAATTAAAGTTGGCAGCCTTTGCCTTGCAGCTGTTCTCCGCTCCCTCCCACTGAAGACAGCCCTTGGGGAGCTGGTCTGCCGTCATACTCCTTCCCTGAGGCTTCTCCTCCTCCTTGCATCGTGCTGTCTGCATGGCTGAGGCACCCAAATGGCTGCATTTATCTCTTTGGGTGCTGTTGGAGGTCAGGCAGGCATATTTTGAAGCTTGGAAGTCTCAGAGTTTCTGCCAGAAAATTAAGAGCCGTTTATGAAGTTTACAGTGCAAGCTACAAGAATTACTTAAATTTCTGTTAAATCTTTGTCATATTTTTTTTCCCTTAGCTGGTTACATGACTTTTGGAAAAGTCCTTTAAGTCATATTATAACATTATAAATCACCTGCCGAACAACTGGGATTCAAGGTGGTTGATTCCTCACAATTTCTGCAAGATCAAAGGTATGGCTGTCCTCCAAAAGCTGTGATGCTTCACATCAAAGTTCACAATGAAAACTATCTCTATTTTCCTCTTCAGCATTTGGATTTGACTTCATGACAATAACATTTCAACTGGCACGTTCAGCCTTCGTTTGTCAGAGGACATGGCTATGCTCGTTAGCATGGCAAATGCAAAACCAAATGGAGCGACCCTGATTTCAAATCTTCTGTTCCTAGAATTTGTGAGTCTGTTTTAAAAAGCAAATGTCTTTAGCACTGCTATAAATATCCCTTTGGTAAATGCCCTGAGTATCTTTCAATCCATGCTGATCCTTGTAATCACAGCCGCATTGTTCTGGTCATGTCATTGAAAACGCTTTTGACAGAACAAATGATGATCACCTGTGCTAGAGTTTGTAAAAAGCCGAAGATCCAATCTGCTATTTCATCAAGAAAAAACAACATTCAGTTCATTTCATTCTCTCTTTCATGTGCAATGCTTTTCACTGGGACACGCTGTTTTTTCACTAGGTTTTTTTTTTTTGATTCTTTCTCTCCATGAGCCTCACAAAACAAATAACTGGTGGGAAGTTCATAAAGGAATTGCTTTTACTTGCTTCAGGTGCTGACGGCCTGGTGTGGCTTGCTATGTTGGTGGTTTTTTTTTTTCTTAGAACAGGGAAAAAAAGTTTAGGGACTGGACTCTGCTTTGCTTAAAAGCAAGAGTTCTGCAGATGTGCAATGGCTGATATTCCTGTACCTATCCTTGTACAACAGAACTAGACTTTAAAGTGTCTGAAGTTGGTATATTCAGAGAATATCAGTCATAAATACTTTTATGTCTGACTCATTTAAGCTAGAGTTGTAACTTTCACATTGCCATGTGCCTTTATATTATTGAAGTTTAAAGGAATTCCTTTCGAAGCCTAATGTTTGGCTCATGATGAAAGAAAATCAAACAGCTTATTCGGAGTTACGTTAAATAATTACAAGCGTAACCCTTTAAATGCTAGATATGCAAATAAAGTGTTATACGGTCACTTATACAGCAAAGACTTAAGGCCAAATTCCCCCTGTCTATTCCCCCTCCCCGATTCCATTCCTGTTTCTTCTTCTGAAGTTATCTGAAACCGAAATTACCCCTAGCAAAAATGGTTTCGTTAGATAAAATCCAACTTAATTCCTGAAAAAATGTTCCTAGCAAAGGTCTCAGTTCTGTACCCAAGATTATTGCTGACATCATTGGAAATTCAACTGAACTGAAGACTCACAGGCTTATTGCCCATTTCTCACGGTTTTTGCTGTGACCCCCGGTACTGTGGACTTTTCCAGGTGGGAAAAGGTACACCCGAGTCATAAATATATCTACCTTGATAAATAGTCACAGACTCTGAAAGGCAATCCCTGCTGTTTGTCTCACTGAAATGGGCACAGCAGTGGGGATTTCAGAAGGTGGCACGATGCTGAACCTGGACAAGGAGACCTGTATCTGTGCAAAATACGTATGAATTCAGTAACTACCCTCAACCTACGTTAGACCTTTCTTGTGTTAGCTGACCCAGAAAAACCGATGTTATTTCAAATTTTTGCATAGAAGAAGGAGCTAAAAACTTAAATTCTGCAAAGGATCTAGGCCTAGCTAAATCATCCAAGGTAATTTAGGAATTGCTTGGATTTATGCCCTCTGTTCCAACTCCTCTTAAGGTTAATATACAGGATTATCTATTTAGGATCTGTCATTTCACGCAAACCATTAGAAAAGAGAGATTCACACTACAGAGGGACACATTTTCAAAATATTATGAAGTCTCTTTTATGAGAACTTGTTTGTATGCTAACTTTTTATTAACTTAATAGGTGACCGCAACTAAAGAGAGTCAGAAAAAATTGCCTTTTTTCATGGGATGAAGTACTTCAAGGAGAACACTGGGCTTCATTGTATTACGGCATTTTTGGCTTCCTCATTGCCCTGAACCAGGAGAATTTGTTGTCAAAATACGTGAGCAAATATCATACAACCTGGGACAAGGAGAAAAATTTTCTCTAATCTCAGAGAAGATTAAATTTAAAATCTGGGCTAGTTATGAATCAGATCAGGTTTTGTTTGTTTGTTTGTTTATATCTTTTTTTTTCTTTCTGTTTATTTGATCTAAAATAATCTCTCCTTACAAAGTGTTTTTTTTTCTGGCAAAACTCCATCTGTCTTCAGTTTGGTTTGCTGGAGCTTGTGTTTATGTACCACAAAAAATGTCTGTCTCCACTGAAAGCTTTGCCAGAATAAAAATTGTGATATTTGACCTTTACATACAAGACCAGGGATGGGCATAAACTAGTTCGGATCAAATGTAGAAAGAAGTTTTGGCCTTAAATAATTTTAAGAACACTTTAATGTACCAGTGTGTATTTATGCATTTCTTCTATTTTTAAAACAGCTAGAAAAAGAATACGAAAGGTAGAGAGAGCTGTATTTCTGAGCCACAAACAAAACCGTAACGCTGTGAGAACTGGAAACGAACAAATGTATTTTTAGGTGCTTGTTACCACGATGTTACTCTTTTGTTTAGATCACACAAATGTGACCATTGCTTAACTTTGTCATTCACTTTCTAAATATTTTACAAAAGGGGATAAACCACGTTCATTTTTGACAGAGTGCTGTTGCATGCAAGGGCACTCGCAGTTTGTTTATAGCATACCAAAAGCATTCTGTTAATGAAACATTTCAAGGCTAATGAACCAAAACTTTGCACCAAACAGACAGCGGCTGCAAACGCTTTCTTGTCTGCGTTTGTCAGAGTTCACGTTTCAGCTGTGATCTCCGCTCCACCCACTCTGCGCCGCTGCAGATAAAACAACGTCTGGGACTGACAAGTCAAGTTTGCAAGATTAGCTTTCTATGAAAAAGCTGCAGCAAGTCATGCCATTAACTCTTTTGAGGCAAATACACTCGTGCTTTTTGGGCAAATTGGCTACCACTGGAGGGACAAGCTGCTGTCCTGTTGCCCTGAAGTTTTAATGTCCTGTCGATGAGCCTGGAATAATGAGAAAGTACCGTTTGCAAAGAGGGATTTCATGTATATGGTCTAGTGGTTCTGACTGTATAAAATCAATGGTTGGCTTTTGGGAAGATGGTTAGCTTGGCAATGCTGACACAATTTTGAGACTTTTCACTATGTTTTAAGGATTTGGGAGAGAATGTTTTATGGTGGCCATTTCCAAATTGAGTTATGACCAAAGCACTTCAAGGTCTTCGTCCTGCAATCTATAACCAGCCAAGTAAACATCCATGACAAAATCTTGATGCAAGGCTAAGTGGTAAAGGCACCACTCTGGGGATGTATGTTCATTTCTGCTCTCTGATTTTCTTTGTGGCCTTGGGTAAAGTACTCTTACAAGAATTTCTCTAGCTGTGCATTTGCACAGCATCTGGCAAAGACCCTAATCTGATTTGGGGGCCCCAAGCAGCACCTTGAGTGAGCAAGCTATATCATTAATCTGGAACAAACCTCCACTCAGCCAAAGCAAGGTCTCAGCCAGTCACCTTGCAAGCCCATGGAGTAAGAAAAAGATGTAAGCAGAGAATGGGTAGATGTGGAGAGAGATTATTCTAAATCTGTTCTGGTTCATGGTGAAGACAACCACAGAGCCATGGTTGCACCTAACTCTGTTAAACAGCAAAAAGTCCCCCTGATGCTGTGAAAGTGCTGCGAACACAGGATTGCGTTGGGGTTGTTGCTGCTTCCCATCTCAGGCCATCATCCCTGCAGTGCTCCTCACCTGGGCTGTCACCAGGAATCCAGTCCATCTTGTTTAGAAGGGAAGCTCCTTTGTATGTGAATCCAAAAACATATGTATTAACACAAATAGTTGTTTATTTTGATGACTGTGGCATCAGTAATGCGATCTTGAGCAAATACTCCTGCAAGCTGTTGTTGAAATCTTAGTATTTCATTGCTTTCCCTGTTGTTCACACAAGTCAGTGGCTTGTCTGCTTCAGAAGAAGGAAGAGATATGCATCAGGTACTTTAAAAGATGCTTTTTGAACAGGGTCTTCTCTTTCAATGGGCTTTCCTAGCAGCTTGCCACAGGACTGGAGGCAGAGCAAAAAGGCATCAGACAGTTTCTACCATGTAGAACAAAAAGGATTTGGTACAAGGAAATTTGAGAGAAGAGCTAATCAAGAAGAAAGGCTTCTGGTGGATCCCAGTGACAAATAAGAGATTCACAGTCTTTGTTTGGCATAGTGCCATTGCTCCATGTTCAAAAAGGGTAATTCTGTGAGCACAGTTGCAGGTGAACACTCTGCATACCATCATACAACTGCAATTACAGTTATAACTCTGATGTAAACCTGTTCCTTGGCCATTATGCTTCATTGTTCTAGCAAAGTTACTTTTTGCACTAGAAAAAAAAAAAATCTTACCCAAATTAATAACATCTTTGAAAACAACTGTGTACAGGCAATAGTTACTGTATTTTTAAGAACAGTCATTGTCTTTCAAGCAGCTGGAAAGGTTATTCCTACTGGTTTTGAATCTGAGATAATCATCTTCACCAGCCACAACGAACAGGCCCTGTCTGGAAGTAGAGAGACAATATCTTTAGCCTACTTTTCTCCAAGGAACATGTTTGAGTGTGGTTTTTGGTTTGGTAGTGGAGTTCTCTGATGTGTATCAAATGAAAAACAGGAGTGTTTTTTTATCACCATCATTTGTAGATGTGGTCCAAGTTAGTACCGGGTAAACCTACTACCTGCAAAGCAAAATATGAATAAATTCACCTGCTTACTCTGAACTCCTGTTATTCAGTAGCTTAAGTCTTTTTCCCAGGATTTTCACTCCATTAATGTGTGAGGTACCTTTAGTGCATAGTATGTGCAGGTGCAATTTAATAATGAATTTTTCTTTAACTGAAATCAATGAAATCCCACCATTGTGAAGTGGAATAGGTAGCCTTCACGTAGCAGGACTGTTATCATGTTGAACAGCAGGCAAGGATCACAGCATCCTCAACATACAATAAAAAAAACCTCTTTAGATGATGTCCAAAATGATCTTTTGAGTTGCTACTCCTAGGCTATATCCTTCAGGAATAAAAAAATAAAAAGGTAGGAAATCAGTCAATGACTAGGAATTGGTGCTACAAAATGCTGTTCACTAGCCACCCTTCAATTCTTTGTCTCTCCCCCAAATCTTTGCGGGGGAGGATGATCCCCTGCCTTTTGCTAGAAATGACAGCCACTCCTAAGGGGCTACTGCAGCAGAGACAAGCTCAGAGTAAGTCCCCTTAATAACTTGTTGTATTTGGAGAAAAGAGGGAAAGATTATAGTTTTTCTGTTTCAGTTCTTTGGCGGAACAAGTTATCTCTGAGTCTGGCAGGGCTTCTGGGTTTTTGGCATGCTATTTTGCTTTATCCCATTACTGTTACCATTCTTCTGTTCCAAACTTTGCACCAGCCAACAAACCCCCAAGCAAATATGAATGCAAATGACAAGGGTGATACTGAGGTGATGTCATCTCATCTTGTTTGACACAACCCTCTATATCTTGGATGTATTGGTAAGATCTTCTTCAATACAGTCAAAGCTGATAGGTCCCTCAAGATAGAGATGAAGATATGAAATAGATTATTTTATGTTTCTTCAAGAGAAATTTGCAGGGAGTACATACATAGGACATATCTTGCAAGTGGATTCATTTTAGCAAAAATACAAGTCTGCATTTCGTGATGCTACAAAAGCAGCTTGAGGTTTTCTTCTATGGGAGCCCAGAAATTAAGATGGACGATACAGTTGCTATCTGATCTTTCACTCTTTGGAGCTGAGCCTAAGACCTCCAGTTTCAAAAGTGAGTATTGATTTTGAGTATCCAACTTAAAACTGTGCTTAAAAACTGCTTAAAAACTGCATGCTTTAAAAAGTAGTAGACAGAAAGAGGGGGTCCCTCAATTTCTGTGAATCAGGCCTTTACTAAGTAGCTCAAGCTGCTCACCCTGGAGTGCTTAGATCAATTGAGCAACAAAAGACTTCCAAATGACTTTACTCATGAGTGAAGGTAGATGGCACAATGTAAATGCACTACAAGGAATCACAAAGCACCTTTTATGTGTTCTATATATTTTTGCTTAATCCTGAAATCATGAGTACTTTCAAGCAATATTAGTAGAGAAGTAGAATATTGATACAGTTGAACATTTTACTATTAAATCTCTTCTCATGTTGCATGACAAAGGCGAATAAGTGTGTTGAATCATTTCCAAACACTTCTCGAGAGACAACTAAAGCATGAAAGCAATATTTACAATATTTTAAACATAAATATTGCAAGAAACCCAAAGAGTGCATATTTTACATATAAAAGAACTCTGCTCCATTAAATTTGTATGTCAATTAACTGAGGAAAATGTAGCTGACATTTATTTGAAATGTGAAAGATTATTTTACATATTTTAATTTTTTTATGATATTCTGCTGTGTAATAGGAGTCCATAATTATCTGTCAAAGCCACCGACTTACCCTTTTTTTTTTTTCAAAAGCTACTCCATAATAAAGTGCTACTGTCATAATAGCTATTCTACTTTTCTCTCTGAAGTTCTTTCCCACTTGGAAGAATAATAGGTATTGAATATAATTCTACAGAATAAGCTTCTGTAAGGCTAAAACAGGTGTTTAACTGGAAAAGAATAGTGTTTAAAAAGGATTAAAATTGAAACAGGAAGTATTTTGTGCCAAAAATATTGTGCTTAAGGTTGCTCATGATCTCAAAGTTGATGTTTCAGACAAAGGTTTACTTTCATTTGGGTGGAATGATTTCTGTATCTTATTATCCTTTCAAATGCCTACATAGAAATGTTAGAAAGCCCAGCCAAATAGGTGGACACACCCTGTATTTTGGCAATTTTTTGAAAGTGACACCTGGACAAACATCTGGGCAGCCTAATCTGTCAGCAGTAGTGAAAGTCAACCAGAAAGGTCAAAAATCCTGTAGACAATCGTAATACTTTGATTTAATAATATGTTTAGTTTAAAGCTGTGGGGAAGGCTGATTCAAAGAAATGCAGTGAAAGTGGGTGGGAATTTGATAAGGCGGTGAAATGAAGAAGGTTCCGTTTTAGTCTGGCATTGGCAGAATTTCAGTGTTGTCCCTCAGCTGCCCAGCCATGTCAACTCACCTCACGGATATCCTGAGGGAAAGAATGCAGGCCCTACCACAGGCAGGTAGGTGCACAGCTCTGGGGCTGTATCCTGCCATCTTCTCCTTGATGGCTTTTAGTATCTGGGGAGGCTTGTTTTGATAGGGAGCGAGAGGTTCCTTCCTTTACTGAGGCTCCTCCATAGCTGGAGAGAGACTGAGGAACACAGAACATGCCTATACTGTCCTAGCAACCCAGTACCATCCTGTAGCTCTCAATGCTCTCTAAAATCTCCATCATGGTTTATCCTGCTACACCAGGATGTTCTTTTTTCACCTGAAGTGCCACTTGACTGAGCCACGATGCTACATTTTATAAAGGGTTGTCTTGAAGCAGCCACATTACTTACCTCTATCTTGTGTTCTGTTGTCAAGCCTTTTGTTCTCTTTTAATTAGCAGAGTGTCTTTTCACGTTCTGGGTAATGGGGTGAAATGAGTGGTTTTGCACAAGAAATAGATTTTATTTCTTTAATAAGAAATTTTACATTATTTCATCTCTGGCAAACCTGCTAACTGTGACAGTTGGTCTGCAATGGAGAAGACAGCCCAGGCCTGAGATCTGACCATATTATACGGTTTTCATTGAATTTGATCATAAATTAAAACCCAAGGGGAAATGTAGCCAAAGAGGGATCCTCTTTGCAGAGTAAAATAGTGAAGCAGGCAAGAAATGCTATTTCTGAAAACTGAACTTTTAGGATGGCTTTTACTCTGATCTACTCTTTTGACATTAGAGATGAGGTCAGCAACTTGGCCACCATGTTGTCACAGCTGGGCACAGTGTGTTGGCAGAGCCACTTATATTGAATTCACTCCTGCTGGTATCCCACACACACGGCAGGTACTGTCCCCTACTCATGTTGCCAAGCACAGTACCCTACAAGTGGTCAGCCTGATTCCAGCCAAGCTTCACAGGGGTAAGGCAGTGCTAATCTTGCTCTCAATTAGTAGAGGAGTACTACAATGGAATGGCTCATGGAAGAGGAGGCTTCTGTAATCACGATGCCTATTTTTATAGATGCCCTGTGACAGCCTACTGGCAAGAAGGGAAACCAGTTCATTTTTCGACCGGATGTGATATTATGAATGTGCCACATGTCCCAAGAGCTTGGCTCCTGCTTCCCAGCATCCCCAACGGTATGTTGCACTTTCCTTTGTAGGGTGACAACCGAGTTTCAAATACTTCCATCCCAGCTGTTAAATTTATGAAGATTATGACTGTTTCACACCTGCCAAGCAAATGGACATTGCCCTTCTAAATGGACATCTAATTGGCGCACAGTTTCATTTGCATGCGTTTTCAGTTTTCAACAGGTGGCACTAAAGAGCCAATAAATGATTCTATTCCCAGACTCCAGCATGCAAACTCCTGGGCAGGCACTTTTATGTGTGTTTATCTATTTAAATATGGTATTATAATTCCAACATAATTAGTCATCTAATTGAATTGCATGACCACATCCATCCAAGACATTTGCATGTACAATTAATTAGGATTTATCTAAAAGCACTCTTTTTGTTCTCTGTTTCCTACAAGTTAAATTACTCATGGATGGATTAGATGCTGATTTCATTTTGAAAGTGTTACAATACATAGACTTGGAGAAAAATAAGTCTGCACAATTGGTAAGCAGAAGACAAGCAAAGAATTCCTTTTCCTACTCCTTTCTATTTTTGTAATGCTACCAAGGGCCAATGCTGTAGAGCATGGCCAACAAGGGTCAGACTTCCTGTAATCTCAGAGAGGTAAAAGTCTGTAGTGTCTTCTTCAGACTCCTTCATTTTAGCAGAAGCAGGATTTACAAAAGCAGAATGGCTTTATACATACTACTAGGTTTCAGTCTTCCTCCAGCACAATTTTTACTTAAACTTACATGTTCCTGATGGTTGCAATGCATTTGTCACCTTGCATTCTTGAAAAATAATGGACAGGAAAAGAAACTGTTCAAGAATTCCTTGGGAAACTGCCTTGTTTTCATCTAAAACATTTCCATCCATCTCAGTTGTAGGAACAAATGGAGACTCACCTTGAGATGTGTTGTGCTACACCAAATGGGAACTGAAATACTATGAATGGCCTAGAAATAGAAAATTAGCTTTGAGGAGGTGTCCAAACTCATGATGGACCAAAATACCTCAGAAACAGGAAGGACAATATGCCTGTGGTTTCCTAATTGCTTGACAAAGCTCTTTTTCTTCACAACGTATGTGCTTCCTTCAATATTGGCTGCTAGCAGACAGTGAAGATCTTTTTTCACTCTTTCTTTTGTCATCCAGTTGCAACCAGTGCAAGATGTGCCCAACCACTTCCAGAATAATAAGCACAATTAAAGAAAATCTTTGAACACCCAGCTGAGATATATGTGAAGAATTATAAATACAACTGTGCAAAACCAAACGAACAAACACAGACACCTAGTTTTGCAGGAGGGTGTGTTACCACTAAAATAAATTGTATTGGGTCCTGAAAAATGTGTAGAGAGCAGGGAAAATGGTACCAAGATCCGTGTTTAGAAATAATTTCACGAGTAAGGTAGAACATACTAACGTGGCAACACCAGAGTGTAAAAGGGAGGAGCAGGCCAACATTCCCCATTTCTGTGTAGTTTTTGAAGTAACCTTTGCTTTGCAAGTCTTTCTTTCAAACAAATTATCACTTGTACCTCCTATATGAGCCCTTTTAGCCCACACCTTCTCAGAGGCATTTTGTTTTATGAATGGCTTCTGATGGGGGAAGTAGCAGGTTTAAAATTTTTCCTCCCTGACATGTCTCTTCTCTTTTTTCTTCTGCTTCCAAATTGCTTTTTTCTTCCTTTTCTTCCTCCTCTTTTTTTTTTTTTGTGTGTGTGTGTGTGTGTCTGGTGGGTGTGGGGTGGGTGCATTTTAATTGATGTTTTATTCTTTTAGAAAAGCTCACCCTATACTTCCAGAGGAGTAAACAGTGAGTCCCCAAGGGGTATGCTGGCTGCTGATCATGTCTTTAGCAAGTATTTCTGATCTGGGTGTTTCTCTCAATGTTACTGTTTTTAGCATCCTATTAGAGTTAGGCCAGATGGATTTTCTGCTGGCAGAAGTACACATTGTCTGACTGAAATAGATTTTTTTTGCATCTCAGAAAGTTAGTGGAAGGAGGTTTCTTCTTATAGTTTATAAGGTATCACTAAGTACTGTCCATCTCAACCTTTCATTAAATAACCCATTGCTAATTGCAATGGGCTTAGCCTCAGCCTTATCCTTACTTTTATGTTTAAGTGCTTTGTTGAACAGAATGCAAGCAGACTCAATTCTTTGCTGAATTGCAGATGAAAGAACTACACCAGACACAAATATGTGTGTGCACGTGAGCATGTGTGTGTGTATTTAAGCTGTGACAACTGATGGACAGTACTATGTCTGACAGATACATACTTGAAAGATGATTACAGCTAGACCAGAATTAGAAGAAATATTTGAGAGGATGGAACAAAATGAAAAGAAAAAAGACTAGAAGGAAATTAATCTTCCTTAATGTCTAGGTCATTTAAAATTCAACAGGGGAGAGTTTTGTAACGCAGTGTAAGGCACAATTTTCCAGTGGCCCAGGAGCCGTCTCCCAACAAACTGCTCTTTTTCTGCTTTGTAAAACCATCTGAGCAATGCACTGTCCTCCCATCTACTGAAACTCTGTTGTTTCCCATTTTATTTTGTGGGATAAAACCATCCTTTGCAGATACATGTACCTTTTTATTTTTCTGCAAAATAATACTTTTTTACATTGTTGTGTATAAAGGCTGGAAGCTTCATGACCTCAGTAGAAATGCTTGTTTGTGACTTTAGAGATTGTACTCTGCCAATAGCCCATTCATGTCCAATGGTGACAGATGTAGCAGTGCTGATGATGTGTAATATACTGTATGTGGCTTTAGACCCTCCATAAAAACATGAAAAGTCCAGAATCACATGCTTATTTCAACAACTTGCCAAAGCTTCAGCTGAAACAGTGGACCATAATTCAAGGATTTGATAAATGTTTGTAAGAGTCTAACAAGCACAAATTCAAGAAACTCTACCTATAAAACTTTTTAAAAAACGATAGAAAAACTATAATACTGAGCTTAAATTTTGGAACTAATTGACTCCTTCGTTCTTACCTAGTAAAAGGATTGGAGTTCTGAAAGTTCAGGGTGTAACATTTAAAGTTGCCTGAAAAAAAAAAAAAAGAGGTTTTACTTTGGCAACAATTTGTTATCTGCAATTTGAAAGGCAAGTAAGGCAATAATTCTCCAGGTGTTGACTGGCAAGAGGTCAGATTGCTGGAAACAGAAGGATACTGAAAACCAGATGAGAAGAAGGGGAAGTCAGTAGTGTCTTTACTAAAATCTAATTAGGAAATAGCATCTTGTCCTCTGCTCTGGAAAAAGCAGAAACTATCAGTGAAATATCAGCAAACAGTTAGGCATCTTCAAAGATATTAATTAAGTAAAATTTGGAAAGTGCTTTGAAGATGAAAAATGGCAGGGAGTGCTAAGTATCACTATTAGCAGGACCAATGTGTCAACTGATGTTGTCTGTCTGCATAGTATTGGGTGAACACTTGGGTAATTAAGGTCAAATGAATAGCCTCGCCTGGTCAATTTATTGGATAAAGTGTGTCTCGTTGCTAGCTGAAGGAAGACGTGGACTAACAGACCTGGAAAGTGAACGTCTATGCCAAACATATTTCATTGCTTCAGGAGCCACCAGTAGCAGTAGCTGTTTCCTACTTTTTTAGGCCTGTCTTGTACTCTCTAGATACCAAGACAGTGAGCAGTTTTTCATAGCATTTAGCAGTTTCTAAACTTGTGATTATTACTTTGACGTCATACCTGCCTGCATTAAAGGCTTGCATGCCTTCTTGAACTAAGACAATACCTCATTCTCCAGATCTAATTTTTCCGGCTTACCAATATTTTAATACTAAAACATTTATGGAATTAGTTTGGCAAAGGCTGAGGTAGTGAAGGATTGCTACTGCTGACCAAGAGGTACTATTCAAATCTCTATCTGCACTCTGCAAGTGCACTTCAGCCCTTGCATTATTCCTCTGGGAGCTCCTGTCATGGACTGACCCCAATTTGCTACAGCCCTTGCAATGTAAAAGAGGTTTGCCATAAGCTTTTGCTGTACTTTTGCTGTACCAAAATGGGCATTTGCATAAATAACTGTTAATTTGCTAAGTTGCAATATTTATTTTTACTCATCTCAATGGAACCTCCAGAGAATACGCACCAAAGATGCCCCATGAACACGCAGTCAAACCACAGGTGAGTGCAGTTGGGCAGGGGAGAAGCCCCCAGCACCCATCTCAGCAATGGGCATGGGGGTCTGCTGCCACATGGGCAGGAACGGAGGACCAGCACTCGCTGCCCAAGACCTAAGGAGCATGATCATGCAGATATCCCAGTAGGAAGGTCCGGTTTTCTGAAATACTTGCTTCTGCTGCAGAATAAAGTTTAGAGGCAACTTAAACTGTCCTGTGTAACGGTTTGGAAAGCTGGAGGGGCACTGGTGCTTGAGTCTTTGGCCTCAGTTGGGAGAGAGTCAGTAACAGTAGATGGGAGGCTGCTGCCTGTGCTTGATACCACCTGCCTAAGACTTTGATCAGCTGAGAAGTTGTCGCAGATACTGGTTTCTAGCTGCAGTTCTTTTCTTCCATATGTACCTAGTGCCAGAACAGCGTGGACAACCTTAGCACAAGTTGGTGTCCTCAGTGTAACCACCTGCTTCGCTTGTGAGCTGATGTTTTGTCTTTGGGCTGCAGACTGGGACCTCCATTTCATAAGTGAGCAGGTATAACAAAGCACCCCTTTCTGTTAAACATATTTTCTGTTTTATTTTTAAAATGGCAAAAATCTCCCTGACACATTTCACGTAGGAGAGCACCAGATGAGCATCACTGAGGTAGATTCAGGCAGAATGGTGTCACTCTCTGGCAACGAACAAAAAGCTAAACCAAGCCAGCTCTCAAATCTTGGGTTTTTCTTTACCAAAATGCAATGTCATCCAGTTAATACTGTAAAGGTGAACTGTGCATTCCTATGTTCTGTAAAAATTCAGAATTGCTGGATGCCATAAAGCTCAAGGGAAATAGGAATGGGGCAGGCCTGGCTGTCTTAGCTATGACAGTCTGCACACAAATAGCATGACAAGAACATCCCCAGTGGCCAATAATGCAAACTAAATTGCCTTGGAGTATAACTAGAAGGAAAACAGCTTTCCATTTAACATATCTTGCTGATTGAATCCAAAGCAATTCTTCAGAGCGAAGCAAATGCAGAGCACAAGACCATAAAGCTGCAAGTCCTTCACAGAGCCATAGGCTAAGACTTACAGAGAAAACTTGTGCATCCTGAAAGAGACAGCAGGAAAGACTGCCAAGAGCCTTGTCACCGTGTTTCTCGTCTCTTTGTTCTGCACCTGAAACAGATGCATGTCAGGATACTTTCCTGTAACAACACACAAGCAGACTTTAGATGCATACATTCAAAAAGCCATCACTGAGCACTGAAAGTTTTGGCTTTCAGTCAGCATCTGTATTTTGGATATCAGGATGCCTTTGTGAGGAATCTGCCTTCAGAGGAGCAGCTACCTCCAGCCTGACCGTCTGACGGGGACAGCTCTGTCAGGCATGCTCTGAGCACAGAGATGCTCTTGGATGCACAGCAGAGCACAGTCTTTATCTTTTCAATGCATAAACCTGCTTAGAGCGAAGGGTATACCTCTTTCTTCATACCCTGGAGGTTGTAGTGTATAGAGACAAAGCATTTAAGATCTAAACATTGAGTCCTGCTCAAAATGACTTCAAGAATCTTGATGACTCTTTAGGTTTTTTAGTTATGAGTGTTGGGCTTCTCTCCTCTCTACTAGAGCTAAAATAATCAGCATCTAGGGTGAAGAGGAGAAACCTATGGAGAATAAATAAGAATAATTAAACTAAATGACAGACAGAGCCACCCGCTATTAATATCTCCTACTTTCTGTGTCCCAATCTCACAGGGAGCTGTATCCAGCTACCCAAAGGATCAGTAGCTCATTTAGCATTTGTCATACCCCAAGGCTGAGTCAGTCTATGATTTAACTAATCTGGCACAGGGCACTTTCTGCAATGCCAAGTTTGATCAGACTATTTCAGTGGTTCAGCATTACAGAAAAGAGATACTAAAGACTAAAAGTGATGTTGACTCAGCTATTTGGCTCCTGCCAGTGAACATTAGTGATTTTTTGAACTGCTTAGATTCCACTTCTAATGAAAATCCATTTAGACAAAGTAATTTACATGCATTGCTCATTTCCATATGAAGTTTGAAGCCTTTGCCACATTGCTACAAAGAGATGCAGTTCAGAATGCAGTCATTTCTCTCTGCCCTCATACATGAATGATTTTGTCTCACATAATTTCTTGATATCAATACTCCGTAGATATGTTTTGACATGACGGAAGATAATGGGATTTCCCAGGGAGAGGGTGAAACAGAATATTTTAGTAGGAAGCAGAAGAGTTTTGCATTGGATTGATTAAAAATTTTAGCTGGTACATCAAGAATGTTTCATCTGTGCAGCTAAATCAAAAATTGCCCAGTCATAGCTGGTAGCAAGTAACAGGCTAGTAGCTCCAAGACATTAAGGAAAAATTCCAGCTGTACTGAAGATCAGTGGTAAAACAAACATTGATCTGCATGAGGTGAGAATGTCATCCTACAAAAGCAGTAACAGCCAAACAAGCACTTCAGCACGTACATGCAGATTTCACGGGCCACAGTGAAAGAAAACTTTAGGCATCCAGAAGTGTCTGCAAAGGAATTTGGGCTGCAGGTATTCGTGCTGTCATCTTAGTCCCTAAAGGTTCACCAGACACTGTCGGACTGGATCTTTATAAAAAAGTGAAGCAAAGTTTCCCCAGGACGTAGTCCGAGCTGGATTTGGGCAGTGGGGAGCTCAGCCAGGTCCAGAGTCTCCCTCTGAGAGGATCAAATCCATCTGATCCCAACGAACATGCTGGCTGCTCACCCGCCAGCTCATCTCACTGAGGCACCCTCTACATCTCCTTTTGACTTTTTATCAGTGAAAGGAGTGCAAAATTCAAGTGTGTGTATGGTGAGGGGAAGAGAGGAGAAAAACAGCTAGTCAGGGCAACTCTAGTGCAGCGATTGGGAACTTAGCAGAGATCTTGGTTTGAGTTCCAGGCCCCAGAGCTTTTCCTGTATGTATTAGCTAGTATTGGCTGCTAGATAAACTACAGAATTGCTCTTATTTTGAGGATAAGAAATTGGCATCCTGAAAAGTTACAAAAACTTATCTGAGATCCTACTTTAAGGTGGTAGCAAATTAATAAGATCTCCAGACTCAGTATTTCTCATCCACTGGCCCTAAGTAGAGTAATGTTACCAGTGTTCTCCTGGTTGTATGTTCCAAAGAGACGTTGGCTAGAGAGACGTTGGAAGATGTTGGAAGAGCATCTTTCACTGCCTCTTACGTGCCTTTTCTTTAAGTAATTAGAGCCCTATATTTGTCCTGGCACTGCTCACAGAGCCTACATTTACAAAATGAAATTGTCTATGAGGCTGTACTCTTTCAGCAAGCCATTTGAAGCTGCAGCTCTGAGACAGATAGATGCCTAATTTAGGATGGTGCTGAGCAGACCTAGATGAGGTGTTGGCGTTTTTACTTTACAGCTTTAGGGGGTTGTCAAAAGATATATTTGCCCAAATACATTATTTTGTTCACTTGTGGGTATTTGGAAACTGAAAGTAAATACCTTTGGTATCTGAAAGAGAAAAGAAAGTAAAAATAGTATTACTTCTACTTACAACATAAAGGGAGTTTGTACTGCCCTCGTCGTGCAAGGTCAGTAGTTAGGTCTCACCTATGCCTGGAGCACTTTTCATGACAGAATCCCCCAAAATTTTCTCCCTTACTACCATGCTACACGTGAGTTTTGGGTAAGAAGGAGCAGCCCTTTCTATTTGCTCCTCCAGCTCAAGGAGTTCACTGGCTGCAGACTTGGGACATTTAAAAAAAAAATAAATTTCATTTTGGTGCCTAACAACCTGTAATTTTCCAGAACATTAACATACACAAAGAAAGTAATATTATAACTTTTTGTCTCAATTAAAGGTAGAAAAACACCTTGAAATAATGAGAATTACTTCCAGAGCAGCAACAACAAAATACCCAGCTGCTTTGCTTCTGGAGTCATCTGTGAGCTGCATTTGTTCTTCTTGGCAAATTTGTTGGCAGAAATGAGGGACAGCAGCCCAGACAACCTTAAAACATCTTCTGTTGGTTTGGTGAGGGGAAGTGTAGGGTTTTTTGGAGGTATCTGATACATCTGTGGTTGAGGAAATATATGTTAAGTTTGACTGTGTCTGTATTAACCCACCTTGAATGTCAGTCTAAATTACATTACTCCATCAATTGGTGGAGTCCATTGTACAAGCATCTGGCCACTAAATAGGAGAAAATACATTAAAGATAAAGATGGTTAAGCTCCTGTGTGAAGTTCCTCATGAGAATAAATGTGTACAGACTATATTCCATTTCATATAATTACCAATCATTTGAACTCTCAAGTGCCCAGTCCTCTTTTGACTGCTTCAGTCTAAATTTAGCTTTAAAAACCCACAAAACAACAAAACCCAAAAAATCCTTCCTTAATTTGTCCAAAATGTTTGGTCTCGACTTTAATTGCTTTTAAATCCTGTCAATTAAAGTTTATAATGGAGAAAACCTGTTAATAGTGAAATGAATCCCCTTGCGTTCCCAAAGTGTGCAGTAAGTCTTCTCACCCAATTGTAATAAAATTTGTTGTGGCATAGTTTTTGGGATCAATACAGCGGACCACTGTCAATCAAAGAATTTTCTACTTACTTAAAAGTTAACAGACTTTTAGCGTCTTTGTGTTGGACTGAGGACAGTCTGAGTTACCACAGAAGATTAAATCTTTAATTTTACATTACTTCAGCCATCTCTATAGAACAAAGTGGGCTTTACCTGTTGAATATGAGGCTTATGTGAGCTGAAGTGCTCTTGAGACATTAAGAGGCAGTCTTGAACAGTCTCTGAGATTTAAGCTGAGGGGAATTCTAAAGGGATTACTGCAGCATTTTACATAAAACGAGAAATAAAAACAGACTTGAGCAATGCATGATCATAAACGCATTCCTGCTGTGATCAAGAGTCCTGTTCCCATTGCTGTTCTAAGACTAAAGCAGGAAGAACTGTCAAAGGGCAACCATACTTGTAAGGATTTGTACAAGTCCAATTTATAATGAAATTAAGGGACTGAGTAGTTCTGAAAGATTTGTTAAAAAAGGAGATACTTCTCATAGTCTCTCTGGCCCAGAGGTGAGAATTGCAAGCGCTATTGGAATACTGTTTTGTAGAGAAGGCATGCTACTTTCCAAGAACAGACATGGCTAACAACTCATACACAAATTAGTAATTTTAGCAAAAAAAGTTCACAAAGATTTTTAACTATTGATTACCCTTTTCCAAAGAAAATCAGGGCAAATAAACTATAAAGAAATATCTCAGAAATAAAATAAATTCTGAGTGACCTGTGTCTACCCTTGCATGTGTAATATATGAGAAAATAAGTAATAAACAGCGTGGTTTTGCCAGCTGTGATTCACCTTTACACTATACAGCTCCCTTTAGTGCAAGAATGTTATAAAAAGACCTCAGTATGAAATGTGAGATCGATCTCTGTATTGTGTGTGATGAGAGAGGTCTGCATGCATTTGTGTGCACATGCAAATTCTCAGCAAGTGAAAGCAGGGATGTTCCCTGTACTGAAGATGCCTTGGCAGGTACCAGAGCTATAGGTCCTCCTGGTCCTCAGGGACAGTGGAAAACACAATCTGCCAGTCTAGGGCAGGGATGACCAAATTTCCCAACACTCTGAGCCACAGATCTCAACCACCACACAACCCAAAGTCACAACAACCTATCATCTACACATCTTGGAGTGCAAAGAGAGAGATTCAGAGCAATCTCTTGGTCCAAAAGAACCGCTTCTCTGGGTCTTCCATTGCTTTCCTGCAAAATGGAGTTGGGCTGAGTATACCATGGGTTCCAGGAGAACCAGTCATGTGTTATATCAGCAGCACCTGATAGCACTTGTATGTAACCCCCCAGCCAAGGATCCGCTAGACCAGCAGCTCCCACCTCATCACCAGACCACTGTCCTTAGGCAGAACACAGCAGAGTCCATCATCTGGTCTTCCCTATCATTCCTAATCACAATGTTGAGCAAAGTATTGGGTGCATTGAAAGACAAGCAAGGCCAAGGTCCATTCTTTCTTGGTCCTTTTGACCATCCTGCACGCCATGCAGAGCTGTATTTCTCCACTGGCCAGTTCTCTGTGATGTCCATAATTCAGTTCAGGTGTGGAAAATGTTACTTATGCCCATTTTTTTTTCTCTTGTACAAGCATTGAGGTGCTTGGTGGTGATCCTGTGTTTTCTCAGTGTTCTAGGTCTCAAGAAAATCAATTAAACCTTTGTCCATTAACGATGGCTGTAGGTCTAGCCCCTCCTATGTGCTGCAGCACCAAGCTATAGCTTTATTAATTATTTCACAGCTGGTAAGCAGTAAAGCATGAAGTCTCTACTGAGAAACAAGTATAAATATCAAATTGTCCATTTGGTTATGCCAGCATGATGAGTAAAACTTTCCTGCTATCTATTAGAAACTCCATTAAAAACAAAAAATAGCTTAAATTTGTGGAGAAGAGAAATCTATGAAATTCAGTTTACAAAACTGGTCTGGATGTAAGTTAAATTTGTCCATTGCTAGACACTGTGATTAGTAAGTCTCAGCAAATATTTACCTGGGGAAATAACATGGATAGATTTCCAGCTCTATATGTCCATCCAAATGGTAGCAATCCCTCTGCCGAGATCAGCATGAAAGAAAAGCATAGAAGAAGTATGAAAGGAAACAAGTATCACAGAAAAGAAGTATTTGACAATTCTCATACAATAAAATATGGAATATGAATAGAGATCAAGCACACATTGTGAACCATACTCATTATTACCATAAACTTTTATGCTGAGTCTTGCTCTTTATTATGGCCTCACCGTATAAAATACAAATCAGCTTCAATTAGAGTAATTCTAAAAACAGATGGCCACCTTTTGACATAGTTTCTCAACTATGCAGTGTACTACATGGATAAATATTAAATTTAAAATATTAATCCTATGTGTATATGATTATCCAAACTGTCCCTAAAGTAGCTAAGATAGGTAGTAGTGAAAGCAAGACAAGGAAGGCCTGTGCTTGAGGTGGAAAGTGTAAGGTTTGTGGTGATCTTAACACATGAAGATCCATACTCGTGGAATCCTTTGTGCCCTTCACAGATGAGCATAGCCCACCTCCTCAAACTCTAATGTGCTTGAGGACTCCAACTGGTGTTCCTGGTCTTTACGAGGTCTTTGCTCTCAAGCAGAAGGACAGAGGGACTCCTATGACACAGGGATATCTTGCAATTTACAATATGGCCACATTGAGAAGGGACTGAAGAGAGCAGCATGGTTGAACACAATGGCCCCTCACCAGTGTGAGACACCCAGCAAGCACCATCACCTCCTAGTGACACACTGAGCTTGTGCCCTGTGACATGGTCTTACATTTTCTGTGAGATAAGTTTTGTCTCACTTCATGATCAGCCGCAGCAATCAGCAAAACCAGAAAATAAATCAGAGAGGCTGATTTGTCTGATTTCCACTGTCCTTGAGCTCATGACAAGCTTCTGTAATGGTGGGCATGGGTCAGACCAGAACAGTGATTTCATCGCTGCCCCAGACTGTAATGTTTTGATCCTGTGTGCTTTAACTAAAATTAGAAATTAAACACAGCAGGTGAGTGAACTGTCACAAAGGACCGAGCTCAGAAAAGAATGATGTCATAGCAAACAGACAAATGTTATTTGCTGCATTCTCACAGATTTTCACCAGTTCCTTTTCTTTTCTCTCCTGTTTTCCCAACTCTTTCCCAACTCTTCCCAACTCCCCAACAATTCCTGATCATCTTAGGCAAATGAAGGGAATGGTAATTCTGAACAGCTGCTCAAGAAAGGCATTGAGTCATTATCTTACCTTTGATCAATGGCCACCAAAAAGTTATTTCCTCTTTCTCAATCGCACCACCTTTTAGCAAGTGCAAGCATTTGCCCTGAGAAAATGCAAACATAAACATTAGACATTTGTAAATATTTTAAAAGAACTAGGGTATTCCACAGTAGCGAGGGAAACATACCTGAAAGCTCCTGAGAGCCGTAAGCACCTAATGAATTTAGCTGGTGATTCTGACATTCTGCTGTAAAGTCATCCCATTGTGAGCTGAAGATTAGATAGCCCAGTCTGGGTTGTGTTTGTTTTGTTATGTTGAAAAAGATATCTCAGTTGATTAAAATATTTTTTATAGATTAAAGACATTTTTGTCATTTTTAATGACTTACTACTAGTACTTTATGAAAAGTATTTGAGATTATGTTGACATATGCTTTAAAACAAGAAAAGCTTAAGTGGTATTTAATGGATAACTTATTACAAAGAAGGAATTCTCTAGACCTGCATTACCTTTAATTCACATTGTTTGGATGGAGCACTTTTTCACACGATAAAGCACTATGTGTACAGCTAGAAAGAGGTGATTCGTGTGGCCAGAGAGCAAATCAAAGTCACGTTACTGCAAACAGGGGAGAGCTCCAGTGCTGTTGTACATTCAAGAGAACTCAGAAATGCTGAACTGCATCATGAACATCACATTCCACAGAAATCACCCCAGGTTCCTGAAGAGTCTGATGGAGCCAGACAGACATCAGCAATATCACCATTGTCTTCATGTCCTCATCATTGTCCTCCTCAATTAGGGGTGAAAAGTGGAATCGTGGTCTCAGTGAATGCGGTCCCCTTCCTGGCTCTAAGTGTGTGCAGTCTAAATGGAGAGGAGAGAGAGAGAGGTTCTCAGTGGGTTCCTTCTATCTGAGCTGGTTCTCTGTGCTAAAATGCACAATCAAGAAAAATGAATTTGGGAATAAAGTCTGTAATTCATGTCTTCCTCAACATTACCTTGGTTCTCTTTTGCTTGTCATGTGGCCCCACCATTCTTTTATATCTGGCCACACAATGGCCCCAAAATATTCTACATGGTTCAGTTAGGAGTCTATTTTGGAAAGCAGTAGTTGTGAGCTCTAACTCCTCAGTCTAAGAGGTATCCACAGACTCCTAAACTCTTGGGCAAGGACATTAATTTTGCTATGGGAATTCCTAAGGAGTGATTGTATTTGCACTTTTTAGAATGTAAGGGCTACAGCTGTTGGTGATTCTTCATTTTTCATTTATATTTGTCAAAATATGATTTATATTGATGGCTGGAGTGTCATCATCCTGTGTGTCCTAATATGAGGACATTCAGCAATCTGTTCTATGACTCCATGGACATCTATACTGACACCCCCTTTACTGACACCCTCTTTAATACAGGTCTCTGGAGCTGTTGATTCCTCTCTTGCAAACCAGCAAAGCCAAATGTGGTTAATTAACAGCAATGCAAACGTTGGCAGTGCTGACAACTACATTTCTTTTGGCTGGGAAAAATCAAGTTTATGCACATTATTCACTTTTTAAATGCTTTACTGGGTCTCCGGAGCTTAGAAAAATACCTAACTGCTTAACTTTCTGAACTGTGTGACTTTCAGAGAAGCCTGAGTATCTCACTGCAGGAACCCAGGCACTCTGTAGTCTGCATGTAGCTACCAAATAAATGCAGGGTTCTTGTAGGAAGTGGGGTTTTCTCAATCATTTCCTTGGACTAAGTCAGCTAAGACTCAGCTCAATTTTATGTATGGGAATGAACTCTCAGAGTCTCATGCTGAATTTTGCAGACAAGATAACACTGGAAAACCACAGTGGAGTGGGGTGTGAATTACAGCTTTACACACCAAGAACACTTAAATACTGAAATCAAGATATTTTTCTAACATTCAGTTCAAGGTCTGCCAAAATAAAAATGTGCTTTTTTCCAGACTTAGTTTCGATCAAGCCTATCTGGGAGGAATCTCAGCTGGTCTGCCATTTGGGATTTGAGCCTCACAACTGAACACATTATACTGCAATGCAGCAACTTTAAGTCAAAGCTTTTTCACAGCAACAATGCCCAATTAAACTTAGAAACAAATAAACAAAAAAGGAAACCAATAAAACATTCATCTTTTAGTACACGCTGAACACCCTCAATTGTAAGAGAAACCAAGAAAGTGAAGAGCTACTTTTTACTCTTATACATATTTTCATTACTGTTTAGAGGTTACTCCAAAGTCATGGAGGTAGCAGAAATATGCCTGAAAAGAGTTACTTATGAGTTTTCACTGCCACTGAATACCCTGATCCTAGTATCCCCAGATCCTAGTATCAGTCATAATTAAAACTGCATTATAAGTTCAGGTCTTTCTCAGCTTTTTCTCTTGACAATTGTTCTCACTTCTATCAGATTGCTCCATCGAGCTTGTGGTCTTAAGGCTTAAGCTTGTCTCTTGGTTCATTTTAAATACCAGAGACTGGAACACCATGCAGAGAACAATAACTTCAACCATAGCTGACCAAAATCATATTCAAAATGGTAAATCTAGGATTGGTAGGTTCTTGTGTATTCTGTTGGGAAGCTGTTAAATACTAAATTGCATAAAAAAATCTTAAAATGTACCTGAACTCACCCTGTTCTTATCTCAGCCCTAGCCACAGAATACGCTAGAGGTCCAAGCAAATGGCAGTTCTTCCCTGCTGTGACCTTGTGATGGTGGCAAAATACATAATCTGTGGGATATGATGATCCATAACTCAGAGCACATGCAGCCTTGTGAAGCTAAAGCTTTACATATTTCTGGGCTTTCTCCACGTCTTCTGTCCACTGAGGATTTCCCTTCTCTGTTTCCATACTCATGGCGACGCTGCCCAGGTAGCCCAACCAGAGAGGTCAGGAAGGTTTTTGGTCTCTGACACCCTCTGGTGTGGATTGTCACAATGAGGTGTCGAACATGCCCCTTTACAAATCTTTTCAACAGCTCACACAGACTGCATTGATCCTGCCACCCAATGAAGCCTGTTTTCCTTTAAAAATCAGCACCAGGTCCCATCAATTTGCATTATTTCATTACTCACCACAAAGAAGGCTTCCGGCAAAGCGCTTCAACAATCACTAGATAATGGTTGGGAAGCATAAGTAATCATTTAAAAACTTATGGGACTTTAATCAGCGTGCCGCTTAGGCAGGATTTTTATGTTGCCTGGTAGGGGAGCGTGCATAATGGGGCCTCTTCGGAGGCATTTTTCACAACAGATTACTCAGCATATAGCAAGGGATATAGTCAGTATTAAGGTGTCTGAGCCAAAAGAACTGGGCAGGAATGGGCAAGCTCTACCAATTCATGCAGATAAACTCGGTAAGAATGGCTTTGTTTGCGGGCACCTTGCAGGCATCGCTCTGGTGTCACGACAGCTTCGCTTGCACGGGAGCAACAGCCAGAGACCGCTCTGCTGAGAAATACCCGGCGCAGGGATGAGCCCAGCAGAGCCCTGGAGGGCCGTGGGATTTAACAGAAGGTAAGAAAGGAGTTGCATCGTGCTCCCATGTATTAGTAAGAGTCAGACAGACTATGCCATGTTGCAAACAATAGGGCTTGCCTCTGTAAAAAAAAATAATAAAATTACTCTCCTTCCCATTTGGTGGATAAAGAAACTGAAGCAGAGGTGGCTGGATGGCTGCTAGGCCCTAGCACTGGTTTAGCAAACCAGGATTTAGATTCAGCTCCTCAAAACAACTAAAAAACTCTAGTGAAGACTCACTTATTTGATCTATCTTTTTGACCCATGGGTTAAACAGTCCTAAAAGTATAGATTTGAATAGAATTAATAAATTACATTAAAGAAAACCCACATGAACACCATCCCATAGGGTGGGCAGAACGCTGTGTCAGAATAAGACAAAGTGCTAAAGGATGGAGAGCAGGATTTACCTCTCCAAACACCTTTCTTAAACCACAGCAGTCCTTGGGTCCTTTTTTGACAAGGGAATATAGCCCTAGCAGATCTTATTGGTACCTGGATAACGTATTATATATTTGTCACTGTGCAGTTACTTCTTAAAGGAGGCTTCAGATTCTGAGTCACAGGCAAGCTATTGACAATTTTACCTTGGGAAGTTTATTTTTTTCCCTTGCTTACAGCACATCAGTCTCTTTCCCTGCTCTTCAGTTACTCAGTTGTTCTTCGCATGTCCGCAGGAAGGTCTGAGCCTGCCTGTTGGCTTCTCTCTGAAGAATGTCCTGAATGGAACTTGCTGTCAACACAGACTTCAGCACAAAGAAAGGAGATTTTTAAAAATGTAAACTTGAGCACGGTGCCTAAGTCTGTTGAACTGTTAGTGGGAGCAAGGCACATTACTGCCCTTAGTGCTTTCAAAAATCATCCTGAGAGTTCTTCATCAGATTAAGGTTTTAACACAAATAGTTTGACCCTTGCCACAGTCTGTCCATTCAAATCACCAGGAAGGAGGAAGAGCTTCACTTTTGCACTTGGATTGTCCTCAAGAAATGTTCATGGTTAAAAAAAATACTTATGGAGTCTGTGTTTAAATCTACATCCAGCACTATGCAAATATTTGCATGCTGTAACTTAACTAGACATAAATCAGGGTTCTTGTCAATGAATTGTTTGATTAATCAGTGGCTTAATTTGTGCATCAGAGCAAGAGAGAGAAAAACAACCCAAAACAGCTGTGTGATTGATTTTTTTTTTTCCCTGCAGACCAGCCCAAAGTATTGTATAAATAACCAACTTCTATTGTGGTTAGCTTCCGCAAAAGATAAAGAGGGAGGCCAGAAGCTTGCTTTTCCACAGTCCTCACTTGAACACTGGTAGATCCGGGGCTGTGAAAGTCCCAGTGCAAGCCTGGAATGGCCCGGGTGACGTTGAATGTTGGGCCACTGATTTACACAAGTTAGATCAGGTTGGGTGATTTGGCCCAGAGTACCTACAAAATATGAGTTTTCAACAGTTTTGAAACGGTCTCCGACATGTGAGCTCTCTGGCGGGGTAAGTTTTGTTGTACAAGTAAGGTGACCATTCAGATCATAAAGATGGTAAGAATGACTATATTTCTTCAAATTAAAGGTGCCCGTAGTCGAAGACAATGTTCTAGTGGCCTGTAGCACTTGTTCTAACTGCAAGACAAACACATGGTGCGTTCAGCAGTCGCTGCTAATCAGTAAATGGGCACAATCTCTGCTGAGGACCATGACGCTTACTGACTCCCAGCGTGTGGAGGGCTCACCTTGGATTAGCTGTGTCCCTGCCCTGTCCCATCCTGCAAACACCAGCCCCTACTTATCTACCACACTATTTAAGGGTGTTTTGAGTGGTGCTCTTCTACTTGCAAAGCATGTTGGAAGTGTCTGACAGGGAGGTGCCCTCGTGCTCCTTGGCAGCGAAGGCAGAAGACAGACACAAGACAAGGAAGCTCTGGAAGACTGATACAGCTGAGGTAAGCAGGATTATGTCTTTCACACTTGGGCTGACTTTACCCTCTACACCACACATGGATGCTTAACTACTCTCCATATTTGCCATTATACACACTTAACACAGCAGATAAAGTAACAGCATTATAGTTACTAAAGCTTTGCATAACCCCTTCTGCTACAGAGTCAGCTCTCCCTGCAGTTGCAGGTCGATACAAGAACAAACTTGCTCTAGTGCTACACATGATTCCCCAGTCACGTCAGGAACCAAACAGTGGGACACATGTCATAGTCTGTGTAATGGGAATTTGAGTGTAAGCGATATCCTTTTCCTGTCAGACTGAGTGAACTGAAAGGTCTTGGAAATTTGTCAGGTGATAAGAAATTGAGAAATAGAGGCTGGGCTTCTAGAGGCATGTGGTGTGGAGGAACAAACGGGCTTGGGTGAAAACACTGAAGGAGGTTTGGCAGGTCCTGTGTCTGCATTTGCCCTGGATGCCTGCATGACAAGGAGAAACGCAACATCTCTTGGTTGTGGTGTGAGGTGGGTACAGGAGAGCGGTGAAACACCCTTCTACTCAGGAAAACACTCAGAAGTCCTCACCAGATTTTGCTTGGGGCTGCAGAAATAGGGGCTATGGCAGGAGACCTTTGGGGTACACACCAAAAAATCAGAGCCTAGAACTGATACTGTGGTCATTTCTTTGACTGCACCGTGCACTCAAGCAATGAGAGACGTCAAGCCCCTTCAGGGAGAAATGGGACTCAACACAGTTAAAAAAAATACCATTCAGAAATACCATTAGCAGCTGATTTCCTATTTTTATATCTTTCCTCTCTGCTGCGTCTTTTCTTTGCTTTCTTCTGCTTTGCCAGCAGTGTTTTCCACCGAAAGACTCCCAGTGTTTGGACAGTTTCACATTAAGGCTGACAAACCCCAGAGACCTGTGGTGTGAAGGAGGCATATATAAAATGCTGTGTAGCAAGTTGACAGCCAGGGTTTTCTCTTGCTTAAAAAGCCCTTCAGAACTGAAGCGTTGACCGTCTTTTGCCAGACACTATTCAGTTTTAAAATAGTAGCTACACGGTAGGAGTTCTTGTAGAAATATCACGTCATTAAAATTGAGGCAGACCAGAAGAAAAAAGATGGAAAAACACAAGTTTCCTGGCTAATGTAAAAAATTATGCACATTCTTGTTGCTGGAGATTCATTATGACTGATATAAAAGGCAACACCATCATGGAGATCCTACACAATACATTTGGGATAATGCAAGTTTTAATGTTTGATACACACTTCAATGGCAGACCAGTCAGAGATGAGGTAAGAGACTCATATCTGTATGAGCACTCTTGGAAGTCTTCTGGAAACGTCTAGGATGGTGTTTTAATGGGCCATGAGTATCCAAATCCCTAGGGAAGTGCTGAAAATTTCAACCTTATACAATGCTGGACATACTACACACAGAAAAGCAGCAAGTGTATTCCCCTGCAGCAGAATCAGAGATTCTTTGAGGAACAGAAGCTTTTGCTCTAGCCTAGGAGCTTTCCACACCCTGATGAATTTGTCAAAGCTGTATGTATAAATTAAGATTTGGATTAAATGTAGGAGAGAATGTTTCAATAAATTATATTTATCATTTGGCAATGCAAGCCACAGGTTTTGAGGTATAACCCAATAAATACTAAAAACAACATCAAGAAGACAGAATAGACAGCCCTTTGCATACTGTAAAAAAATATGGATAAATATGCAGTTAGCAAGGTTTGTTCAAAAGCTCAGGCAGCCACTAATTTCCAGGTGTTGCCCTTGACAACAGTGATGGGGTCCCAAAGGAAGAAGCAATGTTCCTAGACATACTGGAGGACTGCTTCCTTACAAGGTTTGTTTAGCGATCAACAAGAACAGACACTGTTTTCACTGTGTCCTAGGAAGTGAGCCAGGTATAATAAATAAGTAAGGAGTTGGTAAACATCCAGGGTCTCCTGTTCACAGTATCATCAGAAAAACTCCTGGGGATATGTGCAGAAGTCAGCAGCACAGAAATATTGGCAATGTGGGAACAAAGAATAAGGTAAAGAAAGCTGACTGATATTGCCAGAAGAAACATCTTGTAAAAGTGGAAGACATAAAAGAGAAAGTTAGAAGTGATTTCATTTCAACAAATAAAAGCGATGTTACTTTTTACATGCAACATAAGGAGCAAATTCTAAACAAATTTGTAAAGAAAAATATCAATTTTATGCATGCAAGTTTTGGCTTGTTTACAAGCGTTAGGTAAATATGGCTACAGATCCAGCAGTCAAACATAGGCTTGGGGCAAATGAACACTTTCTTTTTTTTTTTTTCTCTCTTATGATGACTAATGACAAGGTCAGCAATTGAATTTGCACTAATCTGTATGTATCATAAGAGAACAGGGTATCCCTTTACCCCTGTTGTGAGAAAATAATTGCTTTTTTTTTCACCAACTAAAGCCACTGCTTATAACCTCCTTGTCTTGATATATCTAACATCTTTTTCTGATTCCTTCGAAACTGTTGGGGTCTTTGCTATGTCATGGCTATAAGATGACTGTGCAGTACAGAGGAAAGGAGTTCCCTTTTCCATATTCAGGCTTGTCCCATCCTATTTGATGCTCCTTTTCTCCTGACTGGGATGGGGTAAGTAACT
Source organism: Tringa tobata (assembly GCA_033628505.1). Lineage (NCBI taxonomy): Eukaryota > Metazoa > Chordata > Aves > Charadriiformes > Scolopacidae > Tringa > Tringa tobata. The sequence continues at coordinate 8,117,065 of JAHREE010000143.1, read as the reverse complement.
GCATTCATTCCATCTCTTCCAGCCTACTAGTGAACAACCCTATCATGTTATTCTTTACCTGCTTTCCCTCAAAATTAATTTCTCATCATATGCATGTCAAACAGAAACATTCCTTGCTCCTACTCATCTTGTTTGTCTTTCTTTGAACTACCTTGTTTCTGCTGTGAATCAGTTGTGAGACAAAGAGATTTATCTAACTTTAAACATGTAGAAGTTAGACCTGCAGTAGTCTGATTTAACCCTGGCAAATTCTCTGAATGGTCTGTGGAGAAAAACAAGCACCTCAAGAAGGCAACTTTTTCAGATCTGTTTCAGAAAGATTAGACATCTCTCTTTGGTTCAGATATATTGAGTACCTAGCACTGCCTGATGTCTTGCTGTAGATGTCTGAAGGCAAATGCTACTGCTGTAAATGTCTAAAGGCAAAGGTGGATGCAAGGCTTCTTCCTGATGGAAAAGCCACCCTGGTCTCTCTATATGGTTGAAGGAGATCTAGCAACCAGTGTCAGCGGAAGTTTTGGTGCAACTCTTCCTCCTAAAGCAAAATAGACAAGGTGAACCATGCCCAGATGTCCAGCATGCAGACATCTGTTTAGGACCACCCGCAACAACTGATGAACCCATTGACACTGATGAGGACCCTCTACACAACAGTAATGAATTAATCCCAGAAATTATTGCCTGAGAGAGAGCATTTACCTGGCACACCAGAGCCATCAGATTTCCAATGGACCTTGCCGGAAAACACAGAGGATTCATTGTAAGCTTTCAACCAGTTTTGTTTCCTTGTGTTATTAATTTCTTGAGCCATTCACTATCCTTTCTTGCATTTTTTTTCTGTGGTTTTGACCCCTCTGTCTACTGAGAAGACATTTTATGCTGAAGGATTCAGTACACTGGCCAGATCTGTTTCCTAAGCAATTGCCATTAATTCAAAATCCTGCAAAATGTGACTATGGCTGCACACAGTAGCCTGCTGAACAGCCATGCATAACCTGGGGCAAATTCACAGTGTATTTGGCATCCTTAGAGAAAAAAAAAAAAAAAAGCAGCACTTTTACCATCTTTAATTGGAGGTAAGTTGTTCTTTGTAGAAGCATGTATTGTACAGAGAATGGGGAATACCATGAGTACCAGTAATACCTTGCATAACAGTAAAAAGTTAAAAGGGAGCTTGTTTTTAAGGGCTCCCATAGCAATAGGCTCTGCATCACATGAGCAATCCCCTCAGCTATCTGAAAATAAACCGCGTTTAATTGACTGGATAAGCAGATCACATACGTTAGGGCTAGGAATGCCCCTTCAACTGTAACTTTGAACCGTAGTTTGCACACCCTTTGGCAACGCATTTACACAGAAACATGTACATCCCTTGGCTATAACAGTAATTTTGGCTGCAACAGTAACATGTACACCCTTTGGCAAAGCTCTTGCACAGAGGAGGAGAAAACGTTTTTGAAAAGTGGAGCGTTTCCCAGTTAAACCCTGACCGTACAACACATTCACTTTATTATTGCAAGAGTATCTTTGAAAACATCTTTCATCCCGATACAGCAAAAAAGTGCTTTGCACAGTGCACACCATCAGCAAAGAGAAAAGGGGCAGTTTAGTTTCTTTTGGGTTGCAAACCAAATTCTGTTCTCAGCTATGTCAATGGTGATCTATAACTCCACTCAACTAACAGGAGTTACTTATTCCATCCACATCATCAAATAAGATCAGAACTGGACCATTTGATCACAAATTTCACTCTGAAAGGGAGCATTTAATTCATTGACCTACAGAAATTCCTTGTTTGACTGTCTTCTTTCATCTAAGCAAATTAAAATAATACCAGGAAAGCTTCCATGCAGCAAGTAAGCAAACACTGAAGTAAAAACCTCAGAAGCACAGAAACTTCTGCGCATGCTGTCATGAGCATAAATAATTCACTACACACCTTTCAGAAGAAGAGCCATTAAGCTTGTGACAAGCCATGCTAAAATCTGTTGGCTGTTGGAAATTTGTGTGTGTTTGTGTGTGTGTGTGTGTATGTACATGGTAGTAAACAATCTTTCATTTAAAAATGTGTACATTGCAGCAATGAGCCAGCCAATGAAAAGAGCCAAAGGGCAGACTCCAACTTGGCTCAGCAGTCGTGAATGAAGATGAGCCAAGGAGGAGCAAAGGACATTGCAAACAATCTGGCACAGATTCCTGGCAGTCAGTGATCACTTCAGGTATTTTTCTTTCAAGGTGTGTACGGGCACATCCAGTGACTCACCTGTATTTATATACAGAGAGCCACGACAGACCCATACCTTGGCCCTGAGCTGTACCAAGTCCCATCTTTATAGCCTGTCTTGTTCCAGTAGATAGAAAGTAAGAGCTGTCTGTTAAATTGTCATCTTTTTAAAGCGAATATTTTTTCATCTGATTGAAAGTCTGTAGCATTGGATCTGACTGGTGCAGAATAACTCTGCCTTTTTGATCTGGGGAGAGAGCCACCAGCCAGCAGGAGGAGGAACCTGTTGTCCAGCTGTTGCTGTGACATCCTTGCTTAATATAACCTCCAGTGCCTTTGCTCCTCTCTCCTTGTCACTGCTTTATCAGTCAGGGTGGTACACTCCTGTCACTAGTCATCCATAGTGAGAGCTCAGAGACCTCAATAAACTATCACACTATTGTCTCTGTGAATAGTCATGAACTTAAGCAATGACATTCCAAGAAATTTCTTGCTGTCTCTCTTGTGTCTACTATACCATGTGGTATGCCCGCTGAAGTTACTGGGACTTCAATCTATTTGATTCACTCTACTCTTTATATTTCATTCCCCATCAGGACTTTCCTGTCATTCGTTTTCCTCGACTCCCTTTCAATATGAACCTCTAGATCATCAACTGATATTGTAAAAAAAGAATTGTGCTTTGCCTAAATTCACCTTGCCACCTGAAATAATAATGTTTAAGGAAAGACGTGCTGAACCACTATTCCAGTATTTCTAATTCCTGCTTCTTGGTTGGGTTTGGTTTTTTTATTTTGGAGACATATTTGACTGTCATTTTCTTTTGTCATTGCTATAGGAGAGCAGAGCTGGCTGGACATGATGACAAGCAGAATCGTAAAAGCCTAAGTAGAAATATAGATTTGCTATTTGCCTTACTCAGCAGGTAGTAGAAAACAAAGTTTTTAAGGATTGGAGTGATAAAGGTTAGGCTACATTGCTGGCCCTCAAGTCAGGATACCTTTGGGTTTTCATTGGGGCATGCAGGAAGCTCTTCAGTTCCACATGTTGCCTTAAAATAGGTGTATCTGAATGACCTACATAGTCTAAATCTACAGGAATTTTGCAGTCACCTGAGGAAATAAAGTTAAAATACCAAACAGATTCATGGAGCAAAACAAGGTTAACAAGCATTGAAGCCACTTTTCCCACTGAAATTAAAGAAAATCAAGAGGAGCAAAAAGCCTGCCACCCACCTGATAGTTCCTGTGGTCTGGGCACCATTCCCTCTAAAATCTCCAAAATGGAACTCGGTGCTTTCCTTCGTGAAATGTGAAGGAATCAGGTGCCTTGGAAATAAATATTTTGTCATCAGTCTGTTCATCTGTCAGTCTTCCACTTAATTAAGACTTCGAATACATTGTATAGTTTCCATCCAAAGGACCACCAGGCTGGACAGGAGCTACAAAACAACAGTCATTTTAGATGGGTGGATCTTGTACTGGGAAAAGTTATACGAAGCTCAGAAATGCATCTGCAGAAGACAAAATGTTCCTTCTCATGTTGTCTTTTGTAGTCCTATCATGGACCACCCAACTACCTGACTCGCAGTTTTCATGCAACGGACAGCAGGTACCTTCTTGTACAGAAGAGTATAAACAATGCACACAAAAACAAGGAGTCATCGCCCAAAGCACCTTATGCTACAGACTCAGCTTGAAAGCAGGGCCTGACTAATGGTGCTTGCAAAGAGTCTGAATGAGGATAATGAGGTAGTTCTGCAACACATGTTTACAGGTGCTTCCTCCGTAGCTTGAAAAGCAACTTGAGATAAAACACAAGGATGTCTGCTTGAAAAAGAAACAAATTGGCTTATTAACTTTGCTTTCCTGGCAGTGTTGGCAGGCTGAATACATTTCAAAAAAAGCAGGAATTAAAAAGAAGAGAGGTTTTGCTGGTTTACATCTAAAGATGGAGTGAAAATTGTGATGCATGGCTATATCTACATTGAGAAACACTATGAACATTTATTTCTCTTTTATTTTAACTGGATATTCCCTAAAGATAAAAAGGCTTTCATTTATGGTGAAAATCTAATTATTCAAGGTCTTTAGTCTATTTTACTTCAGTTTTTCTGTGCTTTTGGCCATAAAACTGAGGCTTTGAGGAGTTCGTATTCTAACAGAAAAGTCAAAACTTTTGAAACTTTCCATAAAAGTGGAAAGTTGTTTGAAACTAAGTAAGTGTCATGCAGACCTCCCCACTGGTGGAAATGTACACCCTCATAACCAAATACCACATAGCCCTCATGGCTGTTTGTATGGCCATGGAATTAAATAGATATTTTCGGAGTTACAGGCTCTGTTTACAAAGCTGATACAGACACAAAGTGAGATGGACCACACTCTACAAGACCATGTTTCTGACAGGGTAGCTGATTAGCTCAGAGTTACGTGCCTACAGTTTAAACATCTGTGTTTGGGTAGAAGACTTCCACTTTTGATGTTTTCTGAAAAAAAAAAAAATTCAGCATGAAATATTTAGTTGAAAATCTGCTTTTGATTCCAAAGCAGCACTGATACAAGATTTTAATAAGCCTTAGAAAAGAGTCTTCTTGCAGCAGGAGAACGCATCTTTGAAAACCCAAACATGATATTGAGCCTACTCTGCATAAAACATTTACCTTTACAATTGACTGAGAAGTTTTCCTCCATCTAGTCATCTGACTGAACCTGCGTTTCATCAGTTTTGCTGGGAATTAACTCCACCACGAATTCTTAATTAACGTATTAATTGTACAGTGTCTTTAAAATACATGGTTCTTTCCTAATTCTTTCACGCAGTCTGACAATAAAACAAGGGGCTTAGAAAATGACATCCGAGTGGCTGAAAAAGGACAGATTCAAGAAGCCCTGTACTACATCCTACTTGAACTTTACAGAGATGTGTGTTTTATTTATTTACTTAAATATAGTTACTTACAGAAAACAAGAATGAATGGCCATACACACAACACATCTGAACATAGCAATGTATCTTGGGGGCACAGAATAAAAAAATCAAACTCACAGGCAATTCCAGGACAAAGATCATTTTGTCTTTTTGCAACTCTGCTATGAATATTTCTGTATCTATTGAAGGAAGTTTTTTTTATTGCCCCCAGTGAAGATGGATCTGTATTTTCATGTATTTTGCAGTGTTACATCCAAAATTAGTAATTACTGTGAGTAGAAACCTACTATAACACCTAAGAATCAGGCACTTAGCTTAAAGTCTAATCTGAGGCTAAATGAATGTTTGATTTCAAAACTATCTTCATTTGACAGTGACTTCTCAGAGTTTGATCTCAATTGTTTTGCCAGGTTGATGACAGGATCATGGCTATATATTGGATTTTTGAACATTGCAATGCCAAAATCTTGTCTTTAGACAGAGCTTCAGTCCTCACCTGTGGAAGAATATAATGGGCAGATATGTAGGCAAAAAGTTCAGACAGGTTTTGAAAGAGAAGGTGAAGAAATATAATTTCTTTCTGTGAATGAAATTACTCTAGAAATGCTATGACACTTACAGGGCTCATTAAAAGATCAGATATATTTGCTTTTCATTCTTGAAATGTATGTTACGCCTAAAAAAAACCCTGAATACCCACAAATACTGAAAGAGAGAAATCACCTCTGAACTTAACAGCATTCAACAGATGTCATTTCAGTTCAATGTAATATAAAATAGTTTTTTTCACACATTATCATAATATTTAAATAGGTGCTACTGCTGCTATAAATCTATCTTAATCACAAAATCAAAGTTCTCTTTGCATATACAAGAGATCTTGAAAACTGCCTGAAAGTTTGCCAGATCTTTTCCTAAACATGTAATCTTTGCAGAGGTTATTCTCAGAGCATACCAGTGACTTGAAAACGCAGATATAGTTTATAAATCTTAGTGTAACAGACAGAAAAATACCCATCCAATGATTGCTCACAAACCTGAGATAGCTCTGTGTAAGTCACAGGTAGGTGTTATATTCCTTAGGATGCCATCTGTCAAGTGACAGACATTGACAGGGATTGTTTCTTTATTCAGCTTTTCTTCTCTCAAGAAGCTAGTTTCAAATTACTCCTAGGTATTTACAGGCGACAAACAAGCTGCTGTGGATCTTTGCTTTGGCTTATATTGTTAGAGTTTTCTCACCTTTCTACGTCAGTCTCAGTCACGGTCAGTGGTGGCCACATCTTGCCAGGTTGGGGATGATGGATCTGCTGGTGTGCAACACCTCTGAAACACAGTTTGTGAAGGGGTGCCAGTTTAATAGATCGGTGTGGTATAATACAACGGTATGGTGTTATGTCAACCCTTGTAAGATTTGACTGCAGACAAAGTGTGCAGGTTGAAGGTCTTTCAATAAGCAAGAGAAAATTTCTGGATTTGAAATCTTTGCAGACTGGGTTATTAGTGCTGCGTTAAAACATTACCACATGCAGAAGCACATAGTCCCTTCTGTCAGTTACGTTATGGCTCAATATTTACCATGAAAAAACCCCTTGCGACAGTGCAGACTTTTACTCTGGTGCAAATTTTCTTCTACCTGAAAATTCTGATTTAAGCAGGCTGCCTGAAATGCTCAGGCTCTGTCGTTTACCTCCAGTGGGTTATGTTTGTACAGATTTATATTGCCAAGATGAGCTAAGACTTTGTCTCTGACCTCCAGTCACTATCAGACGGTAACAGGCTGGATCTCATCACTGTGCAGGCAAGTAAATGAGGGCACAATTAATGGAAGGTAACACTCATACTGTAAGACTAACATCTTATGTATTATGGGGTTATTCTGCCCATGGTACTTTGTCATAAAAAATGTTGACCAGCAGTGCACTTCTAGAAATCTTTAGCATATATTTGCAAAAATGATCTGCCAAAAAAAAGTTGATTCTCCCAAACATTTGAGGTCTGTCATTAATACTGCACGGGGGCATCTCACAACAAGACCCCCTGCAGCATGTGGGTAACACACACCTGGATGGAAAGGATGGAAATTAGGCTGAAAATACAGGCACACACTTGAGCACTTTCCTCTTTAGGAATGCTTTTTCCAGCTTGACCATTGAAGATCATTATGGAAGCAAGACTCATACAATTTTTGATAAGGAAATGTACTCATCAGAAATATCACCAGTACATTCTTACGACTAACATGATTTAGACTTAAGCCCTTTGATGATGTTTGTTACAACACAAAAGTTACTTCTTTACATGACACCGGATATTGCAGGGCTTGATTGCTGTGGCTGAGGGCTTAAGGCATTTTATAATGAAAGAGTTATGATTTCAAAAATCCCCCAAATTATATACAGAATATACTGGATCCTGTTTTGTCTTTGAAGGGGGTAAAATTGTTTTGCTTACATAAGCCACTAGGAGTAGCTCCCCTGTCAGACGTCGTCTGTGCTCACATTCACCTGTGTCTACGTGGTCTCCTTTTCATATTCGTCTGTGTTTGTACGGGCTCTTTCTGCGTTGTGCCTGTGAAAGCATCTCCTCTAGCAACAGCAGTGCACTAAGGAGCTCTGTCCTGATCCCAGAGTCTACCCAGCTTCTCCGGGAGAGCTGCTGGACTTACAGCACTTCTGCCCATCTTCTGTGCATCTGTACAGCTCCACGAAGCCCATGAGCCTCTCCTTTAGTCCCTGTCCCTCTCCCTACCATGTCAATATAGAAGACAAAAAACCGGCAGCTTTTCCAATGTCTTATTTACCTTTTTGTTCCCATTTCTAGTAATCGATTTGTAATTCAAAGGGAAAACTTTGAATGTGGCTTACATGCCTGTGGGTGACTTTCGTCCTGGTCAGTCAGATAGTTTCAGTGGAGTTGTGAAGTTGCTTGAGTTGGGAAGTAAGAAATAGCCTGATGTTTTCAGGAAAGCTACAATTCTGAATCCCTCAAGTAAAAGTGTATGGTGTCAGGCATGGAGCCCACATTTGGATCTGAATTCCCACACTGTTTGTGAGCTTCATGAGTCAGTCCATGTCTGAAACTAAACACTAGTATTTCCCACCTGTGTCTGCATCCAGGCTACTTTCTCAAATCCTTCTTTTTTAAGAAGCGATACCAAAATAATCCACTGATTGACAGCTACCAAAGAGAGCAATGATGCTCCAGCCAAGACACACTGCATTTTTAAATTCTTATTAGTTCAGTTGAGTCCCAAGATGTACTCATAAGACAACTGTCCTGCTTTGGCTGTTTCTTTGTCTGGTCATGCAATCAAAAAAATGAGTTTGGTTCTGGGCACGTAACACTGACAGGAGGGAGAGAGGAGCAGGAGAGCATTTCAGGGAAAAGAACACAAATGATTAAGCACTGGGATGATTGATTTATGATGAAAGATGAAAAGAACTGAATATGTATAGCTAAAGGGAGACATGCTGAGTGCCTATGAGTAAGTGGAGGGTGTAAGCACCAGGGAAGAGAGAAGGTACTTTCAGGAGCTTATGAAGAAAATCTGGAGCAAAGGATATGCTGGTCTATCAGGAAAATTCAAGAGGGAAATTCTGAGAGTGACTTCTAGGGGAGACTGCAAAACTTTTGTTGCTGTGTATTTTGGGACAGTGACACTCTCAGAGGATATTTCTAATTTTTGGCGTGGACTTGTTTGAAAGCTTGACCAAAAAGGCTTCCCAGTTGTGAAGAAAGGAAAAAGAAAACAAAACATCTTTCCTGTGATTTAAAAGAAGTTGCAATTTTGCTACTGTGAAAAAGCCATGGTTGAAGGATGCAGCAGGTTAATCCTATCTCTGTTGCTCTTGCAGAAGCTTTCATAATCCCTTTTCCATAAAAACGCTTTCTTGGGGAGAACTGAGGTAAAGCAGGGCTGAGAAGTCTCAAACTCAGATTGTATGAAAATAGCTTTTGGCTAAGAGAGGTGTGCAGCTTTCTTCTGGAAAGAAATTCTTCCCATTTACCATCTTGTTAACATTTGAAAATCAAAGTAAGTACAGAGTCTGTCCAAAATGCATTTTTGTTTTTCAATATGTAATATATGCATCTGAGAAAGGTTGAAGAGCTGGTATATGCGATGAGCTGCTCACCTGCTGAGCTTCAGAGGGCCTCCTCTTTTCCTTTATTAAAACAAAATAATCTAAACAGATTTCAGTGCTACATGCTTTCATATGCCACAAGATATTGGACTCAGAGTTAAGGTTAAAAATGAACTTACTTGTGCCCACACTGAATAGCCCCAAAGGGTATATGCATTATAAAATACGATAACATATTTTCTCTGAACTAATATTTTTTCTGTGTCTTTAGGTACACAGGAATAGCAACTTGTGGTTACTTCCCAGATTAAGGGTAAATAGAGCCAGGGAATGTCCTTTGTCCAGTAGTTACCTAGTAAAACTCTACTTCAACAACAAAATACGGGTGACGTATGTAATACAGTAGTGAGTGAAACATTTCTGGGAAAACTATTTACCCAAGTTGCATAGAGCGAAGAGAACTTATCACGTAAAAACTTCTCGCTTTGATATACTAGAACATGAGGACAATGAAATTAATTCAAATATACAAATATGGGAGGAGGCAAGGTGGGGCTAACAAGTGATACAGGAGTTAATCTATGGTTTTACAAAAAGAAAATAAAACACACAACAGCACAATGGAAAAATAGATTCAGTGCCATGCATGAAGGAGGCAAACCTTTGCTTGTCTATTGCTTAACCTTAATGTTCTTTTAAGGTCATTTTTATATTGAAGAATAACAGAGGAGATAAGCAGCACCTACAGCTGCAGGCACCGCACTGCCCTGCTGTACTCTGACCTGGCTGGACACAAGCTGGCACCAACCTGGGAGCCATGTACGTGTGTGGGCAGCAAGGGACTGACCAACTGCATCAGGACTGTGAAATCCCAGCCGAGGAGGCACACACACAGACAGGTTACCCACAGACATATTGCACCTTACCTCTGTTTTTGACTTTCTCTGAAGCGACGCTTCAAAGGTATTGAGGGAATACCCAGGAAGGCTGGGGAGGTTCTGTTTACAAAGGCCTGCAGTGACAGGATGAGGGGCAATGGCTTTAAGTTGGAGAAGAGCAGATTTAAATTGGATATTAGGAATAAGTTCTTCACTATGAGGGTGGTGGAGCACTGGAACAGGTTGCCAAGGAAGGTGGTTGAGGCCTCTCCCCTGGAGATATTCAAGGTGAGGCTCGACAAGGCCTGGGCAACCTGGTCTAGTCAGGGGTGTCCCTGCTGACTGTGGGGAGGTCGGACTAGATGACCTTTGGTCATCCCTTCTGGCCTAGACCATTCTTAAAAAAAAAAAGAATACCACCAGGCATGAATGTGCAGCGTGCTATGGAGATCTTTGTGTCTCCAACCCTCAGTTTCCCCAGTTGTAAAAGGAAAACGTTGCCCTGGTTGCTCAAGCATCTGGTGAGGTTTTGTAACTGGTATTTTGGAAGTTGTCAGAAGCCAGAGTGGAGGAAACCTTTCCTAGAGCTGCATGATGTCTTTAGCTAAATGCTATAATACATGTTCTCTGTGCAGTCTGAGTAACAGCATTGCGACCACATCTATTTTTGCTTGGAATAAAAGTTGGCAGGAAAAAAATGAGAAGCTTATTTACAAAAATGCTCGTGGTACTGGTTAAGCTGTTCTTCGTCCTCATTTTCTCTATAAAGGCCGAAATTCTATTCTCTAAGGAATGAATTGAGAATGACATCACGTGCTGGCAGGGAAACTTGCCGGCCTGCCTTCCCACTCTGCACTGGCAGTGGAACTGACACATCTGTTGGTGTTTTGGTCGAAACATTTGTCATCCCAGTTATTTGCACAATATAAATGTGTGTTAGCTGTGATTTTGGTTTGTGTCTAACAAACAAGCGTACAATTTGGGGTGTGCCGTCAGTATGTGGGATTATGTCAGAGAAAGAAATGGTAAAACCGAGTGGTTCTCCTTTTAACAAGAGCGGAGTTACGGGGAGATGAGTAAAAAGGGGTGACAGGTGCAAAAGCCAGCAGTGATGAGACATAAACATGGGTAAGTATGCAACAGTCTCTACCTGACAAGGACTACAATCTTTTCCCAACAGTTAGAGACAGTCTTTATGTGTCAAGAAGACAATACTGGAAAAAGCATGATAGGACACATAAGATATGGACAGCTGCCAGGCCTCGGAACAGCTGTGTGGTGTATAAGAATTACTGCAGCTGTATTTAAACTAGAAATTAAATCTTTTTTTTTTTCTTTTTTTTTTTATTTAATGTGTTCAGGCTTTTTACTTATCCAAAAGGAAACATTAGCAATTATGAAATGTTTATTTCCCCACAAGACGTGCTGTTTTTGTTTCTGCTGTCTGTGAGCTCTGATGTTCAGAAGACATCACTGCTCATCCCTAAGACTGCGCATGCAGAGCAGGGGGGATATTTCCTTTACACTTTTTGGTTAGTGGGAGCAAGGCATTCAGACTGAGCTTTACACCACTTTAGGAGCGACTTGAAAAGGAATAAGGAAACAGGTCTCTCCTGGTGTTTTGGAAACACTGGGAAAGAATCCGATACCGGTGTGTGTTGAGGATTCTTATGAGGCCAAGAACTTCAAGGCAGGTTCCCACAGCATGACTGATCCTACAAGCTTGGTGGGTGTGCAGGAAGTGGAGCGCTTCTTCCCCAACTTTGAAGATGCTTCCCTCATGCTTGTGAAAATAGTTTGCTTAGATGAGATGAACTGATCACGGCAGCGTTAGGCCAGATGTAGTTTTGCCTGTTTTCCAACCTCGCCTATTCCTTTTCAATTATTGTAAAAAAAAATAGAAAAGAAGCACATGAAGTTAGGAGGAAAAAACAGCTTGAACTTTCTCCCCCCTTCTCTATAATTCTGTGTAGGTGGAACAAAAAACTGGGGAACATGCATGTGACTCATTTCTAGAGAAGAAGACAGAACAGCCCCATGAATTACATAAATTACTGGCACTATTAAATTCCTCAAGGGACAGCATGTTTGGCTGTTCACTATGACCAGCCCATGAATGGGTTACTAGATATCTTCCACAGTGTGGACATAGAGTTGCTGGTTCCCATGCAACCTGTCAGCTTTATTACTGCTTGAACTAAACAAGATAGTGGTAGGCACCTGTGGTTTTGGAGTTAAAATTCTTGGGTTCTCCCTACAAAGCCACATCTACGGAGTGTGGTTTGGCTGGCAACCGTGGATTCTGATTTGTATCCAACCCTGTGGACACTTCTAATTTAATGTTTGTGTGAAAGACTAACTCTGTGGCCACTTTTAATTAAAGGAGATTTCCGGTAAAGTTAGTCAACAGTTTTTGTTACTAGAGGGAGAGTACAGAGCCATGTTAAATAATTTTTGGACAACTGTTGTGAAAATAAATGGTGTAACATTTGGTAAGAGTTGTGAAAATGTGTGAAATTTCATATGGTGTATTATTGTAAGAACTAAATCCAGCATTTTAATTTGATATGAGTTCTCAAACTTTCTTTTTCTGTCTTTCATTACTCTCCTGGTTATTAGGGTTAGATTCACGGGAAGGGAGAGGAGGGGGTTAGAGACATCACAGCCCCAAGCTTGCCTGGCAGCACTGTCGTTTTCAGGTCTCCCCTTGAATCCCCATAAAATTTTGGTGCTATAACATCCATGGTGAGGAGATCCCAAAATCACTACTTGATGCATAAAGAACCACTTTTGCTTGCTTGTTTTAAACACAGGACCTTATAGCTTTCAGGAGGGATGTCATACTTTGCCACTGGTGCACTTTTCTTCCTGAAATCTAAAAATTTCTTTAGATGAAGGCTGGCCAATAGACAGCTAAACCTAAAGTTAGCCTTTGGGTTCAAAATCAGTCACCTACAAGTTTTTATAGTCTAAATAAAAAAAAACTTCTCTCACTTTGGTCAGCTGCAAGTCAGAGGCAGAGAAGAAGCAAAAGGGAATATATACTCTGGAGTGGCACTTGGCTTTCTAGATTAAAATAATGGAGATTTGAATAGTGTCTGTGAATAATGCCTAGTGAAACAGGAAGAATGGCAAATAATCTTGGATATTTACATTAATAGAAAACCTATAAAAGATTAAATATTAAAAAATAAAACAATTTTCTTTTGATATTTTTGAAGTTCTTTGTTATGGCTCTAATCACTTCTTTTTTTTCCTACTGTAATTAGCTGATCTTAAGGACGTGCAAACAAGTTGCCACAAGCGTTAGGCTACTTAGTAATAACTGTGCACCTTTTTACCCATCAGTAAATGTAAGATCATTTACTTCCAAGAGGGGGAATTCAGAAGAGGGATAGGCAACCTCAAATTACCACACATTTATAACCATGTAAAAGTCTCCCCACAGGCACTTACCACAGATGAGCTAAATTACTGCAAATTCAGACTGTAGCTTACATCATATTAACCGCATTATGTGCCTATCTTTACATTTTAAAACAAAACATAATTCCTACCCAGAAGACATCCAGTTCTCATATAGTTATGTTAAACTGAATTGTTTAGACAGCTGGAAACAAACATCAATTTTTTGTGAATTTAAGAAATTTGTTGATTCCGCTCCTTTTCTGAAGAAAGTTTCAGCTTCAGTCACTCTATAAATTCTCATCAGCAGATTTTTATTTTTTCCCCCAAGTGATTCTTTACCATCTCAAGGTGAAATCTCTTTTTCCTGTTGAATTCAAGAAGAATATCCCTTGATTTCCATCAGGAATTCCTGCCATCAATATTTTCGCATTCTTCCCATAAAAACTCATGGTGAACAGTTTTAAGGGTTTTTTTCTGTGACTCTAAGGTGTGCAGAATTTAGAAGCCTTCACTAAGGAGTCTGCAAGGAATCAGCTTACTGAAAAATCAGCATAAAACCAGAAATCTGAAGAAAGACCAGAATTCTGACTAAATATGAAAATAAGACCGGCAAGACTTGGACCTCATAAGGGATCTAAGAAGGTGCAGCACTCTTTATACCAAAGAAATCTAAAACTGGACAAAACTCCAGAGTTTCTTGTATCATTACTGAACTAGATGCTGTTAGGAGATCAGCCACATTCATTTTCCAGTCCTCAGCCTTCCAGAATGAGCAGATGAAAAGGTAAAGTAGGGACCAAATCTCACAAGTCAGGAGTATGAGCTCAATTAGGGCTGCACACTCTGCCATTTTTGTTCGGTAAGTCATGTTATCTGCATCTGAACCTTTTAATTTCTTCCTAGCCATCACCATAGGTTCTGACTGCAAATCCATCCCTCATTTGAGAAATTCCTGTGGGACACTCTCTGCTGGGAGGGAGTCACAGCTGCTCCACTGGCAAAACTAAGGCACTTCATATCTTAAACTGGTAAGAAATTAGTCACGCATTTCACAGTCCACCTCTAAAATGGGTTTTGCATTGCTCACCTGGAATACGTTAGTCTTTACCAGCAGGTAACCTATCATCCTTATTGAAAACATTGGAGAGCAGACTAGTGTCCACTTCCAGACTTTATTGTGTTTTTTTCTCTATGTATTTTTCCACTCACAGGAGAGACAATGCATTTATTTTTTTAAACAGGAGAGACTAATATTTAAGTCATTCAGGCTGGGGAGGAGCTGGGGAGGTCTCTACTCCAAGGCCTTGTTCAGAGCAGGGTGAGCACAGCCTTCAGATTTCCACAAAGCTGCACAAAATCAGAGACTTTTAGTGAAAGTTATAAAAGTCAGGAAACTTTGGGGATTTACTGGCATCTCCATATAGTTACTGCCTGGCTAATGGCATTTTAAAAATAATACAGGCTCATGAATCATAGATAATCTACCTGTGTACTTGCCAATCCATTTGTTATTTTGATTCACTTTAATAACACCCATTTTTGCTCCAGTTTTTGTATTTTACTATTCACCTGCTGTCTCTCTCACACTCAGGAAAAGAAAGAAATGAATTAAGTAGAATCAGTCTGTGCAATCAGAGCTGAAGCTTCCCGAGCTGAAAAATGACTCACATTTATCTGCTGGCATCTCTCCTCACAAATCTCCTGCAGTAACATCTCTCAAAGTCTCTACTAATTGAGCCATTTTCTGAATGCTAGCAGTGAATGGGAGTTAGTGAGATAGAGACCAACCACCATATGAAATTTGTCATTAGTGGGAATGGCAGTTTTCCTAGAAGTTTTTTGATGAAGGTCTACTGAAAGTGCAGCTGAAGAAGTGTAATTTACTGCAAGCCTGCATTAAGCACTGACCTTCATGCTACTCAGTAGTAAGCCAAGCAGCAAAGATGTTAAAATACAATGGAGGGCTTAAATAAAAGTGACTGTAATTAAAAATATATACTGGATTTGGGAAATGCTTGGGTATGGCTTTAATAAAAACATTACTGTGCTGCTGATATTGAGATTTAAATCCCTCAGAAAGAAATCACAGGCATACACACAGGGTCTAGTTCTCTAGACAGCTAAAATGATGTGCTCCTGCTCTTCTCCTCCTGCATTATATATCCAGCTGCATTATCTTTCTTATTTCATTTTTCTAAATAGCTTAATTCCATGGCCCCATTTTTTAGGCTGTATTAGTATGGAGCAGCAGGTGCTCATCAAAACCTCTTTGTGTCACTCAGAGCACCCATGACATGTTAAAAACTTATGAAGGATCAATGCACATACAGGAAGGCTGTTTCTCACTTGTGGGCAGAGCATCCCTCCCTGCCCTGACAGCTAAAAGGGCTCCATTAATGCCAAAAGGCAGTAGGTATCATTTCTGCTAGAGGAAAAATTGCAGTACTGTAAGGAGCGTGAAAATCAAATTGTACTGAGGAAGAATATAAAAATCATTCTGCTGGGTTAAAGAAAATGTATGTTTTGCCCAGAGCTGTGCTTGGTATCAGTAACTGGTTGTAGGTGCCTGCAGAAAGCAAGTGAGAAGAGCAGTGCCTTTTCCTGAGCTGTACCCTCCCAGCTCTGTTAATCTGCAGTTTAGAGACTTCCTGAGCCAGAGGTTTTGTTTGTTTCTTGGCTAATTGCCTTTTTTTAAGATGCTTTATACATTTTGCATCAAGAAAATCCTGCAGCAGTGTGTTCCATAGTGCAACGAATCACTGAGTGAAAAAATCCTTCATTTTGTTAGTTTTGAATTTTCTGATTACTGCTTGCTCTGTGTGTCCATTAATTCCTGTTTTACCAGTGAAGAGGAATAATCATTCTGATTTATTTTTCCGTGAAAGATTTAGAAAGCTATGTAACCTTTTTTTTTTTTTCCTTAATGTAGGCATGAATTTTCAGGACAAACATGTTTAAACACATTCTGACAAGAATAACTTTTTCTTCAATTACACCATTATAACTTAGATGAAGGTAAGAAACTTATGGAGATAAAGTCTGAGGAGAAAGCAAAGAGAGTTTACCTGTACTCTCAGCAGTTTTCTGTGCTCATCTGATCCATGTCTCTGATCTTGCTGCAGTTTATCCCACGGTATCTGCTTCCACATCACTCATAATACTGAAGGAAGAAGTCCTGACTCAGTTTTAAACATACTCCAACTTTCTTTTCATGACTATATGTATATATTCACACAGTTACAGGCCCCCACAAACTGAAAAAAGTAGATTATTTTTCCTCTTTCATCACAGTTTCGACTGTGATGTGTTCATTTTGTGTCCTTGGGTCTCAGTTTTGCAGGTGAATTTCATAGTGGAGATGATCTTGGATCCTGTAGATGGATGAATTTTGGATTGATATGAATAGGACTGGACAATGTGCTTCTGCTGGCAGAGTCAGGAGCATCTATCGGACACACAGCAGAAACTTCACCTGGTGTGAAAGCCTCCTCAGACATTGCCCACTGTGGTTTCCTCATGACTGGAAGCCATCCTTTCTCCATACAAGCTCCTGTACAGGTGGAAGCTTGCCGTGTGGTGATGCTGTGTCATGGTACTATGGGGGACAAGAGGAACTCAGCTGCAAGAAGGATAAAGTTAAAGCTCTGAAAAAAATATGGCATTTTTCCAGGTAAGTAGCAGCGACATTTGCAAGTTCAATGTTTTCATTCTTTCAAACCTGGTGGAAATGATGGGGTTTCTTTCATACAGTGGCATGAATAGAGATTTGCTGCTTGGAAATTGGTTTTGCCACAGAAGGCATTTACTGTTGGTGCAGAGTAGAGAAGCAGGGCTTTCTGCTTCCTTCTGCGCTGCACAGAAAGCTTGGTGCTGTAGATTGAATTTTTGCTGGTAAGGGTGACATTCTCTGCCAATATGTTACGGAATAGTCCATGTTCTGCCCTCATTCTTATTTCACTTACGCTAAAATGTTATCAGCTGCACTGATGGCTGGATACTTTCTCTAGGGATCAAAACCAAGACCAACTCGAGTTTTGTTATCCAGACTACATATATAACATGATTTTAAAGGGCTTGGAACATTTAAAAGAGGATAAATGAATTAAGGACTGTATTATTAGCCCACATTCAGTGGACAATACTTGTCAAAATTGGTTGAATATCCAAATTAAGTTGAAGCTAATCCCCGCACGAGCCTATAAAAACCTGTTCCCAACAAGCCTTCATAATAAATTCTTTGTGCCAGGAAATATGAATTAAATTGTTTTAAAGCAATAATGTTTAGGTAAGTAAAAAAAAGTTTCCTACTGAGAGATATTTTATGAACAAAATTAAATATTATAAAACCATATTATTAAATTCTGTCAAAAGGGTATTAATCTTGTTACTCTGGCATTGGTACCTCGGTTCTCCATAATTATGGATTAAGACTTAAAACAAAAATATAGAGTGGAAGGTGTTTTTCAAAGTTCCTGAAAAAGAAAATAAAACTTGAAAGTATAAACCTTTAGACTTGCCATATGTCATTCTATTATTATTATTAACTTATTAAGTGCTGACTTTATGATCAGCATTGTAAAGCTCAGTATGAATACAGTCCCTGCACAAATGAGTTTACAAACTGTGGGATCAACCCCAAAGAAGACACATTTGGTGATTTACTATGATACAACACAGGGCTATCTGTATCTGCTAAGGTTGAAGAAAAATCCTCCATTAATTTCTGTAACTTGTATGTGGCTGCTCTATTGCTCTTGATCCCACTGTAGGAAAAATCTTTTTTTTTAGGGAAAGGAGAAGGGGAAGGTGAATCCATTTATCCCAGAAAAAAGGAGCAAGGAAGACACACAGTTTTTGAAGACCACGACATTGCCTTAAAAATATGCTAAAGACATACAAAATTGTGAGTAATCTCATGTTTATCAGCCCACCAGTTAGGTGGGTAGGTCTAAAATAGTCATGTCCTCTGGTCAGCAAAGATGGATAGCTTGTTACACTCTCAGAAATGTTTCCAGGATAGGTGAATTGTCCTTTTGAAGTGCCTCTCTCCCTTTCATTGACTGTGTAATGAGCTTAGAGTTGGCCTTGGGAGGCTTTCCTCTCTTAAGGAATGAAAAGTATATTACACATAAGGGAAAACTAGGCAATATAAGCAAAGGAGTGAGAGAACGGATGGGGCTGCAGAAGATGAAGGTCAGACTGTTCCTGGCCCCCCTTGTCAGTGGATCATTGAGAGAACCAAAGTGGTGGTTCCAATTAAAGCTGCTCCAGTACCTTATATCAGCACATTTGGACACCTAAGTACCAGAGGGTTACAGCCACGTCTTCGACATTCCACAGTCTTCATTGCACACAAGAACTGCTGTAGCATGGTGGATAACAAATTCCATGATTATCATCAACTCCAATTTTATGAGAGGGAAGGAGAGTTAAAAAATTCCACCAAGAGATGCTCTAGATAGAACCTAAGGTTTTAAGATCGCTGCAGATGATTTTTTTTGCCAGGGTAAATTGTCACGCATGATCTTTCTTAATCCCACCACTACAACTAGTAAAAGCATTCTGTAGATTCACTACTTTGCCTAACTGGATTATCTCTGAATGAATGCAATAGGTAGATGTTCCTGTACAAGTACATGTACATCATAACTCCTTCATTCTTCCCTGTAAGTCAATGTTATTGGATCATAACCCTGGTATTCAGTCAGCAATTTTTGCTATAATCCAGGTCATTTATTCATATTATTTGTTTGTAATACGGCATGCTTGAGAACACTCTACAACAGTGAAGATTCTTCAGACCATAAAATCTGGGGATGTAAATTGTCAACACAAAAATTTAAGAACCTATTCTATTTTCACAGTTATCTTGGACAAGTTCAGTGTATGGTTTTTACTGTAATATAAAGAGCTGCCAGCCTAACGCCTAGAGTCAAATGCAGCCTTTCCGTTCAAAGGTGATCTGTTTTAATGTACTATTTATTACTTCTTCCTGTTGTTTATTTCAAATGCCAGGCATCTCTCTGCCCAACCTCACCATTTAGATTGCAGCGTAATAAACCATTTGTACTTGTACTTAATGGGGTGAATTTCAGAGAGGGCAAGTGGAAAGGAATCATTTGAGTGTCACTGAATCAGTGAACTTCTTTGACCTTTGATGTAGCTACCGAAATCTTTGACGCTATCTAGAACACTTTTTTGTATTTTTCTTGGGAGAAGCACAGAAAAAAAAGACCTGTCTTTAAAGCAGAAGCATTGGCTCTTTCATAAAAAATGTGTCTCTGGATGTTGTAAACAGAGAGAAGACTGGATGAGTAACAGTTTAAAAATTATCTACATTGCCCCAGCTTGAATACACAGCTTGATATTGTTCAGATCGAGACACAGTTTAGCTTTTCTTTTTATTTCTTGTAAATGCAGCTAAAGGGTGTTTGGCTTTATTCACATTTGTTTAAGTTTTCTTCCTTGGGAAAAAAAAACGGTATTGAAACTATTAAATGAAATGGTCTTTCCTGAATATCTTTGCATAATCTTGTATTTTAGCAGTTGTTCATAGTGGTTAGAGATCTGCCAGTGACTCAAGAGAAAAAGGGGAGTTGACTGTCCAGTTTTTTTCACTCATATCTTTTTGCAAAATTAGTACAGTGCGAATGGCTAAATGTGTCAGCATCTTAAAGAAAACCCTTAAAATAGATCCAAAAATCAGCAGGTGGCGGAAGCCAAGGAGATTCCAAAGAAAGGGACACTCTCTAAAATTACATGTACGACTCTCATGTCCAGAAGACTAAAAGAAGTTATATAGCTGGGATATGGTCAAAATAGTCACCAGGCTACAGTTTTACCAGCTTCATGCCTTCCTCTAAAGTGCCAAATATCTGCCAGTGTGATCTAGATGGGGAAAATAGAAAAGGAAAAAAATCACTTTATTAAAATCTTACTGTTAGGACTTTTCGGTTGAAATTTTTCTCTTGAGCCACTGGGCATCAACGCAGTTCACAGCATGTTTTCTTCACTACCACCTTCTTTAAAAATGCTCCAGTGTTTAGCATGTTTCTCAGCACAGAAACCAAGTGTCTGTGGCACCTTGCAGTTACCTCCCTGCCCCATTAAGGCATTCACTTACACTGAGGGAGGTGTAGGGGAGCCTATGGACATGTATGTTTTTAAAAGACCTAATCTTTGAAAACAGCTGATTGAAAAGTTGTGTCAGACAGAATATATATTAGTTATGGCTATAATTTATGAAAAGATGTATTGTTTAAATGCTTGGAAAGAATTATTGTGTGTATTCTTTTCACATGACTCCTTTTTATTTTTGCATTGAAAATTTGAGAAAAGAGAATCTTCTGTACTGGAAAACAACTCAAAAATTGTTTAGGGCAAAGCTATTTTCTGAATTCCTAAGAAGCACAAAACGTGTTTGGATTTGTATTTACAATCAGTGCTCACCAGTTTACATTTAATTGAGTTTTCCTTCTCCACACCTTATCCTTGACCTAATCTCCACAGCTTCATCTCCCAATCTTTGTCTCTCAAATCTCCACAATTGCACCTGTCTGGCCTTTCTCTTTTAGTCACTCCAAGTCATTTAGTGTTTTCGTGTTCTTGGTTTTTGCATTGTCAGGAATTCTCCCACCTTACTGGCCTTTCATTTTTCCAGACCATTGAAACAGAAAATGAACAAAAGTCAATTGCCGTGCTCATCTGCATGGTGCTGTGACTCCAGGCTGGGCTGGGCCAGGTGCTCTCCAAGGCAGCACAGTTTGGAGAGTCACCAGGCCACCAGCCTCTGACTTTCCCCAGGAGGGAATCTATGGACACATCTACACTACTGCATCAAGTAGCGCCAAGGAACAGCACCAAAATTTGCTAATACATATTGTGAAAAATTAAGGTTGGGAGGAACCCCTGTGGTCACCTTGTCCAACCTGCCGGCATTGTTTTGTCCTGAACTAATGAACATTTTTCCAAACAGTTCCAGGGTATGATTTGTGGACCAGAAACTGCTTCCAGTAAAGGGTTTGCATGTAATCACCCCACTCTGGAGGCTAAGGGAAATTAACAGTGTGAATACGGGCTCTTCCATGGCAGATGAGCAATGTGTTGGGGGTTTGTGTCGGGCACAGTTAATTCATTAGTATGAAACTAACACCTGTTAACTCTACTGACACCAAGTATTTGCCATCTACAAAAGTGTATTTCTTAACATCTGTGCTGGCTTTGCAGTACTACACCACCAGCCATCTGCTTCCATCTTCTCCATTATGTGAAGGAGGAATTTGAGGAATTTGAGGAATTTGCTCATGGTCATGGAGGAACTTCTATGAGACACCGTGATCATCCCTGATTTAAAAAACAAACCTTCTGATACACGTTTAAACTATCCAACACATTGTTTTCCTCACAGGAGAAAACAAAGCAGAACCAATCACATCTCAGGACCACGTCAGTGCCTTGTGTTAAACCGATTGCCAGATTTGAGGAGGGGAGAGAATTTTTCTGTTCGCCAGGTAGAACTGTAAAGGACTGTCAGGGGGTTTCATGGTGTCCTCTTCAGGCAGGCTGTGGTCATCCAGATTACCAGGCTGATTTAAACCCTGAGCTAGGGTGTTGTTTTTTTTTTTCTGATTCATCTTAACAGCATCAATCTTTGTGGCATGGATTATCTGTAAACTAGCTTTAGGTGGTTAAGAATTGATTGTATCTAGGCATGCAAAGCCAACAGACAAACCACATCATGGTCTGGATTTGGCATGCAGGTTGCTTGACTGTGCAATTCCTGGTCTTTGTATTCCTCTTTTTCTGTTCCCCAGGCACCCTAGCTCTCTGTCAGGAGCAGCAGAAAGCAAAATATAAGCTCTTAAATAGAGCTGCTACATCTTTCCTTACTCTGAGAAGTTCTGTACTTATATATAAACCTCTGTATGATTTTTTAATAGCAAAGAGCCTAACTCTGACTTGCTGAAAATATACACAATTTCTTGTGTTAAATTTTTTAACATGTTTTTCCTTTATTTTTCCAGGGAAAACCTTTCATTTTCAGTAGTGTCAAGGTTTCTGTTAATGCATTTTTCCTTGAGAATGTTTTTGGGGAGGAAATGGCATTTTACATGAAGACTATTTTCAACTAGAGAGGATGTGAATAGTTATAATTGGTAAAAAAATTAGACACAATTGAGAACAGAAATGAAGAGTGACATTTCAGCAGAAACCTGCAACTCCTCTGTCTGCTGTGCCAAAATTCAAAATTTCCCAAACTTTGGGAAAATAAATTCAGCAATTCATTCCATGCAGCAAACTGATACAGTGATACACTGATCACAGGAGTGATGCTTTTCTATATTGTTGGTATCGACAATTGCCACTATGAAAAGCAAGAGTATTAGCATTTTCCTGTACTGTTTATCATGATAATTTCAAGAAACAGTTCTAGGTAGCAAAATATGCCGGGATAATGCCAGGTTAATTACAGTATTGCTCAGTGTAGTACCATGTAGAAATGCCCACCCGGCTTTCAATAAGCTTGTAAGAGACTAAAATGGATAAGGCAGAATGATGTGCTAGCATGGCTTGAATAGAGAGAACCATTTAGTCTGAATTTGGGTACCACTGTGTGAAATTGCATAATAGGGAGTGCATAATAGACATACCCTAGGAGTGTTGGTGGCCTAGTTAGGGTGGTACCAGCAGAGTTATGCAACCAAACCGGGAACGCAGGCAGCTCCCGTGGCACCACTTCTCCCAAAACATGCAGATGCTCCTTCTGATGTATAACCTGCCCTCTTGGAAGCACGTTAAGCAAACTACATTACCCGTGCAGGATGGCAGTTGAAGCGATGTTGCATTTATCTCCTAGTGAAGCCTGGTTTTTGAGCTTTCCATCTTGAGATGGTGAGGCAGATGTGAAGTGCCTGGTGGCTCACCTCCTTTTCATCAGCACAAGCACCTGCATTCCCTTGCTAGGCAATTTCCTTTTCTGAAAACATATGCTTTTTTTTTTTTTTTTTTGGTAAAATAGAGGCTTTTTTGTACCTGCAACCTTTACCCTCACAATGTTCACACTATTCCCTTCAACAAAGCACTTAACATACTGGGCATAATGAATTTATCCCATCTACTTAATTAAAAGTAATGTATGGGTAAATATGTCAATGTATTTTTTCCTTTTTTCCTTTTTTCCTGAAGTCAAGCAATTATGATGAGATTGACAATGGTTACTGATTTCTAAAAATCTTGTCCTTGAAATTACTTCAAAAATCTATCTCTGTGATATGAATCTGTCTTAAATAACCTGGAAATTGTCAACCAAAGTGATCAAATCTTTTACTTACAGTACTTTTTCCTTCTGTTAAAAAAGTTAATTAATTAATGTTTTTCTTTTGTAGTGCTGAGTATTTTCAGGTTGTCATTTGCTAATGACTGTTCTTATTTATTATTATTACCCTTATTTTTGGCATTTTAAGCTTCTGGTTACACGTATGGTAGAAACTTTTGTAGTTATGATTTTATAAAATAATTTTGTTCCACAGGTTTTACCGAGCTTTGAATTCAGCTACAGGGAAGCAGGAATCTCATGGGTGCTAAGAGATGTTTCCACAATGGGTGACTCAAAGTCTGATGCGTTCAGAGTTTTTTGGGTCATAAACACGGCCCAATCCTACAAAAATGTTTATATGTGTAAGCCCTACTATGAAAAATCCTTATCCTGCTGAAGTGAAAGGGAATTCAGAGAGGAATGTTTATTAATCCTTTTTGGGGCTTTAGAAAAAACAAGACTAATCTATCAAAGACAGATAGATATAGACTCATCTTGACAGTGTTTTATAAAATATATAGTGTTACTGTACTATGTCACAGCGTAAAACTTATACAATATATAGTGCACATAAAGCATATATACAGCAAATGTACAGCTGTAGAGAATGTCTTAATTTTAAGAAACTATTTATCTCCTGATATACAAATTACACACACCAGGAGATGCTGGTTTTTGGAGCATAACCACCCTGCAGTGAACAATGAAAGACATTATTGAATGGTAAGTTTATATTAAAAATACCTACCTACAAACAAACAACACAAAAAGAAACAGCCCTGTGAGACAGCACCGGGACTCAGATCTCCTGCTGCAGACACACAGTATCATACCAGCTTGTCTATAAAATTACCTGGCCTTTGCTGCGCTTGCTGGTACATTTCTTCTTGGACTTTCCTTCATGGTAACCAATATCCTGGACTCTGTCAGTCATCTGGAGCGATGTGCCTATCCAGAAATGCCTAGGAAGATAAAGGCATGAAAAAGCTTTGGGATCTGGTCCAAATCTCACATATGTCTCCAATGTAGTCCAATAGAAAGATAATTCAAGGCTGACCTCAACAACCTTCTCTTGATCTAAGAGCATCATAGGCATCTTACTCTAATTACAATGCATTTAATTACATCATTAGGTTCTGCCTCAAGTGTTTAAAACGTTACATGTCTTCAAGAGGCCATATCATAAGGTGGCATTCAATTAGAAGGTTTCAGCTGTTCTTTTTGTCCTATTTCTGCCTAGCTCTTTCATCTATCAAATCTTTTCATCTATCAAGTCTTTTGTTTACTTTTGAGTTGCCCCTGAATCCAGCTCAGACCAATATGTGAGTGTAAAAGACAGGTTTATTGCCCAGTGCAGGTGTCTTATCCCTAAAACTGTTGTAGGAAAAATTTGATTGTTCTGTTGGGTGGTTGAA
The DNA here is from genome assembly GCA_033628505.1 of Tringa tobata. Classification (NCBI taxonomy): domain Eukaryota; kingdom Metazoa; phylum Chordata; class Aves; order Charadriiformes; family Scolopacidae; genus Tringa; species Tringa tobata. The sequence continues at coordinate 8,091,809 of JAHREE010000143.1, read as the reverse complement.
GATAGACACAAGTTACTATGCTTATATTGTGCACATACACAGCTGGGCTCAGGCAGCCTGCGGTCTCACTTTATTTCCCAAACAAAAGCCTGGTCAAGCTTGATTCTTTTAGTCCATGCACTGGCTTGCTTTCCATGGAAAACAAGTCAAAGAGGATGCAGTGGGGTGTGCCAGCATATTAGTCCAACAGGCAGTCTAGTGGCAGCCAGAACATGTACCCAGGCTAAAAGCCAGTTGGGACAGTTCTAGAAATTCAGAGCTAGTGCTTATCCTTCCTACCAGGACCCTTGCATCCCTCTTGGCACAGTTACTTGATAAGACACCACGTTCTTTAATCACACCTTTATCTTTTATGTAGGTTACGTGTTTCAAATACCAGATCTTCAGGACAAAGGATTAACGGCTTGCAAACTGCCATAGCAGTAGCTCTGTCCTTCTGAGGGATGTGTGTAAGTTCCTCCAAGTCTGGTATGAGAAGATCAGGAATAAATTTTCCGCCTATGTGCTATAAAACAGCAGAAGTTGTAAAGTTAAATGTTCAAGGAACCCAAGTGACTGGGTTTAGAAATCTTACTGAGAAAATGTATATACATACTATGAACTTTTATCCCCACTTATGGATTAATATGTACACTCAATTCCACAGCTTTATTCTTCATGGAGTCTTCACTCACCTGGGATATGTTGCTAGCTGCAATTATTTTGTAAGTTATACTTAAAATTAAGCATAAGAGAGAAACTGTGAGAGATGGGGGAAAAAACAAGGGTGGATTTCTATGTTCATTCAGCCAATCAGCGTTTTAAGAAAATATCTTTAATACGTGAGAAACATACAGTTTGTTAGTTTTCCCCACAGATTACTCAGAGCACATGGGCTTTAATCTGATTTGACAGCCTTGTGATATTTTCTGCCATTCTTGTTCTTAGCAAAGTGCTCTAAAAATGCATCCATAATTTATTTATGGGACCTTCTTTAACCCTTCGGTAACTAGAATATACCCCATACCTTTCATCCTTGAACTGTCAGTGCTGATTGTGGAAAGTGCCATCAGACACCTCTGAGGTTAAACAGCTGAGCATTACTCTTTCTTTCTAAACCAATAAATAGCAAAGAAGCCATTGTTTTCTTGTCAGAATGCTGAAGAAGAAATAACAGAACCCTCTACCACATTACATCTCCACAGAAAAATTCACTAGCACCATCAAGACACACAGCTATTAATAATTTTGTGAGATACTTTAATTTCTAACAAAGGAAAATCCCAGGCCAATTTATTTTTATCTGTACCAAGAGCTATTTTTTCCACTAAAAACATACTGAACTCCTTTTAACATGAATACACCATTACAAATTCTATACAAAAAGCTCTTCATAATGGGCATGCTTCATGTGTCTTGCAAAGCTCTTAGCTTCCCTTCTACTATCTGCTTCTCACTATATTTGGATTTGTTGCAATTATTTGATATCATGTAAATCTTCTATTTCTGTGACGACAAAAGTAACGTGTTGGTGGAAGCAGTTTAATTACTAAACCAGCTGAACCATTGTTATGGCAGTATAAGGAATAGCCATAACTTCTATGCATTTATTCTAGATTTGGCCTGACCACCTCTTGTGAAATGATAGGGTATAATTTCCCTTCCCTTCAGGCTGGGAAATATTAGCAGATTAGCAGTGTCCTACATTCCTGGTTTTACTACATTCCTACCCCAAGGTTGGGTGGAGTCCTAATTCAGACTTGGATTTCATAAACTTGCAAAACAGCTGAGGTTTGAAGGGATCTTTGTAAGTTATCTATTCCAACCTCTTCTTAAAGTACGTCCAGTTTAGATCAGGTTGCTCAGGACCTTGTCCAGTTGAGCTGTGAATATCTCCTAAGCTGGAGACCCCACAACTTCCCTGGACCCTCTTCTAGTGTTTGACAGTCTCAAAGTGAGTATTTTTTCCTTGCTATCTAGTCAGAATTTCCCCTGTTGCAACGTGTATTCATTGTCTCATGTCACCTCGCTTTGCACCTCCAAGAGGAATCTCACTCTCTCCTTTTTTGAATTCTTGGAAACACGTCCTTATAGCCATAGAGAAATGTCTGGGGTTATTCACAGCTCTGGACAGTCTCATGCACAGTTGATAATCACTGATCAACCCTGCAAATGAGGAGATTATTATGTCACCTTGGCTATATGGTCTGGTTTTGCAATGTCTTTCACATAAGTGAGGATAGCCTAGAATGGCATTTCTACCCTGTGCCAACTGATGATGGTTCCCATCAGAAGGCAAAGAGACTAGTTAAGATCCAGCTTGCTCAAAACATCTCATTTGCTCTGTAAGTGTAGGTGCTGGGACACTGATTCTGCATGATTTGCAAAATCTCTCTCCTCTCCACAGGAGAGACATTCCCAGCAGACATTCTGAGCAATAAAGTCAAGTTATAGAATGAGGATTGTGCAGACTATGACATTTTAAATTTATATATGGCAGCAAAGAGTTTGGACCCATCTTAGCACACCTCTGCTCAAAAATACTTTTCACAATCATGTAGAAGTGAAAGATTCTCTTTATTCACTTTTTCACTTCATTTTATTCTACTGTATACTTTTTGTGCAGCTATGTTATGCTAACCAGTGCTGTAATCCATTGCAAAATGTGCATTGCAAACAAGACTATACTTTTAAAACTACAGTTACTTTCAATAACCTTCATTTGGCTAATGCATACCTGCTATACAGTAGTATTGACTGGTTTGCTAAATTGCCTGGAGCCGGAATAGGAAGATGGTTCCTTTGATATTAAGTTGTTGCTATCCTGATTTTGTAATGGATCTTGAGCAACCCTATCCCTAAGCAGGAGAGGAAATTACTGTCTCAGTACTCTGTCAGATACAGAGATACCTGGGTGAGCAAAAATTAAGAGCTTTGGTTATTTCCTCACCACACAATCTGTAGCCCTAATGATTTGTTTGTCACCTCTCAGTTCATTCCTCATATGGGGACTTTGTCAATCAGAGATTTAAAGGGCTATATTCAGTTCTCCCCATCTATGCCCCCTCTCTCTCTCGCTTCTGCCTGTGAAGAAGCATTAGAGTTTTGTTATCTCCTGTAGAGGCAGCATGTTTGGGAGAACCCCATGCAAAGGGTGAGTATGAGGATTTGCACCAGATAGGTGCGAGCTCGGGGCTGGGCTGGCCAGATATGAGTCAGCTCCTTCCCAGAAGCTCTGTAGATAGAGGACCACAAGAAAGTTCACAAAGCCTAACAATCTCCGAGGCTGGCGCCACAATGCAAGTCTATAGGAGGCACTTCAACGTGTCCACCTCTGATGGGCAACATGACCCCAGAATCAGTGCTCCTGCCCAGAAGATGAATCCAACGTCTGTAGTTGAGGCAGTCTCAAGTCTGCAGCAGCAGCAGCCACAGCTGTTTTGGAGATTTGAAAGGAGAAGCCAGGAATTCCCCATCACAGTCCTGATGCCAACTCCTACATAGCCCTGGGCAAGTCATTTAACTTCTCTGACTCAATTTCCCCATCTGCTGAACGAGGATAATAGCAGAGGAGTATTGTAAGGATTAATTAATTAGCTAATGTTTGTAAAGTGCTTTGAAGATCAAAAGCACAAAGTACTATTGTTGTTATCAAGGGTGTTGAATTAACTTTCCTCATTTTGGCGTATAAAACCCCAGCACTTGGACCATTGCCCCAGGGCATGTTCTGGCATTAAGAAAATGATGATGAACATCTATTCATAACCAGAGATATCAAAGCACTCTTGGAGGTGCTGGTAGTCACTAAGGCCCAAATTCTCCAGACAGGTATGGCATTTTCTCCCCATGGGGAGGCAGTGCAGCAGTTGGAGAGTGACCTCTCCAGGTCTTCAGTGGGTCAGGGTAAGCCTCAGCAAGTGCTTCTCCCTGCTCCTCCTGCTCATGCAAACATGTCCATAGGAGCTGGGACTCTTCCTCACAGCCCGTCAGGTTTCCTGGGGTCTCCGGTGCTTCCACACCTCTCTGATCCTCCATCCAGACTCTTCCTAAGTATCCAGTTTGTGAGTCATACTCTCCCTTTCAGCTCCAGTTCCTTTGAGCTGGTTGGCATCTCACAGAAGTGGGAACACGACCTACCTTCCTGGTATTAGTGCAAGAGATCTGTAGTTATGGTAATAGAGGTTGTGTTACACAGGTGTACACACACACCCCCCGTCTCCAACTGCTAAAACAGCAAGTGCATCACCAGGTTTATTGACCATCACGGCTCACAAGCTGCCCTGTACAAGGCTCAGACTGAGGACAATAGGTAGCCTCTTCCATTGCTGGACTTGTGCACTCGCTATCAGAGGATCTGGCCCCTGGTGCTTGGGATGTTAAAACACTCCTAAAGAAAGTATATTGCCAAAGCTAGCTGAACTGCAAGAGCTGCAGCTCCCAAAGAGGAAAGAAAAAAAAAAATTTCTTAGTCCTTGAGAAGCTTGGACTTTTGCTATCATCACTCCAGAATAAATTAAGAAAATAGAGAGACTGTGATAATTACACAAAGTGAACAGAAGGCAAATGTTGGTTGATAATGGAGAGTTATTGTCAAAATGCCATTTTAACTTGTTCTTCAACAGAACAAGCTCAGTTATTATTAACAGCTAAGGACTGTGAACTCCAAAAATCATTCATTTCCTAGAAAACAGCCATTTAAATGACTGCAGCGACATTTTAATACCACCTTTTATTACTGCTGAAGAAATCATTCACACCAAAACATAACGCTTGCCCTCCCCCAGCCACGATAAAGACAGCAATTAATAAGTGCAATACCTAAGATTTCTCTTAGGTGCTGCTAGGGAAAAAATTCACTATTACTGATAATGCGATGGTGTGAAAAACATCTACATATGGCCTCTCCTGCATTTGCTCTTTAATGGATTGTGTTTTGGTCCTTTTCCATAAACTTTATTGAGGGACTATTTTAAAACTGAGGTCTTTAAAACAAAATGCTGTGCTAGTTCTCAGTATAAATGAAGAACAAGGGAGTTCGGGAAGAGATAAAGGTGCTGAGTTCATCAAAGCATTAATTCAGTTCACAACACTCTTTATACTAACTATGCCCACTCAGTCTGGCACAAAATACATGATTTTGAAGTTTCCTAAAACACACTTGAAGTACTGGAATCAGTCCTATAAAATTGTGATACTAAAACAAACACCTGCATTGATAGCTTTGCATCCTTTAATGTCTGCAAAGAGTATATCATAAAAATAAGAGGATGGAGGACTGTTATTAGATTGAATTGCAACCAGATTAAATGTTGATAGAGGTACTGTCTCACCTTTAATTTTTGTTTCTACTAGCTCATGAAAAGGGATAAAATTTCCCTCAATCTGTCTCCTAAGAACATGCTTAAATAGCTTCCAAAACAGGAATTTCTCCATTTGACAAACACTATGAAACATCTCTGTTTAAAGATGGAGTAGTCTTTGAGCACAGCTTTGGTACTTACTTTCAGGACACTCTTACATACAAGCGCAGAGCACTTGAGATGAAAGTTACCTCAACTCAGGAACCTGGTAGGTTTTTTTTCCTCCAGGCACGTAAGTGTGATTGTGTACTTTGTCCTCTAAGTTCTCTAAATAAGTGGTCCTGAAACAAAATACCTGGCTTCTAGGAATGTCCATATGCACTTCTTACAGAAATAGTGAGATATGGGGCTGGAAGCTGTAGTAGGAAATACTACTTCACAAGGTCTGTCACAAAGTAGTGGGACACTTAGGTGTCATAACAGTTCCATAAGAGTCTGGACCTGTATCTTCTGGTGTAATTGTAGTGTCCTGGGCAAAAGGACCCAGCTCCTTTCATTTAAGCAATTTAATAATTCATTACTACAGAAACATGGGACATTAACTGGAACATACACAGCTCTACAGCCACGTGTTAATTGATTACCTATGATTTCAGTGATGTGCAGGGGTTTATGTGAACCATCTGCACAGGGGTAATATTCGTCCTATAGGAAATAACAAAAGATAAATTTAGGCAGGCACCAAAAGTTAAGTTTTTTTGCCCTTTTCCTTGCAGAAAGTTAGCATGATTCATCCTCCCTTGTAGTTTGGAAGCTCACAGGGGGTCATGTATATAAATACAACTGTTGACGTATCTGTACACTGCTCAGGCTCACAGAAAGGTACATGCAGTCTGTGCCCCAAAGACTTAAGTGTGACACAGAGTCATAAAAAAGTCAAGGTAAGGACTTCTGTCAAAATAAAACCAAAGAGTGGGAGGGTGTACCTTTAGTCTGAGCAAGGGAAATGGGCAGAGAATGTGGACATGTAGCAGGTGTGTACCTGGAAGTGGGATGGGTGTGTTGCATCAATATTAGTCCTTTGTTTGCACTCTGGTAGGACCAGAAAGCCTGTATTTGGTTAGCAGCTCCTTGTGCTGAGTTCTGCAGGAACACATAAGCAGGCAGAGTCCCTGTCCCAAAGATTATGCCATCTAATTATAGTCAATATTTCTGTTGTCCCCAGGGGTTCACAATTTCAGAGTTCAGGCCCCCAAAAACCTTGAGATTGGCACAAAAATAATGAAATTGAAAAAAATAATAACACTGCAACTCGGGTTATTTTTATTTGCCTTCTGGTATCTAAGCCTTTTCAATACTCTTGAGTCATGTTTTCTCTACAGCCCTAAGGACTAAAAATGTAGGTCTTGCCTACATGGGATTATTTTTTGGCATAACCTAACATGTGAATTTAAAAAGATATTGTTAGATCAATGTAACCTTTTCCTCCAGCTGGCCACTCACTGAGACCTAGCTGATGTAGCTTACACAAAGTTATAATTTAACTCACCTCCAAAAAGCAGCCCAAACACAGCCTTGTGATGGAGTCACTGTCCCAGGACAGTTATATCAGTGCAATTTTGTAAATGCCTACTGGCATGAAATACAGCTGTGAGGATCTTTTGGCAAAGCAAGGTGCTACTTAAACACCCCCAAAAAACCCCATATATCATGAAAAACACATGACTCCAGGAGCTGAATGCTAAATGTTGAAGCAAAAGGTTAGATGCAAGCCTCAGGAGAGAAATCTCAGATGTTGGCAGTGCTGCTGCTGAAGGCAGAAAATGAGTAGGAAGGAGGACAACGTGAACTGCGATTAAATCCAGCTAGGACAGAAGCCAAACTGTTCTGGGTCACTCACATTTAGCCTATTTATAATTTTAGTTCAATGCAGATCATGAACAATATTAAAATAAATAGCATGTGCCTTAATAACCTCCTCTTCTTGTCCCTGTCATGCAAAGAATTCTCTAATTCTCTGCCTACTGACAACCTCACATTTAATTGCTTTTACACCCTTCCATGTGCCTTGCCCTTAACTACAACTCTGTCTAGCACAGTGGTATCCAACGTTTAATTTTTTTCACTTTCTGCCTAAGTCTGTATCACTACATTTAATTTTAGCAATACATGGAATTTAAATTATCCTCAACTGGCAAAATGAAATATTGATATGAGCTGACAAAGACTTTACAGCTGTACATTTCTTGTTGGGCTCTAAATCAAAAGAATTTCTAATTCATCAGATTTATACTTTACATTTGCCTTTAAGATCACAAATGTTCGTTCCCTTCATGACACCCCATTCTTCACTCGCAACAGTGCTGTTTTTCTGGTCCATCCCTCTAATCCTGTGCCAGTACAACCCAATTCATTACAGTGGGGTGAACCTAGAAGTAGAGCATGGAAAAGCAAGGGCAGTATATTGCAGAGAGAAATGCTAAGGTTCTCAATGTGACCAAGAGATCACTGAAGGTTTGCTGCTGTTAACCCAACAAAAACAACCTATCTGTCTTTGTCACCTTGTACCACCATTTACCTTCACATGTGGATACCACGTTCCCTTGTTCTTATCACACTGTTAAGCTGTTGTAGGTAGATATTTATTTTTTTTTTCTGAATGAGTTTGTTCACATGATATGCTTTTCTATTCTCAGTGTAGCTGCATTGCTTTTTGGGAATTTAGCCTCCAATACCATTGATTCTAGCTCTGTGAAAGTAATATACTCCATAAAAGTGACTAGAAAATAGTAATGGTTTGCAACAGTCCCCAAGGTCATTATCTAATAAGCCAGATATTGTTAGATAGATGCATAAACAATAGATATTTATAGTTATATTTTCTTTCAGGTTGCTTATCTAAACCTCATTCAAAGCTTCTGGCACTAACTTTGGATATTACATTCAGGAATGGGTCTTACAGAAACAGAACACCAGGAGAAGGTAGACTGGTGGCCAAAATCCTCAGGTGTCCTCACCTTGTAGTGAAAATATATTCTACATGCTGCTGCACATGAGCATTTCTCCCTTCGGTCATCTGCTTGTCTTATTTCTCCTTTCTGCTTTTCTGTGGGGTTTTGGTTTTGTTTTATTTTATTTAGACTCTTCTGTTTTCTGATGGGTAAATGTGCTTCTTCCAAATGCTGTAAAATAAGGCGATGTTTACATGAGATGAATATTTGAAATAATGCATAAAGAATTGTTGTTTCTGTTAAGAAGTATGTTAAGAAATACCAAAGCCCCCTACGTTAAAGTTTGGTACTTATTTCTTAGCCATCATCCAGAGATGACAGGTGAGCACATGGATCCCAGCCAGCCCTTGTAAGTGACCTAGCACTCTCTATTAATGCCTACCCTGCAATATTACTCCCACATAGTGAGGATTTATTAATACTTTATTAACATTTGTACCAATGTGCCTCTAGCATAGTTTACTGCTGGGAACGAACCAGGACTGCACTTGGAAGTTCTGTCAGCCTTTAATACTGTTGGATACAAACTTGATAAGAAAGGTAAAAAGCTAGAGCTTAGTTACCTGTTTTCTGATTTTTCCCTATTTTTTTCTGGGAGTTAACCTGCAGGATGGCTTTACTTTGCTAATAATTTGCTTTGGCGTGTAAAGATGCAAAAAGCAAAAGCATTCATTGTCTAATTGTAAGAAATTTACTTTAATTTAGTATTTTGGTTCTACAAGAGCTCAACGGATATGACAGAATTTCACTGTAATAGAAGCTATAAGTGTTGTAACCACTGGAAACAAAACAAAAATGGTAAAATTAGGCAAATTAATAGAAATAATCAGTGAGATTTTAATTTTTCACAGTGTCTTAATAAATAATGAAGTCGTTTAAAAAGGATAAAAGAAATTTGAAAATGAGACCGTGTCAAAAGTCATCAGCCTGCATTGCAGAAAAACCAAAACTGGGTGCTCCTAACGGGCTGCCCACCTGAGAAGTTGAAGGATCTAACCATCTAATTTATACAATAAGAAATTTCTTCAATGACTGCTTAGCTAGGTCTAAAATTGTTTGTAGGGATGCTTTTGGTGCTGGAGCAGACGTAAACCTCTGTTTGCAAAGAATAATAACAATTAAAAAAATAATAATTAATAATAATAATAATTCTGTCCTTTTCAGTTATGAATCTGAGCATTAGAAAGGAACCAGTGTAACCAGTTCCATGTTGTCCATGTTTTTTAACCTACTGAAGCTGGTTTGGAGCTCTTCATCTCTCCCATAGAAGTCGCACACAGGATACATCTAAATTTGAGGAAGCACTGAGGCTCTCAAATTTAGCCTTTAAATCTGGTGGGGGGT
>JAHREE010000143.1:8028858-8081824 GCA_033628505.1 Tringa tobata | reverse complement strand
TGAAGCTGTTTTTAAAAAGGTTATTGGGCAGGTTTACAACCAGAAGACACCTTGCCTCAGGGACACATGAATTTGTCAAATAGATGCAGCTTTAACAAAAACATACTTCTAAAGATCAAATGGACAATCCTCCAAACAAATTCCCTCCTTTTCCAGGGACCTAAGATACTGCTGATGTCCCTGATGTCTCCAGGTTTTTCCATGTGGAACAGGTATGTACAATTTTTGTGCTTTGTTGTAGGTTAAACAGGAAGTTTTTGTAGGCACAAAAATGCTCTGGTCTACAACAGTAAAAGCTAAGCAAACAATTACAGGGAGCATCTGCTTGAAAAGGACTCTTGAAGAAGTGGTCAAAAGACATCAGAAGACTGCAATGCCACAACCAGCTGCTGGAGCAGCTGAATATTTTGGCTTTAGTATGGTCCTGTGGCCCAATCTCAATGATGCTTTACCCCTGATCCTTTTGATTTTGTCATTTGGACTATTGTTCTCAGTTAGGGCTCTATGTGGGTGCTACTTCCAGCAAGAGTCAGTTCTCAGCTTCTTTAGCTGTGAAATATTAAGTCTCCTAACTGTAATATTTTATCATATTGCACATTGGCCAATAGCCACATAATTTCCAGTTCATAAATGCACCACCATCAATCAGACATGAGTGCTGAGGAAGAGAAAGAGCATTTGCAAAATTAAAGGGATTCTTAAGTCCTTGCACTGCAAGTGACTCCTGTTTCTACCTGACCACTCGTGAAACTATGGTCATCTACCCCAAGACAATTGCAGATGGTCACAAATGATCTAATTTGTATATTGCAGCCAACAGAAAGTGGGAAAGCACTAGAGTGTGCATCCTAGAGAAGCTGACAGCCCAGCTCGTGTCCCTTTAAATGTCACTGCCGTGTCACACTACTTCTAACACATTATGTCATGTGTGGTGTGATTTCAGAGAGCAAGCAGTCGCTGAGCCAAGCATGCAGCAGATGTTGAAGAGACCAGGTGGCCATAAGAAATGGGTAATTTTAGATCTCTCCAAATAGTTCAGCAGCCAGGCTTCTTCACTGCTTGTGCATCTCCAGCCCAAATCTCTGACAGCAAAGACGGCAACTTTGATTTCCCAATGAGCATCATCAAACACATTTAATTGTCTCTTGTTCCTTAGGATTTATCCACTTGGGTGGCACAGGGATGGGTGAGGGACTAGCAGGGATGGTAATAACAGCACAAGTAGCTCTTGGCTAGCTACTTGTCAGGCTAAATGCAGTCACAATTGCCAACCCGCGTCTGCTGCTCCAGAGAAGCTGATTTAGTTAACTCTGCCAACTTCCCACTCCCCATCCTCTCCAATACAAGTAATTTCGATATTGCCTCTACTCCCACCTTCCTGCAGCTCAGTCATTTCTTATTCTCAATTCTGGTAAAGCTCAGGGCAAGCTGCTGCTGTTACGGTTGAAGACCTGATCACTTTGCTCTCACCGTGTTGTTATAACAGCAATGGTTATCCATACTAGATTTGCTGCATATTACCTTTAGTACAAATGGAGTTCAGCTCATGTAACTGCAGCCATCTAAAAGTCAGGTGTTTGACCTAAGCAAGCTGTCAAAACTCCCTCTGTACTCCACAGAGAGACAGAGTTTTTACCCTATCTATCCCAGATGCCTGTTTTAGGAGAGGAAAAATATATATCTCTTCCCCTACACTTCCTATTGACTATAGAGGGAGCCTAGGTGATAAGCATAGATTCAAAGTCTAATCTCCAGAAGCACAATAGGATAAATCCCACTATATCTCATCCTTCATTATATTAGTTACTGTGTTACCCTTGGTCAGTTGTGAAAGTAAAGCACGTGCAGGAATTACCTCATACGTAGCTCCTACAGGTGAGGAGTTCATTTGTGGTCAGAGCCAATTAAAAACCACCAATTTTGTATTTTATGTAATGGTCCTCAGATGCCTGCACCAATTTCCTCACCAGATTTTCAGCAAGCAAGGAAGCAACTGCTCCTAGAGAACATTTCCCTCCTTTCCTACTCAATGACTATATGTCATGGCAGAAGTAAAGAGTTTGAGAAGTTGGGCAAGTTGCTGGTTCTGCAATGCTCAATAAATCTGGGCTGTACATTATGTTGATTTAAGTATCTTCCAGCAGTCAAAGCTCCCTGGATTTTCAAGAAATAGATTGTGCTGCACTGAGGTCTAGCTACGTGTACACTACCAAGAGCAGAAGTCCTTTTCACCTATAAATTTCAGCCCAACTCTATAGTTATAGAAGTATCACTTTACTTTTTCTTGTATCCTGGAGCCAAAGAGTTCATTTTAGGTAATAAATCCTGCATAACGGTAGCATAATCCAAGGAAGCAGTAACTGCAGTGATATAGAAAAGGTACTATTTTTCTCAGTCATGATTTAGGTCACAGCTTCATCAGATTGGTTATTGCTATAGCAACCACAGCTTTTGCTTTTGTACAGAGACTTCTAACAGTATTCCACAAGGTAAAAGAAACATTCTGAAACACAGGAGATAAACCAAAGACATAAAGGCATACAGCCCAGCAAGGTAAAAAAAAAACAAAACCAATCCACTCTTTCCTTAAAGATTCAATTAGCGCCTTGTTGTAAATGAGAAAGAATGGAAGTAATGGAAATAAATATAACAAGTGTTTCATGGACCCTGGTAGAAATGAAACCATGGTAAGGCTATTAGAGCTCAGAACACAAAGGACTCTTTCCTCTGGTACAGAAGGTCACAGATTTAGCTCCTGCGAAGGGAAAATCCAAGCATACTTCATTTACTGAGCTACTACACTAGAATAAGCACCTTTAATTATTTTAGTCTCTCTCTCTCTCTCTCTGTGCTTTCCAGACAATGACAAAGCCCTGTGAAGGCAGGGTTTTTATTTATTACCTAGCTCCTGTAGGACGCTTTATTTAACCAGCCTTGCCAACACAATGATTTCCTTAGGAAACTTTGTCCCTTACCGCAAATTACGTCCTATTAATTTAAAGAAGCAGAGACAAAAATTAACTTTTTGCCCCTTCTGCCACAGACCTGCTATGGACCATTAAAAATATACCAATCCTACTTGTTAAATGTACTTTGAATTGGCTGGTTTAAATTGGCACACCCCTGCCTGTAACGAAAAAGTTTTTGAGTTGCCTTTTAGTTGGGCTAATGTATAAAAAACCAAGAAAGGACCTAATAATGTCTAATAGTCAGCACTTACACAGCAGAGCACTTTTTATCTCCAGAGTGCTTTTCAATATTAACTAATTAAATTTAACCCTTTCCTGGAAGGGGGACATTATGAATGTTTTATAGATCAGATAAATTAGGGTAAAAGTCTGAATGGTTTAACCCTCAAAGTCAGGCAAAACTATTGAGAGCCAAAGCCCTGTACCTCCACACTAGACCTTCTCAGTATCTCAGGTCCATCCCTTCCTAAGGTGGCAGACGCCAATGGCTCCCCTGGGCACTTAAAGAACAGGACCATACAAGTTTGCCAAATATTGCTACTGAGAGGTTTTGTTTTGCAGACACTGAGGCCCCAATCCAGCAAAGAAATCTGAGTACTAATATTTTTCTGGAAAAGCCTGTGTTGAAGACAACGCTTAGCATAGCACTATCTGTGGCACACAACCCAAGCAAAGGACAGAAAGCATATTGCTTAGAAATTAATATCAATGGATACATCCTACTCTAGTCCTTTGATATAAAAATATATTTCTGCAAACACAGGCTGAGGTTTGGGCTGAAATAATTGTTCCTCAGTATGCTATCGTACACAGCCATACTTTCATTCTTTTGGCCAGCTGACATTTCTTCAGATTTCATAATATTTACTTACTCATGTTTCCTTTTTTTTGGCTGTATTTGCTGAACTATATAACTTTCTTTTTATCTGTGGATGTAACTGTATGCATTGCTGCAAATTGGTAGATAATCTAAATGTACCCGCAGCTCTAAAATCTTCCAGCTGTTACCTCAACTAGATCAAAATTGAAATAATTATATTAAAATGTTTGAGTATTTTTCCAGTACAATAATTCTAAAGAAGTCCCCCAGGACTGTCCCAATTTGTTTTCTGAAACTATCACAAGCTCAAGTTTGCATTACACTCAGAAACTAGACTGTTTGCTTTATTTAATACAATGTTGTCCGTCAGCCCACTCGTACTGCATCCAGTGTAATTACCTGCCTTCCTGACACAGATGCATCAACGTGTATTTTCAGTCTACATACCAGTCTCTGACTCCAGTGGTCAGACATCACCCTGATCCCACAGATTTAGACTGTTGTGAGAACTGCCACGAAACACAATTTCCATTTAATTAAAGGCAGTACAAACATTCCAGTCTCTATGGCTACATCTATCCCAGTACATAAAACGGGCCAGGGCCCGTTCTTTGCCCTGATGGCAAGTGGCAAGGCATGGCTTGTAACCGTATGGCTACATCCTCATTTTTCCCATCCTGCCTACTGGGAACAGTCCCTGGCTAGTGCTGTTGCCTGTGTTGTGTCTGGGCATCACGCGGGAGCATGACGGCATGGGCCAAAAATGTGCCAGGGAAGTTGCTAATAATTAAACAATATGGACCACAGCAGGAAAGCACTTGAAACCCTGCCCTGCTCCTCTTTAGTGTGTGAGTATATACATGGCTATGGATTAGTAAATAAAGCAAACTGGAGTTCAGGGAGTGACTCTCATCCCCACAGCAAATTCCCCCAGGCCCACCAGGAAGGGCTTCTGACCCACACTAATCCCTGGTCGTGCCCAGACACCAAGTAACAGTGCGGATGGTCAGCGCCTGGCCTTCACTGGCCATGTCCAGTTTGCCCTCACAGATGCAGCCTGTGTGTCTTTTTATGCTTCACAGCTGATTTCAAAATAATGAAAATTTGGTCATGATTTTAAGACGGACTGAATGCACTTCAATCAATAAGCATGTGTTACTAAAGTGGTATTTAGGCCCCCTGGACAATGGTCTAAGAGAAGAGATGAAGGCCAGGACCCCATACTTTGGCTTGAGGAGTCTATATCATCCTTTGTGAGACAACAGCTTTCCAACGTTCAATCGCACCCAGGAGAGCGTGCTAGGATAGCTTGGCTCAGCACAATAAAACTATATTGGAAGTCTGCAACACTGTATTGAAGTTTCCATCAGGGTGGAAATGAGGCCACAACCATTGATAAGTAAAGTCCTGTTGTTGGGGTAGTCCCGCAGATGCTGTTGAAATCAGCCTGCCCAAGATAACTTGTACATCAGTTGTCCTTCTCCCAGGGCAAAAGTCCACGACAGTGAAGACATCCCGTACTATAAAGCCTTCATTGCTATGCTGCACCTCTATTACACCTTGCACTTACACCAGGGCTGATGGTCTCAGCTGGGGATTCACCCCTTGTCAGACACTGGGTGGGTAGGAGGCTTCAGGGTGAGATCCCCCAGCACAGATGCTCAGCTGTCAGAGTATAAGAGCTCCTTTGCTCTCAGCTGAAATGGTTTGCCAGTCCAGTGCTCTGCATTTGTGTCTGATCTTTCGGCTATCAACCTTGTTTTTGTGCAAGTATCTGATTGCTGGTTATACCTGTGTGGTGTTAGGTAGGATAGGGCTGTTATGAATGCCGAACAATTGAAGGAAGAAAGGGAAATTGAGAGATTACAGGCTCAGCAGCAGAGGTTTTTCCCTCTGTCTTTTTAAACAGAACTTCAAAGCTAAGTTTAACAACTGAAATCACAGACGGATATGATTCCAAACTATTCTGGGCTTGTTAAACTATTTTTAAAAATGCAAAAGCTTTTATTAGCTTAACATACTATTCCAATCCACACGAGTAAAATGAAGCGTGTCTTCGTTATTCTGTCAAGATTATGCACATTTCCCTCCTGACTCACGACCACACTGATCATAATGGCTTTAATTGATATTCATGTGCATGCCATATTTACTTCTGCAGAGTTCCCGTGTAATTGAGCAATAGTTAATGGGCACTTAGGACTCTATTCACAAGAGATTACAAATGTGTGTGTATTGGGGAGCTTTTCCCTGTGGAGTTTCCATGTGTCTGGATAGGTGCATAATCAGCACGCCAGTCATCAGACAGAGCAGCTGACACTCGTGGCCCTGGCGAGGGCTCGAGCGAGACAAATTCTCAGCCTCTTCTTAATTTGGACTGGGGGGGGACTGCAGCGGGGGGAGATGATTACGAGTCGGGGCTGCTCAGCAGAGCCAGAGAAGGCATCCATGAAGATTCAAGATCTAGGTGAATCGTGGCTTCAGCCTTCAATAAACCGGAGCTGTCTGCTTTCTCCCCCTGGGTAAACAAAATTCTCCTTAATTTTCTCTCTTAGGTGACCGTCTAGCCTGTGTGGACCTTCCCCACGCTGCCATCAGTGGGGCACATGGCATCTGTCACATCAGCCAAACGACCCCTTTCCCCCCATTTTCAGTCTTTAGACATAGCCAGACGTTCGCAGACGTCCTTCCCTAAGAAGCAGCAGAAAATTCAGAAGCACTGGGACCCAACAGCGCTCCGCTGTGTAACCTTTAAGATGTAGCAATAACACATTTAGCTAGCAGACTTCACCGAGTGGAACCCCAAAGCACTTTACAAATTACAGAGCGAGGCATCACGTTAACTCCCTCCTGATAAGCTGTCATTCCTGGTCTGCAATGCAGCAGCTGGTTCACAGCCCACAGCAGTGCTCTACAGAGGTTCTGGACAGACAGCAGGACCCAGTACAGCATCCAGTGGCACGGCAGGAGGCAACAAACCAGGCACGGTGTGACTCCTTGGATTGGACAGTGCTTTTTATGTATGCGTTCGGGGAAGGTTTCAAAGGAGTGTGATGGGGTGGTGACTTCCCTGGGATTTGTGAGTTAATGGAGTGAGGGAGAGGAATGAATAAAGATGAGTTTGCCAACAACACCGCCACATCACTGTGTTAAGTGGAAAATAATAACATTTTGCTTTTTCATTTTTATTTTCATTTTTTATTTTCTTCTTCTAACCACTACTGTGTAGAGCTCATTCTGCTCCGGTTTCTGGAATTAATAATACAAAACTCTTAAGGTGCTAAGAGGGGAATCGTTATTTTATATTAAAAGTTCACTTCCAGTTTGGGGCATCGATCACTACTGAATTTACTGTGTGCTTCCAGCTTCTTTCTCTCTGGTGTTGCTGCTTCTTAAGATTGACACTGTCACTCTGACCCTGAAACTTGCTCTTCCCTCGTGAGAGTTGAAAAATTAAAAACTAAATGACAGAGAAAAAATTAAAAGAAAAACCAGTTTGCAAAAAGAAAAATCCAGTTTGCAGGCTGGAAACTCCACGTTACTGACTTGTTAAATGGACCCAGGCAAGGGCTGTGTGAAAGTCCCATCAGTGGTAGTTCTGGAGGAAACACATGGTAGTCTCTCGGGTCATAGTCCCCGTCATATTTTCATGAGGTTTGAAAGCTGTCATCCTGATGTATTTTTATTCTCTTACAAAACACACCTGTGGAGTCTAGAAGCCGTGCCTGGAGACAACTCGCTGTGTCAGTGTGTGGCTGGGCTGCCCGCAATATAACTGCCCTCAGAAAAGGTAACCCACGCGGGGAGAGGGCTCAGAGTTTCTGAGCATGGTACAAATTTCTGCATATTTCAGCAAACTCCCCTTTCCCTTTGGTCAGGTAACAGTGAAGCTGCCTTCCTCCCTAGAAAAAGATAGAAAAAAGCTATCCCTAGGTTTCAGAATTGCATGGAATTGGTATGAAATAAAGAACCTAGTGTGCTGAGTGGGGAGAAGTGTAAAAATACCAACCATCAGAGTTAAAATACAAGGTAGCTTACACTACGTATTTCTTGCACACAGATTTTCCTCATGTAGGTATGGAGTTATCACATTGCATCCATGTGATGATCATCTTCAGGTGGAACGGCTCCAGCAAGCAGAAATGAATATGGGAACCCTGTCTTATGTTTATCATGTTAGAAATAAGTCTGTATTGTTGAAAAGAACAGTAACAACATTTCTTCCGAGTCCAGGTAGCATTGTCTTTATCACATCCTTCATGATGCTAAATGAAACTAGGAAAAGAAACTTTTCCAGTCCAAGATTTGATTGAAAATTAAATCAATGACTTCGCATGTCAAGATAGTGGCTGGATGAGATGTTTTTACAGCACAGAAATATTTAGAATTGATCCAGCAAAGACTGGTGGTTTGCTTCACCCTGAAACTGGCAATCTTGGTTTCAGTGTAGGCTGTGGTGATGCCAATTCTGATATGCACCCCACATTTCTCCTTGAACTGTTAAGGCTGCTCTCCTTGCTGGCTCTAGTGCTTACCTAGATTAATTTTTCAGTGACAGCAATCCCCAGGTGGAAGATGATTCACACCTGTTAGCTCTGAATTTTGTGGAAATGCAAAACTTTATGAGGTGAAATAGTTCAAAGGGTCCCAGCGAGTTCCTAGAGAACTTCAGTGGGTTGGTTTCATGTCTGTGACTGTGCTCTGAATCTTGCTTTTCAAACGAGATCTAGGATAAAATCCAGAGGAACTCTGTTCTGCTGCTGCTTCATCTTACATGAATCCTCAATTCTTCACTGGTTCCATGGGTTTTCTCATAACAAACCAAAGATCAGACCCACAGAAAATCTAAAAGTCTGGTGATTATACTGTGCTGAATTATACAGTCACTTCATTATTTTCTGCAGTAGAGGACTCAGTTCCATTATAGAATTATTTCCCGGAACGATAAATGCCAGTTTCTGACCTTATCAAGAGTTCTGAGAGCAAAATGCACATCTGCTCCAGATACGACCCAAATGGGCCATACATTGTGCTGTACAATGTTGTTAATGATTAGTACCAAAAGGGCATTCATGGGCTAGATGACAACCTTTAGTAGTGTCAAAATTGAGGTATTCATGACACATCATTCCTTAAAAGGAATAGGAGGAAGGCAACCTGGTCTGAAAGCACTTGTATGCCCTGGACGTTGACTACACCATACCAAGATGCTAAACCATCCTTAATGGAAGTTGCTGAAATTGTGAACAGGAAGCTTATGACTTGTATGACCACAGGATGTTGTAACTTAGCACCATATAAAGTCACATAGGGTCAAATGGTGTTCATGGATAACCTCAACCTCTTCAGAATATATTTCAAAGCCGAAGGAGTCAAATGAGTTGCACAAGTTAGCATAAAGATAGCATCTACAGCACTTTTCTTACAGTGCTACCTACCGATCTATAAATATTTATAGTATATATATAACTCAACTAAGAATAAAAATTGCATCTAATGCTCTCTCTTTGTGTAAGTGTATGTAAACATGCACAAAATAACACGAATATATGTATTTATATGGTATTTTTTCATTTTGTTTTAAAGCAACTTTTTGTTAATGTGTTTGAACAGTCCCTGGGAGTCTTTAGATGGGAGACAAGTGGATTGTGTGACAATAACAAACATTAAACTATTGTTATTTAACAAAGTTTGTTAAAAGTAATTCCAAAGCCATCATATTTCTAATTAAGTTTGAAAGTGATGCATAACAAAAGGACTCAGAGAAACTTTAATTTCATATTCCAAACTAGTTAGTCCTATTTGTTTGCTTTGAATCACTCATTTCAATAAGGTGAAAACTTGTGTTAATCCTCCATTCATCAGTTGCCTGGGTGCGTGTGAAATGAGTCATGTGGACAAAATAAACCACTGCTAGCCGCAATATTCTATTGTCCTTTAAGCTTCTTCAAGGGGCCTCTTCACAGGTACCAAAAAGCCACTCTAGACACTTCACATATTTTTGAGGATCCTCCCTTTTTTCACATCGCACATTACTCACTCATTGAAGAATAGCAGAAAACAGGCATAAAATGAAGGAAAAGCTGAAGTAGGCCAAACTCATTTTCTACACAGAGAGAGATAATTGGCACTGCAGTAATTTTGGAGAACTGAATTAAATGAATAAATTGTGACATGGGAAAAACTGAAAAGGACAACAGTTTCCTGGCTTGCACATAATAGTTACTTTAGACAGCATTTTTCTTGGAGACCAATTGATAAAACAGGACAAAAATGTTTTTCCCATTAATTGCTTTCAAACATTGTCCTGCTAAATGCCCAATTAAAAGGTAGAAGTGTGAGCTCCTTTTTTGCTTATAATGACCACATATTGGGGGGAAAAAATCAGTAGCAACGTCCTAGCATTTTCTTTTGTGGATGTGGAATAAAAAGATCAATGGAAAAAGGTTCTTAGCTTACCTTAAACTAAAACAGCAGCTTCAAAGCCTGCAGACCAGCGTGGGGGTGAGGATGGGGTGGTGGGTAGTGGGACACATACAGTATCACTGCACTTTGCTAAAACTATCATTTACACCAAAAACCTTAATTTCATAAGTTGGTAAAACACATAAGCATAAGTTTATAAATTGCCAACTGATATGATACTTTGAGTGGGGTTATTTCATGTCCAAGAAAGAAACCGTTAGGTATAAAAACTTATACTGAAGTTTTCTCTCATTTGATTTTTTTAAAAAATACTTGCTGTAAAGACATGGTTCTCTAACAATTTAAAAAAATTCTAATGGGTCAAACGAACACAAGGAACTGGAGTCAAAGTTATGTCTGAGATAACCCCACTGAATTTAAAGGGGGTTATTTCATCACCTTCTTATTAATTATATTACTTGAACTCTTAAAGAGCTGTCACTGCCACTCAATGCTATAAACGTTATTTTTACAATGCTATTTTTAACAGCAGATTAACCAGTAGGAGGAAATTATTCTTTTCTAGATGGGACTAACCTAAATCTAACAAAATCATTTTAAAAGGAACAACTTGATAACAAAGTAACTTTTATCCATTCTTCTTACCTGCACCTCAGTAGTGCCTGTGTGTTTCACAGGGCTTTACAATTCTTGCAGACCATCGTGCACAGTCATCACTGGTTTTAAATTGAAAACACTGTAGAGATGAAATGGTTGTACAGATAAGTTACAAACCAACAAACATGACCCTGCACCAACTAGTAATATACAGGGAATCAGTAATGTGTGTAGTTCTGTTTGGCTCAATTTAGTGACAAATCCTGCCTCATATGAAAACACTCCCCAATTTTCAGGTTGATGGGAAGTCTCTAGAAGAGAAGATA
Organism: Tringa tobata; assembly: GCA_033628505.1. Classification (NCBI taxonomy): domain Eukaryota; kingdom Metazoa; phylum Chordata; class Aves; order Charadriiformes; family Scolopacidae; genus Tringa; species Tringa tobata. The sequence continues at coordinate 8,070,686 of JAHREE010000143.1, read as the reverse complement.
ACAAGTTGGTGCTCCAAAATGAAGCATCACTGCTGGGCAGGGACTTCATTTTCTCCCAGCTGTGTACAGGTTCTACCCAGAGCTGTCTCTGGACTACACCACAGATACACCATCGATGGCTAGCACCAAATCTGCTTATGCTCTTTCAAGCAAGGTTAGAAGATAGGTAACATGGAAGGCCAGTCCCTTCCTGACAAAGGGAGCTAAGGGATGTCAAGTTAAATGATAAGAGCTCCACATTTAATAGAACTGATTAACAGTTTAAAACCCTAAATTCCAGCTGAAGAGAAGGATGGTAGGAAATACAGATTCTCCTGGATATTGCATGAGGGTCCTGTTTTCCCACCAGAGATCTTCTGTGCTGCGTCTGGATGGACTGGTCATGCAGCCCTAATACCAGCATGTCCAAGATGCATCCGTAGCCCTTTTATAGCCATTTCTAGGCCAAAAGAGATAAAGTTTCTGTAGATACCCTGATTATAGTGATCCTTGCATGTGGGGTTTTTTTTTTTTCTTAGTAGTCTATGGAAATTTTCTGCCTTTGTCACAGAAAAGAGACTGGTCCCTCTGGGGCAGTAGATTTCTCTTCATCCTCGTTGCCCCGAGGCACTGATTAAGTGAAGTGCTTAAGCACCTGAGTGACTATAAGCACATGAGCCACGACACTGAGTCAGTGAAAGTTAGTCAAGTACAGAAAAAGACCTTGATAAGGGAAAGTTGCTGTGCAGAGCTATCTATTAACAGGAACACAAGGCATAAAATACAGCAGGGCTCTTTTACACTTTTTTGCACTATCTACAGGGATTTAAACAGTTCTGTGAAATAGACCCAGATCACAAATTTTACAAATTTTGAGCTTTACAAAATAATTCTTTTTTGTTTTAAGACATCACAATTTATAATCATGCATGTAAAGGTTTTGCCTCCATAAAGTTCCATGTTTTAATTTCAAAAGTCAGACATCATACCCATCCACAAAGGGGGACACAAATATGATTGTTAAATGTTGTGAAAAGTAGACCAAAAGAAAGCTGGGCAAAGAGTTTTTAAAATTTATGTACAATTTATGTGTTACTTTGCAGTACAGCATACCTTGTTTGAAGCAGAGAGTGAGGGAAGTATCACAGCAAAAGGCCACAGCAGTTCCATCCTGCAGCAACCATCCTCACCTGTAAATGAAATGGTTATTTCATTAAAGCAACTTATTTTCTTTAAAAAGATCCCATTAAAGCACATGCTTCCTGAAGCTTCAAGAGCTACTTAGGGCGCTGTCTGCGCTGGAGGTAAAAGTCTGCTTTGCCTTCCCTCCTTACTCCTCTGAATGAATGGCAAAGCCTCTCTTTGTTGCCACAAGAGGAGGATTTTGCACTGAAGTTGTTATCCTAAATTATTTGATCAGGGACAAACTGGAGCCGTGATGGTGGGCCAGAGCTCTGCCTCTGTGTAGAGTCTTGACCCTACCCCTCTACCTGCAGAGCAGGTTTGGGCAGCATTAAGGACCGTGGTTACCTCAGGGCAAAGACCATCTTTTTCCATGATTTTGGAAAGCATTTTCCAAATCAGAGGGATTGACCTAGGCCAAATCTGTGGTTAGTAAAGAAAGAAATGGAAGAAGGTGGGCAGTTTCCACTGGAGTCCCCCTACTTTGCCATAATCTCCAAAACCCTATACCTCCATGCACTGCTCATCACAAACCTGTTACACCTGAGTCTCTGCAGGTGCACTCCACTCCAGTGGGATGCTACCACTTCAGAACTGAATATGCAATAGCAGCTCTGGGATTACCCGGTTTCCCAAGGTGTCCCAATCCCAGAGGAATGCAGCTCTGCTCCAGCCTGACTAAAAGGGACGGTGAACAGCCTTGTGGTGGTAAGATGCCAAGGACTTCACTGAAGAACACCTTAAAGTTAACTTATATGCTTTATAAAAGCATTTACATGCTCTGTGCTGCATGTTGTGGTTTGCCTTCCCATTTGCTCCCTACCCGACAGTGACCAGACAACTCAGAATAGCTTTGGGTGACTACTTGAAGAGACAAGGAAAATCCAACAGCTGCCTCCTACAACTGCTTCCAGGGTGGCCTGAGGGACATTCATATGGTGGATCCCTCTGCAGGGATGCTAAGAGAGGACAGAGAGCCCTGAGCATGACACTTCAAGCATCCAGTCCCTGGGAGTGGTGGCTGGAAACGACTTTAAGAAAGGTGCTGGGGAAAGGAGACCTTCCTGCCTGGTGTGTCGCACAGCAGCTCTGTATAGCTCCCTTTCCCAAAGGTCTAATTTTTTTTAATCCATCATAGCTTGAGATCACTGCTTGTATAAGGCTTGATTATTATTTATCACCTCATTTAAGAGTTCACTGGTGCATGAGTAAGAACTCATACATTTTGTCAGCCTCTGTAGAATCGTCTAAACATTACAAGATTGTGTTACTTTATTATAAGATTGTGTGCTAAGTTACACCATACTGAGAGCTAAAAATTCCTCTGTACTCTCACTTGAGCTTCCCCTACTTCTGTGTCCAGGACTGCACCCATAGCCTTCTTCCAGCATCTTCTGTTGACTGTCAACTATTCACTGTCTGGTACTACTCCTGTTCTTCTGTCACCTTGAAGATATGGCTTTTTTCTTGTTTTCCCCCTAGAGTTTCACTCTTCCAAGGAAGATCCTAAGCTCAAATGTATGGTCAAGCCATTGTTTACTTCATGTCAAGCCTGTAAAAGATGACATAGTGCTATAGACATCAGTGGAGCTACTCTGAGAGGTACCTGCTAGAGATTTGGTTCTAATATTCTTACTGGTAATATTGGTATTTCTACCAAAAAATCCAGGTCATTTTTACCGCTTGTGTCTTCCATGGGATGATCCGCATTAAAAAGTTATGTGCATTTTCTATTTTTGAAACACTGTACAGATACCAATTTTAAATTTTTTAATATAGAGTTTCCGCGCTTTGCATGCCTTGCCCTCAACCATATATGAACATCTTTTGAAGGCTTTAGATGAGTGGATATCTCTTTTAAGTAAAAATCTATTGAGCATAAAATGAGTAAAAGTCCAGTAACAACTTATCATTAAGGTCTTCTTTGTCATCAGATCCATTACACAGTAACGATTCCACCAGATAGACCTGAAGAAGGCTGAATTTACATGTACATTGTATATCAATAATAATCATAGTAGATACTAAAATTATTGCATGTCCATAACAGTACCCTGCTGGATATTATAGCTTCTATGGGAATATAAAACAGATAATTTGTGTCCCCCAAGCAATTTATACAATGCAATTTTTTTATGTCTCTGCTACTTTAAATGGAATTAGTGAAGGTAGTATGTTATCCTCAGTCACTATCCATCAGAAGTTATGTTAAAATTGATTAAAGTGTTACTTATCTTAAGTACTGTTGACCTATTTCCTTTCAAACCTGTCACACATACATATAAGATTAAATATACAGTAGGAGCCATGCAAGGATACGGGATGAAAATTTGGACCTCAGAACACAACCTCAGTAGCAGCTGGTTGTTTCCAGAAGAGTAACCTTCCAAACGTTCAGGAGCTATTCATAGGGTACAATTTTAACATGAGCCTGGACAGGGGATGTTTTCTTAGGAATACATATTTTTATTTCCATCCTCCATATTCTTCTTTTCCTCATTCTCCTCTTTTCTATGCCCTTCTATTTCCTGCTGCCTCTCTCTCTTTTTAACCACAAGTCATAACCTTTGCTTTTTCAGCGGATGCATGAAGAAGCCCTGCTTCTCACAGCTCTTTCAGAAAGGGCCTCACCTGACCAGGGTTCATAACCACAGTAGGCCGCCAAAATGCAGGAAGAACACAACTGAATCTGACTAAATATTTTTTCATCTGTCCCTTGATCCATCCATTGCCTGTTCACACCCACTCTCAGACACCAGGTAATTCCAGCATGGAGAGAGAACATGACCTGCCGTTCTCTTATTTCAAGGCAAGGTCCTGAAAGTTCTCCAGAAGCACAAACATTTCTGAAAATCTTGCTGTGAGCAACTAACATTTTGGAAGGGGGTATTCACAAAATTTAAAAAAAGAAAAAAAGTTATGTTTATTGGAAATAAAAAGAAATGGAGGGGGAGATGAAATATTTTAATTTCTAGTGTAGTCTACCCTTACAATCCTGAGGCTGGGTTTTTTTGCATTTCTTAGGCTGTTGATTCCCATATAACCCAAATTTCTGTGCTGTTTCTGTCAGAATGAGACATAACACTGAGGCTTGAGTGCTGGGCCTGGATTTCTGGCAGGGATCATCCCTCACACACCATGATTCATGGAGTTTACAAGTTAGCACAGCACCTGCATAGATTCATGGCATGATGATGGAAGGACTGTGTGGCTTCCAACCACTTGAGCTTTCAGAAGAGCTCCAAGTACAATGTGGGCTAAATTCAGAAAATCTGAGACTTTTTCTCTCAGGAATGCTTTAAAAAATAGTGGTTTCATCTTGTCTCTTGTGATCCTCGTGACCATTTCTGTTGTGATTCACTGGATCCTTCTTAGAAAGAATCTGATGTCCTACGCAGATTATCTTTCACAACTGAGATCTAATTTGGTATGTGAAGCATGCATGAGCAAAAGGTGATTATTCCCCTCGGTTCTGTACTGGTGAGGCTGCAGCTGGAAAGCTGTTTCCAGTTTGAGAGCCCTCAGTACAAGCGGGATGTTGGCAAACTAGAGTGAGGAATACCAAAATGGGTGGGAGACCAAGGTACTTTGTGGACAAGAGAGACTGAAGCTTGTTTGCCTGGAAAAGAGAAAGTTAAGAGGGGAAACTAATTGTTAGTTTCAATTACCTAATAAGGGATTATGGAGAAGATGGAGCCAAACCCTTTTCAGAGCTACACAGCAAAATGAGAATGTGTAACAACTGCAAGGTGCAGCAAGAGAAACATGGCGTGAACATGGGGAACAGGCTGCCCAGAAAGGCCTTCGGGTCTCCATCTTTGAACATTAAACTTATTCAGAGGTAACCTGCTCTGATCATAGCCCTGCTGTGAGAGGGACGTTATACAAAATGACCTACAGGGTCCTTTTCAGCATAGATTATTCCATCCTATTTCTGCTGGAGTTTGCGTGGGCTTGTGTGGGCTCTTGTAATAAAACCTGGAGAACGATATTTAGATTGTATCCATTTCTCTCCTCAAACATTCAGCACAACCTTGTCCTTATTATACAGACTACCTTTTCTGTGTTTTTTATGCACACTTGCATTCAGAAATTTGCTTTTTGGGTGCCCAAGTTCAGGCTAATTCTCAGTGTGTGGACTGCAGATGAAGATGTGTATTTTCCCCGTTTCTGAAAAGTTAAGACTCTTCAGTGAGACATCTCTTGTAAGAAGCATCAGAAAACCTGTATTTATAATAGAAAATTGTGGTTACATCTTTGTCTCACAAATTGCTTAGGAGGTCTCTAAAATGCCCCCTTGTATTTTGTAAAATACTAAGGCTCCTTGGAGAAAGGCTTGAGCAAATTTCAGTGCTGCCATATTTTTTTTATTCCCCATTCTACTACATGTACTAAGACACAATGTCTTCTCAGCTTCTGTGTCTCATATCAGTAGAAGGTAGTTCAGTAGATTTCTTAAATCATATCCTCTGCCTTTTTAGATAGACTCTATCAAAACACAAAATAAAACTACCTGGACAACGAACACCTCTTGGTGACACTGAAAATGTTGTTGACAGCGTTATTCAGTCCAACATGTGAGATCCTAGACCTGTCCCACCACATCCAGGGACTGCCACATGCTCTCTTACACATTCTACCTGTCACCCAGGTCAGAAATAAAACCTGGCTTACTTGACAGAAGAAAAACCCCCTTAAAATAAACCATTAACCTCTGCATGGTCTTTTTGACAGTAGCTGCTAGCAACAGGAAAATTATCATCTGCCTCATCTGTCAGCATGTAAGAGGGGTTGTAAAGCAAAATACTGGTAAGTTTATGCCTTGCCAATGCATCAAAGAAAGAAGTGGAACAGAACAAAATCTGATCCTGGTGAAAGTGAAAACAGGCTTAGACTTAATATTCTGTAGGTGGAATCCTTGTGAATGCTATGGCTAGCAATCCTGAAAAATATCCTACAGTATTGTACCAGGCACCTTAAAATGAAATTACTTTTAATTATTAATTTGCCTTAGTTCTATTTATAGAAATTAATCAAGATCAAAACCTAGAAATTAATCAAAACATTTAAACTGAATTTTTAAAATCAACTGAAACTTTTCATTCTGCTTGAGAACTGATCAGTATCTTTCCCTGACCTTCTCGAATTTTCCAACACACAGATTAGTCTAAGTACAGTCAAGCTCTCATATCAGCTCAGCGTGTCCTTCCTAGTGGCGATATTGAACCAACCTAACACCATCAAAGGGCAACAGTCACAAAGCTGTATGGTAGATATTCTTATACATTTTTGGTAAAACACTTTGGAAAGGTATATTGATCTGTATCTTGGAGGGGAGTTTATGTAACAGACATTTTGGTGAAACATGGTGCACTGTTCTTTCAATATCTCAACTGCATAAAGACTTAATCTTAAAAATATGGATGTAGATATTGGCAATGTCTTCCAAATTAGGCTCAAAATTTCTAATACTGTCCACAAAATTCTTCCATATATATGTACTTCAACTTCTGTATTTAGCTGCCATAGCCCAGTTTTGATGGCCTAAAGATCACACTATGTATGTTTTACCTAAACAGTGTATGAAAAAGAATCCAAACAACAGTGAGACAGTAATGTCAAATCAAATACAATTTCTCTTGCACTGCAAGGACACAGATATATATTTCTTTTTCTCTCTGACTTTCTTCAACTGTCAATTCACTGAGACTTTGTTGGTTTGACAGGCTACCTAAGCATTGCCAAACATGCAAGAAAGTCTGCCTGGGTACCTGGCAGACATGATCATGTGTAGGTTTCTCAGAGCAGGTTGGACAAACATCTGTCAGGAATGACGCAGGTAGACATGATCCTGCCTTAGGGCAGGGAGCTGGACTAAATTTTCTCTTGTGGTCCTCCCTTCCAGCCTCCTACTTAATGATTTCACTGCCTTGAGGTAAGGTGACACATTGGGTCTGATCTTTTTGCCTGGAATGTCCAAAAATTTTTACATCGGTTACATGTGGCTACATAACATCATACCTTTCTGGCCACCACTTCTTTATTCCTCTGTCTTTCTTTTATCTGGGGGCTATACACAAGCTCACACACTTCCTCAGACTTTTTATTAAACTATTATTAAACCATGCAAACTGAAAACATAATGAAACAATACGAATATTAGGGGGCTGAAAATAACCTTTGGCATCCCACCCATTTTGCAGTCTGTACTTTCCCTACTGGAGTCTGCTGTCAGGAAGACTATTTGCACTTAGGATTTTGACACATTTTTCAATCTGCAGTGTCGTGTAGGTGTTGCAGCATTTGTGAAGTTTCCTGGCTGGTTCTTACACTTTGTTTTACAGAGCCAGAGGTTTGTATTCTGAAATACTGGGAGGCAGAAGACTGCAATTGGGTGAAGGTAACATATTTGTCAAAGGGACTCTGTAAATGCTGCTTCTGCCCTCTTTTGGAAGAATTCATGCATCTCCAACGTCTAGAGTGCTTTAGGTACTCAGTGCTGGGAGCAGAACCTCAGGTTTGATGCTGCAGGAACACCTCTCTCCCTTCTTTTTATGGTCCCCGGCACCGTTATCACTGACTTCAGGGATCACAGTAGATTTTACTTACACTGTTTTTCTTATTGACTTCAGCTACTGCTAATACTGAATCAACATGAAATGTCATGACTTCACATAGGGCCACAATGCAAGGAGGTGAAAGAAAAAATAATCAATTTTAAAAAACCAAAACAAAACAAAGCAAAACAAAGTTTGTACAAGGGCTAAAATACATCCTGTTTGTTTCAGTTTGTGAGGTACCTGTTCTTGGTCCTGTCAGCATGAAGGAACCTGCATCACACTATTTTCTGACGAGCATTTTCTCTCTAACTGGTCTGCAGTCTGTTCGCCTTCAAGCACATGGTTATGAATATTCAGTTCTCACATATAGTGCTTGCTGTCTGGGCACTCATTCTGGGACTGGATTATTCTGTCATCTCCCTCTTCCTTTAAAATAACTACTGTCCTAGGAGAAAAAAAAAAAGAAATTAAATAAATTTACCATTCAAACTCATACAAACATTGCACTACAATCAACTGCTTCAGATTAAAGTCATAAAAGCCCACATTTACATCCTGTCCTGAAGGGAAATATGTTTCCTTTTTAAGAAACAAATAAATGAAGATTCATTTGCACAAAAAAGTGGTTTTATTCTGTTCTTTAAGTCTTGATCCAACTCCTGATTAAGTACGTAATTGTCATTGAGTTCAACTATCATGCTTCAGAGTATAGTCATTTTTTTAATTTATGTATTTATTTCTATACGTGAGTCTTGAAATATGTCCATTTCATGTTTGGTAAGTGCTAAAACCAAAATATAGCAGGACAAGAGGAGAGATTCCAAATGTAACATAGCTGCCAATGGTTCAATTACTATCTGGGTGGAACAGCTACTGTATGTTTATCCCCCTCTGTTTCCTTTTATTTTGTTTCTTGATCACTGGAGAACTCACGTCTATTGCTGGTTTGATATTTGTAAGTGTTTGCAAAGTACTTTTTAAGAACAATTTAAAGCCTACAAGTTCACTCTCACTTACTCCCTGTAAGTATTCACCAGACTCTCTCCAGGATGAATTGGATGGGTAATCTAAGACATGTGGAATTATTTCTGCTCCCTGGCACGACAATTTCCATTATTTAAAAAGAGGTAATAAAAAATGATTATCAAGTGACACGCTTTGCCTACCACTTGTAAATATTCATTCCTGGCTCGTGTCCATGAATCCTACAGAATACATGGTGATTTCATGATCATGTGAGCAACCATCTGAAGATTCTCTAATACCCTGGATCGCAAGGAGCAGAGGAGTGAAGTGATTATATTTATGTGCTTTTTTTTTTTTCATTTGTCAACAAGCTCTGCTTTTTAAAGTGTAATAAAAAGATACACAGATGCTCTGTATGCTTATTTTTTGTATTCCCTCACATTCTAAAGAGCTCACTAGAAAGGCACCTGCATAAAACAATAACACAAAGAATGGTCAATAACGACTGAAAATAGTGTTAGTACAGGTGTTGTATGAATATCTTTGATCTTGAAAGCTCTGCTTCTTTTAAAAGCTTTAGGAAGAATGAATGTGTTTAAGTCAAAGAAAGAGCCTACGAGTATTGTTTTCTAAAGTAGACAGGAAGAAAAATCACTGACTTTACTCAAATACCTGCTACACTACAGCAAGAATAAAGGCTGAAAAGAAGCTAAGGCTTTTTATATATATAAAGAAATATGAGTGGATTAATTCAGCTAGCACTGCCTCACCAATGGCAAAAAGTGTCATACATTATTCATAACCCTCTGATGAGCTACTTCTAGGCAGCCTCAGAAATGTAATTTCTAGCATAAACCTGATATAGATACCCTTCTCCCCTTCTCTAGGTTCATAGCTGTTAATTTTCTCATAGTTTGCATAGTAGGATAGCAAATATGATTGCACCCTGAAACGCTGAGTCTGTTCCTGAGGTTGCAGTGAGACCTGCACAGGATCTGTACATTTGCAAAGATCTCATGGAGTCCTTGTGGAGGCTGTGTCATAGCCAGGAGCTACGTATGATCATTTCTTGGAAGTGGCAGGACAATGCAGATGTGAAAATACCTACCTGGCTTGTAACAAAAGTCATCTGATGAATTAAGAGCACATCCCCTCAAACATTAGAATACTACTGGATGAGCCAAGCTGTAGGTGTCTGTTCAGGAGGAGTCCTGTTTTCTAAAAGGTGAGCCCTGGGTAGGTGCCTGTAAACACCCAGGGAACTTCAGCTGCCTGTTTCCCCATTTTGAGGAGTTTAGTGCAGTATTTTTGCTGGTAACTCAGCCATGAGGACATGGTGTGGCCACTCACGGCACAAGTACGGCAGCGCAGCACAGGGGGGGTTATTCGCTTGCATCCTGTTCATTTTCAGACCCACGCGACTGCCTTTCTTCAATTAGTTCACCCTTATGAGCAGAGTAAAATATCAGAAGTTAAAAGAGACAAATAGTGTAGCCAGTTGAGGGTTAGACCCTAGGGGCTCAGGAATAACCTGTAGCTCCACAACATGTCATGTCTGAAGGTTCATTTGAAGACGGAAGTTACTATCTCCCTTGAAGAATGAACTCAGCTTAATTCTTACATCTCTTGACAGCAGCCTTGGCCAGAGAATAAAGGCAGAGTCCTTCTCCTGAGCTATTTGATCCTTGATTTTAGTAGCTGAGATCAGGGACCAAACCCAAATCTCAGACCAGTGAGCTGAGAGGTTTTTTATTCACTTCAGTCAGAGGAGTTAAAAATAAAAGGCAGATAGAATGGCTAGCTTTCCTGAGTCTTTCCTGTAGTCAAAGACTAGATGAGGACCTCATACACAAAGTCGTTGAAAATCTGGATGTGGGTAGTTCTTGAGAAGGCATAATAAAAAATCAAGAAGTAAATTGCATTGGTTGAAGTCCAGCTCAAGTCAAGAATGATGGTCAGGGCTTCAGAAGAGAGACAACATTATCAACCAGGACGAATGTTTATTAGAAAAAAATAAATGGACTAATTTGGTTCCCTGCCACAGCGGAGCAGTGAGGTGTGCAGAATGTCCCTGTGCTGAGACCTGTCAGCAAATTACGGAGTGATGTTGGCGGGAAATGCGACCAACCTGGCATCCAGCTTTTCAGCTGAGTACAGCCACTCCTGAAGCAATTTGGCTCAAGAGAGAGAGAGAGGAGGTGGGTGTTGAAACACACCCGCAGTGAGTCAGCAGCCTGTGGACCTGGCTACTAAAGACCCCCTTTTAACAAGCCAACTGTACAGTGACAATTTCATTTAGATGAATTTACTGTTATGATTTTGTTAGTATTACTGTTAAAGGGTGAAGTTACAGCCACAATAAAGCTTTAAATAAAGTTCTCTATTTTTAAGAGAGACAATAACACAAAAGAAGAAAAGGAAGCACTTTGTATCTCTGACATTTGTTTCAGAAGGAAAGGCGGGTTGGAAAACAAGAAATCAATTAGTTAAGATTTAACATTAACTAGAACTTTCATCTAATTGTTTTCATTGCCTTCAGAGCTGACATTTAAAACCTGCACTCCCCTCTATAGTTCAAGGAACTCCGCTGTAAGTTTCCCTTAGAAGAGACACTGCTTTTTAGGATCCCAATAGTAACCCTGTTCCATTGTCACACTAATCCCCAACAATGAGATCCTCAGCCTCAATAGCAGGAGAAAGGTTTTACAATACCAAATTTTCACAAAACCGAAGTGGCTAAAAGCTACTGTAGCTCCACATTCCCTGAGGTGTCTTGTGAAAACATTCAGAAGCTTAGCACCGTACTTAGCCGGGTTTTTTAAAGTTTTGTCTACTCAGCCCATGTCTGCATTAAAAAAAACATTCAGCATCTCAGGATTACAAGAGCAACAATTAAAGTAAAGCCTAAAAGCTGACCTCTCTTCAAAACCTTGAGCTATTGCTGTGCAGGAAACTATTTTATACTTAGGTGCCAATCTTTGCATAAGCCTTAAGCTTCCCATAAGCAAACAAAGACTAAAGAAACATTCGTCTCCACCAAACACCAGTGGCAAACATAAACATAGGGGGTTTTTGTGTATCTGGTGAAAAGATGGTTTGGGAACGGAACCATAATTCACTCTAATTGCCAGATCTGACTTCTGCTCTTTCAGAACAAAAAGATAAATTTGAAGCTTCACAATCTCTTTGGTCAACTCACCTACACCAGACATCAGACACTCTCATTTTCACATAGTCTCGTGATAAGTTTAACTTGAAAGTGCCCTTTAATGTCCTGGAAGAGAAAAGCAAAGTGAAGAAATATCTCTGACACCCCAATGCTAGGCCTCTTAAAGCAAATGGTATGACAACTGAAGTTGAAAATAAATCCTGGCCATCAGCATTTCACTTCCCATCTTCATATGATACAAACCAATTTTTATTTAAAAGTCCACTATAAAACTGTTGCCAAGCGCTTTGGTAAAATTGCCTTTTATTAATGAGATGGAAAGCTCAAAAAAAAATATTTTCATTGAGATATAGCGATCAGGGATAGAGTTTGCCAAGTTGTAGATGTCCATGCTGGATAGCTATGAATTGGTCGGGTGACTGGGGTACCTGTGTCCTTCACAGGCTGATGATATAGAGAAGGGAGGAGTAAATTGCAACACATTTTTTAGGCGAATACAATAGTGACCACCCCTGCAATTTAAAGCGATCTGAAATGAACGGTAACATAAGATTGAATTTGACAATTAAACATAGATTCCTCATTTCTCTTTCAACAGGAAAATCAGGACATTACATTTCAACATTTTAAAATAAGCCATTTTGCTTATTCATCTCGAAATATTTTCTGATCTTGACAGCTGAAGAATCATTCATTCACAGAGAATGAATTGGGCACTCTTAACCCAGAGAAGGAAGCCCCCATCATGGGGCACGTTCTGTCCACAGGAGGTGGATCCACAGCTGTTCTCCTGCCCCACAGAAGAAGCCCTGTGGGGCCAACTCCCTGAAACCAGCCACTGATTGCTGCATGTTGAGAGGCTGTATAATGCCACACACTGACCTAGGCCCTAAAACAAAGAAACTGTTTGCCTGACACACAAAAATTAGGATAAAATCCACCACATCCCAGTCTAGTTCTAACTTAACCTGACTGGAGGACGAAGTGGCAGAGATCAGAGAAGACAGGTGGCCCAGCAATGACATTTATCCTTCAGCTACTTCATAGAAAAAATATTGAAAAGAATGAAGTGGACTTGGACATGAAGTCATTTTTTGTACTGTAAATAGCCCATTATAGGGCTGCTTATAGGCAAAGTCCATTTACAGACAATAAACTATCACTGATGGACTGTTTAACGGAAGGTTGCTTTCCCAAGTCATGGAGCAACAATAACTAACATTTAAATAGCACTTTAAGTTAGCAAAGCGCTTGTAGGAATAGTACACCAATATTAGGTGAAAGAGGCAAAATGCTTTAAAGCAACACTTTGTACTGGAAAGTACGACTCAGAATCAAAGACTTTTCTATAGGAAAACTAGGAAATCACTCAAAGTGAAATAGACCTGCTGTAAAAATATCTCATTTTGTTTCAATTTTCTGATGCTTGCCTCCTGTATTTTTGTTGTATGTAGCTTTGGGTCACATCAATCAAGCTGTTAGCAAAGGAAGGGAAGGTAGATATTATAAGTAACCACTTAGATGTATGAAGCCACACTGGTCAGAGTAGGGAAACTCTCCTCCAACATGTTGTATTTGGCACATTTAGTCTGGACACACAGTGGTAATTCTGCGTATCACTCACTTCAAATACCTGAGCTGGCAGATGAACAAGTGGGGCCAAAGCTGCCCACAGGAATTTCCCCCAAGGCTGCAGGTTGCTGAGGACACTCCAGGCTGTCTCTGGACATAAGCAAAACCAACACGACCTCACTCAGCTGTAGGATAGACAGGGCTACGCTGCCTCCTCAGCTTCACCTGAGATCACCATCCCTCAGGGAGGTGCCCAGCCTATGGCTGCTGCCCAATAAACTTTCCAGGGGATGGAGAGACACAAGCATGGGTGACTGCCCATTGTAGCAGGGGTAAGTAAGACACAAGGGGATGGACCTCTTCCTCCACACTGTTGAGGGGACCAAGGTTAATAGCTCAACTTAAGGCCTATTCTGAGGAATACGCACATGCTGCCTTTAGCCTTCAAGGAGGCTTTGGAAATAAGACCACAAAAAACCACAGTTTTGTCTTAATTTTTAAGCTCATCTCCCATGAGGGAAAATAGACTTTAATGATGAGAAGCTCTCACAGTTCTCATGAAAAATTACTAAAATTAAGAATATTTTTTTCTGTATTTTGTTCTGTCTAGCTCATTCATAATAAATGCTTGTCTTTATTGGACCATTTTTGCAATAACTAAATCAATGCACAGCTTTCCTGATAGTTCTACTTTAAACCATCTCATACTGCTCTTACAACATGGCTTGATGTGACCATCTGCTGCGTTCAAATTGATGGAGGACAAAAGGGGCAAAGATATTCCGACTGTGTGTCCTCACTCCAGAATGACCAAAATCAAAAATTACTTATTCCTCCCCAAGGAGTTTGTTGTGCTCCCTCTATTCTTCTTGGACAAAAAAAGGAGGTAGAGCAGAAACAATCACCAGCTTCCTGAGGCTTCAGAGCAGAGGTAATGTTTACTATTTATTAATCGATTTACTTATACTGTGTCTATTGTAAAAGTACAAACATTTTTTAAAAAAATCATTAAAAGGCTGTCTTTCTCAAATGTGCTAAAGCATATTGAAGTAGTCTGGCAAATCAAGTAAGCAGACAGCTAAGAGGCCAACAGGATATCAATGTCTTTTTCTGACAAGTGAACAAGTGTAAAGGTAGGCAGTAAATGTGAGAAAAGCAAGAGGAAGGAAGAGAAAACACTCAAATGAAAGAAACAACAAAGGATGCAAGTAAGGACATTTTCCTCCCTCCCACTCTCCCTTTCAGAGAAGCAGCCTCTCATTTTATAGGAGGAAGTTATAAGAATAAGAAGACATCCTTTGAAAACAAAATAGGATATTCTTGTGGTGGTCTACTGCCCTTCATATATCTGAACTGATACAGGCTGGAGCACCAGAAAATGTAGGACATTTTATAGGCAGTTGGGTGGAGGTTTTTAATGAAGACGTATGTAAGTAGACTGCAATTCCAGGCATGCTAAATTTAATCCTAGGCGCAGGGTCCCTGGACAAATCTGAAAATCACTTAAAATTGGCTAATCACAAACCACGCGTTCAGTATTTTCACACAATCTGCAAAGAGAAATGAAATAGCTAGACAGGGTGGGATCCACTTACAAATCAACTCTGTGTGTTGGCATCTAAGCATATGCCCATGCTGCTTATAATGATGGAGTCTCCCAAGACGGCAGTAGCCAAGTGGTTGCAGTGAGATGGCGCAACACCTCCACCCTGTAGCTTAGCAGAGAGACATAGTCTACCTGAGTCCAATACCGAGCTCATACAACTTTGTTGTGCCTGGACAGTGAGTAAATATCCCTAGACAGAAGTTCAAAGTGTCATATCACAGTCCTTATGAGGCTAGTCTGAGGGTCTCTGCAGGGTGTCCATTGTAAAGTGTTAAGTATAACATATGGATTGATCTGGGTACGCTCTTCAGCCAGCTAGCATGACCTGAACATGCTTGTTGTTGTATCGGCTCACATGTATGGAATCACACACTATTTGCTCTGAGATTTGTCAGATGAAAACATATCTTCCTATACCAAAGAAGAAAGGCAAGGCCTCCCATCTCACCTCAGCAGACAAAGCCACCAGACTTCAGGTTGCAGAAAGCCAACAATGGCACTAAAGTCAAAGAACACCAAGTTCAGAAGAGATGCTCAGCTATATAAGAGTACAAGGTCTGGCTCACTGATACCATCTGACCAGAGGAGCTTTTGGCAGAACATCCACAGACAAAAATCTCTCGATGTATTAGAGATCTAAGGTGTTCCTAAAACTGCCAGACTTTAAAGATTAAATCTGATGCCTTGGATGTACTCAGAAATCCAATAGTAAGTACACTGCTATCAAAAGCCACATTTAAAGGATAACCTACAATATTTTTGGCTTGGTTCTTTACTTTTACTCCATTTGCACCCAAGTTTTAGAAACTTAAAATGACATCACCGATCTCCTTTTATCCTGTTCCTCCCCTGTTGTATTCAGGACTCATTTTGGAGTATGGAAACAGAAATGGGACATACCTTGAAAAATGAATGCCCATCTGCATATTTACATATCTACAGCTGTTTACAAACATCCATTGTTTTAGGACAGGAGAGACTCCATAGTTTCTGGTTGTCTGACATAGCACCTCCACAAGTAAGGTCAGAAACCTTCCTACTCTTACACTTCACTCTTCTGTTGCTAAGTTGCAGAACATATTAACTCAAAAAGGACCATAAATGGTCCAGATTGCAGAGCTGCTTCAAGTCTGGTCAGCTTGGAGCAGAGACATAAGAATTGGTATCTGTCTACAGCCATCTTTGTCAAAGTTCCTTATGATGGCATTCATCTCACATAACTTAAGGTATTTAAAAATTAAGCATCTAGTTCAAGTAAGGTTGCTATTTTAGCAGTGAAAAAATGCAACTAGGATTAACAAACCCAACTTCTTGAGATGCCAAGTTACAATTGCGACTCGTTCACTGACCATCAACTTAAAATTACATATATTTTCAGCCTGTCATCTCTTTTGCAATATCCGGATAGGATTGTAATTATTTTTGCTGAATGATCATGAACTTTTTATGCAAAACAGCATCTTCAACCCATGTAATCTCTAGGTACTGCAAAAATATAAATAATGAATGTCATCACTAAAGGAGCTAATCGGCAAAAGAAGATGATGCAGTCAACTTACAATCATTGGCTCTTAACTCAAATGTTGTGGAGTTTGTTCACTTGCGCACAATTATTTTTTTTTAGCAAATGAGTCTACAAATTGAAAACAAAAATACAAAACAAAACAGGAAGAAGAAAGACCACCAGCTCCAGCTGTGTTTTCTTGAGAATAAGATATACGTTGCTTGTGTCATCCATTTGTCTTAGCAAAATCTCAGACATCTCCATATAATTAACAGCAAAGACATTCAATACGAAGTGGTCACAAAACCCAGGGACAGGGTTGCACGAATGTCTCCGGTCTGGGGGAATTCCAGAGACAGGAGGTTGGGAGTAGGGAACGAGGGTTATGTGGGGGTATGTTCGGAAAATAGGGGCCTACGATGGACAACATTGCAGCTCTACAGTATGTGGAAGATTTCTTGCACAATAGCTATGGTATTATTTTTTAATAAACAGCTAAAAGAGAATGAGTGTCTGTATAGAACAGGTAAGTAATTAAAATTCTTAACTGCGCAGTCAAACACATATAGCAGCACATTGCCAACTACAGACAAAAGTAGGGCTGTACAAGTCTGAACATGCACCTATTTATTAAATCTTATTTAAAACACTGAAGTAAGTGCAGTGTCTGATGAAATATTTAGGATGTTTAAACGTGCCACAGCTGACAGAAAGCATTTTTTTTTCTGCTGGCACGAGATTATTTTGTTTTGCTTTTTTCCTTCTCTTCTTTCAAAAAAAGACAAGGTAAATGATTCAAACAGCATCTAAGTACAAGGTAGGCTTTTCATGCTTCTAGTTTCAGCATTGGATTTTCTAAAAGAAGTGCTGCTGATTAATTGAATAACTTTTTTTTTGCTGGATTTTAATCCATAGAATTTCCTTTGTATTTCTAAAGTCACAAGCGTTTGCATATAATATGACTTTGTGCTACTTAATATCACTGCATGGCTGTGGAATTGGCCTCAAGTATAATTTAAACCTAGACAAACTATTCTTTTGAAGTGGATGTCCTGGTAGTGTTTCTGGCAAAGCTCTAAAAAGGACATTGTATTATAAATTCTTTGAAATACAGAAGTCTTACCATCCCCCATTCTTCCTTCAAGCAATAGTAACCGTTAATACTCCTGCTAACAGAGCTGAACCTTGATATCACCTTGCCATAGCGTAACAGCCCTACCGATACCGCTTCGGTAAGTCTTCCACGACCTTCTTTGCAAAGCACATTATTCCCTTTGCTTGGCACAACCACCCAACACAGACACATGCTTCCAAATTGCTATCCGTTCATTACTAACCAATTACGCTCACCAAGAAGTGAGCTGACCACTGTAGAAACTGGTTTTTACTACCTTCACCTCTAGCTCACAAACCCACCCGGGCTTTGTGAGCTCCACCCAGCATGTCACCCCCTTTTTGACTTTGTGTAAAGCTCCAACAACCCAGAGGTCATTATCATACAACAGATAATAGCCTTTTCTGCTTTGGTAAGTGTTGTTTCTTTTACACTGATCACTAGCTATTTCATGCCCCCGTGCTTGCACCCAGCTTCCCGTTGATGGTAACGGTTGTATCGGTGCAAAATATATACCCCTGACAGCAATGAGAATTATTTGCATGCACACACACAACAAAAGTCATCTCCACCTTCTGCTTGCTCTTTCATGCTAGCTTACAAATCTATTACAAATTATTCTTTATAAGGTTATTAACACACTGCATTTGAATGCGATGGCTTCAGTCATCCCATAATAATCACTCAAGTCACCTTTTCCAGTTACTCTGCCCATTTTGCAGGCTATTAAGCATGCGGATAGTGCAAATTACACTACACCCCTGCGTCCCGAAGGTCATATTGAGTCCATTCCCACTTACTGAAATGCAAGCGGTCAGCTTTCTCACCCATGCACATCCTGAGCAGCAGCCCCCACCAACAGGAAAGGCAAGGAGGGGACCAAACCTCAGGGAGCTCTGCCAGGTCATGCCACAGCCACTGCTATTGGGAGCTGGCCTTATTTTGTGGTGACAAAACCAAAGATGGGGAGAAGGCAAGTCAAGGTGGAGCAGCGCGATGGGGCTCAGGAAGGACACAGGGTTCTAAGGGATGGTAGAAAGCAAGCCAACGTAGAAAAAGTGGGGGAAATAGAAATGGCAAAAGAGGGAAAAACAGCTGGTAATGCCCATCCAAACAGCACTGCAAAGCACTGATCGAGAGCTCTTCCTCCCATGACTCACTTGGTTGGATGCTGAGGTAGGCATCACACCACATAGGGAAAACCTTAGAAGCTATGGCTGAGCTCAGTGACCATTTCAAACCCTTTAACAGAGCGAAAGTCTGAGGAAATAATTTCCACAGCTAAGAAGGATATGTTTTCACTCTGAGTGCTGCCCATGGGAGTTGTGGCCTTCAACACAAAACACCTGAAAGATGCTGTGTTGAAGGCCCTAAGGGATACCACGTATTTCAGCAGCAGCACCAGCACCTTGGCAGATCAGCCATTGAAATGGCATCTAGAAACAGTGCCCTGTTTCACAGAATCATCAGTGGGCATTGCTGGTCCACTAAGTCTGATCCATAAAATTTGTCTCCATCTTCTCTGGTAAATTAATGCTTTTAAAGTCTGAATGAGCTTTTTAATAGCCTTGATCCTATACCTACTGGATTGAATGGAAGGAATTACTTTCACTGCAGCATGTACTGGAGCAGATCTCAACAGAAGAGTCCAAAGACTTCCCCAATTTATAATGAGCAGCCTAAGAGACGGCAGATGAGCTTTTCTTTATTTCTTTGGACACTGTGAATGTCATCAATCTTCTAGGTGCAATCCTAATATGAGTAAGTAATTTGTAACTTATGCATTTAATGATTTCAGCCTGGTGTACTAAAATTTTGCAGTTTTGTGAAGATTGTTCATTTCTCAGATTAAAAAATATCTGTTTATTCTTTGAGTGTTCTGATGGCTCGCTGATATGAAATTTGGGTCATTTTGTTCTGTTGTGACTAGTCATGAAAGTCACACGATTCATGTAGTTTCAAATTCCAGATTGGATAATTGCAAAAGCACCCACATCTTCAGTTTCAAAACAGCTTTTATAGTTGGCTTTTCACAAACATTTCTACAAGAAAATTGTCCACTTTAGACTGAAAATGAACTTCCTTTCCAAATTGCTTGATTATAACTAGTTGACATAACAGCTGTTACCCAAAAAGTGTCAGAGATATACCATATTTTGTGTTTTAATATCCTAATGAAAATTTCAGATTTTACCAAGAAAATATTAAGTGAGGAAACAAAAATGATATTTCACTCTTCTAGTATTTTCAAGCACAAGAGTACATTTAGATTGTCATATGATATAAGAAATAGGCTGAAGATAACACAGTTTTAAGAAAGATAATAGTGTGCTGCTGCTTGTATGTGCTGGCTCCCCTCAGAAGTAGCAGTTTCAATCTCTCCACTGCAAAGAGGTGGACTAGAAACTTCCCTTGTGAACAACTGAAAGTTGAGAGCCTCACATAATAATATAACTCCGTGATTTAGAAATTTCAAAAAGCTTATTCACACTGAAATGGTGACAATTATAAAATAAATATCCACCCCATATCTAACATAAGTTGACAAGACCTGAAGAGGAATTAGGTTTGCAGGTTGCACCTTGACAGAAAAAGGACTACCAAGACACATCTACTAGAGGGCACGGAGTGCCAAGTGCGAATAAAACAATGTACACAACATGTGCCTTGATGCTGCTTGAAATGGAATTTGCTGGAGGCCTTTTGGCAAGGATAGCAGGCTTTGTGATGGAGAAGGTGCTTCTGTGCCACTTGTCCACATGCTGGGGAAGGGAAAGGCTTGCCGTGGCTGGCACTTCAGGGCTGCCAAGCCTCCTGCCTTGCAGCCAGAGAGGGATTGCCCAGAGGGCCAGAGGCAGACAGGGGGACACTCAGGCTGGTCTCAAGGAAAAGGGGGTGGAGAAGGGATTGAGGAGGTGACACTGACCATAGATTTATGGCAATTATCACTGTACGTCACCATATACAAAGAGAACATCTTGCTTCCTCCCCAAAGGCTGGTAGTTCCTGCCTTCTTGGCTGCTTTGCAATAGGCAAAGCAGACACTGATACAAACTTAGCAGGGTATTTGGAAAGAATATGGGATGTTCCCTTTGCAAAAGAATATAAAATTGCTTAGATAATATGTCTGTAATTATTCCTATTGTGGTAGTAAGAAGAGTCCCTACTTAGAGAACCATGTCATGTTAGGTGACACATATGTATTTTTTAAAAATCCCAACAGTTTCTCCTCTAAAGATCTCACCATTTTAGCATGAAAACAACAGGTGGATACAACATAGAAGGAAATAAAGGCGTCAGGGTAACAGCATATTTATCATCTTCAGCAGAATAAGTAGCAGCACACCAGCTGCTCAGCTATTGTCAGATGTTTTCCAGCCACCACAGAAAAAGTGAGTTTTAAGGAGGGGTTTGAAGGAGAATAGATTAGCAGCCTTGTGGCATTATTATGAGGAGATATGCATATGCATAAGGAGTAGCTCTGAGAAAGTAGGAAGGCTCTTGGACTAACAAGCGATGAAGAGAGGCATCATGGGGACGCCACAATGTAGTGCATATTGAACCTGCTTTCATATGTAAACATACAGCACGCTGCAGTCTCACAAGCTCACTGCTGCCTTTTATTCAGCAGCCCGACACTGCACGTAGTGGTGGCTGCTATGGCAGCGATACATTAAATACATTCAGTTAAATAAACATTATTAAAAATGTCTCAGCATTTGAATACGGAACATAGTGGTAGTGTGACGGTGAAAAAGGAAGAAAAGAGTAACAGTGACATTCTAGGGTCACTGGAAATAACAGCCAATCTGCTATTAATGGCACTGGAAGTTAGATTTCACACTAAGCATTTTGGAAGGGATATAATCCTTTAAGCTTCAGGGCATAGGCAAGCCTGCAGTTGGACTTAAGGGAAGGCTTTCTTTATTGATAGGTTACTTTACAGGTACCTTTTGCAGGATTTCCACCTTTCTCTTGTGCAGGAATGTACAAACCACAGTGCTGACTCCTTGCAGTGAGCCTTGTGCTTCCAAGTAATTTATTGACATAGCTACCTCTTAGTATAGAAACTTAGGAAAACATTTTGGAATAAGCTCCATGAGAATTAGGTGAAACTTTCTCCATTTTCCAGATAAACCTGATTTATTTTTTCTGTCAGTCCTTTGCATCAATAATATTAGGAAAATGAGGTGGTTTTTTGATGACAACATTTACTTTAGGACAGTGAATGTGCTTCCACATGAAACACATGGGCCATGTCAGTACATGTCCATGTACTGCACATAACCTTTTCGTTTGAATTGTACATGTGTTGTGAACATATTTGCTGGGGCTACAGTAGATGCTGAACACTAATATTTGCACAGGAGGTTCTGTTCCTGCAGTTATTCCTCAGTGGGAAGGCTCCTGCCCTCCTTTGAAGGCATTTATAGGAGTGTGGTTCAAACAAAACGTACTGCAGACTGAAATCACCTAGCACAAAATAATATATGAAGGCTATTTGCTCTACTGTGTGAGCCTGAGACTGGATCGTATCACCGCGGGAAGCCGTGGGGACTATGCTGTATTTTCATTAGGTACTTTAGATTTTAAATGATTTGAAAACTGAATTTCAAGTAGAGGGAAAATTTGCTGAACGGCCTCTTCGCCTACCTTGGGAAATCTGTGAGCTTTCCAGTATTTCAGATATTTCCACAAGCAAATAGGCACTTCTAAAATATCTCTTATGATTTATCATCAGCAGTGCTCTGTATAGAAGGCCACTGGAGTGCCTTGGCATTCTGCAAACACCCTGAACAATTTAGAAATGCTATTTTGCCTCCTTATCAATAGATGGAATACATTACAAAGCCCAGCCCTGATAGAGAGCTCCTGCTCACACAAATAGTGGACCTAGTATCAAAAAGAGAAAGGTTTTTAACTCTTTCCACTCCCCTGTCACATACCACACTGAGTTCTTGCCTCAGGGCTGCTACAGTGCAAAGGCAGGTGAAAAACCATAAAGAGGGACTTCTGACAGGGTGACAAGCATCCACTGACCCCTAGAAACATGTCGTGCTGGGCAGCCCACTCTCGGGCTGGCACCACCAGAGCAGGGACATGAGACCAGAACTACATACCCAACAGGGACTAACCCACACCATTATCAGGATGTTTTCTGGGCTTCTTTATCATTCCAGCTGGTCTGAGTCCTGCTGTGTTTTCTAGCAATTAAAACACCTTTCAGGCAGTTTGATTTAGTTTTGTGCAGGCCTTTCGGTTTACCTTTACTTCCAAAACAGTATAGGCTGCATTTACCTCTCCAGTACAACTTCCAGAGCAGCTGATGTATTGAACAACAGGGGAAACTATGAAAGACCAAGGGATTAGGCATGTCCCTTTATGTTTAGGAATGTTATTTAATTTCCCTCCAACAGACTCAGAGACAGAGTCCTATAGATGGCTTGAGAAGGAAAACTGAATTTCAGTGTGGACAAAACCAGTTCATCTCAGTGTCTTGCACTGCTTTGAGGTGTGGTTTTTATTTTTTTTATAAGCAGTGCCATGGGCAATATCAGTGGTGTAGTCTTATCAGCTTCTATCTGCTAAGATACAGGGTGGATTTTCAAAGGATGGGTAGGAATCCAGCTTCTGTTGGCTTTCAGTGGGCGTCTTACCTCCCCAAATAGCCTTATAAAATATCCCCCTACAGGTGGAAAACCTGTCAGGGAGCCATGCACATTCTGCAGTCTCCTACAGTCAGTTTTATGCCCCTTTTTTAGCCAATTCCTGCTTGTCTGAGGCAGCCCAGTGTGAAAGCTGCAAGGTGGCTGTGGTCACAGGCATGGACTTCACTTCCAAGCAAGTGAAGGGAAAAGTGGGATAGGGAAGAAACCACTTCCTTAACCCTTCTTCTTGAAATCCATACCAGCGACAGCAGATCTCCGTTTGCACAGAGAAGTCCTTTTGTTGCTCCTCTGCCGTGACCTCTGTCTGTTTGTCTGTCTGTCCAGCCAGAGACTGAAGCTCCAGCTCTTCCTGAAAGCCTAGAAAGTGCCTGTAACATTGTGGGTACTACAGCAAACACACATTAGGAAAGACAAAGTCCTATAAGATGTTAATAGGAATGCAAAGGCAAATAGTCTTGCAAAACGCAGATCAGCCTCAATTATTCAAAGAGTCTTTCCTGGACCTCGTTGTTTATCATTCCATGATAAGGGATATATTTATCTTTTAAATTCTTACTAGTTAAACAGAAGAGCTTTGCTTTCCCAGAGGAACAATTTTCCTCCATCCCACCTCGAACGCCACTGCCTCCCAGCCCTCCCCTCTTCCCGATACACACAGCTCCTGGTGCGTGGAAACAGCAGTGGGACATGTCAAGTACATTTTTTCTCCTTAAAGCACATGTACCTGGGAGGTCACAATCTTTACAAAGTCAAAGTTTTGTGTGTTTGAGAGCTTTGCCCTACTACCATGTAATTGAAATCAAGCTTTTAAAAGCTCACGGCAATGTGTTTGTTCTTTAACCTCACCCAGCAAAAAGAGAGGGCTTTGCTGAGAGAACCCATTGTTAAGCTCCTGCACTTAACTGATAAGGCACTGATACAACCAGTAGCAAAGAAAGAAACTAATAATAATAAAAAAAGATTCGCATGCCTTCCTTCCCCAGTACATTAATGCCCTGCTCAGATTAATTTCCCGGGTTCTCAGCAAATGAGGAGCATCATCTTTAATCATATTAAAATATTGTTATGAGACTTATTTAATAACAGGCAGATGTAATGAGTTCTCACATCAGAAATCGGAGAGTTTCATGCCATTTGAAGGTCTGCTCATTATCCATTCTTACATTTTAATGATAGATGTGTCTATTACTCAAAAAAGTAGAGGATCTATTTGGGAGTGTTGTGAGAATAAATCACTGGAACAATACTTAAACCATCTTACGTCACCTACCATGGCTATGGGACACTTGTGCTGTTATGTGAAAACCTCTGAGGCCATGGGGATGCAACACAAAGATTTATATGCGACAGGGCTGAGGTTCTGTTTCTCTGATTTTGAGGACATGATGTGCAGGTTGTGAGAGACCATACAGCAATCAAAGCAACCACATTCTTTCCCATACAGGAACTGGGAGTTCATGAGTGAATTTTGCAAGTGTTTGGATTCTGATTGTTTTTTCATTCATGCCGAAGACTTCACAAAAGCATTTGTTTCCTCAGTAGAAGGTTTACAGAAGCATGACCCAACTTTACCAAGTCACACCTATGGTGTGCCACGCAATTTATAACTGTGAGATTTACACTGGCATGAAAACACCACGCAAGGATTCAGCCATTCCCACCCCGGCTAACTTGCTGAGCCACAAGTCTTCCTTTCCTTGCATCATGATGTCTCTGCGAAAAATGAACAGGATTTCAATATATGGTCTCTGTTGGCCTTGACCTTCGATTACACAAAAAGATGCCTGAGATCCAGCAGTGAAAATCCTAGAATGATGGTATCTTTAAAGATGAGAAGTTTCCAAGGACACTAATTGAATTCAACCGGCAAACATTTTTAAATGGAAAATTGCTAGTAGCCAAAAGGTTTTTCCTGGGAAACCACCCAAAGATAGAACTTTGAGCTGACTTCATCAAAGGAGATTCTCAACTGTGAAAAATGATAACACCCCCATGGCAAGAAGTGCCTCAAAATCAAATAAGCCTTGGAACAGTAGTAACTGGAAGGGGAGTTTGTTGTGATACAGCAAATATCCATGTGCTGCATCTGCGAAGAAACAACGTGAGATACTCTTTGAAAGGGGAAATTTCCAAGCAAAGTAAAGTCCTTCCAAAAAATAGAGAGCGCTAAGGACCAAGAAGTATTTACTGAATGGTAATCCAAGTCACTTGGAGTAACGATAAAAGTCTATTAAAAAATATGTTCCTCTTATTACAAGTAATTCATGAAAAAGAAAATCTAAAAACAAAGCCATTCCTAGTAGCTTGATCAATCTTTACAGCTGAAAACTGCCTATGTCCCCATTTAATGGCTAGTCATACTATCAAAATATTATACTTTCTCCTTCTCAGCCAGTGAGTAAGGAAGCATCCTCAGAGCTAGATCACTTGCTCTCAGGAAGCCACAATGGAGTGGTGCTGATTTATAGCACCAGAGAGATCACTGCTGGTGGTGCCTTTTGAATTCAAGGCTTTGTTTGTTGCTTTATCACGGTGGCAGTAGAAACACAGCACAAAATGGTCTGGTTCCCAGGAGGCTGCCATCTAACTCCCCAGCACAGAAAACAGGTGGATACAACTAGCATCGACGCAGTTCTGAGCAGTGTATTAGGCAGCAATGACTTCATACCACCTGTCTAAGAGTTATCAGTGATTTTAGTTGCATCGTGGCCTCACAGCAAATAATTCAGCAGAAACTGAGAATCACATACAAACACAGACAAAGCCAGAAACATAAAATAAAAAAGATCAGAGGAAAGATCCATTGCTAGATTTGAAAGGTCATCAGTAAAACCTTATTTATAGGCTTTTCTGACCAGCTGAAGCTCTGTCCCTGGAGGTAAAAGCTGTCTGAAATGTCCCCATGTGGGCAGAGCAAACAGAGCCATTCTAACGAGTGAGGAAAGGTTAGGCTCAGGGATGAGTATGAGTGAAAAATATTTGGCTAGACTCCTGGTACAAACTCCCACGCAACGCTTTGAAAATCTACCCCTCTATGTCCTTAGCATTGGTTTTCAAAGTACAGCAGCCTAGAGACAGATGTGCCATTATTGTTTATGGTTCAAAGGCAGAGAACTCGTTTGGTGGGGAAATAAAATCCATACTAATAGAGCAAGTACCAAAAAATGTTCTAAGAGGGAATAAGCATGTTCTAAGGTGTTTTAACAATCTTCTGGCTCCTAGCCCAGAACTCAGTTGGAACAGTTGTATTCATCTCCAGGCCACCACTCTTTGAACTTATGGAAACCTATGGTTATATTTAGCTAGTTAAAAGATATATGGCCAGCGCATTGTAACCCTTTTGTCAATGACTCCCCATTACAACTTTTAATTTTATTGCTTTTTAACCACAGTTGCTTAATTCATGGGTTCAGCTAAGAGGGACGGAAGGCAGTTGATGGATGGTGTGACAATGGCACACCTGGCTGCTGTTAAGGCACTTATCATCTTAGGAAGAAAAGCCAGCTTGCATCACTCTCCTCAATGGCTGATCTCAAAGTTACACATGCTCTGAACCAACCCTCTCTATGCATATGGGACTATTAATAGATCTGCTGTCAATAAGACAATTTGCATCCCCTTAGATAGGCAGTGTACACAGGGCATTGCTGCTGGCAGATTTCAGAGCTTAAGGATGAAATTTAGCAGTCTCTGTTACTGTACAGGTGTTCATTTGTAAGGAGAAAAATAGAAAATCACTAAAGAAACAACAAAAAAACAAACTCATTCAGCAAGCCCACACCCAAAACTTCATGAGCTTCAAGTTCGTTTGGTTATACGGGGGTTAATCAGGAGTAGGTAAAATCTTAATGATGAGAGAATGCAGCAGAGTAATTTCAGAATATTCATAGAGCTGGCATTCCCTTCCTGTGTGATCGTAAAGATCAGCTCTGCAGATAATGTGCCAAAAAGGTCAAGCAATTAAAACCACTGAAGCTCCAGTCTACTAATAGGTCTTGAAGCTCCAGTCTACTAATAGGTCTGGTAAAAGAAAGTTCAAGTAAGTGAGAAGCTGTAAAAGTATCATAGCTGCTCTGCTGGGTAGACCAGGTTTCCAGCAACCCCAAAATATCATTACAGATACTGGGTAATAGTAAGAACTTACAGGATAAGTGGCAACTTATCTCAGTTTAGCTTCCCAGTTTCCAGTGCCAGTCTGGAAGAGGTGATTTCATCCAGACCACTTGCATTCTGTAGCCACCAACCAGGACTGGAAAAGCATCACAAAGGATGAAATGAAGATGCGAGGCTGAATATGCCATGGAACAGAATGGCCTGATTATTTCCACCCTCCCTATTTTAAGTGCAACATCTTGGCTGTGCAGTACTAGACACAGTCAGCAAGTGCATGGGATCAGAGAGTCATAGAGGAGCAGACGTCAAGTCCATGGAGGGCAACAGAATAACTTACCCAAGCCATGCAGCTCCTTAACACTACGCGTAAAAGCAAACTGAGAAATGGAACATCCAAAAGTACATGCACAAAGTCAGAGCACACTTGTGTTCAAATGTGTAACCCTTGAGCTTTTATTGCAAGGTTTTATTGTTTAAAAAACAATTTTGAAAGTCCAAAAAAAGTTAGAACAACCGGGGGAGAAAGATAGATTTTAGTTAGGGTGCATCACTTGTGGAGAAAACAGGGCAAAGCAGCTGAGGCTGGAGAGTTGAGGTTGTTTCAAGCAGGTATAATCGGAGGCTGTTGCCACAAGAGGCTTCCTTCCCTCCTCTCACCCCTCTCCTGCTGAGTGCTCCCACAGCGCCAGGACCAGTGTCCATGGAGGCAGGTGATGAAGCAGATGAGTTCCCTAAAATCAACTCTGGGAGCAGCATAATTTTCAACCCCCAGTGGAGTCTGCCTGAGTATAAGTGCAATGGAGGCAGCAGGAACTCATGTTTGGAGGAAGGAAAAGACAGAAGTGCACCTTTCAGGAACAGCCCGCACAGAGTTTTGCTTAAAGCAGTCATGAAATCGCAGCTCGTTGTTCATTAGACCTACAGATCCCTAGAGGGAGAAGTATGGTGTGAAGGAAACATGCGCTGTAATTCTTTCTGGGGTTTTACTGTCATTGCTCAATGAGGACAAGCAATCTTGCAGTCTCCATACACTGCCTGCCTTGAGAGTTGAGCCCAGCAAAGTGCTCAGGGAAATGGTTATAAATAGGAGTTGGAGGCAGTCCTTCAATTCAGTGCTTAAGTAACAAAGCAGTTAGACATATGTCTGCTGTGAAAACTCTGTCTGAGTGCCAACACCATGTTAAACTTCACATTCCCTCTTTCACTCAAAACCAAGGGGGTCATTAGTTGTGGGCTCAGCAACCGCCACTGCAGCTGTCTACAAGGGCTCCTGAACTGCTGCTTCCTTGAGGAAGCTTGGAGGCATCTGGATTTCATTTTCCTTAGGCTCTGGAGAAACCTAGCAAGATGGGCAGACAACCTCTGCAATAAAATCAGAGGGGAATGTATACGAAAATACAGCAACATATAAACATTTTGAAAGGGCATCAGAATGTTTACCGTTTTCTATTTTGATATGTTTAATAAGTTAACCCAAAGCATTCCTAAACTGCTTGCAAATATTTTTGATGACATATTAGGCGCTCGCTCACTAGCGGTTGTCTGCTGCTCTTGCTGAAGCCTCTCGACAGCAGGTATTAACAGCTGTGACAGGGATTCCACTTGCAACAACCTCGAGATTTAACCCCATGTGCAACCCACAGTTCAGACTGTGCTCATCAGAAAGGCAAATCAAGGTGCAGGGAAAAGGGGACTGTGAGGTCATTGTACATGCTTACTAAAATTTAGACTCCAAAACTCATGTGTGTGCCTTAGATTTTTCCTGCAATGAAGCACAGTATATGGCAAATGCATCCATCTCTCCCCATCTGTCACTAGTAGGCAGCTGAGACCTGTCCTTAGAATATCTTTTTTCTCTAATTCTTCCATCCCTGTTCCCTCCTTGCTTCTGCAGCCCCAGCTCATCTTCCTGACTTTCCTTCTCAATGCTGAGACAAGGACCCAGCATGGTATAGCAGCCAACACCATGTCATGACTTATCCCTCATTCAGCTTTTCTTGAAGTTATCATTAGAGAAGGTAACTTGCCCCAGCAAGAGTTAAAAAAAATAACAGTATCACTTTCTATCTGTTTACATACATATATTCATGTATCAGGCTAGGAAAGCAGGTAAATATTTTAGTCCCTGTCTCACTCCCAAAACCTGTATTATTTTCAGGAGCTGTCAGCAGTGTGCAATGACATTGGAAAAGCGCCAGGACCTCCACCTTCAGAGGCATGGGGTGAAAATATGCCCTTCCTGGAAAGTGTTCGCTTTCTGGTGGATTCTTTATAACCTTTCCGTAAGAATGTAGCACATAATCCAATCGGGAGCAATGTTTCCCTCCTCACAGCATCATGCTAATGCATCCTAGTAATTCAGTTCCTCCCCCCGTGTGGTGTACACAGTAGTCAAACTTCTTCCTCACCAAATGTCCCAGCAAAGTTAACAGGAATATAAAGAGCTGTGGAGTTCAACGAAAAATGAGAATATTCCTACAAGTTCTTAGCTTCTGTTTAACTATCTGAGAGAACAACTGCAGCAGGGGTATGTTCTCCAATATCATTTAGAGCAAACCTGGCTATTTGACAACAGGCCCCTAATGGGGAGCAGTGACAGAATAGGTATTCAAAGAGACGGGATTTGGAGTAATCACATCAACATCTTGTGGTGAGGAAAAACCTTTGGTCTCACCTGGATTATGCACGCAGCCTATGAAAGCAGAAACTACTTCATGATTTTATAGCCTAAAACCAATTTTAAAAATACATAACAAAGGACTGTAACAACTCTATCCAAGTTAAACCAATGAAATCTGCTGCTACCGCACACCGCTGAGCCCTAGGGAAAGCACCTCAAGAACCCGGGATTTGAGTCCGAGACAATTAAAAAGAGGTTTATTCATCACAAGTCTGGAAGTACAAGGTGGGATTCAGCTGCCTAAACATACATGTCTAGTGCCATTTTCGATGCCTTAGGGTATCGCATCTGGCCCCCAGCTGCTGCTCCAGAAGGCAGTAGGTCTTTCATAGATCATGTGTCATATCTGCCACTCCTGTGTGGATGTCTCGGGTGGCCTCAGGCATCGAAAATGACACTACATGCTTATGTTTTGGCACCTGAATCACTCCTGTGCTGTCTATAAGTAATTTCCGGTTCTCTTTACTAAGGGTTTATCCTTTTTTTGTTGTTGTTTTCCCCAGTCTTCATTAAATCATGGAGATTAATCGCCTCCCCCAGTGAACCCTTTCTCCTGCAGGGGCTGTGTCAGCGCAAAGGGCTGGAAGGAAGGAGAAACACTTGGCCCTTTCCCGCACAGCTGAGCCCGGGAAGAGCCGAGCGCCTGGTGCTTCCATGGATTTGGTGGGAGCTGTGGCAGCTCCAGGCATCACTGCAGCCCTCTGCCTCTCCCTGGACACACCTGGAGGAATAGCTCCCACATGAATCACACACGGGCAGCACAGGACAACACAGTTTTCAATGCCATGGGGCTTTATCAAGGGA
The DNA here is from genome assembly GCA_033628505.1 of Tringa tobata. NCBI lineage: Eukaryota > Metazoa > Chordata > Aves > Charadriiformes > Scolopacidae > Tringa > Tringa tobata. The sequence goes on along the minus strand of JAHREE010000143.1, from coordinate 8,039,768 downwards.
CAAAATCTTATTTCTCTCTGTGCCAACTGCAGTTTGGGCATCTGCTGGTGATAGGTCTGTTTGTGAAAGATGTCCTTTCTCACTTTAATTACCAGACCCTCACCTTTTAGAAAGAAGAGTGAGGATGACTAACCTTCTGTAATCATTTGAGCCATTGTCTTGTTCTCCTGAAAAATCTCACTTTTAGTTTCAGATACACACTCTGGTGACATCAGCTGCTGCTGCAGCATGGGCACAGGGATTTCCTTTCCAGTCCCAGATAGGTATATTACACCTTTTGCTACAGACAGTTTAGGGAGGCTGTTGACCTGCAGACAGTAAAGAGGTGGTACGGGGAAGATCTTCACTGCTTCATTCAATCTGTTTCTGTAGAGGGAATTTTTTTTCAACAGGGACATAATTACATTAGAATAACTTAGCGTGTCTGCAATGCAGACATAAGTACGGTGAAGATATTTATTGACCCAGAGTAGCTTTTCATAGAATATTTCCACTACAAATAGCTATAAGATGGTGAACACCTACTCTGACCTGTTAGTTAATAAGCAGAAGAAAAAAAATGTCGGGTTCTGCTACAAATAGCACATGTTCAAGAGCAAACCCTAACACATCAGTGAGCAAACCTCCTTTTCAGTAAGCCCTTTCAGTATCGTGGTGCGAGGAGAGCTGTGTAACACCACCTACAAGTGCCGGCGAAGGATCCCGACACATCATTGATTTGCCAAGACTGAAACAGAGCAGCGACCACGGGTGCTTATTTTGCCTTTTTGTAGTTCATCAGTGTCACGCAACTGTTGGCTCAGTCAGCAAATGTGTCAGCTCTTGGAATAACAGCTGCTTGTGTAGGTTAGGTACACTGCCAAAAGGTAAGTGTTTTAAAGAGTAAAATCATAAAGTATTATGGACATAAAGCCTGTGATAGTAAAGGTGACTCCTTAGCACTGTGTGCCACAGCAACACATTTTACCAAGGGCAGGAAAAGTCGGCTTTATTTTCACCACTGTCACCAGTCTTAAATATTGCATCCTGTGCAGTTTCCTTTTGGATTTAGACAGATCCTTTTCCAAGCTCTAATTTTCACTCTTTTAATCTTCAATAAACCCTGAGTTCTCAATTAACAATTCTGAGTTGCTCTCACACAGCACAGACCTGTGCAAAAAGCATGCAACACTCCACAACCGTGCTCTGGGCAGAAGCACGAGTCTTGGGACAGTTCAGAAAAGAGGTGGAAAGCCCAGAGAAAGCCTTACAAAATGGTCTAGGGCCAGGAGTACGTGACTCAGAGGGAGAGGCTAAAGGAGCTGGGTTTGTTTAGTCTGGCAAAGAGGACAAGGGGCAATATAATAGCAGTCAACATCTACTTGACAGAGAATAGCAAAAATGACAGAGCCAAACTCCTCTCAGTGGTACTAGACAGTGTAACAAGGAGCAATGGCCACAGACCATAGCTTGGCACGTTCAGATTGGACATCAGGAAAAAAGTGTGCTTGGAGAGGGGTGCAGCACTGGAACAGGTGCCCAGAGAGGTTGTGGAAACTCTGTCCTCAGAGGTTTTTAAGACTCTATTAAAGTCACGGCTGAACTCATCCCCAGCTGGCAACAGTCCCACTTCTTGTGGGAGGTTGGATAAGAGACCTCCAGAGTTTCCTCCCAACCACCATTTCTGTTTCCTGTTTCAACTCTTCATCTTTACGATTCTGCAGAGACCTCTGCCTTAAAAGAGTAACTAGCCCCTCACATTTTCACACTCTAAGTGAGCCTCTCAGCCCTTGAAACTCGAGTAAGATGGTCAGTGCTATTTCTTCCTTTAGGTGTGCCTACCTTTAGGTAGGATCATGAATTTCCATGAAGTGGACATGTTCAGAGGATGTCTTCCAGCAGTGAGCTTTGCTGTAAGGGTGGACTTGTGCTTGTGTACAAACAAGTTGTTTTGCTGGGTGTCATTATTAGGACCAGGATGCTTCTGACATGCCCAGAAGCAGAACTTCAGATGGCTGCTGCTTTCAATCACTTGAATCTTTAGGTAGAGGCACTGCAAAGTTCTTGGGGTCCAATTTTTGGATTTAGGCAGCTGATGAGCTTGTTCAGCTATGTGTGATTTAGCAAATAATTTAATATGAGCTCTTAGGAATGAATCAATATATCACAGCAGTTAAGGCTGGATCCCTCTGTCTATGCCATACATGTGGCCTGGGAATTTTGCCTTGAAGAAGGTGTAGCCTGATCCTTTGATCAGAACACCACCACTCAGGTGGTTTGAAGCCGTGTGAAAGATCAGTCATTGGTTTGGATCTTTATGTCCCCATTGCGGGTTGATGCATGTTGGAGATACATGTTGGAGCTCCCAGGTTCATCTTTGAAGGAAATGTGGGTGGCATATAACAAAACCACTCTGTAAACTCCAACAGCCATGAAAACATTCCAGCAATCAGTATTTGTCTCAAATCCACACCAGATTTCACTTCCAAAGCCAATCTCCAGACAGTCCACATTTACAACATTCAGGGCAAGACTGTTCTCAGAGCAGAGGAGCGTAAGTACGACGTTCATCTAAAGCACAGCGTTCAGGTAATACACAGTGCCATGTAACACACCCAGCTTTATACGGTGATGTGGCATTTCATCATTACGAGTAAGCACAGAAAGACACACTTCATTATTCACACCAACAAATCCCTATGAGTTTTCTGTGGTATCAAATGAGACATAAGAGTAGCCATTCGGTATCAAAACAGTTTAGCCCAGTACCCTGTCTCTGATGGTGGACAGTAGGGAAAGATTGGATGGATGGATCAAATACAGAGTTCTTTCCCACTGCAATTCACCCCCCTGGTCATTCTGGGGTTATGTTCCCCTTGAAATGGTGATTGTATCAAAGCAGTCATGTTTAATAGTCATCAGAGAATCTATTCTTCATTAATTTATTAAATTCCATTCTATTTTATACTTTTGGCTTCCATAGATTTCAGTGTCAAGGTGTACCAAAATTTAATCGCGCTTTCTACAAAAATAAAAACCTTATTTTTGTGCGTCTTACACTTGCTGCTTCATAGTTTCACTGCGTACCCTCTAATTCTTGCATTATGAAAAATTGTGAAGTAATCACAGAGGAGTGCTGTGATGACTACACTGAAGTGCTCAAGATGAGCAATTTTGAGTAATCTGTCCTTTGATTACATGATATTAAAGCAGAAGGAAAACCAGACCCTGCAAATAATTTATATCCATTTTCTGGTAGCTTTGATTTCCTGAAGAATATATTCTACAACTAGATTCAGGCGAAGAGTGAAATTTCTCTGTTAGCTCACAAAGCACGTCTATGTAACACACGCACAGCAGTCGGTTAACCATTTCGAAGTGTTACCTTGGCATTATAAGATAAAAAGAGCAGAGCAAGGAGGAAAGATGAGGATGTTGGTGCCTTACAAACAAAACTCCAGAATGGCTTCGTTTCATTTCAGAGCTGACACTATTAAATCATGCTGTAAAATCCTCTGGTGTCCTTTATTGTGCAGTTTTGTAAATACCACAAATCTTATCTTCTCTCATCCCATAATTGTGAGGGATGTGTGTGTGTATATATCTATCTATATATTTATATATGTAGGCTACTACTCTTTGTGGTTTTCTTCTTCATGAAAAGCAACACAAGTGTTAAAGCATCCCCACCAGAATCTGACCCAAGAGAAGGCATGGCACTCTTGAAGCAATATTAATAAGTACCAAGGGTCATGGAGAAACCTTTCTTCTGAGGTATCACTCTTTTTTTTGCAATTTGTTTCCAGCACAAGCTGAAAGCAAAGAGCATCCACATGACAATTAAAGGCTAGAATGATTCATGCTTGCTCTTTAACAATAAATTACCTATGGATTTCTGAAGACCCCAATTCAATTCTCATTATAATCTCACAATAAGCACTGCCATCTATGCCCTTCAATGTTTGACATTAATTATTTGAGACACTATGTATTTCATCTTCGTTGATACAAGAAATTACAAGTGGCCTAATGGTTAGTGACAGAAGTTGACATATCAAAGGATTCAGAGGAACATAAACAAAAAATAAATCACCATCCCACTGCCCCTCCCCAATACTAAATTCCTCATTTTACAAAGACCATATAATCCTTTCATTTTCAAACAAATACCACTGTATCACTGTTATTCTAGCATAAGCTAGCATAAAGCTTACAATAAGGACATGTTTAATGTGCTTTTTAATAGCCCTGTTTGAAGGACTTCTTACTGACATCGTATCACTGGGCGATCCAAAGGGGATTACATGTGTCAGCCCAATCAATTGGTGGTAATTGTAACACAAAAGACCTATCTGAGAGCTCACACAGGCACAGTAAACTGTGCTTCTATATTCACCTATCTTGTTAAAAAAAAAAAAAAACCACACCAAAACCAGCCCAACTATTAAATTAATTCGCACTAAAAGCATGTAATAGTTATCTAATCTATTAATTTTTAGTTTAATATTAACTAGGGTGTCTCCTATGACAAGTATTTGACCTGTAGAGAAAGAATGGGGTAAGATCACCCATGCAGCCTTTCAAGTTAACAAAATAGTTGCTTGAAGGAAAGAGGTGAAGGCATTCTTTAGCCTCTGCCTCGTACTCTAAGATTTTATTTGTTTTCATACAAGTATTGACTTTATGTGGGGCCAGCCCGGTTGTGCCTGACGCAGCATGTTTCTCTGCAAACTTCAGAGCGTTCAGCCCAGCCGGGGGGATGGCAGAGGCCACATCACCGCTTTGTAGAGCGTAGAGGATGCCTTCAAAGCTCACGTCAACTGCTCAGTGTCACAGAGGGGCACAACGAGGCGACCATCAAGAAGTGCTGGGTACCATTGGCTTGAGGATGTGGTTTAGCAGTGGTTTTGGCAGTGTTAGGTTGATGGTTGGACTCAATGATCTTAAAGGCCCCTTCCAACCTAGACACTTATATGATTCCATGATTCTATTATTCTATGAGGAGTGGACTCAAGAGCCCTTATCACCTCCAGGATGTCAGTCCATGCACAAGGACCAAGGAACCAGCCTGGGTGTCAGCATCGTCTTCCCATCTCTGTCACTTTGCCTTACTTGTCTAACCCCAGGTTTCAGGATGGGATATCACCAGCCTGCCTGATCCTCAGAGGTGCTGAGAGCTCATGCTCTGTTGCAGTCATGATGAGCTCTAGGTATTTAACTCTTTCCAGCATCGGCTCACTACGGCTTAATGCTGTTCCCAGCTCAGCCTGAGGCACACCCATTGCACGGGTCTGAGTCGGCTCTCAAAAGCAGCACAGTTATTCTGATTTATATTGGTGTCACCGAGGTCAGGCTCAGTCCCACTAATTCTGAGCAATGCAGGATTAGACCTGACACAAGTCCAAAACCCCTTTAGCAGTCAATTAGTTCTAATTATGGCAAAAATCATTTGCCACCTTCTACTCCCCTTCAAGAAGAGGTTTGGGGAAAGCATCAGGAAGAGCAAGATAAATATCCAGAACACAAATCATGACTTCACCCTTTTGAAAAACTGCATTTAGGAGGCTGACATGATTTATTGATCCTAGTAAAAGCAGCGTTTCTGGCTGGAGCACTGTGGCTCCGGGGAGTGGTTGCCACCAGCAGTGCGTGCACCTGCAGCGTTACCCAGCACATCCCCGTCACCGCTGCGACAACGCACCCTGGGAAGCTCCCGTGGTGCCATGAGGTTGGCAGGCTTGCAGGTTAAATGCAGTAACCCATACGTGAAGAGTTTCAAGGAGATAAATCCATTGTCTAAGAATTCTCAGTCACCAACTAATCTCTCCTATGCCACATAGTTTTAAAATAAGAGCATGCTTTATTTACATGCAGCCTACCTGCCAAAGTTTTCTAAATACCTCACAAAACAAATAAAAAGCATTAGAAGGAAAGAAAGTGATCACACAGGGCAAAACTTCCCAAAGAGCCAACACTGCACTAGCAACTAAACTAACACCCTTTTTTGCTCTGCCATTCTTGGGCAGAGAAAGTCAACAAAGAGGGTTAGAAGTTATATCCTCTTTATAGGCCAAGTTAAATGACCCTCTTTAAAATTATACACTTCTATCTGTGCAAAAAAATACACTCTTCTGGATTGGCATTGACTAGGAATGAGCAGTCACTTGTGATGAGTGCAACAGCTGATGATCTCTTTCACTAGTGAGGCGCAAGCACAGTTATGGGAAACTTGTCTGTAGTAAAGAAAATGAGAATGGACGTTCGGTGCACAAATATGTTTTCTGAAAACACATCTTTCACTGCTATCCCAGTAAGGTGAGGAGCAAAAAAAATATTGTAATTTTCAGAAGATTAAGTTGATTCATTTTTCTTAATGCCCTCAAACCTTTCTGTGGCAGGGCGACCTCAGACCATTAATCTAAGAAAAAAAATATTGGTTTTTTTGGTGAACCCATCACCTGCAAAGGTACAATCCAATGACATTTTTTCAATGGAAAATGGAATTTCAGTTTGAATCCAAGTATGGGTGCAAATACGACAACATATCAAGTGTTGTAAAAAAAGATTGAGTGCTACTGGGATTGGAGGAGCCTACCAGGTTCTTGCAAATCGAACATAAAAATCAGAGTCACTGAAAAGCATCATACCTGAAAAGCATGAATATTGAATAAACCGGATCAACTTGTCAGGTGAAAGGAAAATACAGAATAAAGATTTGGTTTTGTTCATTCCCTTTAGTTAGGTGATAAATTATTATATTCTTCCTACAGGTTAATTCATGGTGAGGAGTGTAAGTGAATGATGACTGTGCTGTGGATGAACATTGAAGGCAATGACTCTATCAGTTGCCCTTTTTCCAGGAAGGAAACTGGAGGCATGTTGCAATAATCAAAATTATTTTTATGTTTGCCCCCTCTCCATTTAATTGTTTCATAGAAATTGCTCTTTGTAAATCTTGGCTGCTCTCCTATTTTGTCAGATTTTCTTTTCTCACCTTCACCTCATCCAGTGTTTTCCATGGACATCATCGCTCATCCCTCCAGAACTCAAATAACTAAAGGAAATATCACTGCATTTTAAGAAGACCAGGAGGTTCACCAGCTGCACGACACCGACCCAACTCAGCTGGGCAGAGCACAGGGCCATGAAAGAGTGTGGAGAGAGCAGCTCTCCCACGGAAAAGAATGAAGACTCCTGCTATGCCTGGCAACACCCTTCTTGCTTCTCCCTGCACATCTGCAGGGTTGACAGTTTGGGAGAAGGAGCTTAAGAATGGGTCCAGAGTTGACTGAAGCTTCAGGGGCCACTGCAATGTATAAATAAAAATATGCAGAAAATAAACCCCAAAGAAGGCTGTGTCAGATTTTAGACCTTCCAACATGGAATTACAAACCCTTGTGGCATTTCAGCCTAAGGTGTCAAGGAGCAGATTGCAAGACCAGCTATTCACAACCATTAGACTTTGTTTCATGTGCAATCAGCAAAGACACAAGAACTATATTCACAGTGTTGGCTGCCCACATATAGCAAAAAAACCATGCTCTTTTTCTCCATTGAGTCCCCAGGAGCTGGGCCCATGGCCCTGGAGAGCAGCTAATCTGAATCGTACATTCCTCGCTAGGGATTTGGTGCTGTGCTAAGCACCATGCCACTTTCAACCACCACAAAAAGCAACTTAACAAAGACCTGGGACTAACCATTTCAGCACTGTGTTTGCAGGTTGGGTGTCCCTTCCTCATATCTTGTGGAGAAGGCTTCAGTTTCTCTTCCCCGTGTTGTTTGTGGGCCTGTCATTAATTTCTCAGCTGCAGCACAGTGTGTTTTATTACAGATGGATATTTTAGAGAGAGTGTCAAGATAAAGATTCAATAGTGTAAAATTCCTACTATTTCCCACTAGTAATGTAGCACCCAATGGTCACAACAATTAGGTGCAAAGGCAGAGATTAGCGTTATATCACAAAAATCAATCAAAATTGATCTGATCTTTTGATCTAAATGACAAACAAAACATATTTTCTTTACAAGCATACAAGGACTGTTAAGCATCTCTGCTCTGCTTAGAATAGTTTCGTTATAACTTCCTATGAACAACAGTGCCAGGATCTCAGCAGCAGAATTTTCTTACATTCTTCTCTGTTGATTTGTTAGTGCTCTTGAGTGATAAAATCATGATTTTCATAATAAGTGGAGTTAGTGAAGTATGTTTGGAATTTGAAAGAAGTGTTGAGCTCATGGTGTGCATCTCATTCCAGTTAGGCAGCCTTTTGCAAGCGAATGAAAGGCTCAAATGCAAAGTACAAATTATTCCTTGTCCTTCACAAGTGCCTGACAGCATTGATCCCTTTGAGACCACAGCACATCATTAGTTTCTTTGCAAGACCAGCCCTGGCTGTGCAGTTGGCACCAAGGTATCTTGGTACATTGACATTAGCAGTGACATTAGCTAATGTCACTAAAATTTCAAAAATGTAGAAAATAAGTTACCATTTTAATCTTGGCAGGATAAAAGGCCATGAGGGCTTTACTTTTACTGTTCTTTAGATGTCTGAACATTTCTTTTCTGCATGGCAGAGTTTCCCCAGAACATGGTGGATCAGTGTGCTGTCTATGTGGTCAGCAACTGACCGTTATTTTACACAGCAAAATGACAGCAGGGGACAACAGGGAATATTGTGGTAAGTACACCACAGTGTCATTCAGGAGATATATGTACAACTCGTGGTTCTACTGTAGAACAGCATCTGTGATCTTGAGCCATTCCTTTCCCTTTTCAAAGCCTGACTTCACACTGTTGAGCTAGTGCTTTCTGCTTCTTTCTCCTATTCTTTGCATGTCTGGCTGAGCCAAATTGTAGTTGAATCTGAAAATGAGCTTCAGAGAAGTGTATTTTTTCTATGTACCTTATACAAGGCATCCCTTCCTCTAGGCGCTGCTGTAGTACAAATTATCATTAATAATAATATGTGCTTTGCAAAGAGTCTTAATTCCATAATTATATGGTTAATTATATCAGGAAAGTAAGTAGTCTGAATAGGTCTCCTTTTATCCTGGATAGAAAAGTATTTCTCACACTGCAGAGCTTTCCTTTCTGGCACTGGAGATGCTCAGGTAGGAACCATCCATAACCCACCCTGCAAAGCAAGATGTGGCACTGTCCCTACACAAGAGTTGGATGCAGACAAAGGGGAGGGAATAGCTTCCAAGGTAAATAGCAAGTAAGAGGATGTCACCATCATTATCATAGCAATCCAGCCACCCTACACCCCTGAAAACAGACCATGGGCTGGATGCTTGCACTTTGTCTCATAGCTGGAAATTAGGTACCCCAGTTATAGAGCATAAAAATATACTTTGACTAGTGTCCCTCTACCTACCAGGCTTGTGTAGACTCAACAGAGTCTGACATTGACAAAGCTGGGAGATGGCAGTTCTTCAACTTTTTGTTTCTAAGGCTGCAGCTCCACCTCTCTCACCAGCACTCAGAATGGTTAGAGAAGAGTTTGCTTTGCTGTTTCCTACCATATTTCAAGTGTGCTGGCCAGGGTTCTATACCTCTTCCTCACACACAGTGGCTGAAATGGGTAAGTTGGAAGAGAGGTGGATGGCAACAATTGTTAGTGGGGACACCGGCCCTTAGCTGGTTCCCCAAAGCTATGTCCTTCGTGTTGAATATTAAGGGAGAAAGGTTCAGAAAATTGAGCAGGGAAGTGATTTTCACCCACCAGTTAAGAAGCAAAAAAATGCAGACCAAAAAATATCATCAGCATCTATATCGTGTTGTGTTCTCAGCAGAGAGGTCACCAGGCATCAGTAGACCATAATTCAGAAGCTGAAAGAGTCTCCAGTGTGAAGAGGGGAACATTAACTGAGAATCTTGAAGTGAAACATCATTCTGTAAACAAGTAGCCTTACAATAGGACAAATCAGAATAAAATACAACAAAAAAGACTTCTCTCAGACTTTTTACTGTCGGAAATAAACTTTTACTATCCATTGTGATATCTATTGTCACAAGGAGACAGATGGTGTTGACACAGTATGTGATTACTGAGATAGATTTTCTTGGCCAAGACAAATATTTTAATTGAAGACAAAATAAATATATTTCTTATTTCTTATAGAGCTGCACTTGTTTGAAATCCAGCAGGGAAGAGCAATTATCTCATTACTTTTTTTCCTGTATCTTTTCCAAAGAAGTGACAAATATGCATTCCAAATCTGGAAAATCCAGCAAGCTCTAATGTTTCCTCATGTTTCCTGTGTTCCTGGATTGCAGTGGTGATGATGGTCAGATACGGCATGAGAAGGGTGTGGAAAATGGAAGCAGAACATACCCAGCCCTGCCTTCGAACATAATGGGCTTCACCTGTGCTCGAAGGGAAGATCTAGGAAACCTGGCAGAGGAAGGGAACACATCTGGAGTGTTTCAGCTGTCATGTAAAATTTGAAAAATGTATAGCCCTGTTACGAAACTTGTACATTGTAACAACCTCCTTGCTTAAATTCTACTTTCTTAAATTCTATTGGTTTATGAAATTGTCTACAGACTTCTGTTAAATACATATTGGTTCTTTCTTGTTTCTTTTTTTTTTTTTAATTGAATCCCCTAAGATTTTCTACCCAGAGGAATATATAGCTCCCCAAAAAGCTGTGGACCTACAGCTCTTATCCCTTTGGCTACTCTGCTCTGATGCTCAGAGAAGGCCTAACAGAGCATGCTGAAAAAGAGACTTAGGGATGGGTTCTTCATCCTCTGCCACAGACTCCCATGGATGCCCTTAGTCAAATCACATAACCGTAGACATCAATTTATAGATTAGAAAGATTTATAGTGCTCTTGTGAGGCTGCAAATTCAGAGTTATGCTCTTGCCAGTGTCTGAGGCTGTGCTAGGGAGCTGTATGTTCGGGTTGTCCCCGCTGCAAGGATT
>JAHREE010000143.1:7915521-8028577 GCA_033628505.1 Tringa tobata | reverse complement strand
AAAAAAAAAAGGGGGGGGGGGGGGGGGAAGAATAAGAAGCAGCATTACACCTTGAAGCTCTTGCAGTTTGCCTGACATTAAAAGGCCAAATTCTGCTCTCAGGTAGTTGCAGCCAGGCTGAGCCATGCTAGTCTGCCACAGCCATGGGTGCACACCCCATGAGCCCTGAAAGTTCCACGTGCACAGCAAGGACAGCCTCTGGCATCCCTGAGGATCTGGAAACTGAATTTGCCCTACAAAGCCCCGAGGACCATTGCTGGCAAGAAGACATGCCTCACCCAAAGCGTGTGTCACATTTTCAGCTGGAGACAGCCCCTCCGCAGAATTCAAGCTCTGCCAGAACTGAGGCTCCAACTCAGTGTTTATATCAGAAACGGATTAATGTAAAAATAGGTATTTATATCATATATTAAACTGTACACTAGACAATAAACAGCACCTTTTCCTTTAAAATTATTACAAATGAACCATTTGTGTACATATTTCCTGCACCTTATTCCCTTCTTAGTTTCATCTGTCCTGTTTCGCGCTTTGACCTTACTTCCTGCATTTCTCTTTCTTCTCTTGCTAATTAAGAATATTTGTATTTCTTAGAAGGTCACCTGATCTTGCTGCTTATTTCCCTCTCGGATCAAAACTCTTTAAAAAAAGTTTCAGCTTTTAAAACACATTTTACGAGATGCCTATATATATAACTAACCTCTTAGGATCAGTTTTGACCTACATCTTTTTATTCCATCATAATAGGCTTATCTTTACCTGATGCTTAAAATATTCTTTTCACCTGAGTGATTCTGTCATTTACACTTTCTTTCTCTTGCTGTCTGTTAAAAAAACATTACAAGGAAAAGAAAAATCGTCTATTGGATACAGCCTGTTTGCACTGGGCACACATGTTTATGAATCAGATAAGACCTTTGTGTGTCAGGTAGGTGGTGGCACTAAAAGCTTTTTATATCACGACATCAAAGCAGTGAGGAGATGAAAGAGCATATTTTTGCATCATAAACAATATTTACATATTGTGATATTCCAAGAATCTTTCATTTAAACAGGTGGAAAAACAGGGAAGCAAGCACACACGTAAAGCAAAGTCTTACTTGTGGTTGATGATTAAATTTTATATGGCTTTGATATAACCACTGCAATTAAGTGCAGTGATGAGCAAGGACTTGTTTTGCTCTTTATAGGGTACACATTGTTTACTAATCCCTGGTTCATATGATAAATCCATCATCACCTGGGCACAGCTGCAAATAAAATTTTAAAAGGACAATTTTCACCCTATGGAACAAATTTCAGATTTTTTATTTCTTCTGTATACTCTCTATCTCTTCTCCTCCCACCCCCTCTTTGTATCAGGCTACTTTAAAAAAACAAAACAAAACAAAACAAAACAAACAGCAGTTTTTATATATTCAGACTTTCTGGATGGCAGTAGCTATTTTATATGACAAATCCTACCATTTGTCAGGCTCCAGATAACACATATGCAATGTAAACAGAGGCTGGAGATTCATTTACCATTTCAGTTGAAGGTGGCTGTTAAAAACTGGAACATGCTCAATCACCGCAAATCAACACACTGCAATTTTCACTTTTCCTGATTTTGAGCATTCATCACCACTTGCTCTTCACCCTTGAAAAGAAGGGCAAAAAGACAAATTACTTTAATTAGGAATTAGTTATGAGAGAATGAGGTGTTCTAATTATATCTAGAACCTCTTAAATAGTTTCACTCAAGCTTATTTGATTTCTTAATTACTGAAAGAGAAAAGCTGCACACAAATTGCACCAGTTTTTGAAAACAGAAATGCTGTCATTCATTTGATATTATGGATTAGTCTACAATGAACACTGGTAAGGCAATAACACCTCCAAGACAGCACATGCATTAGCACAGGATAATTTTTTTTTTTGTTGAAACATTAGATAATCACCTTCTTCCATATCTCAAAATACATAATTTCATACACTACGGTGTGAAACCATAGATGTGACAGGCTGTAATGATTTATTTATGAGACATTATTCTTTGATGCAAGAATACATTAGGTTATAGATCCCATTTCCACAAATATAATATGTCACACACTGCATCTGAGCTCCAGTAAGGTACCGTTGGCTGTGAGGTTCATTTTGTATATATAAAACTGTGTATAAATACGTACTTTATGACTGTATCAACAGCCAGTTGCACAACAGTTTCCCTTTTAACAATCCTTCAAAACGTATTTTTCCCAGATTGATCTGAAAATATACACCAAACTGATGACAGGCTCTAGGAGAATGTGTCAGGGACAGCATTTAGTTATGAATGGTTTGGATATTGTTCTCCTTTATGGATGGTGAATGTATCCATTTTATCTGTTTCAGGACTTTTTGGACCATTTTGAAAATAATTATTCTGGTTATCATCAGCACATTTTTCAATTACACCCTCCCTTGCCCTAACAACATGCCTGACTACATCTGTATCAGAGAGCGCAGCACAAATTCTGGATCAGAAATTGCAGCTCAAATTTTAAACCTCTCTAAAAACTACTTTCATTATTTCTTTTTTTTTGTTTTGGTTTGGTTTTCTTACTCTATTCTCTTACTGAGGGAAAAGTCCCCAGAAGCCTCAGTGTTGCTTGAGCTCTTCTCCCAGCGAAGCCACCAGGCAGCATCTACAAGCCCATTCAGGCAGGATCAGGACTCGATGCCCAATGTCTCTGAGATAGAGGGTGAGAAGGGACTCTGAGGTCCCTTCTTTCTCGTGGAATATTCCTGTTTGAGCAATGGCTGCCTCCAGCAGATGGAAAATCTCAAAGCAAAGTGATTTGTGCAAGGGGAGGAGAAGGGGCTAGGAAAAGGTCAGACACATGCCATGCATCTTGCAGAAATACTTCAAGGTCTGTTGAAAATTCCTTTTTTGGAATGTGTGATGAATTCAGGATTCAGGATCAGGCCCGCATTTGCTCAAAAGATCTCTAATCAATTAGTTTTCTTTTTCTGTGTGTATAGTGCTTCAGGGTCTTGTGATAGAGCAGCCTGATTCACGGGATGTCAAGATCGACTACTTCCTTTCTTTATCACCCATTGTTGTGATGAGCAAAATGTGCAAATGGAGGCTTGGGGGTTTTTTTGCAGCCTAACATAAAATACTTTTTATTCTTTCAGCATGTCTAAGGTCTAATAATCGCAGTCACTGACTCCAATGGGCTAAGTATGTGCAACAAATTTTTAGGCTTTAGAAAAACAGATATGCATAATAATAGAGGGGTAAAAGGTCAGGCTTCCTAGTTCATTGGAGTTGTTTACACAGAACAAAACACCTGGTGAAACTAAAATGTCCAGTTGCACAGGAGAAGGCACCACAAGGGAACGTGATCAAGAAAGGATGACGGATTTGAAGCATCAGCCCTGACATGCAGACTGAACCATAATTAAAAATCTGGAGTTTAGTATTAACAAGAGTGAGAGTGGCTGAACGAGGTGGCCGTGTGTCCTGTGTGTGGTACAAATGTCTGTGCTGGGTCTGCAGCTGGGTATGAGAGATGATTATGAATTGTTTTATTTCACTCTTTTGCTCAGAAAAAAAAAAGTATTTTTAAAATTGACATTTTTACAATAGTATTCTGATTATTTTTTTTGCTTTGGTATTTTATTAACATGACTTTTTCTTTTGTCTTCAGAACAGCTTGATTATTAAATGTAACTTAGCATTTCCATAGGAAAAATATCAGTAATAAAAACTGCACTGAAATATGCCATAATTGTCAAATCAAAACATTTTATTTATAGATTATTGACTCATAAGCTTATTGCAATTCCTGTTTTTATTGCAGTTCAGACAGGAACATTTTCAAAATGCAAAATATTTTCCAGATACAGGAATATTAATTCATCTCATAGATTTAAAAGCCCAGGAGTAAACTGAAACCAATTTATTGTCTGTATTAAAAACTTCCTATGACAAACATCCATCTATCCTTCTCCTAGAAACATGTACTCTGACTCCAAGCCCCTTGGAGTTTATACTATCCAGTAACTTAATTTGGGAGTCACAGTCTCTCTGCTACTGTTTACCTAAAGACCTCATGCCTAAAGCTTGTCTGCTTTCCCAATACATCAATCAATCAGGCTAATAAAATCTATTCCTTCCTCCTACATATATCTTGCCCTACTCATATCTTTAAACCCTCATGAATTCATTAGTACCACTATATTAAACATTATGAACCTTCATGGTGCAGTTTAAATTAAAAATAATAGTAATGATTCATTGGAAACATTTTGCTAGGCAACATCTGGGGCTCCTGAGGAAATTTCTTAGTTTTCCCTTGAAGTCCTTCGGTTGTTTCGAGGGCTATTTGTTATTCCTTAGGATAACTAACTGTACACATAAATATAGTGTTCCCACAAAAGAGGGTCATCCAAATTTTCAAAACCTCTTTTATGCTTTGGCAAGTGTACATTGAATGGCACAAAAGACAAGCATCGAATACAGAAAAGAAAAACCAAAACCAACGCAGACAACTGCATGTCACCAGGCACCATCTGATACTCCAGACCTTGGAAGGACGTGGAGAGGAGCTTTGGGGAAAGGAGGCCACAAGGGGCCACCTAAGCATTGGAGAGTGAGTTGGAGCATGGGGAGAGCAGGCTCAGAGGTGGAAGCTGGGTTTTGGAAACAGTGGAAGGTGAATGTGGGTGCTGTAAGAGAGAGGTTTGAGGAACCTCTGAGAGGGAGGGAAAGAAGGACTGGGAACAGGCAATGAGGCACAGGGATGTTTCATGCCTCTGGAGCAAGCATGGATGGGATCTCCATCTGACCCTTCAGTGCATTCCCAACCAGGTCACCCACTTCCTTCAGTCCTTTGGGTGTCAGGACACCCTACTGTGTCCCTAGACTACTTCTGGGCACAGCTAACTCCTTCTCCCACAGTCCACACTGCTGCCTACCCTCAATGGCCCCTAATTTCACACTTGCATCTCCCATGAAGGATGGAAAGAGAAGGGAGAAGGAAAATAATGCAAGGAGGAGGGTTAGTCCATGGTCTTATCATGGGCAGCAGCTATGAACTGTAAAATACCTGCTGCTCCTACTCCATGGAGAAGGAGAAGGGAGAAGGATGGGCAATGAGAGGTTGTGGCTGCTGTAACTTGTTCTCGTACATCCCTGTGCAAGTGTTCCTCCTGTCAACAAAGGTGCTTATTCCACCTCGTGGAATGAGGATGCTCCACTGCTTGCTTCAGTCTGCTGTACTTTTGCAGATACTGCGTACATCACCTATGTTCAAAGCCAGCTCTGTAACGGGCAGTGGGTGGTTCTCACCTAATTAAACAGAGGTACATCAATGTGTGTATAGTGTGCGTTTAAGCCAGTCACCTCAGGCTGTCGGTTCAGTCAGTGAGGACCTAGGCAGGGTATGCATAGGAACCTTGGGTGTGATTCATATCATCCTAAAGTAAATGTCTATAATAGGTCAGGCAAATTGCGCCCTAAAAGCACTTATTTCTCTTCCTTTACTATAAAGGGAGCCTAGAGTGATTAGCATAGCTGTAGACATGTACTTTGTAGATGTTGAAAGATAAATGACATGAATCCCACCCTCACGTCTATACAAACATCTGAAGAATTTGCCATAATGATGGTGGGTTAGCTGTGGCCTGCAAAGCACACGACAGCAACATGTGGAGATGCTTCTAGCTGCTCTCTGGTTGCTGCTCAGCATCAGCAGTTCGCAAAGGTGTCTCAGGGCACTGGTTGTTGCCGTCACAAACAGCCTGTTGGTAGGAAGGAGCCCAAATGTCAAAAGGTTTAGAGATTCCTGGAAGGGATTCAGTTCTTGGACCAAATTAGAATGTTTCATTTCAAGGTAGAGATGTCGATATGTTGATCAGGAAACAAGCATTTTTCTACTTGAGAAACCCAAGGCAATTTCTCAGGTGGAGGAACAAATTGCTAGTACTTCCAGGAACTCCAGAGGCTGGCAAGAACAGTCTCAATCTTAGTCTTAGGAGCTACCTAAAGGATCTGACCAGGGACTCATCCTGCAGTTGTATCACCCTCTCCCAGAGCAGCTGGGGCCTGTGTGGACACAGTGAGTCAATCTCACCAAATAAACAGCAGAAAAGAAAACCCTTCTCACTGAGTTCCCAGCTACTGCCTTGCAAGCATTATTAGGCATTTTACAATTATATTTTCCTTTTTCCTTTTAACCCTACAGTCACAAGAGGCTCTGGGATCTCTCTACCAACTGCTGTTTTTCGTCCCTTTATATGCCATTTCTCCAACAGCTTGCGCTTTGACAATCTTCCTCCCAGATCAGAGCCCTGCCTGGGGCTCCCCCATGGAGCCCTCGCAATGACAACTCTTCATTGAGATGGGGACAGTCAGTACAGAGAGACGTAAGGCACTCCCTTCTCCCCGGGAACTGCGTGCATCCGCTCTGGAGCACATCCCAGCTCTCACCAGCACAGTAAGTGAGAGATTTCACCGTGACCATTTTAATATCTTTCAAATGGTTGCGTGGATGGATAGCAGTCCTGGAAGAATATACACTAGAGGGTAGTCAGGGAGCATGATTAGTAGTGGGAACAAGTATTTTTCTTGGCAGAGGACGAGCGTGCCATTTGATAGATAGTGAAACACGGCAAGAATGCTGCTCAGTAGCAGATGCCAAACACTCTCTTGTGTGCGTTGAGGAAAATTTGTTTTGTTTTGTTTTTTAAAGCACAGGGGAAGGGAGGGGTCTTCCCACTGTCTGCAAGAGCACACATGGCAGTACCTGCCTCCCAACTGTGATCGCAGCATCTGTGAGCATTTTCCATGGGTGATATTGCTTCTCCCAGCCTTGTCTTTCATGGTTAATAAACCATTTGAAAACAGTGACCTGGCTTTGATTTTGTTCTACAGCCCTTTGGAGGAGTGCAAACCTCCACCATCCTCATCTTTCACATGTATACATGCACAGCATCTCGTTTTCCAAATTGGCATCTTTCTGATGTAAAAATTTGCAAAGAGAAGGAAGAGTATTTCTGTTGTATACTTCTTTAAATTAAAACAAAGCATTATGTTGACAAGATTTTAATTTGGTATGTTTTCTTCCATCACCATATACTTTGGAATAAAGTCTTTGGGTATCTAAAGAGAAAAAACCCCAACAGTTATTTAATTTTCAAATCGTGTCTGGTGGGCATCCAGAGCAGCAAGCTTTTGATAAATATTTCATACTGATTTTTAGTGAATGTGTATCATCTGCTTTACACTACAGACCCAGACAACTTCTTGTCCATGGTGTCAATGACTTTTAACCTTAGGCATCTCAGAGCACAACGGGACATGATAGCCTGCAACTGCTCCTTTGGAGTAATTGCAGCTTATGTCAAGAGGTTACTGGGCTAGCTTTAGCATTATAAAATATGATAGATCTGCAATAATGCACATATTGGAAGTCCCAAGTATATATTTACCAGTAGTATCTAATACACTTTAATTAAACTAGCACAGGCTGAGGAGGATGTCTCCTTGAGATCACTGTGGAAAAACACTAAGCGCAGTATTTCCAAAGCCATCACTGGGACTTTGCCATTATATTAACTTGCTGACAGTATTTTATTTCTTATAAAACAAAGTGCCAGGATGAAAAAAACAGCCCTTGGCCCAGGAGAGGGATTGCCTACTCCAACGCCACATAGCTGCTCTGAATCATTCAGGCAAAGCATTTCACCCCTGTCCTGAGCTGCCTTTCTCAGCTGTGGCCTTTTCCTTGTGAGGGGACAGCTAACTATGCTTTCCTCTCAAACACAGATTAGCGGACAAATCTGGAAAGCTAAACAAATCCTTCTTTCTTTTGAACTAAGCCCAAGAGAAATATCTGGGTGAAAGAAGAGCCACCATAAAGCTTTTCCCCCAATTCAGACTCTTCCAAATTTTGGATACAACACTTCATTCTTTTCTTTGGGCTTGTGAAAGTAGAAGTGTTTTCTCCTCCTCTCAATTTTACACGTTCAATCATGCTACCTGCTGTACTTGGAACAGTCTTCCACATCCTTTCATGAAGTCTCCTCCCACTTCACTGTACAAAGCAATCCCACAGCAATGTTCCCCCTCTTTTTCTTTTCCTCCAAGGTCATTGCTCTCCCAAGAATTTGCATTACCTGTGACCCGCTGTGGCATTCTTCTTTTTCTCCATATTAGCCTGTGTGTTCCTCAAGGATACCGACCTTGCTCCATAGTTCATTACCAGGGAAGTAAACCAAAGCCCAACTGAAGTTAATGGCAAAATTCCCACCAACTTCAACACAGCCAGGATTTTTCTCAAAGTATTCAAATGAGGCCTCAGTTGGACATCTGTGCTGCAGGTATTTCTGTGTGCAAGGGCAAATCACATCTGCTGTCTGTTATTTTCACTAAAATAACCAATTTCTTCTGATAACAATGTAGAATTATATATAGCATGAAGCAACAAACTAAGAAACAACCTAATTTATATAAAGGTTTTGGGTTTTCTCTTCAGCTGGAGAATATATACATTTGCAGATATCTTATCTACATGTTGCTGTTTCCTTGAGCGCCTCAAACAATAAATCGAAACATGCCTCATGGTAACATTGTTGGGCATTTTTCCTTGCACCCACGTACATACCTACAAAGGTTTAAAATACAACTTTTGAAAAGATTCAAGACTGAAGGGAGAAAATAATCTTATTATGCAACAATTTATTGTCCTGCCAAATGTGGGTGCCTTGGAAGCTTGAACAACCCGCCAACACACCTGTGTACATTGGCATTAAGTTAAATCAATAACAAAAAACAGGCCTGCAGCCAATTACCTGTCACATGGAGATTCATTTTAAGTGGAGATTTTACAAGCATAACTTGAATCATATCTAAGTTATAAGATAGTCCACATAAGATACTTATAAAGATGTTTGAATTTAGAATAATGTTTACCAAAAAGCTATGTATAAGAATGTTATTAAAAAGCACTCAATAGCTATAACAATTGATTTTCCTTCACCACAGAGAAGAATAATTTACAGAATACAGATATGAGAAAAATAAATAAATGCATTTTCTTTAAATTACGATTTCTTGTGATCATCTCAGATCAGGAAAATGTCATTTTCTGCTTCCAGTGTTTCATTGCCTTGATGTACAGACATCACATACAAAACTTTTATTGCTTTGTAATGATTTTTCAATTAGTTCCTCGGTTGCAGAAAAACAACTGAGATCCCTATTTTTTTATATTTTTTTCCGGTACATGAAGAAGTTGTTTGATCAGCTTTCCCTCATTTGCAACAGCTGAAATCCAGAACAGGTTCACGGGATGTATGTAACTCCCGTGCAGTGCTGGCTGCCCTCACAGAGCAGGGCAAAAAGGAGTCAGAACCACAATTCTGCCCCTTCCAGCTCTGCACAGAGAGCATCCACCAAGGCACACCAGGGCACTCTCCTCCACTGCCAAAGGCAACTATCACAGAAACCTGCAGTGTGTCTTTCTGTGAACCATGCAAGAAACAAATACAGCTGGTAACTCACACGCTATTTCACCCTCAACACAAAGGGATCCTGCTCTACTCAGGTTTTCACTTGTGACTTCGTGTATAGGACATTTAGCAAGACTTGGATGGAATGCAGAGCTAAGTTTTATCACATACGAGTCTAAGGATACTCTTGTAGGTACTTAGTTTGCATAATGGGAAAGGGGCCAAATAACAGCGGGTGACAAAATCTTGATCTGTGCAATGCTACACGTGTCTTCAACTCCCATCAACTTCAACAAATGCCAAAGGTGCAGAGTAAATAATGTAATTCATCCACTTGCCTTTCTACTTACTTCTTCACCACTGAGCAACTCAGGGAGTTGCTGTAGGTTTTGAGCTGTTCTCTGCAACCCTGTATGCTAAATACTGGTTACTTAAGGTATATTCATTTATTAGTATGAATCATGGTAGATTTAAAAAAGCAATAGGTTCCATGTTAGAGATGTTACTCATAAAAGCTATAATTGATGTTTCACTCCGCATCCATTTTCCTGCAATCCTGAAGGCTGGTTTTAAACATGGTGAATCAACAGTTCCTTTTGACAAACCACTCTTTCTCCACCAAGGTCACTGCACGTTATCAGAGCAGAACTGGTTTGTGGATTTCAGGACGTGCTGTGACTTGAGTTGCTTGGAAAGGAGGACATCATACTTTACCCCATTAAACACTCTCCCAGTTATCCTCCCACCGTTTCAAAGTTAGTTAATTAATTTGATAAAAATGCAATTTAAATATTCTTGAAATTTATCTTATAGTGAAAGATACTTTTCCACTCATATTATAGGAGTTTGGGGGTGATACAGTGCTCATTAGATGCTGATATAGCTGTAGAATTCAGAGAGATGGGAAATCTTGTTTTGCAGTTGTTTTAGGTGCCATATTACCTTTGTGAGCTGGGAAAATTTTACTTTGCTTCACTAGGAATTTGATCAAGTTAAATTTCACTGAGAAAAATAATGATAATGTAATGTTGAAGATATATTAAACAAGATCCCACTGCAGTAAGTGCTGTATCTACTGAATTAAAGGATTGGTTTACATTCTTCTATACACAATTTCTCATTTCCATAGAAGTAGTATGAAAGTACGTAGAGAAAATGAACATGTCAATCAGAAAGTCTCTTTACACCATTGCCCTAACTTTTATTTTGCAAGCATCACACAAAAAAGGGATCTTAAAAGTAGAGATACTAAAAATAATAATTAATTTTTTTTGTAGGAGGTGATAAGAATTCTCTCCCAAGAATTAAAATTATCATAGGAAAATTGATTTTTTGTTTATGAATTTGAAGGGCACTCAAGACTGTTGTCTGGGCACAACTGCAGGTATATGCTCGCTGAGGGGTAGTAGGTAGGTAAGAACTGGTTATGAATGACTCCTGAAGTGAACACACATTACATCTGAAGCAATCCAGAAGAGGCAGAAGGACGCGAAGGAGAAGCTACATGGTTTAAAGGTGAATTTAAGCAGATTTTGCCACAATATTTCTGGTGGATATAATGAAGGATTTGCATTTGTGGATACGAAAAAAAAAAAAAAAGAAAAACAAGGAGGAAAAAGGAAAAAAAAGGAGGAAAAAGGAGGAAAGAAAAAAGAGAGAAATTAAGTAGAAATTAGTAGGAATTAAGTAGATATTGATGACAGCAATGACAAAATGGAATAAGCTAGGAGGACAGTACTAGAAGTAACGGGGAAAAGAAATGCCCTGCCAGGCCCTGCATGGTCAGGGAACATGAGACAACAAGAGCCTGCACAAACAAAGAGAAGTCCTGGAAGCAAAGCAAGGTAAATAAATTCAACACTTTGGGCTATATAGGAGCTGCAAGGAGAGAGTATGAACAAATTCCATACAGTGTTACCATTTTTACACCAAGAACATTGCCCCTGAGTTAAGTAAAATGGCCATGGACAAAGAGCAATCCATGGCTGGGGTGAACAAGAGGATACAGAAGACTGCACAGATGTGTGAGGAGAACAAAGGTTAGGATGAAGATTAGGGAAAAAGAATGAGAAGGAATGGAGGAATCAGAGGAACGCAGAGGAATGAAAGCAGGCAAAATAAGGAAAGACAGCAACTGAAACAGCACAGAGGAGAGGAAGATGATGACAAATGCTCTATCATAAAGTTTCATTTTTGTTCCAGTGAGCACACCACTAATTATTAAGAGGATTTTTTTACTTTATTATTTAATTCACCTTACTTCCTTGTAAATGTAGATATCCTCACTGACTGTGGATTATCATAAAAAGTGACACTCAAGAAAACATTTCCAACTGTTTGCAAATGAGTATTTTCCCTGCCATACCTGACTTTCTACACTGTCAGATTTTGTTACCATAAACTCCGTATTTTATAAGATTGTCTGTGTATTTGGGCATTCTCTCCTGAAAATTTTGTTATTCTTTAAATATTAAGATGAAGAAAACTAAACATGTTTAGATCCTTCCTCTCAAGTTGACTGATTCTTCAATAAATATTTAGAATACTGTATGTTGTAAATATATATCATTTGCAGCTTGAAGTCACTGCTACTGACTAAATACATTAATTAATTTTCCCGTGTTAATATACTCAAATCTGAATTGTAATAGAGCAGTTACCTCAGTTACTTTTTCCTTTTTACGATTTCAGATCTTAATTGATGTAGATCGTTATTTCCTAACCATTATCTGAACAACGATACAATTTGCTCCGGGGTCATTAAGAGTGTGTCCATTTGTAGTTAGTCTTTCACTAGACTTTACAACACCTGGATCCTGTTTCTGAACTAGGACTACACTCCTGAAGCCCTTAATTTCCAAAAAAGTAATACATGGTTTCATCAAGGGACCCTCACAGCCATCAAAATGCAGTGTATCAGTGTTCTAATTTTTATAGCATTTCTTGTAAGTCCTTTCATCTCAAAAGTAACTGTATTACTTCTTGTTTGCCCACTGCATACACTCCCCTGGCTAAGAGGTGACTCTGCTTTCCTGCCAGGCAAGATGCCTGGCTGCTATCAGCCAAAGCATAAGCCTAGGAGAACGCATGAGAAAACTTTTTTCCAACACTTAAATAAAGATGAATGTTTTAAAGCTGATTATTTCCCAAGGGAGAAAAAAAAAAAACCTATAAGAAAACTCTTACAGTTTCACAGCTTTAACATTGGAAATAACTGAAAAGCCTACACCTCAGTACCAGGTAGCTTCTTTGAAGCCTCTATTTATTGAATGCAATAAATACTTAGGAGTTATCAGTATCTGTTGTAACCTGGCAGTATTCTCTGATAGAGGATTACTAATTAATTAATGGAGAACTACTGAGTCAGAACTACTTCAGAGCACATCCCAGTTAGAGCATTAATAATGGTGCAAAGCCAAGGAGAGGGCAGGAATTTATCCTTGAGATCCAGCTCAAAGATGGCACCGAAATGCCAACGGCTCCTTCTACCGTGCTTCAAGTTGAAAGGGCTGAGAGCTTCCGCCCTTGGAAATAAAGCCAACAGATAAAGATGCTTTCGTTCAAATATGCCAAGTGTATGTGTAACCCCCCCCCAAGCTAGAAAGATTTCCTCATTGTTAAACCAGACCTTGACCTGAGATCTACTCTAATACACACCAGTCAGGCACAACATGGGTTTCGGCTCTTAAACGAGAGATGTCTGATAGACAATTCCACACAAAATTATCGTCAACATAATGCTTATGGACCAGTCCAGAACTTTATTTGAAATCAAACGTGCCGATTTGTTTTCTCAAAAAGTGTTACCAAAATGATCTTCTTATCTTTTCATTTGATGCCTAAGAAGAAGGTAGGATTTGAAGCACAACATCAGCTGCAACTAAAGGATTTTTTAAATACTAAATACTTATGCTTCATGTGTGATTTCTCTTTAAGAAGCAGGATTCGAATTTTGGTAGCAGGTGGTATGATAACATTTCTGAGTGCAATATCTGTGTGTTGACAAACACAACTGTGCACTGTAAGGGAGGCAAAACCAGGCAGAATATTTACAATGACATCAAAAAACTTGGAGCTGTTTTCCATGTTTGGCATTTCTCAAAACAGTACATATCATGATAATGCATATTTATGTGTTTATATTTGTCCTTATATTTATTTATGTATATTGCACTGCTGTGCAAAAACGTGGGATTTTTAAGTGATATTTCATGATTCTTACGCAGCTGTGAAGGGCCACACTTTTCAGTGTGAAATAGATATTACAGAGGAGTTTAACGTTAAGCAGTTGACAGTGAAACTACAGACACTTTCATATAAAATGCCATGGAACAAAGTTATTGCATTCTTCAATATTCTTGTTTGAGACCACTTCTGACTTTTATGATCACCCTAATTCAAACTTAAGTAATAGGGAATGTGTCAATACAACTTTCCCTTTAAGTATTGCTAAGGAGCATGCAGGAGCCCACATGTTTGCTTAACTGGCCCTGCAACCAACGCTGCTAACAATAAAACCAGAAGTTCAAACTCAGTTCCTTGCTTTCAAGTATGCCCTTCAAACAGCAAATACCAGTTTATCATCCCCCTAAAACAGGGTGCATGTTAACCAGGAATAAATCCAACATATCTACACCAAGGTGCTTAGCACACAAGATAGATACCCAATCATTTTATCGACTTTTTTTAACACATACTTTCTACCAACAGTAACTCATGGCATATATATGTGCGTGCATGTGTGAGTGTGTGTCTTGGAGACACAGAGCCTCCCCCACCCTGTATTTTCAAGGACCAGAATATACTGCCTGCTTCCTAGTCCTGCAAATACCCTTGAAGTGGAATAATGTTTAACAGAGGGCAATGCTGCGGGAAAACTGCCAAAGAAACGAAGGGTGGGGGAAGTCAGTCAAAGCATTCTGATGAATATTTTTGTACCTCCAAAGACACAACTATTATGCAAACATTGACCTATTTGTCAAGCAATCACAGTTTACTATTGCTTAAAGGTCACAGAAGTTTCCAAGATTATTAAATAATGCATGGAGCCAAAGACCAAGGATATTATTTAAACAGTGGAGGTAACTTTTGTTAGTGAAGGACAATATGATGACAATGCCCCTTTATTTTCCCTTGAAATTTTGTAGAGCTTGTAGTGTAATATAGTAATGGCCCGTTTCAGCTGAAAGAGGGAACTCTGCTGCGGAAATGAGGCTCAACACTACAATAAAAATATTGTAAAATATTACCTGGGTTTTTCTCCCCCTTTGTGTACATTTGTCAGTACATGATTTATATATATATATTTTTACAGGCATTTCAATGGTGCTAGGGAGTAGCTGTTTATCTAAATACATAAATGAATGCAATGATCTGTCCCTATTTGTATTTCCAATGTGGGTTATGAGTCAGTGCAACAAGTGCTTCGCAACAATATAGAGTATGCGCCGCACACGGGGACAGGAATCAGTAGAGGTTTGTAAAACTCAGTATCGACTTAGGGTCCTGTTAAGGCAGACTCATTCTTACAAATCCTGCACCTGCTGCTTCGCAGTGACTGCAGTTCCTTCAGGTCTCAGTAGGTCTTCCAGGTCACCTCTGCATGGATCTTCAGGGGTACCTACCTCTGGCTATTCCCTAGGCCCAGGCATTCAAGGAGAATTAAGGCTGTCCATATAGAGTCCAGCATGTTTTCTGCTCCTCTGACTCACAGTAACTTTCTGCTAAGTGACAGTCATTGTCTTCCTATCATTGTCCTGGAACAGAGCCATGGCTTAGGGAGGAACAACTTAGGCAAATAGCTCATCATCAAATTATTCTTGTTTCCTGCCCAAAAATACCTCCCAGAGTATTGGCCCTGCAGATGCGCCGAGTTGAAGGGCTGTCATACCATGACGCACTCCCAGCAATGTAAAACGAAAGATGGCAAGGCTCCCCCTACCTTGAAAAATCCACCTCCTCATCATTTTACCAGTTACAACACAGAAATCAGTGTGGTCCTCAAAAGGCAAGATATTCTGAGAACAACTCCTTTACTAAATAGTTCTTTGTCACTGATCTCCACACTGCAGGAAACCGGTTAATCAGGGCCATCATCAAGAGGAAGACTAAGTAGCAACTAGAGCACCCTTATGAACAGTCCCATCTGATGCAGAGGTATGTGCTCTGTCAGTTTTGACAAAGAGATCGAGAAAGGCATGTTTCCCCATCTCACTAAACAGCCAAAAGGTTGTTCTGAGATGTCCAGTGGGCTAGGCCTGGGAACTTCACCAGAAACCACAACCAAGGTAACATAAAAGGTTTTGTTCCATTGCTGAAATAATCAATAGTTCTCTTTAGGTGTAAAAAGTACAGCCACGTATAAATTGGAAGGTCATGGAAGTGAATAGTTACTGACAGAATTTCTGATTTAAACAAAATTCCAAGAAGAGGAGAGTCATGAATTTGGATGGATTCTAGCACCCAGCGCAATATTTCTGCTTGATGATGCTTGGCTACTGTTAGTTCATTTTTATGAACACTTATATTTGGAAGAGTCACCATTAATGGTCTGCTTGATTGTCAAAGTGAAAGGGTCTTCAGTGAGAGACTGAAGAAGGGAAAGAAAAAGAGGAGCCTTCAGAGGTCCAGTGAGAACTAAAATTTCAATCTCACTCCTCAGCAAATCATGGTTCCCATCAAAATGTCCATAGGTCACTTAAAATAAGATTAATAGAAATATTATCTTCCTTACATGAAAAATGGCTAGCTGCCAAGAAACTTTTGGTCGTATCACAGGGCAATTGAGGTTATAATCAAGAACAAAAAATAATCTAAAAAAAAAAAAAATCACCAATAAAACCAATAAAAAGACTCTATCTTTGGACAATAATTTTATATTACACATGTAACTACCTCATAGAATGTCTCTGTTACTCCAAGAAGCACTATTTCTCCTGGAAATCCAGTCATTAGCTCAAGTGATTTGTGGAGTGGGCAGGTACCTAATGAAGTTAGTGGAAGTTTTGCCAGAACAGGAACCTCACCTCTGACCTTATGACTGAAGCAAAATGCCTTCAGAGGCAGGAGAAGAAAAAATTCATTATTAATGGGGCTGACAGATAGAGAATTATGCCCGATAAACCCAAAACACAGTCTTGAGAGTCACTTTCCTGCTGAAAACTTAAGAGTATTTGAAATGGTGTGCAGTAACTTTATTCCTTATCCCAGTGTAACACAGGAGGTGAGCATTCATTTGTATACCCTGCAGACTCCTCAAATAAACCATTGCTCAGGGCACTGTCTGCCAGACCCACCCTTGCCTTCCCTATGATCTAGCATAGAAAAGCATGGAATGAAAGCCAGAAAGTTCACCTATCTGGATGCAACCCGATGGGACTGCAATGGGCATGTCTATTCTGGCAGCAGCGATCCCCATACCAACTCCGGCGCAGTGCAATGCCAAGAGGAGATACCACATCAGGTCACGAAGGCAGGAGATCCATATTCATAGGCTATTGCACCCAAACAACAAACCCTCCCTCTCAGCATCCAGCAGGAACATGTGGCACGGACCCGATGCAGTGCTACACTCTGATGGATCATACAGCTGTGCGTGGTACCTAAACCTCACCACCGCCAACGCTCCACGGTGACTCATCTCAGCAAAGACGGAGAAGCATCTAGGAAGGTAAATTGATGCAAGGGGATTTAATAAACCTCCAACCTACATGAAAATAAGACCAGGGCTCCCTTATTCGGTCTTATCCTCAGTGTTCAATAAAAAAGAAAAGAAAAAAAACCCAAACCAAAAAACCCCAAGCAATCTGTAGAGTATAAATCATTACTTGATAAATGTAGGTCCTTAGAAGCCAGTTGTGTAAATACGGATACACCTGCAGGCCCTGATAACCAGATTAGCAGCAACAGCTGCCAGACCACGCAGCAACAACCAAGAGATATTGTTGTGTCCTGGCCAAAGAAGTTTCCAGATTGACTCTCAGGTGCTTCCCGTACATCACTGTTACTGAGAACAATGCATCATGAAAGTAGATGATCTTCATTGATCTTGAAAATTTAACGTTTTTCTCCTCGGATGTATACAATGAAGTTTGACACTAACATTAGTTTACAGTACCTCCGCTGTACAAAGGGATTGGACTTTGTCTGCTGGCAGCTGGGAAGGATTTCTGAACAGAGAAAAAGAAAAAGGTGTCTGGGTTTGGTATGACCTCATATTAAAAAGCATATCCTTATTGGATAAGAACCCAGATCAACTGATTCATAGGTGTCCTGCCACACCTGTTCTTATTGATGACTCCACTTGAATCAAAAAAATCTGATGAGCCTTAGAGCAACTAGCAGTGCAAGCCAGACCTAAAAGTACACAAAGGAGGCACAGACTTGGGGTGGTTAGAGCTGTCTGAGCTTGGGAGAGCAGCTTTGTGTCCTTACAAAGCTTGGAAAAGAAGTCTAATGCCACTGACTGCACTTCAGCACTGCGCTTGCTATTCTTTCTAGAAGTAGAGAAAGACAGTTCATGAAAAATACTAATAAAATCTGGCTGCTTCTGCACTGTTGGGGCTGAGGAGCTGAGCAGGACCCAGCACAGTCCCAGCCCTTCTCAATGGTGCAGCCCCATCTGGGCTGATGTGACGTGAAGAGCCAGGGGTTGGTTACAGGGTTCACCGGCAGCCCCCAACACACCAAGCCATGGACCAGGGCCAGGGGACATCCAAGCAGTCCAGCCAGGAGCAGAAGAAGAAAGGGTCAGAGAAATAGCTGGAGACTCACAGTCTGCTGGGACATGGTCTGAGAGCCCCAGGCTGGGCTGAAATGAAGATCCTGGCCAATAAGCAGGGGTGGGTGAAGGCTAGGTGGTGTCCTCAGGGTCCTAACAACTTCCTTTATAGGAAAATATTTGAAGGCCTGATACATGTGAGCATTCTCCCCAAAAAGACCCAGCCATGAGCTAATCATCCATGAACTGTGACGGATCTAAGGACTTAGATGAAAAAACTGTGCCTCTAATCATCTTTAGTGATTCAGATGACTCCCTCCTTGGCAAGAACATCTCCTTCAACTTAATGCAAAAACGATACAAGTTAAAATGCTGACGGGGTGGTAAAAGCAGACTGGAGATCTGGTCAAACCAAAATAACTAGAAGAATGGCAGGATTATTGGATGCTGCATGTCTCTTGTCTTTGTCTGAGAGCTCTGGAATGGAGATCCATGAATACGGGCTCTCCTGCACTGGTGAGCTGGTGTGAGGCCGATTCAGCCCTCACATTTCAAGTCAAGTGTCACAGGCACTGAGGACACACTGCTGGAGAATAGTAATTAATATGCAGCAGAGAAATTGTTTTATTATAAGATATATTATAACTTGTTGT
The DNA here is from genome assembly GCA_033628505.1 of Tringa tobata. Taxonomy (NCBI): domain Eukaryota; kingdom Metazoa; phylum Chordata; class Aves; order Charadriiformes; family Scolopacidae; genus Tringa; species Tringa tobata. The sequence goes on along the minus strand of JAHREE010000143.1, from coordinate 8,009,722 downwards.
AAAGACATGTAAAAAAATAGTTTTAAAATACTTAAAAGATGATGCTAGCTTGTTGTGGCCTGTTGCAAAGCATTTATAAATTGGAGTACTTACAATAGTTCATGCATGTCTCTGCATGTTAGAACAGCACATCAGAGAATTTATTTATCAGAAAAAACCCCAAACTCTGCTAAGTCATTTTAGTTCTTAGAAAAGCCACTGTCATTTAAAATTTTGTCAGATTTTATAAGGCACAATACCAGATTGTCATATGGGGAAGGCTGGCAGATGCAAGTCCTTATTCTTCCCTCTAGCGAGTGCTGGAACCAGCACATTTGGGACACAGGGGTTACGTCAAAGCCTTCCAACTCTTTGAAGGATAATTACCATACCTGCATAATCACATGGTCTACCTTCTATGCATTCATGTTAAGGAGAGGACATTAATCTAACAAACGCCCAGCGGCTGACATCTTTTTTATATATATCTAATAGTTCTCTATAAGATACAGCACTCCACCTAGCAGCTGCAGAAAGCTCCTTGCCGCATTCCCAGTCCCTCCGTGGAAAGGGCTGCATAATGCTTTTCAGACCTGCCACACGAGGTAGGAGTGTTCTGCTGCAGGATATGATGTTGTTGATTGTCGTTTTCCATTGTTTCAGTAGACAATCTAGACCACTAGTTTATTATAGGTTATATAAGAATTATGATAGGTAGCCAATAAACAATACCCTAACAGAATGATTTATACTCTGAAATGTTTGAGGGTACTTGTAAATATGTCTAGAGGTCATCTAAAACAGCTGTCTGGTTCAAGGGGGTGGCATGTGCTGACATTTATGGTCTATGCAAGACTCTCCTCAGCAAACAAACCACAGAGACAATAGTGGATATAGGAATTCCTGGAGCTTTAGGCTTAGAGGAGCTATTTCTCCCCTTAGCATCTGGTTCAGTATCCAAAGAGACGCTAGTGCCGTATATTAGCAATGTTCTCCTCTTCAGTGTCTGTATAAAGATTTGTCGACAGGTAGGGAAATAAATCGAATGGCACATACCAACTGGCCCTTTCCTGACAACTGTCCCTCTTTTGTCAGTCCAAGTTGACAAAGCTGGAATCATACAGAAATCTCAGCAATATCTGGATGTCCAAGCAAGCACGGTGAGCTTTACACTCTCTTTCTATCCCACACACTAATGGCCAAGAAGCTGTGATGTCTCACATGAGTCGCAGATCCTTACCACTGCCATTTGTGCCCTGGGCTTCTTCCATCTGGATTACCAAGGTCTAGTCCGCTTTGGCCCTTAAGGAGCCTGCACCTGCTTTCAATCTCTTTCTGGGTCTAATTGCAAATATAAGCATTTATCTCTAAACTCATCACCTGCCTTGTGTATTAGACCTTTTATAGTGCTGAGCTGCCAGGCTATTGAGATTTGGACGCTGGAAGCAGGAGTCCATAGGACGAGTGTGCTCTTGGGTACAACTCCAAGCATGCCCATGTACCCCAGAAAGTGGTGGGGCAAGAGAAGAGCTTTGACGGAGGAGGCAGGAAAATTACAGTGTATAAACACATAAATACAAGACACAATTCTTGGTCTGCAACCAAAATCAATAGCCATATATAGCTGGACTGAGATCAATTTATGTTCCCATGTTTCAGAGACCTATTGACAAAGACTATGTTATTGTAATACTGTGTTTTATTAACCTATGTCCAGAGAATATTATACTTCATTAAAAAGCCATTGTCAAACAGATTCTATAAATGGATAATACCCCTAATAAATTTTATTGCTTACTGTAAAATCAGTAACATAAACAAAGCACGTTAAGCAAGTCATTTTACCTACAGAAAATATATCACAACAATTTTTCCTCCAAGATCTAATTAGATTAAGATTTAATTTTCAAAACAGAAGAAAACAAGCCTTTTACCTTGGGGAGATCTGGCTATAAGTCAACACAACATAAGTGTTGTGTTTTTTGTTTGGTATTTTTGTTTATTTGTTTTTTGTTTTACCAAATGGCAAATTTGCCCAGGTAATAAACAAAAGGAGCACACCAGTGATAGTACCTACTTAAAAGTAAAAACTCAGCTATGCATGAAAACATCAAAAGATCAATTGTTTGCATTTTTTAAAACAATTATATGGTTTTCTTTAATGTTTCATACTGCACAAATATTTTTACAAACATATTGCTAACCCAGTAACATGCATATATGCATGCAAATGTTAAGGAACCATAGATCCTACTGTCAGCCCTTTCAATTCAAACACTTATAACTAGGACACCTAAATAATTTCTAGACTTAAACACACCCTATGCAGTCCATGAAATGACATTTTGATTTGGAGAAATAGTGCCTTGGATTAGCGCTGCAGCGGAGGCATGAAGCCACATAAGCTCTTTGAGATTCAATTTGTTATCTGTAAAATGGGAGAATAATTCCCTCCAATCGCTGAGCATATTACTGATGTAAGACATCACAAGTCCATCGAAACCAAGGAGAGCCCCCACTACATTCAGCAGGGCTTGGGCCATCACTGTTTAAGCTGGACAAGAAATGGATTTTCTCTGGCAGTTACTATGCTGCCACTGCAGCAACAGACTGACATGATGAGGATCTTGGTATGAGTCTGATCCAAACATGACATCTGGCTCCACACTCTGCGCTACATGGTGAAAGCAGTGATTGACTTTGATTGTGTTGTTTCTGTGAGGCCCTAATTAATGGACTTTTGGAAACCTGTGCTTGCTACCAACGGGGCAGGCTCTGCCTGTGCCTGAATTTCTCCCTGAAAGGGGCTAAAAGGCTAAACTCACTGGTTGCTCATTTTTATGAGTGGGCCAATTGCAACACATATCACTTGAGCTTGTTTGGGTGGCTGCCTTAACCTTTCCTGAGAAGAGGAAGACACTCAACCAGCCTTAACATGAGAAAGAGGTGATAAGGAACCACAACTTCTAGTGGGAGCCATCTTTCATGTCTGTGTGTCCAGGCACCAGCCTACCTAGGAGCTTTGTAGCTCATAACTGGGTCTGCACTTGTACAACTTGATGAGAGTCTTCATTAGCCAGAGTGCAGCTCCTCCCTGAAGCTTCAGTCCCAAGTTACCTTGCACCCCACCAACCCACATCATGGAAAGAGCCAGGGGACAGTGGTCAGCACCATCTGTCTAAATATGCTTATAAAACTCTCAGATGTGTCATGTTCATATCCAGTGTGCCAAGCTCATTTTTACTGAGGTCCTCTAAGTGGTTTCACTAGAATCTCTTATTTTTACTAAGATAGGAGAATAAATGTTTATTGATGTCTGCTTAAAAGAAAGCAGCTGAGCTCCGGGATAACAACAGTCCTTCAATGCAGTTCCTTCCATGCAATATCTATTCCCTCATGAGACCAGAAGCAGTGTGGTAAGTGCAGAGTCCCCTGCAACACCACAGGAGGAACTATTGTCTGGGACAGCAGTGAAGTACAGGCTGAGCTTACTCACGGTCCAGATTTACCCATTACTCCCATGTTATCATTAATATTCCAGGTCTCCTCAAAGTCAAAACACCAGAACATCTTTGTTCTCATGAGAAATCCAACAGCTCGGGGGGACACAAACACCAGCTGGGGAGAAATCCAAACTCAAGGTGTTTAGCTGGAAATAAGCTCCCCTTTCATTTTAATTTACTCATCACGTAATTGGGGGGAAAGGGATGTGGGAAATATTGGTGAGTAGTGAAAAAGGAAGAAAGGCAAATTCTGTACCCTGCTAACTGAAGGAAAGGGTGATATGATGGAGCAGAATTTCCCTTCATTAGAGCTGGTAGGGAAAATGGGTTTCTCTCTACAGCATATTTAAGGGGAAAAAATCCTTTTTTAACTTTCAGAAGGAGGTCATGTTTTGAAGAGCATTTCAATAAAAACATTTGATTTTTGGTCTCCATATTTTAGACAAAGACTGAGACGAGGAGGAAGTGATGGAATGAGTTAAATGGAAGAAACCTCTGCTAATTCTTCAGGTACAGAACAACCTTGTTCGTATGATAAACCTAAAGGCTGACAACAGAGCTCATTTCAGCAGAAAACAAATCAACCAACTGTAAGATGATATTGTATGGGGATGGATTCTCCCCTCAGGATGCTCCACAGCAAAGCACTCAACATCATGTTTTATTCTTCCTTGAGATGTGTTAAAGAAGCAGTTCAAACCCTACCAAAAAAAAAAAAAAAAGTGGTTCTGGAGCAGTTCTCTGCTACTTCCATTTTTCTCTTATCTGACCCAAACCATAATCCAGGCTTTTCAAAATCACTATCCATACCAGGCTCTGGATTTCAGAGTTCCAGACCAACTCCTCTATCCACTCCTTATTTCCATCAGACTTAGGCATTTTTCTAAAACCACGTACTACACAGGGACCCTGCGATCTCAGCTTTCCTACAGTCCTGTACTTCAGGCTGTAAATCACACCCACTACCATAGTCTGACTTGAAGAGAGGTTTCAACCCATAACGTGAATTGGTCTTTTGCTTGTCTTAAAAGCGAGCATAAAATTAACATTCAAAAATTGACTATGGCATATTCATAGTGTTGTGAGAGTGCTGCTTCTGCTTTTGCTGTTGCTTTGTATCAGCTCCCTTCCACAGGCCCGCACTGCATATGACCTCCCTTGCATTTAGCTTTCTGGAGGAGAGGAGTCGGCATCACACAGCGGGGCTGGAAGGAGCCCTATGACATCATCTGCGCTATCTTTCTTCCCCAAGGTATCAAAAGAAGTAATTTAAGGGCACTCTGATAGATCAGAGATAGCCACCCAATTTGTTTGGAGAAAGTATATAAAAGCTTTCCTGCTTCAGAAGACCAAAGAACCAGGTTAAACCTTTCAGAGCGATAGTCTTATTTCCTGGCACCTCGTTTTCTTATTCAAACTCTAAAATACAAGACGACCTTTTTTCACACGACTTTTTGGTCTCAGTTTTATCAGGGAACCAAGTAAGAAAAAGAGGCACTGAAATATTTCAAATTTGCAGAAACTATCTGTGCAAGGCTGAACTTAAGTGAAGATGAAAAATCAAAAGTGGGCAGTTGTGTTCTTGTTTATCCCAATCTCACCCCACCCACATGGTAGCAAAATAGGCACCGTGCCGAAACTTTGTGGCAAGAGGCTATTGTGTGGGCTTAGAATAATTTAAGAATTGATTGTCAGTCTGTTTCTTGGCTTCCAGCTATGAAGTAATGCTCTAACTAGAGTGCGGTACACTGAAGGACTCATTACAGACTTTAAAGCCGTCTCATTTTCAAGTATGAATATTAAAAAGAAATGCTCTGAGTGACTCCTGTGTTATAATTAATACTCCAGGTTTTGGTTTGGTTTGTTGGTTTTTCAAGGTCTATTTTTAAAGACACTTTCATAACTTATTCCTGAGTTAGTTCCCAAAAACCAAACACTGTTCCTGTTTATATCAGTGGGGAAATTCCCAGTGAAAAAACTAATCAGACCCAACTTAATGAAAACAACACCCCCATTTAAAACAAAGCCCTAGCCTTAAACAATCTTCTACCACTGCCTGCTTGTGTACATCCAAGACAAAATTTTATAGCCTGCATGTTCCAACCTTAAAAAAAAAAATTCTGATTATTTATTTATGCCCTTTTTGTTTAAGAAGTTAAATCCCCAGAGCATCTCAATTTAGATCAAAAGCAAGCTACCAAACTTCACCTGGCACACCTGTGCCGTGTGATTTCTTAATTACCTGCCTAGCATTCCCAGAGCTACGAGGCAGAGATGCAGGACTCGTTTAGCACATATTGAGATCTCTGAAACGCACCTCGTGCAGCAGAGCCTTTCCAGAACGCCTGAGGTGGTAACCAGCGCTAAACGATCCCGCATCTCCACAGACACTTGCCTTTCAGCAAATTGCTTTCTCACAGGCTTCAGGAGGCAGGGAGCTATCGTGGGGTGAGAAATCTGGGGAAAAGGATGAATTTATTTATGAGTTTCTTGATAAAGGTTTTCCCTTGTCTAACAGACAACATGGCGTAGGCATATGCCAGTAGACTTGAGCCTTGTTTCACAAAGACCAAAGAGTAGGACTAGGCCTCTTAACTGTGCCAGCTACGGGTTGTTATTATTTATGCTTGACATGCAACTGCCTGGGGACCAGGGGAGAATATGACCATCTGTGTTAGACACCAGACAAGCCTTCAGTTGGCAGTCCTCGCCATGGAGACCATCTAACCTAAAGAGACATACTCAAAGCAGGAAAATGTGGTATGGTGAGGACAAGGCTGATCTGAGGGAGCACACATCAATTTTTTTCCTGAGACAACTCTTCTCCTTGGCTACAGGATGCTTCTGCACAGTGATGAGAAACCTAGCTGATGTGTTAGATGTCACTGCTTAAATGCTGGACTGGCCATTGACGTGCCCTTTTCCTATCTGAGGAAGGTGCACACTTGGTCACAGATGAGCTCACAATCAACTATAATGTTATTTTTCCACATGCACTGACAATTATGTACATGCAGGAGAAGATCAGTCACGTTTTCAACCTCCCTAACACTGAGGACTTGTAGTGGTGTGTCCTCGTTCATGCATAGTTTTATATTTTAATAGGGGATAATATAATTTCTCATTTACAGTGGTTCGGATAGCAATTAGGCATCAAACATTACAGCTTCTTTGGCCATTTGTCAATAGTGTAATTTTATTAATTGGTCAAAGCACTGACTCTGTTACCCTGAATGTAATTTAAACTGCCAAGAGCTGATGGTGTCTCTGTTGGTACAGCGAAAATATACAGCTCTGGCAGGAAGCTAAAGGTAAGCATTAGTATTAATAGTTTATGTGTCTCTGTAACACACAGAAGCCCCAGTACCATCAGGATTCTTTACATGTAAGAGATGAGACAGATGACTTGAACAATACACAAGCTAAATAGATGCAGTAAGTGGGACTGCAGCCTTTTATTTACAGGTAGGTCATTCATTGTGACCCACCATTGAGACATAAAACATTAAATTTTGTAACAAAAACAACACTTGTCTTTTTATGAAAGGTTTCAGGAGAAAACATTATTAGTTATTTCCTTTAAAATTCAATTTTTGGTTAAGAAACATCTTCATTGCCAAAAAATGCTAAGTCCCAGCTGGGATCAGAGACACACTGAGAAGGAGCAGGACTTGTTTCAAACAAAAAGAAGTCTCCAGTGGCAAGACCCTCCTGATATAACTACAGGAGCACATGAGTGAGTAAATTTTAATTTGTAAAGTCCTCGGTACATAAAAATTTCAAAGAATTTCATAAGTGAGATTGGATGGCCTCTTACAGTTAGTAAAACCAAGGAGAGGTTCAGACACATGGAGATTTGGTTAATAAAGAAACTAGTTAATGTTCTAGATTTAATTTTAGAATTTAATAGACTCTTGAAGACTCAACCAACAAGACCTATCATTGTGCTTTGAAATCACAGTGTTTTTTAGAAATACTACAAAAAAAACTGGGATATGAAGATGTGTTTTAAAAGCTATGGTTCACAGCAAGGCACTTCCCAGATTCCTCCATGAAAAAAAAAAAAAATACCAACCCTGAGTTATCAACAAGAAATCTATCTGCTAAAAGTTAATGAGGAACATCTGTTGGTCTACTGGGAGAGACGGTAAAAAATGGGTGGGAATTTCCAGCTTTAACTATGCTGCCACTCCCACAATATTCAAGTCAACAGAAAAACCTGTCAGCAGAAGGTCAAAGTCATTAGCAGATTTTTTTTCATCTACAGAGAGATATATCAGATACCCATAATTTCAGAGACATTATTTAGGATTTTCCAAAGTTCTCACATTAAGCTAGCTTCTCATATAGACCCTGTCTTTTGGAGCTACAGGCTTATAAGACCACAACATACCCAGAACTGTAAGTTAGCAAGGGCTCAGAATCACAAAATACTTCCATTTTAAAAGTCTCTTAAAATCAGCCAGGCCAAAACATTTGGCAAAGTCGCTTTGGTTCACGATCCCTGTTGCAAGTCGCATTACCTCAGGTACACTCTTTCAGAGTGGGAAAGTCTTCATATGTGCCACTGGTAAAGGCCATACACATAAACCACTATTGCTGCTTAACTGGTGCATGGTGGTTTGTTAGATTACCGAAATGTCATTGTGACTCTGAGTTCTAAGAAGTCCTGAGCTAAAGCAATTACACTTCTAGATTAATGGTAATGCAAAACGCTTCCAGCACACAAAGGCAATCAACAGGCAGTTTACTGTGAAGTTCCGCAAATACCTTCAGAAAGTCTGACCTGAAAGACTCTGTAGAGAAAGTGTTTTAATGAGTGAAGATAAGAAATGCTGATATGCTGTTTTTCATGATCTTAATAATTTTGAGCAATTTAAAAGCTTTTTTTTATCTACAGTTTATACAAAATTTAACTCTTCCAACTTGTAAACAAGGTTTCATCTCCATTTTAAGTAGTGTTGACTATAGTGTGATTAAGACTAAAATGAGAAAAAATCCATTACTAGCTTCACAGTTTTCTTTCTTACGAAACTACTTACTCAGGAAACAAATAGCATCAGCAGATACTATTTACAGGCACAAAAATGGATTTTCCTAGCTCTGGGATAACTGCTGCAAGTTTACATCTGTAAAGACTAGTCTAGGTTTAAAAACCCTCTTGAAAATGGTTATGGGATTCAAACAAACAACTGTAGGGATTTTTTAAGCAGACATAACATTCTTATTCATGAACATTTTTGCATAAATATCATCTGTCATCATTGGCTGATATATCCCTCCTATCAGTTATCATGGATATTCCACAGTTCCCATTGTTGGTAGTACCAACAATTACTAAGATTACTTGATTCTTCCCATTTTAGGCTCCCAGTGTCACAAAGCTTCAGATGACTAGGCTGAACTCTGACATGTCAGACACCTGTCTGAACTTGAAAAACTTCTTTGGAAAACTTCAACCAAAACAGTTCAGCTATTTCCAAGAACAAGACCATGGAAAAATACCTGCCTTGTCCATGTTAAAACCCTGTGGTAACCCCTTTTTTTTCAGAACTTTAATGCCTGTATGTTTTGTAAAAGATAGTTGAATTTTGGCATTAACATGTGGCTTGTCCCTGAAACATAACCTTTATGACTTCTGTACACATGTACGCCAAGGAACTATTGCAACCGTTAGAAAACTACAGGTCACATGTGAACAGTGGACATTTCTGAGACTTCAGTCATTCCCTGAAGACACATCCACAACACCAATATTTCAGGTTGGAGCTAAGGAATTCTGACACTGTGTTGCTGCTCTGAGTAACTACAAGTTATTTCCAGTCATTCTGGGGTACTCAAGATGAAAGGGGACAGAGTTACCCATACTTTCAACCTCCTTGGTGGAGATTATGGAAATAGATATCTGAGTTGAAAGTCAGGGAGGAACAGGCAGAAGATAGGAGCCAGTGGGAAAAACCAAACTGAGCAACAGACTGGAAACCTAAGGGCAGCCTGACACTTGTTTGGGGAGGTGGAGAACATGGGGAGGCTAATGCTCAGTGCCAGTTGTGTGGGACGAAGCACAGTGTGGGGAGCCAGTGAGAAAGGGGACCTTGAATTATGGCTGGAAAAGACAATTAAAACTATGAAGATCTGAGGGAGGACTAAATAACGACAGTGAAAGAAAGCCGGGACCTCCCCAGCAATTGAGAAATCTTCGGGAAGCTGGATGCAACTGGACAAAGAGGTTAGGAATAGTTAAATGTTCCTGTCCCGGTATTGTCTGGACAGTAAAAGTGGTTGCATCTAGAAAAATAGGACAACATCAAACTCCCCTCCTGAACTTAGAGTGGGAAACACAGTTTTGGGGCTTTGCCCATCCCCTGCTGCCCTGAAATACCTGTAAGAAGCACTAACAACGTGCCCAGCCTGACTCATAGGAAACAAGCCTTTTAGTGTTTTCAGCAGGACACTGGTAACTGGTGATTATTAATGTCGCTACTATTAATGTTAGCTGAAGTAACAGAGGTTTGAGTGGCCAACACAGACTCCAGCCCTGCTGGCTCTCCTGGGAGTCACTGTGATCCTGCATAATGAAATGCCTATTTTGGTAGTCTAGTTCTTTTTTTTTTTAAATATGGGAAATTACACATCTCAAACTGTGTTAAAAGAATCTTGCAGTTGCAATCAGATATGAGGAAGTGCCAGAATCAAATTGCCTCTCCAGCCTTGATTCAATCCCTCTTTTGCATAGGCATTATCTTTAATAGCATGATCATATACTTCTCCCTCCTGCTGGGCACAAAATGGACGGCACCGATGGCAGATCGGAGGATACAACAAAGGGAGACTGCTGCCTGTAGTATATGGACTTCAAAAGCTAGATGTCTTATAACAGCAAAAAAAAAAAAAAAGGAAAAAAGGAGGATTCAGGCACAGTAATAAGAGATGCACTGCAGCATGGCCATTCCCCAGGTGTGACCTGGACTGCAGGTATCACATCAGGGGAAGTAATAGAAGGTGGTTACAGCTCACAGCTTCTCTCACTAAATCTGCTCCTAGGGCTTACCAGAAAAGGGAGGATGGTTTCACCATCATCCTTGAGAGCTGGTTGTATTTCTGCTGTTCCGCTTCTAGGCAAAGCTAGGCAAGCAATTTAAACCAGCTCTTTCTCTCAAAGTTATAAATTGTACAGCTTCATTTTCTGGGTCCCTGACTAGACACTGTGGGGTCTCTGAGGTGCAGAAGTGCTGAGCACTCACAGTCAACTATCACATAAAATACAGCTCCGTGCTGTGCAAAGTCAAACTCTTAACTAGCAGAAACTGGGCACTCAAACTCAGCAAACATGTCTGGCCTGCCCCCATAACCTGTGAAGTCAGGTTAATGCTGTATCTCATCTGTTGGGCTGCTGTGAAAATAAATCTGTTATTTTTTGTGAAACTCACAGGCAGCAGAGAGCCGAAAGCTGTAGGGAAGCCTAGAGAAACATAATAATGCTGAATTCAGAACAGGAACTGGCAGGAGGGAGCAAGAGAAGACTTGAGGTCACATGATGAATAGCAAAAAGAAAATTAAATACTACTTATTAAACGAACACTGGCCAATCTGTGTACTGAAAGAGGAAGGGAAGCAGCAGGGGGACCAACACGTAAATCTATAATTAAGAATCAGAGCCCAATTCACTCATTACACCCAAAGTAACCAAATTAAGATTGCAAAGGTAGCCTTAATTCTGCTATTCCTTGACTTTTGTGGCTTGACTTCACAGATTAGCTAATACACTTTTGATGAAGGCTGGTGTTTGGGTTTTCATTTGCGTGTATTATCTACAACCACAATTTAGAGAATGTAATGTTTAAAAGTCACTGAAATTTATCATTATAATGATCAGCATGATACAAAAAATATAAATTCTTTGAATCTAGCCCTCAACTAGCAACTGTAGTCCAAACTTTTCCTTTATTATTCTTCCTAATAGCAGAGCTTGCATTGTCACATGAGATGCTTGAGGAATGGGATTTAAGTTAAACAGAAATCGGCCTTTGGTAAGTTTACATCATCTGTACTTAGGAAGAACGTGTAAAACTCCAGAAAGAAACTTTTGATTTGCTTAAGAAAAGCAGTAGCTATAATAATTAGATGGAATTTTAACTTCACATCAAATCTAGATTTAAAAAGTTGAGGAGATTAACAGATTTATTGCTTTTCCTGTTTTCTATTTTTGCAGCAAATTTCTATATTATTATGTTCCTTGCAGCTACTTTTGGCATCTTGCTTGTTAGTACATGACTTTAACAGTCGCTCCCATTGAAAGCAGTATTTTTTCAGGATTTTTTGTCACATCATTAATATCTTCATTCAAAGATCATACATCTTTGCTTCAAATAAAGCATTCAACCATACAGTAAACATCTTGTTGACCTCACTTACAAACAACCATTGACAGCTAGTAAAAGATTGAATAATTGCATAGCACCTGCCCTAACCTTCAAGAATATTTAGTTATATTTCATGTGCTATCAATTTTACTCCTTTCCTCTATGCAGAGCATTAATGCCTGAGCCTAGCAGTAGTGGTTTTTCGCAGGCCTGTTAGATGTCATCACCCTTCAGTACTCAGATTTGTTTTGGCTTTTAAGCATTTCTCTAACTCTCTTTACAGGGAAACAAAATCTGATCCTTCATAAAACTTCAGGCTGTTAGGATGAAACTGCACCAGCAATAAGAGGAAATTAATAGCAAATGTTTATCCAGGCCACTGGTGAGCGTGCGGTGCTTTCCCTGCCTGCAGCTAGTCCTTAAAGGATTTCAGTTTTTATGGCCCGTGACTGTTAAATCTTGGCTCTTCAGATAATATATACATATTAAGTATGGCTATTTCCTTAGGCCACTTCAGCTATTAGGTTATGAGATGTACCTTAACCCTCTTTCACTGTGGCCAGACTGTCACTGAAGAAATAGTGGTGACAGCTTAAGCAGTTACTAGCTCTTATTCCTACTTTGCTCACCATTACTTTCTCCTGAACAACTCCTCCAGGAGTTTGGATGATTAGTTTGAAATGAATGAGGGGGAGACACCTCTCATAAGTTCAGACAGTTGAAAACTGCACATCAGGAGCACTTTAGGTTCCTCCAAAACTCTTCAGAGCAAGACTTAGAGTTGACGAAGTCCATTCCTGATGTCTCATTCCAGCCTTGGAGGAACCTCACCTTTGAGACAAATCTATCACTAAAAAATCAAGGCACCAAAACCAGCCATTACTTTTTAAATGGCACGTGTGGGTTTGTCAACCTGAATTAGAGTTTCAACTGTTCTTAGTGAAGTCAGCACTAGTTTGGGGTTAAAATGAAAACAGTTTGCTAAAAAGGAGATATCTGTTAGTGAGCGGGAATATATAGTCCTGTATATTTCAAAAACACAAAGCTTAATTTCAGGCCTTATTCTGGACACAGTTAATGGTAATGAAAGGTGGGGAACTCAGCAGAGAAATGAAATTTTAATCAGTTTTGTGTATGATATAAACACTGTTGCCTTCATGTCTTCTTCCCAATAGGCTACTACTTCTTTTTAAGTAGAGATACTTGAATCATTAGATAACAGTCCCTTCTGCCACAATTTTTCACATCCATGAAAATGTCTAGCAACAAAGTACCTTACAAGGATCAGCAGTGGAGTACTGACACTACCTGCAGGGTATTTGTACCCTTTGAATACAGCAATCAAACTTCCACCCTCCTTTATCCTCTCTTACCTCTGCTTCATTGGCATGGTTGAAATATTAGACTCAATCTCATCAAAACAATCTGAATGGAAAGTCAGGATCCTTTCAAAGCCCAGAAATATTACTGGAAGAACAGAAAGCTCATCTTTACAAAAATTATTAGATCTCAAGTTTGCTTCCTGCAAAAAGGTTAAAGGGCCTACATCCAATTAAAAGTACGTATCTACTTCAGTCCAAGACATAATTTAGTTGTGACTATACTTTATTGTACCCCAGTCACTTCTAGACTATAACTACTGTGCTGTGTTTTTATTTTACCCTAAGTATGCCTTTGCTCTAAGTGTGATTATCTTCAGGTTTATTTTGGAGCTTCTTAAATAAACTCTGCAAAAGCAGTGCTTGAATTGCCACGCATATGAATCTTTGTGGGTTTTATTGTTGTGTGAGACATTTATTTAGAAACAGGAACAAACTTACAATTTTTTTTTTATTGATTTAAGAACAAATTTGAAAGGACAGCTGCCTTAGCTAGGAAGTTTATCCCCCCTTTTTAAAATTATTTTTCTCTTTTATAACAACCAATATCATGGTTTTAATTAAAGCTTCCATCAGTCCTCAGCTGCTTCTAAATGCAGGACAGGCTTCTGTTAGTAACAGTTTTACTTCTAGCTTTGTTAGGAATAAGGACAGACCTGTAAAATGAGCTGGGGCACAAAACTTCCCCTTGAAGAAAAAAGAGGGGCAGACAGAGAGAAATCACAAGGCAGCTTGCTCTTTAGCACCGACAATGAACCTCCAGGACTGCAAAACCCCCTCTGAGTCAGTATTTCCCATTTCTGTGGTGCTCCATGCCAGGAGGGCCCAGCAGCGCAGTGGCCCACACCAGCAGCAGAGGACAATCCCTCTAAACCGTCTGAGCAATCAAACACTGACTAATGGGACCAGGGTCCAGGGAGCTCAGCTATTCCCAGACTTCACTCACCCCTTCACTCAGGCAGGGAGGAATAAGTGGCGCTAATAGAGACCCAGAGTCAGGATAGTTTGTGTGAAGGGAATAAGGGTGTCTTGGCTTCAACTCATCTTCTCATCCAAAGGCCCTTGTACAAAGGGATTTTATGCCCCTGAGCCTCAGTTCCCATCCTAAAGAAGTCCCAGACCTTTGTCTTGAACCTTTTGCTTTCCAGAGGAGCATTTGCAGGTTGCAAAACTCCAAGACTGCTCCTGGAACATCCAGATTCAATGGACCTTCAATTACAGCAACAAATCTGATGATATTTGGCAAATCCTCAGCAAACAGCAATGAAATTCCCATCTGTTCCCACTGGCAGATGGATTTCCAGACAGGCTCTTGCTTATTTTGTGTTATCCCTGTACAGAGGGAAGGCCAGACACAGCCTTGTTCTCACCTGTAGCCTTCAGAGCCAGCTTTGCAAGCTGCCAGACCGTAAGGAGACAGGTCAAGTCATGACATTTAGATGAATGCAGAAAGCTCAGTTATTTTTCCCTTCCTACAACACAGGAATCGCTTGTTATCTAAATTTCCATGACCTCCTCCCAGATCTTCATCCTTCCAGACTAGGGGAGAGGAAAAACAACAACCCTAGGAGCAAGCCCTTGTCCAGAGATAGGTTTCACTCTTCCTGTACAGTTCAATGCAATGACACAGCCCCGTGGCTTGTGCTTACCAATATTTTGGATCTTTTTATGTATTCTCTGTGATGTCTCAAATAAGATAAGAGGGTTTTCAAAACCTACATGCATTGAAAAAAATACAACATATACACTTCATTCCTTTGACAGTTCCTCAGCTTCAACACTAAAAGGAGAGACATGAAAAGCAAGTGTTCATGAACTGCGGCATTGAAAATACTGTGTGGAAAGGATACGTGTTAATCTCTAAATAAGGTGCCATAGGGAGGAATATTTTTATAACCCAGGAAAATGTTAAAGTAAGTTTAAATTTTACCACAAAGTCCACCTTGCCTATTTACTGTGCAAGGCTATATATCACCTCCATGTGTGCAATAAAGATAAAATTGTATTTTAAGACCTGACTATGAAAATTACAACAGTCCCTTCCCCTTGAAGCATTCCATTTTTTCTTATCATTTCACATATAAACTAGAAATGGGAATATCGGAAGCAATGAAGGCTTCGAAGAGACTGAAGCTATAGAAAGTGGAGTTCTTTTCTCTCCCATGTTATAACTGTACAGCTTGTATTTGAAGAAATTGTTTAACAGCTCCCATTCTTCCCTGGAGACAATATGTAAATAATTATAAATCTTATTAATACCTCTGTGAAAGTGCACTTTGATTATCCCAAATGAACTATGTAAGTCCTGGGGTTTATTATTAGATTCATGTATTATGTATACTGTGTAGTTATGGACAAGAAAAAAGCAAGTCAAATTGCAATTTATGGCATGGTACTTCTCAATCCCCATGGCCAGAAATGGTGGCTGACGGTGTCTTGGTGGGTTTTGAAGACCTTCTCTCATTTGAGGGATGGAGATGCACTGTCTTTCTTAAAAAAAAATTAAAATAAATCTGTAGAATATAACAGATTTTTATATTTTTCCAGAATTTTTTACTTGATTCTTGTGGGAACAGAAAAGAATGGTTATCAGTTGTGCCTATTATACAAATTAAAAGGTAGTTGCTCTCTGTGCCATAATTGAACCTGCAACGCAGTGCCATCTGGTGCACACGCAGAGAATAGGCTGCCACAGGGAAGGACAATCAAGTTCTTAAAAATATGTTTCATTTCTACAAAGTAGCAGTTGCATCAGGCACTTCACTCCCTTTAATGAGATAAATCATCCCACAATACCCTTGTCAGTTAGACAAGTATCATTATCTCCTTTTGCAAGTAGCTATACGGAGGCAAACAGGTAATCTGAGTTACTGAGATGACAGAGGGAATCAGTGTGGAAGTTGGGATCAGATTCGGGATCCTTGATTTATAGCGCTGCCCAGAAGCCACCCAACAAGAAGGAGCAGGGGTTTCATGGTTCAGTGTGAAGGTGTGAGCTGGGAAAATTTGTTCTCCCCGCCACAAACCCTAAGGAATAGGGAGTGTTCAGCGAAATTGAGACATGACAAATTCAAAACTGCTAAGAGGGAAAGGCTTTTTCACCTATTCTGCCTCTGGAACTCACTGCCAAAGGACATTCCCAAGACCGAAAAGTCAGTAAAATTCATTAAATTTTCAGACAGTTCTGGGGTCAGAATTTTTCAGAGCAACCATTTTTACTAGCAAATTAGGAAAGGACTAATAATCCCATGCTTTCAAGTTAAAATGCGCTCTGGTTTACAGAAAGTAGGATGAGTTGAGACGCTGGACAAAGCAGATCATCCTACATCTGGGGGGGAGCCATCACTGTCCTTTAAACAACCTAATCCTGCCTGAACCAGTAGAAGGAAGATCCTGAGATTTTGGGGGTACAGCAATCTTCTTGCTCTTACAAGAGAGGGGGCACCTTTCTATTCTGCACAGATTTCCCATGTGATCTTGGGCAAAACACATAGGGTGCAATTAGTGGTACTTACTGATCTTGTGTAACAGTTGCCACCAAACGGGACCTCCTCCTTTCCCCTCTAATGCAGGGTGCCAGGAGCTCTGCTCACCATTCGGTGAGACGTTTCATCTCATCAAACTAGCAGAAATCTGCCAGGAATCCAGAGGGGAGAAGGAATCAGAAGTGACCTTTTCAGCTGAAATGAAATTTTATATTCAAGCTACAATTTAATGACACAGGATGAGCCACTTTCACAGCTCGTTACCACCGAAACAGAAAAGTTCCTTCTCTTCCTCAGTCAATTCCTTGTCCTCCCTCATTGCTGTTATTTGTCTGGCTCTGCTTCTGGTGTCACTGACCCCTTTGAGCCAGTTCAACTCCCTAACCCAACAGAAAATAAACTCCACAAGAAACCCAAAAAGACTTGTGCTGGGTTAATGAATTCTAACCAGTTTCTAGCAAAATCCAACTTTACCAATGCTGATGTCAAAGGAGTGGGACTTTGCAGTTGGGAAAGGGAAGGAGGGAGGAAAAAGGGCTGAAGGGAAAGAGGGAGTAACAGAGGAAGGTGGTGGGAAATCATCTCTCCTTTTGGTCAGTCATCAGCTCAGCTCAGCTCAGCTGCTCATGAAACAAAACCCAAGCTGTCACCTCACAGTTAACAAACATCAGATGGCCCTGTGCTATGAAAACAGGAGCATAAAAATCACTTATATAGGGTTCCTGATTCCTTCTCTTCTCTACTTCTGACTTGTCTCATTTGCTTTCTAATTGTACTATATGAAAATATCAGAAAAATGTTCTGGAAAATACAGTATTTTCCTCTCAATAGGACTCTTATGAGGATTATTAAAGTAAATACGTGTAAATCTCTTATAAATGAAGGACTAAGCCTTATTACTGCAATGACACATAACCAAATTTAGGTCTATTCTAATAATCAGTTGATGGAGCCTACACCTCCCTCTTGATCAGACAGACAGATGGCTGAGATGAGGCTATGAAGCATATTGCAATAAACTGTTAAGAAACAACATAAGTGAATAAATGCTTCCTCACCCTTCACATTAGTAGAATCGAGTGGCTAGTTTGTAAAAGGAAGAGACAGACACAAGGGTATAAGAAGGTGTAAGGAAAAAAGTCTCTGTGGCAACTTTCCTGTATTATATAAACTACCGAATATATATTCATCAGTGCCTCTTAATCCCAAATATAATTTATATCTCTATTTATACTGTGACTGTGTTTGTCCTACAGTTTCATTAGGATTATTGCCTGCTCCGACAAGGGCATGGGGTAAACTCTAAGGAGGAGAGACCAGTGGCAAAACTCCTGCTGACTTCAGTAAAATCAGGATGTCATCCTAGGCACTGGGACACCCAAGCTCCCGTAGCTCTTCTGGGTGTAAGGGAGACACACAGGTTTCTACTGGCTAAATAATTGGCCATGAACAAGGGAGAAAGGTCATCTGGTTTTATACAAATAACACAAATTCTCAGGTCTGAAAACTGAGTTTCCCCTAGTTTGGCCTAATCTTTAATATCTCTTTTAAACGATCTCAGTGTTTTTCAGGAAGGCATAATGGCTTCCCGTCTATAATAAAAAACCCCTACAGCTCAAAAATAAAGACATGGGTATAATATTATGAGTTACCAGCTGTTGTAGCCGGTATGTCCTACACATGGGCTGCCCCATAGCAATGTAAAGTACAGCCATGGGCAAAGTGGGACATCACCACATGTTGTGACAGCCCTATTGGTAGATAATAAGGATGGATGGGAGAAGACTGGAAGGTTGGGGGGTGCTTCTCTGGAGGTTATGTGGACTTTGGGGTCTGTGAAATAACATCAGAAATCTCAAAGAAGACTTCTTTGGTGTTTTTTATCTACTTCCTCTTCCAGTTTGAACCAGCATCAGCAGCTGAAGACCAAAGCTAAGAGTTTTGGGGAAAAACGTTAGGTTGGTTTTTATTATGAGTAATAATATTTACAGTACAATAAAGCCTGGAGGCCAACAAGATTGGGATCCATTGTAGTAAATGAAAACCACTTGTCTCCAAGTAATTAAATAATTAAATAATTAAATGATTTTTAGATCTCCTTAAAAAGTCCTTATTTTTATCTACACATGAAACAACCAAAACTCCTCCAGTAGTGTGGTAAATGAGAGGGAAACATCTTCTGCAGACAACTCAGTGGCTGCCCTCAGGACCTTCACCACTCTCACATGGCTCCCTCATGGTAACCTGCTCATCCTCCCAGTCCCTTAGAAAAACACTTTCCTGGCCAAGCCAGTCACAGTGATACAAAAACGGGGTGTAGACCAGACCAGAGATAGGGAAACTTCGCTAAACAGGTGTGGCTCATTATTAGACACTTCATGTTTTCTATTTTTACCTTAATCTCTTTGCTCTTCCCTCAGGGCTTGTGTAGTCTAGAAAAGATTTATTTTAAAACTTATTAGCTGAAGCATTTGAGCTAATATATTTTAAATCCCTGGTTTCTGATCCTCACTCAAACCGTGGCTACTTTAATCTCCCCAGGCAGAGTGCAGGAGTCGCTTTTTTCACTGCTACGTCCTTTTACGGGACCGAGGTGTCCTAACATTTCCCTTGACTCCTTCACCTAATTTGGCCACTTTTTCATCAGTTGATATACCAGCAAATACTTTGTGCTGCTTATTACAGGACTTTAACAGGTGTTAATTAAAACATTATAGCTAGCACATTTTAAAAATACACCTTTTATCCTAGGGCTCAGATAGGGGAGCAAGTTCCTGCAAGGCAGCTGAGCCCCCGTAGCAGCACAGGCTCTTTCAGCCGGCTGCCTGAAGCCTCCCCTTGCCTCTGCGGCCCTAATCTCGGCAATCTCTACACATGCACAATCCACAAACCAACCACCGGACTATATTTTGTAAGGGAAGCAATTATTTAAATGTTCCCCAATAAATTCTCAATCCCATTTCAATTAGGAAATGCGAAACTGGCTCTAACGTTACCCGCTTAGCCCCTGTATCACTTTAAAACTGCATAGCCCCAGCTTGAAGAATTAGTTATTTGCCATGAAGAGAATAACGGCACATCTGCCACCTTGATCACTGCATTTGTATTATTATCAACTTCTGTCTGAGTGCCAAGTAATTTAATCAAACTTGAGAGAAGAAATAACAACGTTTCAGTTGAACAATGGTGTGGCCCTTTGAAAAGGCAGAGATTTGCTCTAGGGTACAGTAAAAGGAGAGAAGGTCTATAAACAAAGGGTAACACTGTGAAAAAATTATCTGTCAAATCTAGCTTTTTTTTTTTCTTTTCTACTTGCAAATAATTCTCCAACAGATTGCAACTACTATAAATGTACCGCCCTTCTAACAGATATGCTGTGTTACACATCACTTATTTAGAGATTGTTGGCAGTTCATTAGGTTCAGTATTTACAGCTTCCTCATTATGGTCTGTGATAGGTTCACAGCATATTACTTTGCTTCTCTGCTCCAACTGGACAGTCCAAAGGAAAATGCAGAGTTGTCTTGGATAAAGAGATTCTTTAAAAATTTTAAACAAGAAAGAAACAGAGGGAAAGAAAAGAAAAGAAAGCAGCAAAGCTGAGGAAATGTTAAAATGCATGAAAGCTTTCCTTGTCTTTTACGGTTTCAGGAAGATCATGGTATCTGGTTTTGCTCCCAGATTGTTTAAACTATTGATGGAGGAAGAGAAGGCATAAGTCATATTTACTGACTGCCTGGAAAACTGTTCAGCCGATGTAAATTCTTTGCATGTGAGTGCATGTCCATGTGCCGTGCTGTTTGCAAAGGGTGCAGTCCCTTATCCTTGGCCCTTTTGTTTGAGCAAATGCTTAAGTGCCAAGCCTTTGGCCAGAGACATCTGGAAACTGCTGCCTATCCTCCTTACCGCACACACAGCACACGCTTCTGCAGCTAAACTCTGTCGTCTGTCCTTTATATGATGCTATCAGTGGACAAGAATGGCTAAACCAGAGTGGCTTCTTTTTTTGCTTCCTAGGCCTTCTCTGTTTCTGTAATTCTCCACTGCCGGCCACATAATACCGAACTCGAGCTCCCAGAAAATGTAACTCCAGGTTGTAGATCTGCACAAGCAGGGGATGACGATGTGTTGCTAATAATGGAGAGAGCACAGGATGCTAATCACCGAAGGGTAGGCATCAGTCAAAAAACATCCAGGCTAGAGTCTATCTGTCCACAAAAGAGCTTCCTCTGGAAGAGAATTGAAACCCCAATAGCTCTGAACATCAAAAGTAATGATTGCAGAAAAATTCTGCCTTTGCAGGATGGTTTTGACCCAAACAACTTTTGCATTCCTATTTTCTCTCCCTGCTCCTTTGATGGCGTGGGTTATTAGGGTGGGATATGCTTTATGGGGGTAAGAACACCAAATCCAAATGTGAAAATGCTTTCAGATGATCTGAAGAGAGCAATATGAAGGTTAGAGTTTATATGACTGTTTACAAGAATGTTGTTATTACCGTGCTATAAAACAGAAAGGAATGTGACCAGACTAGTACAGAACATCAAAAGAATTGTAGAGTCATTTTAATGAGTTACTAGAAACTAAGTCAGGTTCTGCTGTTTTGAGGCTACATGGTTCTATTCTGTGCAATGGATTTAAGTCACTTAGCAACCTTTGTACAAGTTGCAGCATGTTAGGGCATGCTCCCAGCTGCTGTTTAATGCTCCCAGCATTGTCCCAGGCGGACAGCCTGCCCTATCCATACTTTACAATGTAAAGACAATTAGAGCCACTAGGTTTACTTCTCTGCTGCCTCTCACCTTGTGTGGACAGTGACATCTAAGTAAGAAAAGTGAAAAGTGGGGTTTGTGGGTGCCTGTTCAGACCAACAGCTTTTCAAACTCACTGCGTACATGGGAAAATAGCGGCACAATCAAGCAGGAAAATCAAGCCTATGTGGATTTCATATGGATCACAAGGAATGGGAGGCCTAAGCAGGCCTGGTGGGAAGGCACCAAAACACCATTGTCACCATATACAACCTGCGTTTAGCAAGAAATCTAAAGAAATTTTCAAAGTTGAAAGGATTTCATCTAACAGTTATTTTTGCCTTAGAAAAAATCTCTGTCATGTTTGCAGCATGTTATTTGCCAATATTTTCTGAATCCTTTTGTTTCCTAGACATAGCTCTTTTTTAGGGTACCAAAATGTGACCTACAGACAATGCACCTGAGCAAACAATGCACCTTAGAAGATCCAGAGATCTTTCATTTAACCTAAAATATCCATATGACACTTAAATCAAAACACACTATTCACTACTACTCTGGGTTCTTAAGCTGATCCTATAACCACGTTTTCAGAGCAGTCTTGGATCAGACCCTGAGACAGGCTGTAGAGTTATTTTAAGTACAAACCTTGATGTATATATGAATGAACTAAAGGATACTGAAACATGATGTCAGTGAGATAATGGCACTTGAGAGAAAATAGAACATTTTGTTTCACTGAAGATAATGCTCCGTTACATTAATGATGTTTGTGTGCATCTAAGATTGCAAAATGACTCTTTGGGAATTTAGGACCGGTCTATTCTTTAACAGTTATTATATAGGTTTTAACCTCCAGGCAGCAAAACCATGTGCTGTTCCCAAGAGATGTTTTAGTACTTGTGTGGATGTTGTAGTTGATGGGCTTCAGAAGACGATTACTACCTTCCCTGGGATATAGAGCTTCACAAGCCTCTGAGGGGTCTCTTCTGGAAGCTGGAGAAGGATTCGTGTATTTGTCAAGTATTTGCATAAGCTGTCACAACCTCACCTGCTGGATCTTCTACAGGGGGCATGGAAAGCTCCTACTCCAAAGGAACCTGAGAGCTTACAAACACAAGTCATCAACTCTTTCCACTAGTCTGTCATGCCCCGAAGAAAATTTGTGGCAATTCAACTTGGCCAAGTTGCTCCACTGTAAGTAAAAAAAACATTAAAGAAGGAAACTAGTAGTGAAAGAGGAGGTGGTTGCATTATCTGTACAGGCTTTTGCCACCTATGTCTATCAACATTTCAATTCCCCAATAAAGTACCAAGAGAGTCACATTTCTTCCTTTTGTCATTTTTAAGAGGAAGCAATGAGTGCCAGTCATTTAAAAATAGGCCATATTTGTCAATGTGCTTTTTCTCCATCCTTACTTCTTGCTGAGATAGGCACTTACCCACCCCTCCCTTTGAAGGTAGCTGCCTGTGTTATTGCTCAGATAAGCACACATCTGCACTCCTGAAGTTCTCTGACAGGTCAGCAGAGAAAATATCAGTTAAGGTGTCTCTAAAACAAAATATGGAAAATAAAAAGCATCGTTGGTGCTACCTTCAGCCTTCTATTGCGTATCGTGTCATCGGCTACTATCTAGTTGTTAAAGTTGCAGATCTCTGTTGGGTAAGATGGGCCATGAGGGATAACAGAGGTACCCAGAGAGATCACAGGAGTGGAGACTTGCTGGTACTGAAACATCTCAGTACAGCTCTCATTTATATTTCTGTTGGATCTGATGATCACTGTTTTTTCATTTAAAAGCATCTGAAACAATTCTGAAGTTTCCAGTCAAGTGTCTGGGATAGACCATCCATGAACATCTCAAGGATATATAATAAATGCAGCGCGTCAGCTTTTAAAGCAATTTATCAAATAGATACAAGCTTGTGTGTGTGTGTAATCTATGTGCCATGTTATTATATACTTGGGTTATATGTTTTACAGCAAATTAAATTTGACGTTGTCTTAGACAAATATTTATGTTATTAATGGTCATATTTAGCACCATGGCATTTTCACAAATGCCACTCAGATATTCCAAATTTCCGGTCTCCTACTTTTAAATAAGTATGTATTTGATCAGTGCCTGCTTTGGGTGTTCTTTTTATTCACATACCAATTATAACTGAAAAGAAAATTTTCCCTGTAGTCCCTTCCTTATATGCCTCTGTTCTTCATCCCAAAAATCACCTTAAACTGATAGGTTTCTTTTATTATGTTTTTCCAACAGTACACAAGAAATAAATGGTCTGACTGTGAAAATCTGTCCTGGGAAGCTGCTGGAAATGCAATTCTCCCTGACATTTGCAGCTGCCACCACTGGGAAAAGTTCCCACACTGATTTTGACCTTCTGAAGTCCAGAAGCAAAAATTACACCTCTCTGTCAGCTTGATGTTGAACCAGCTGAGTGTAACAGCACAGATTACTGCTGCACAGTCCTGCCCCTGCCTTGCTGTATGAGAAATCGGCAGCTCAGATTAAAAATATCACCATTTCAATAAATAAATTCTGTACACATCAAGTATATAATTGAAAAAAAAAAATATTAAGGCTTATATATACATCCATAAAAGCAAGGATTTAAGTAGTTTTAGCAAATGTTGCACGCCTTAGTGCATATATGAGTCTACGCAGGATGGTCTTTACACAAATTGTCACCTTATTCCAGATCTAAGACCCAGTATCAAAGAAAATGCTCTTGTCAAATCCCAGCCACTGAGCATCCAGCTCACTAGATGGGCTCCTACCTTGTGCTCCACCACAACCAGGCTTGGATTTCACACTGCCCTATGCTATAGTATAGTCTTTCCTCCTGCTCTTTGACGCCACATGCCAGGTGTCCTGGTCTGTGGCCCAGTACCCAAAGGTACAGGGAGCAAAGTGGTGGTGATGTCCCAAGGAGAGCAGTGCAGAGGTGGCTGGAGGGCTCTGCATTGTATCGACCAGTGGGTCTGCTGTCCCACCGCACAACCTGATATAAAACTTCTCATATAATTTGAAGAAAGCCTCCAGGTTCTATCTAGGTATTGGACTCACAAACTAGGCCAGAAGAAACGTCACCAGATCTAACTGCTGGATGCAATGCCAGTGGACACAATGGTTGAGGAAGAGGCTGTGCTGTTAAAGGAGTTAATCAGCTGCCTCTGCACCAAGCAGGATTTTTGGAGTTGCATTGCCTTCTCTTCACTACTTTTGGCCAAGGAAGGCAGGCTCCCTGTGTATGGGCCTCTGGCTCAAGGCACAGATCCACATTAAGCTCACCAAAGACATGTGTCTTTGAGCAGGATCCATTACTTCAGATGTCCAGAAATCAGCCTTATCGTAATATGCAGAGACAGCAGACCAGCAGGTATTCTGGGTGGGATGTGGGATGTCATGGCAGTCCCAGAAGGCATTAGCATGAAGCTCCAGAAACAACTGCAAGTCCATGAACGGAAAATTTCAAACATTACAAACTCTATGGGATGAACTTCCTAATGCCTGAGTCCTGGTGCTTACCATTATCCAAGTGGATGAACTCTTTCCTTTTACTTTGGAAAATTTGACTTGAATTCCTAGCGTCCTTAGGTTGCAACATCAAATCCTAATCATCTAATTTGAAGGTATTACACCTGGTCTGTTGCCCAGCCAACTGTGAGCAATATCCAACAGAATAGCCAGACAGAATTTCTTTTTTACAGCTGACAAATGTCCAGGATCTACCTCTGTGCCTGGAAGAAGAGCTCAGTGTGCTCGTTATGCAAGGAGCCACACAACTGATGCTTCTGGTCATGCAGACTTATGCTGCATCTCGCATTTGAACTCAAGTCCCAAAGAGCTAGTCTTGACCTGTTCCATGCACAAGTCTTGGGAGGGGTGGGAGAAAATGATGACTGGAGCCCAAAAGGAGAGAGGAGTGGGACCCCCGGGCGATGCAGGAGGCAGCTGGAATTCCAGGACCTGCTGGCCTGCGATGCACAACAAAAACCCAACCCAGCTCCAGGTAGCTGGAAGCTGCAAAGATTGGCAAAGGACCTCTCCATTCCTGAAACTAGCTCTTCTGCTGGGTCCCTGGGGTTTGCAGCAGTGGTTCCAGGTGCATAAAGAAATCTGAGGGAAAGAGGTTTCCCCTTCTTATTTTATTTACTACAGACATTTTGCACAGCTCTGCGTGAAACCACCTGCCCCACACAACCACAAATATTGGAGCAGTAGAGTAATTTTTCTACCACCCACATAAGATAAGGAATCAGGAGACACAAAGCCTCATTATACCCAAACAAAAAACTTACAAGAGAAAACATAAGTGTTAAAAGGAAGCTGAAAAAGTAGCTGAAGAAATTAGCTATTGTGCAATCAAATACAAATTGAATTCCAGTGTGTATTTTGTTATTTAACACATCTGCTAAGTGAAATCCATGTTCAAGTTACATTTTGAAACTCAGAAAATCACCACCAGCATCATAACCATCATCTCAGCTAAATTCTGCCATAGCTACTTTAAAACAGCTTCCCAGCCTTCGGTATATTACCCTGAGTTCACAGCCAGCATAAAGAGAGCAGAATTGGCCCTTCTTTTAACTTCCTGCATACCAGATGTGAATGAAGACTGAAGCTGAGCTAGATGACAGCTTTTTTAACCCAGCTGAGCACGTGCCTCATCTCAAGAGCAAGCCTGAAGAAATCTGTTTTGTCTTTGTTTCCACAGCAGTCTGCCTTGAAAGCAAGTCTCAGAGATGGATGTTCCAGTATGAAGGTGGAGACAGTAAAGATTTTCATAACCTGCAGGACTGGAAGCCACACTGCTTTCTTGGAGGTTTTGCAACCTTATTCTTAAATTATACAATAAATTAAGTACTGCACTAAGAAGGGGACAGCTTGACACCTTGGTTGACAACTAGTACCTACTGGCATTTGCATCAAGGCCAGATGCTATGGGACCACTTTTCCACAGTCCAGGGAAGCAGGTTTCTGGGAAAAGAAGGCTTGACACTAGGGAAGGGTTGAGTGTGGCAGCCTTTTGACAGTTTTCATTTTTCTTGTATTTGTCCTGTAATCATCAAAACCTCCGAGACTGCTCTGAAATACTTTTTGACTTGAGGTAGTCAGAAGGCCAAGCAACTCTTTCCTTAGCTGCAAAACCTTTTTCAAAATATCCCAGTGCCCAGAGCCTCTTTCTTGTGGAGAATAAACGTGTACCTGGATGCCTATTCACTGCTTAGACCCCAGTGTCATAGCTCAAGTATGTTGACAATCGAGTATCTTGCTCATCAAGAATGAAACTTGATCCAACCTTCAAATCTATCCCTTTTTTTCTCAAATCAACAAAAACACTTCTCTTTTTCATTTACTTTTATGCAGAATCATAGAAAACAAGCCTAGCCATGACTTTTAAAACCATCTAATGCACACACCTCACCTGCTTTCCCAGGCAAAGCTGGAATCAAATACACCTAGCTCGCTCCTGACAGCAGCAGCAGCCAGTAAAGCCAGCAGCGTGCTCTGAAAAGCATGCCCCAGAGAAACACCGATTCTTATTCTTGCCCTTTTTAATTTGTCATTGACTCCCCCGTTGTTGTAAATTATGACCTTAAAAGAGTTGAATCATGCAAAACTTCATATTAAGGCACCGTTTATGTTGAGCATGATCTCTGTAACAGTTTGATAAGGAAGCACCACAGCACCATTCCCTGGACTAATAATGTGCAATGCTGAAATACAGAGGGCATCAAAGAGAGACTTCAGCTCGGCAGCTCTTGCCACGGAATAATCCTCCCCAGGGACTCCTGAAAGTCAACAGAGAGCTCTGCATCACACTGTGGGCTTGGGCCCATGATGAAAGGTGCTCTAAAAGAGTCAACTGCAAGGTCAATGTGCTTTACACCCACATGTTGAAAAATAAGTAAGCATCAGTGTCCAATTTAGTTGTCATCACAGAGTGGGACTCCAAGGCAAAAGAATGCTATAAGCTTGTAAGGACCACGCTTCTCTCCTTCCCTTTGATGTGAGCCAAGATAATGGAGATTCTGCCAAGGTGTGACTAATTCCTTGTTACTATATTGCATAATTTTCATATACTTTTGAAAAAAAGAAGGCCTTTAAGAATTGGAGGGAAAGAGAAACTCACCCCTGACACATTCCACAGAACACAACCAGCAGTACAAAGCAGGTTTTATTAACAGACGGTGAAAGCTCAATTTAAAAAGTACTGTGGGCATTAAAGGAGATTGTTTTATGTCTTTGACATGAATACTCAGGCTAGATGAACTATCAGGAGTTTGGTTTAAGTGAGATTAATGCTTAGTACTTGGAATCCATCCAAACTGATTAAATCTGATTGAGTAAGAGAGCACAACTTTCTATATCACTTTCAAAGTGATATGATTAGGCTGTATATGTACTATCTGAAAATGTAAATATAAACAGAAGGGAAGGGAAAAATACCCTTCCCAGGTTTTAAATGCAAAAAAAATAATAATGAACCGACTATATAAAACACTTAAAATTTAGTTGACTATTAGAAGAGTCACACAAGAAAAAGGGTATTAATGACATATAGAATGTGTTACAGGAATAACAAGCCTGTATTCCACCCTGCCGAGCAACTCATTCATCTCCTTTGAAGTCAGTTGAAGGGTATAAGTTTGGGTGAAGAGAACTTGACTCCAGATCATTTTGTCAAGGAAGGTCAGGAAAACATGACGTTTTCAGGCTGTTTGTAGGTAAGGCACAGATTTGCAGCCAGTAGTCTTAACAAGGAACAGTTTGTAATTATTTAAAAATACACTATTTTTGTCATAAAGAACTTACTAATTTTATGTATATTTATGAGTACATTCAACAGTTTTGCCATGCATACCACCCAGAGACAGACTCAGCTGCAAATGCAGGTACCTGTATGTTGGTGCCTACCTGTAAACTTTGTGTCTCAGCTTAGTCAGTGGAGATCTGATCAATACAGTCAATAAGGTCTACGGAGCCCCTCATCACCTATGCACTTCTGAGTGCTAGTTGGTTGGTCAAATTCACATGTTAATACCTCCACCTAATTGCCCACATGTATAACTTAGACAGACAATCTCTTGAGCTTCCTTTTTCATGCTGTAGGTAAGGGGGGTTGGAAACATTACATGAAAACATGTCTTTGAACATGGCATTGAGAAAGATCACTGCTGAAATGTTGAACCCACTTCTACAGTCTGCACTGAGACAACTGGAGAAGGTTCAGAGCAGGCCTATAAAAATAATTAAAGGGATCAGAAATCTGACTTACACGAACAGACTTAGGAAGTCCAAAGGGTTTCACTTGGCAAAGCAAAAGCTAAGAGATGAATCAGGGTCTATAAACCTATAGCCTTTAGGAGGAGAAGACTGTTTCAGGAGACAATAGCATACCATGAATATTTGCCAATGTCTAACATAAAAAGCAAAGTAATTCCAAGTCTGGCCTTACTATCTAGGTCTTAAGTTTATGTAGTTGGTAAGAAACAGTTCTGAAGTTAGCAGAGAGAGGAG
This sequence comes from Tringa tobata, assembly GCA_033628505.1. Lineage (NCBI taxonomy): Eukaryota > Metazoa > Chordata > Aves > Charadriiformes > Scolopacidae > Tringa > Tringa tobata. Next base: position 7,980,727 of record JAHREE010000143.1, on the reverse strand, counting down.
CTCTACCCTAGTGACCATGTCTAGAAGCAGCCTGTGTGACTGAGTAGCAGCGCAGCAGCCAGAATCTCTGGGGCTGCTTAGACAAAGAGGGACTTCTGCCTTCCTCCTGAGATGTTGCATCTGCCCCCAAACCGATAGCTGCACGCTGCCTCTAAGACACAAGGGGCAAATGACAAAGACAGGCAATGCCTCTAGCATCATCACCAGCAGAGTTAACACATTGTCCTTTCTTGCACTTAGATCTTCACTGATTTCCATTTTACTCCCTGTTGAAAAAAATGTACTCCCTTTTAAGTATGTGTGGATGCCATTCACGGTCCTGCCCTTACCACTGGAATCAACAGAAAGTTTCAACTGGGTTACTGAAGTTTTACAAACTACCACCAATAAGCTGAGACATGATAACTGTGTATGTATGTTATATATGCATATATATATACACACACATATATGTTTTTAACCATAAAATGTTGTCTTAGAAGTTCTAAATAACACATATTCTTGTAAACCACCACTATGAAACCAAACACACGTGGCAGCTTATTCTCCCATTGGTGTGGATGAAGAACAAGAGCACATTAAGCTGCAGTAACTTGCCTGTCCAACCATGTTTTACAAAAGCTTTTCTGGGCCTTGATGTGAAGGAATTACCTGTGAAGATATGGGAGAAAGTTTGGGATGGGCATGTCACCCACATTATACTATGCAAGGCATCCAAAGCCTTTGGGAATTGCCAGAGGAAACTTTATCTCAAACCTCATCTAAGAAAATAGGTAAATTCCCCCATGCAACATATACAAATGGGTGAGGAAGGAATAAAAAAAAAAAAAAAAAAGAGAGAGAAAACACCATTTTACTCAGCTTTTAATCTCAGTTACAACTTTGTAAATATTTGAAATAATTGTCACTAAAGCCACTACTTGTCCCCTCTCCCAGAGGAGAGCAATTGCCTTAACAGGGCTAGTCCTGCCACCTGGACTTGCTGGCGTGGGGGGAATGGTTTCACAGCAGATGTTGCCAAAGTGTTGGAATCTCAGCCAGAAACTCAGAAACGGCCTCTTTCTAGAAGCAACGGTTTTCATTTTAACACTGATGGACAGCACTCCTTAAAGCTGTTCAGCAGTAGTCAAGGTCAACACAGTGCTTTCCACTGGGCCTTCGGTCAATTTACCCCTACTTTTAAAAAAGAGGGGAAGAAACACACACCAAAAAAAGGTGTTTGTTAACTGTTTGGGTTTTGATATGATTTTTTTCATGGAACAGCTCTGACTTCCTAATTGCTGGTAGCCATAACTGAGACTACAGAATACAGTCAAAGTGCAGGCTGAAGTGATCAGAAGCTGATGTGTCTCCCAGCTCTACAGTTTACCAAACGCTTGTTATCCAGCAGGTACAGCACAAATGAAAGGGACAGTGAAACAGATATCCAGGTCAAGTACAGAGCATACCTGGACATCTAACCGTCCTGTGATTCTGTGATCCCAGCTAAGTTAGATAGCTGTTGAGGATTAAAGGCAACATAATGAATCATAAGTTTCATGCAAGTCGCAGAGGTCTCCGTTTGACAGCGTTGTTTAATAGGCAAGAGGCAGTTGAGGAATGCAGTAGAGTCCCATGGTTTCTTAACGACAAAAAGAATAACAAATGCTGAAAAACTCTGGCAAACAACAAAGCTTACATTTTATACACGCTCATCAATTTAACCCTAAAACCTTAAAAGCCTCAGGGTGATCCCAACGCCTTTAATACCAAAGGCCCTAACTATGCCACAGATCAAGCACCAAGCCCAAGCCTGCTTTGTCTAGAAAGATGAAAGCGCACTCAAACAGGTGAAGGCTTCTTTGGAATCATCACCTGCAATTAAGCAAAGGAAAACTAAGAGGAGAAGAGGTAAGCTGAACTTGCTTTAAAAAGACACCACGGGAGCAGGTGGATGCTTGCTAAGGATAGCTGTGGTGTCTGCTGTCATTCTTTCACCAAATGATGTGCATTCATTGGGATTTCCTGCACGTTAACAACAGATCACTTGGTGGGAAAGTTGGGTGGGTGCTGCAAAAGCAAAAAGAAATTTTTATTTTTTTTTGTCTTGTATATAATTCTGGGGAGAATATTGCTGCCAAGCTGCTATGGACAGAAATACAAGGGTTCTGTCCAAGTAAAGTAGTGCCACAGGAGATTTCATTTTGGGATATGGATAATAACTTATCATTCTTCATTGCCTTAAAACCAATAATGTGTAAATAACTAAACATTTAGTTTAAAATGGGGTCTCTAAAAGCTTAATGTTTTCCTTCAAAGCTCAGCTCCTAGAGTCATACTATTTCAATTAGTTTGGAAGAGAGGAAGCTTTTAGCCACTGCTGCCAAGAAGAAAATCTTGCAAATGAAAGTAAAGGAATAAACACCAGAATGCAAATTTTAACAAGTCTGTAGGTTTTTTACTACTGTTGTATAAATATTCCAAGTCACAATAAAATAACAATTACATATAAAAAAGGAGAAAGTAAAGAGAGCGGCTCACACTAATTTTCAGATCTTTGTGGCTGTAATCATCTTTGCTTTCTGCATTTTGAAGGCTCTTTACACAGTCCCTGAGGACAGATAGTGGGTAAGATGATAATACTATTATTACTATTAATAATAATATTAATTAGGTTAATAATGTTCATAGTAAAATCCATGATAACATTCTCAGTGTTGTTAATCATTTTAAAGCTTTGTGGAATGACACTATCTATGTGACTTCATTAATCCTGTATATACATTTACAGTCTACCTAAAATTCAAGGAATCACTGGCTCCTCTTGTAAAAGTGCCAAGCGCTGCCATTACCATCAATATCACAGAATCACAGAATTTTCATGGTTGGAAGGGACCTTTGACATCATCCTGTCCAACCAAGAAAAAAAAAAAAAAAACATACAACACCAAAACAAAAAAAACAACACCCCCTCACCACAACAATCACCACACCCAACAATCCAACCATCTCTGGCACTAGAGCATGCCCTGAAGTGCCACATCTACACGTTTCTTAAGTACCTCCAGAAATATCTTCCTCCCATCACACACCTATCCCAAAATCCATAAAATTAACATGTAAGATTGAATGATGAGAAAATTCTTCTCTTTCAACAGTATTTCCAAAAACTTTCTTATCCTCCACCAATAATATTCTCCCTCTTATCCCACTTTGCCTCCTAACCCACGCCCAACAGGAACTCAGGAAAAGAGTGAATCTGAGCAGCATCCCATGAAGTTCACCATCTTGTCCCTTCCTGACCGGGAGAAAGGCTAACTACAGCTAAGGTCCCCCTGCTGAACACCAGACCACCAGACCACCTGGCCTAATTAACTGGGTTGCTATGATTATTCAGGCAGCCCATGATTATTCACAGCCCAGGACCTCCAGTCCCAACACTACACTGGTAGAGCAGCATGAACAGAAATAAAACCCATACCGGGTTCAGCCGGAATAGAGAATGCTCCAGAAAGCGATGATTAGCAGAAAGGAGCGAGTCTTTGTAGCAATTGGCCTAAAACTTTTATGTGCAGCTTTTTCTTCCCCTTGTGGGTTTGAGGCAGGCAGAAAGGGAGAAGAGGAAGAGATATGTTTAAATTACTGGCCATAAGGAATGAGCCAGATGCACAGTGGCAACACAAAATGGACAATCTGAATAAAACTTTCAGAGGGACATTATATAAAGAGAAAATCAATATGGTCAAAATATATATACAGAAAATTAGTGGAGAGGGCTTTTACGGAGTGCTCAGCTGCAAAATCAGAGAACTGAGCAAAATATGAGAGGGCATTATATTCTATTTTTCTCCTTTGTATTTTTCAGGTCACCACAGCTTACAAAAATCAAGTTGTATTTCTTCTGCTTTGCTTCCTGTAAAATCAATAACAACAATCAATTAAAACTTGTTTTGTGCCAGCAGGCTATTGTTTGTGGTAATAATGCACAGAGCTGAAAGGAGATTGCTTTATTTCCTTGACCTCCTCAGCACTCAAATAAATACAGTGTCTGTTCCATCTACAACTTGAAACCACAACCCTGTCCCTGGGTTGGTTTTTAAATTATATGAAAGATGATTAGACACTCTCCCACACTGCAAACAGTTTGAAGTATCTGCTTTCAGTATCACCGTAACTGGCTGGGAGATAACATCTAATTTATGCCTAATTCAGCAAAAATTCCCAGTATCAGGCTCACCCCAGGCTTTATTTTGATTTGAATCCTCTGTGATACCACTGACTTTGGTCAGTTTTCATCGAATAGAAGATGTGAGGAGTCAAGGAAAAGAACTGGAAATGAGAAAACTTTCACAATTCATGTCAACAGCAAGCTGTGTTCATCTCACAGCATCCAGGATCTCTGCTATGTAGTCCTGCTACCACATACTGGCTGTTCAGACATATACACACACAAACACAAACAGATGTATCTACAGATATAGATGTACACATATACAGATGTATGGAGAGAGACAAAGAGAGAGATACAGCAGTGAAATTCTCTCACATCTCTAGTCAGCACAAAACTTAGTCCTGAATTTTTTTCATTCATTCATTTTACCAAAAGCCCTGAACATCCCAAAGTGCCAGGAGCTGCACAAATGCTGAAGCAGCCCTTTCCTCAACAGCTGGTATTTTAAACGTATATGGAAAGACAACAAACAGCAGGAAGAGCAGAGAGAAGAGGCTGAGGTTAACAGCGAGATCGACTATGGGCCATGTATGTGCACAGCTTGTCCGGGGGTGGGGTTGCATTAGATCTGAAAACAAAGTTAGAGGGTTTGTCAACTGGAGATGGGCAAGTTATGCAACTATTTGAACATGAGCATGCCTGCCTGCTCAGAAAGGAGATTAGGGACTTGAATACGCTTTTATACCTGCTAAATAATTAGTATCAAATAACCAAGTCCACTCTGCACTTTTCCTCTAAATGTGAATGAATTGTTCGTTACTTTAGACACGAAGGCTGAGATTTTTAAAGGGCCTTGACAGTGTTAGACATGCAGCACCCAACAACTTTCCCCGAGGTCTGGCTACGTGCTACAAATGTGAATCCCCACAGGCTTATGCTCCTTTTACACACTCACCAAAGAGGCATTAGATGCATTATGCCCAGGGAGACTCTTCTCCCCAGTTCCCCACACTGCTCCTTGCAGCCTGGTGACAAGCATATGGCCCAGTCCTTGCCAGCCATGCAGTTCTGGGGGTGTGATGGGCCCTGAGCACAGGCCAGCCACTTTAATGCCATTCCCTGTACAATGCCTTTCTCTTCAACCCTTCCCTTTGTCTTTTTTTTTCTCCAAATAAATTCACTTAATTTTTTATCTCATAATATTAGGGTAAAGAACCACCCCAGTGTTCTACCAAGGTTTGATTTCCAAAGGCTTAAACCTAGGACTAGAAAATCAGGAGCAGAGTTGAAAAGACACACATCATCGAAATGCCTTGTCCATATCTTTTTAACACTTTTAGCTCCATTAACAGCCATTACTCCCAGTTTTGCTGGCACAGCACCCTTAAGATGTTTAGTACTGGGGGCAGAACCTGGTATACATCTCCCAGTCCGAATGCAGCCGTGATCCAAAACAATCTCATCGCCCTGTACCTGCATCACTCCCTCCCTCCTCCCACAGGGTTACAATTCAGCACAAGTGAACTTCCAGGCACTGGTCTCCATCTCCTTTTTTTTTCTTACAAATTTATCAGCAAATGTTGCTTTGTTTGATGTCCTGTGCACAGCAAAACTCTCTAATTACAGATTCACTCTCTTTGCTTCCCCAATTCAGGTTGCCTGTACTAGGAGAGCACCTGAAGCTCACACAAGGAGAAAGACCAGTCCTTTCTGGCATCTGATTATTTCTCTACTTACTGATTGCTCATCGCATAATTCCTTTAGTTTAATAAACTTTGCAAACATCCTAAGAAGAAAATGAATAATCAACGCCTCCATAACACCACTGTATTCAGCTGCCTCCAGCAGTGGTTGGGATCCATAGATGTAATGAACCGCAGAGCAGAGAACGGACTGTTTATCACCATTTCCAGACACACTCTTAAACAGCCTGATTTTATTATACTTCCAGTGTTCATATGGCGAATCAAAGTGCTTTCAAAGAAACAAGAGTTACCCAATTAACCAGAATGAGACAGCAGGAAAAAACACAGTAGATGAGAAAACAGCCTTGCTCCCCACTCCAGATCTATTACAAAAGCCTGGGTGAACACCTCTTTTTCCCTGCCGCTATTAACGTCCAAACCAAGGAAACCAGGGCTGGTATAGATTCTTGGAGCCAAAACCATCCTTCTTTGATAATTCCTTGACACTATATGCAAGTATCACCTCTGCCTCCCTGCGCAGTTATTTTATATATTTGCTGAAACTTCCAGGGTCTCCCCTTATCCCCCTCCCAGAGGGATAACTGGGAAGGGAAGTTTATGAAGGTCAGAAGTAGCAGCCATCAGTAGAAAGCAGTGGGCAACAACTCGGGTAGCTACTGGACAGTGCTCCCTAGAGCTGTGATTTATCCAGCTAAGATCAGGAATGCACAGGCCAGGCTGAATACCACCTTTAGGCAGTGCTTTTTACAAAGACAAAAAAATACGCATTTTTCCCTGTCTTTTCAGATACCACAGACCTTGAAGAACTGAAAAAAAAATTCTGTAATCATTCTTAAAATCCTCTTGACTAGTTCATCTATCCTTTCTATCTCCCTAATACCTCCGTTTCTTTCAATTTTGCTTTCAGTTTGTGAAGTTCTGATGGAAATACTTTCTGCATGGGTGAATAACAAATATCCTTGTCCCCACTTCACTCATATGTTCTCCTGGCAGAAGTCCCAGGCCTGGGAATATTAAGCTGTCAAGCAGGTAACAGTACTTGACTTAGGACTCAGGGTCCTTGCAAGAACTTGTGCTGGTTGTATTTGAAACATTAACAGAAAAGCCAGTGGGACAAAACTTCCCGTAACTAAAACCCTGTATCACTCTCAAAAATCACTGGAGCCAGGGACAAATCAGTGAGATTGGATGACGAGGAATTTTTTTCCAATGTTTGTCCTTTCCTCCTTTCCATGTCTTCACTGGAATATGCCAGCGCCTTGCAAATACCTTTGTTTGCTCACATTTTCTAATCTGCTAAATAGTCTGGGCACCTTTTTAGCTTGGGTTGTGTGTTAGGTTCACTGTATAACTCTGTTTCCCTGAATTTTATTAATGATAATCATATTTCTAAATCAACCCTATTATATTTTTATGAGGAAAGTTTTTCTGCTCAGGTCCCTATTTGTGTTTCTCTTACCTGCTTTTCAGGCTATTTAAATTATGCTATAAATATTTTGAAACAGACTTTCACTTGCCACAATTGCATTTCTGAGAACTTGAGTGTGTTTATGTCTGTCAATATTAATTCCATAAAAGCTTGCAAACAAATGCCTCTTCCTGCAGTGAAAAATACAGACCCATCTTCTCCCAGAGCTTCTGCAATCACAGCTCACCAATCTCTTTCCATCTGATCACAAAATAGGCATGTGGTTCTCCCAATATAACAGTGTGTTTGATACACCAATTTTTCACCATGAAAAATATTATGGATACTGACCAGCAAAGTTACCAAAATAGTACATGATTTTGGGTGCACAAGCTCAGACTCCTGAAAACAGTGTGATATTCAGAGTCCTACACGTATACCATTTACCTGGTATTTCAGGGCATTCATTGATATTATTTCTCAGCACTTTTACAAATCCATTTGTTTCCCTTAAATAATTTTAAGTTTTAAGCCCAGCATATGAAGCATCTTTCCCTTCTCTGCCGTTTTTGAAAGCTTTTCCCTCACACGTTTTTTAACTCACAAAATTTGTGTTGTTGAGGTTTGGGTTTTTCTCCTTTCCCTACACTTCAGTGCATTAAAGAAACAATGTTTATCCAGTTCCTCATGACCATTAAAGCTGCTGGAAAATTTCAATCTTATCTGAAAGAGAAGCAGAGCTTCCAAAATGTAAAGTTCATAAATGACTTCATGAAAGCAGGCAATCACCCTGAGGACAGGTACTGGAATGAATCTTTGGCTCCCACTGAGAGAAAAGATATGGTACAATTATATTAACAGAGAAGCCAAAAGAAGGGAGATATTTCAAATGCCCCAGTGAAGAAAAAGCTCCAGTTTTGGTTGCACAAGCTGACAGATAGGACTGTTCATTGTACAAGATACAAAATTTGAATAAATTAGACCTTATAAATTCGGTTGTTGATGGAACTACTTCTTTCTCATCACTGGGTCCTCATTAGCCCCATCATATGTGATTGCACAGCCTTTTCTGGAATATTGTCCACTTGTCATCCCCAAACATGCCCCAACAATGAGAACTGGGTCCACCCCAGAGGTTTTATACATTTACTGCCTTGTTGCTACAGAGCAGGATTTGTAACCTTACTGAGAGAAGCAGTATTTCCAACAAGTCAAAGTAATAGTCATGATGCATTTATAAATTATAAAGCTCAAAAATAATAAATGCGTGCACCTACACAGAACCAAAATTTATTCTAACTTTCAAAGAAATACCCAGTCCACACTAGGCATGCTCACAGGCTGCCATTAAACCTGCTCACAGTTCTACTGAAGTCTTAAACTCTGAATTTAAGAACAAGTTTGAGAAGTCTTGACATTCTCACTATGAGTTCCCCTTTAGGAAAGAGCTCATTTGTTATTTACCCATGTCACAGGCTGCTCCCAAATATAAGTATATGAAAGGCTGCATTAGCTCAAGCTTTCTCCATGGATTTAGCATATGCGACTGTTCATATTTGCAATATTTGTATTTGCTTATGAATTGCCTGCACAGTAAATAAGTGGCCCATTTCACTGGTACCCCAGAATCCTAGACATCGGTCCTGGGCCAGAGTTACCAATCCTCTGCTGCTGGAGAAAGATTAGCATCCTCTGAAGCAAAAGCGTTAAACGAAGGATATAGCATCATGGGACTGGTAGTTTCTGTCCCAGGATTACTATGTCACACTTCCAACATTGGTACGGTGTCCCAAAAAGTCCCCTGTTTAGATTTTGTGAGAGGAAATGGAATCACACCTCTAGGTTTAATATTGGTTTTTTATATATATTTCCATATTATAACATTTATATTTGTGGTGGTTTTTTTCTTTTCTTAACTTCCATTATTTTGACTTATTACTTTTGGAATTTCTTTTATTTGTTACCTTGTTATTCCTGTTTCATCATTTCTTTCTTACATCTCACTGTGTTTCCTCTTTGGAAAAGGTTTATAATTTCCAAACACACACAAATACACACAAGCTTAGTGCAGCGCAAAGCAATGGCAGACTTTTCCTTGATTACTTGCCCAAATGGTGTCAGCAAAGAAAAAACAGATGTCGGAGGCACAGCTCTTAAAGGCCAAACAGGCCAAATTAAAGGAAAATGAAAAGATGTTGAGGCAAATTCACTCATTCTTCAAACAAACTCATATTAGCTATCTAGGTTTAAAAAAAAATGCCATTCCTTCAACAGAAATATTCAGCAGTGTTTACGGTCTGCCAGATGATTGGAGTGTAATAAATGTAATTTTGCAAGCTTGTAAAATATCTTGACATTGCCTTAAAGAAACCACAATAAACTATCTGGTTGGATCGCTTTATTTCCATTTCTATACCCTATTAAACCAGTATGCAGAAGATGTAGCAGCAAAACAAGGGAAGTTCACCAATTGCAACACTAGAAATAACTGAAAATAGCTTAAAAATAAAATCTGTTGTAGGCGACAATCCATTAAAACCCAGCGTATACCTCTTTAAGCTTTGCTACAAGCTAGATCCTTATCTCAGCTGCAGGCAGAGTGCCCATTTACTTCAATAGGAGCCGCACATGCATATTCTGAAGCAGAATTTGGTCTGGTGTGTTCATTAAGGGCTTCTGAACTTAAGATGTTACTTTGACGTTCCAGAAAAGACCTGTAGTACAGATAAGCTTCTGTTGATTCTCGGTGAAGCTACCTCTATTGCTGTTCGGGGCAAGTCCCAACACTGAGCCTGCTAGTGTTCCCCTCAAGCATAACATGCACCTACAGAATAATGAAGACATTGAACTTTTTGATTGACAGAGCCTTATAGAAATGATGCACAGAAAAGAACAATTATTGCAACATCGTGGCAAACCCCATCTTGGATTGAAATTCCCTTTTCATCTGCAGGCTGAGGAGCATGCCAGGATTATAAATGATTTATAAATGGCTATTGCAGGTACACAAACACGCACTGTGTTCTAGGAAGTTAAGTGCTACAACTTCAGGCTCAAGAGCCCCAGCAGCGCGCACTCCTGGCAGCTCCCCAGATGTTCAGAGTCAGTGGCTGGAACTGTGGCAAGAGCCTGTGCCCCTCGCCCACCTCCACCCACCCAAGGACAGGCTCTGTCATCGGGCTGATCACAGACGTGACTGTCAGGTCCTCTCCAGCCTTCTTGTGGCTCACAGAAGAATTTGGCTTCAGGATCCCCATCCATCACCTCTCCTCTTCTCCTCCCAACCCAGCCTTGGATGACCCTCCTGTGATGAGAAGGGTTTCACCCCTAAGAGAGCATTTCCATAGAAACTGAAATATTGTCAAGGTTCATGAACAAATAAAAGGATCGAGTAATTTTCCATGTTTGTCAACTTTGGCACAATTTGCACTATTCCGATCAGTGCTGCTCTTGTTCTCTGAAAAGAAATGTGTGGTTTTTCTAAGCGGTAGTACTAAATTTGTTCTCATGCCCTAATTTATAAAGGCTTCCCATTGTCTGTCTTCTGGCTTTATCTGGGTTATCGCATCACCTCTCTCTTCCTCCTCCCACCACATTATCCTGGCTAAGGGAGACATTTTTTGTACTTGGGATTTCTGCACAGATTATGAATCTCAGACACTGGCACCGGCACAGTCCGAGCTGCCCAGGGGCTCCTTTGCCAGGGACAGACTGCAGTGGCTATAGATGTGTCACTGTTTACATGCCAGCACATCAGCTTCAGCTGAAACCAATGGCATGCAACACCAGACCTGCAGAAGCAGCTGCTGAGAAGCTGGTACACGGGCATCTTTCCCAGCCTTCGTCCAAGAAGGGTGACCTCCACAAGAGGAAGAAGGTGGGCAGAAGGAACAGGTGATTTCCTCATTTTGGAGCATTTCTAGGAGCTTTGTGATGTAAATCACCTGTCTTTAGGGGTGGGAGCTGAAGGCCTCTGTTTCTCCTCCTGCCCCTCTGTTAGTCTCTCCAGGAGGAGCAGAGTCAGCGGACGGAGGGTGCCACTTGCCCTTTGCAGTCCAGCCCAGCAGAGAGTCTAATGCATCACCTTCAGTCAGCACCAGATTAGAAACCACACATTTAAAAGGGAGAGCACACACAATATTCCTAGCACTCGGAAGCAGAACGAGCAGATCACCTCTCCCTATCCATCCTCCTCCGCTCACCATCTTTGAAGATGCTGAAATACAAACGACCCTGCTCAGGCAGCACCAGAGCCCACTCCAGTCCTCGTGGGGGAACCAGCATGGCCCTGGAGGTTAAACAACAAACACGCATTCTAGCTACGGTGAGCCCTATCTCAGCACGATTATGCATCTATCTAGGAATTTGTTTCATCCCTGTGCCAGAGATTCAACCTCTGCAGAGAGCAAAACTGCAGCAGCAGAATTTTTCCGATGCTAGGTGCTGAATGACACAATAAAATAAAAATGATGTCTTTCAGTTCCCATAGCACCTTCTCTTGGAGGGCCTGACACTAGAAGAATATGCCTTATTATACCTCTGCAGTTGATAATCCCAGAGATCAGCCTTTATACACATGGGGAAAAGGAGCTAAACAGAGCTCAAAGGATTTCACTAAGACTAAACAAAAAGTTTATGATGGAGGTAGGAGGGAGACATGGCGCTGCAGACTCCTCTTCTGCCCTTTAGTCCCAATATTACTTTAGTTGTACAGTTCTGCTCTCCATGAATCCTGCTGCTCCTTCACTGGAGAAAGGAAACAGCTATTTATATTTTTACACCATATCCCAGGCAGAGGCAACAAAAAACGGACATCAGACTAACGTTTTAGCTGCAGTTTGACAACGGATTCATGAAAACAAAACGGCCCCGCAGATTTAGATTATAAACAAAGCAATTAACACGACCAAAATTTGCAGCCTATTAAAACTATTTTGGGAGCCAGGCCCTCGGCGGTATCTCAGAAGGTCACCTCAGAAGGGCATACCAGCTGCTATCAGCCCAGCCTATGGCTCCTTGACTCTGGTCAGTGTCAAATCCATCCCCCAGCACGCACCCCCAAAGCAGCCCTTGACTCACTCCATGTATTTCCAGCTCCCAATTAATTAATTCGGCAGCTGGCTGACACCACACCCTCCTTCCCTGGCCACAGTCATTATGCCGGGCCCAAGGGGAGAGCGGGGGTGCAGATGCTGTTGCACTCTTTTATATCTGGCATACGCCTGGAGTGCTGTGCCTGCTGACGCGTGCGGGGGATGGCTCCCATCCTGGGGCCGAGGCTATTTCAGCCAGCCCTGGGAAAGGTCAGAAGAAGCCTTGACACATGCAGACCTGGCAATCACCTCCGTCCCAGCCTCCAAAACCAAAGCACGGGGGAATTCACTGATTTTCCCAGGTCCTGTTGCCTCTCTGCAGCTTGCTCTCAGGCTTTCCAGGCTGCTGTGGTTCCCCACGCACGCGTTGGAGCGGGGCGGGAGCAGCACCTGGCAGGAGAGTGCGAAAAGCTACGCTCACCCAGGTGCACCCAACCTGGAAGGTTCTCTGCAGGCAGCGATAGCGATCGCAGCCAGGCCTGGGCTTTTGCCCCAAACTGTTTTCCAGTGTTTTAAAACCAGGACTTGAAATAGCAATGCCTAGACTCAGGCTCTGGCCAGTCCTTACCCATCACCTGCGGCTTTAAGAAACGCCAGCTCTGTGGCTGGGAGTGACAGGCACGTTGCTTATTGTACATGTTCTTTCAGCGTCCAGCAACAATGCGGCTTATTGTCTTGCTCCTCTTATTTTTTCACTTTCCTTTTTTTTCCCTACAACCATTTGTCAAAATCTCGCTGCTCTGTAAGAGCTTTGGAGACCCTGGCATAGATTCAGTTACCACTTCACGTATGAACTTACTTGTTACAAAACTCTGCCATACACTCCTAAATGCGTATCATATACTCAAAAATATAATTTGTTGTATTTTTTCTTCCACTTCTATAAACTATCAAGGATTCTTTTTAAAACTTTAACATGCCAATGACTTTTATTTCAATGTATTTTTAAAGGATGCCAGTAATTCTCCAAGGTTGGAAATAATGCTGGAATGGCAGCATGCTCCTTCCGCAAAGGAGAGGCAAGTAAGACAGCTCATAATAAATTGTGTAGTGTAATAGTTAGATAATAGAGATACTACAGTACATGCTTTTGTTTTAAGAAGTTTTGAATTTCTAGATAGCTATGTAATGCCCCAAAGTTCCTTATGTTTTAATCACAATACAGAACAGTCTGTCTATTTACCTTAATTATTCATGTTGAGGTTTTCAAGGTTCTTTGTCTTTGTGTTCCCATCCTATGAACTCATCAAGCATCAAAGTTTGGAGGGTTTTTTTTAGCTTGAGTTCTGAATATATTACAGTTGGCATCCCACCATAAAACACTTTGGCAGCCAAACAAATAGCTTTACACGAAACCCAACATAATCATGGGTTATTGAAATATGCTTCCTGTACATGCCTGGAATTCCCCTAATTAGCAGAGTATTTTCTAATCTGTCCAAAATGTATCATGCCAAAACCACGATGCATTGTTCCTCTTGTCCAGCCAGGGCAGTGAACCATTTCACTCCATCAGTTTTGGAGAGCCACCTGTATCATGAAGGGAAAGCCACTCAAAATCTCTGAATGCATGATTTTTGTCCCATTGACAAAAATAATGACAACGGAGATCACTTGGCCAAAAGTCTCTCACAGGGTAACCCAGAGCAATTACACTTGATAAAACACTCTGTATAGCCACTCTTGGGCTTTTATGCTGCTTCTTTGCCAGCCAACACTACAACTCCCAGCATGCCACTTCGCAGTCACACCAGTTTTCTATTTTAATTTTTGCAGATTAATTGTATTTTGGGAAATGTAGTTCTGACCAGCTACACACTTCCCACCTACCTTAAGAGAAAAAAAGAGTTGTGAGACAAGTTAGACCCTAAATGTGGAACAGTTTACCAATGCAGTGCACCGCCAGCAAATGGGCAAGCAATTCCTTTGTGAAAACAGGTGGGTTTTTTTGAAAAAAATATTATTTTCCTTCCAGTTCTCACTGAAAATGTGTATCCTGGACACGCCCCTATTATTGATACTGGAGAAGACTTCAACTATATAATGATTATTCTGTACATCATTATCCACTGTGGACCTAAATTCCCAGGCAGAAGTAGCTCCAGCTTAAAAGCTTTCTGTGGTTTTCAGCACAGAAACTGAAAAAAAAAAAAAAAAAAACCACATGCCCTTGGTGACCAATCATGCAGAATAAACAGCAGATACTGATAAACTCTGATTTCAAGGTAAGTGCAGCCCATAGGTTGGAATGTATCCAGATAAATCTTTCCATATAATGTACAAATGTTGAAGGTCAAAAACTATATGCAGATAACTCACAAACAGCAAAAGAGACTGAACCATACAATAAGGTGTTCATTACAAATAAACACCTCCTTTATTGGTCAGATACAGATCTTTTAATAAAACACTTCATAAGTCTTCAAAAGAAGAGAAACAGTCTGTGAAAATGAAGAGAAAAAAACCCTTTTCTTCTAATGTGGCGAACACTACCAAAATTTGAGAATATAACACATTGTGCAAAACCAGATTCACCTTCCTACATTAATTTCCAGGTTTTGAAAATGTGGACTATTTTTTGAACATGTTGACCTAGAGTATTAGCTTAGATGGTGCATAATCCATCTGATTTTAGCACTGATTTATGGCCTCAATTATGGAGTTCTACATCAATCTAGAAATTAATATTTCAGTCTAAACACCCTTTCACATTCTCCACAATATAACTTGTCACTGTTAATCTCCAGCCTTGATGTTAAACATCTCTGTGCTATCAAACTGTAAGTACAACATGGATTATATTTTCTGTGCTGCTGGAAATGATTGAAGACTGAATTGACCGAAAATCTTGATTTATCTTGTCTACAATTTTCAGTAGTGTGCAGTGATTTATATACCAGAGAAGGTTCTTTGATTAGCTTGCCATAGTCTAGAAAGGCTAAACATTATGGGCATTAAAATTTCAACACAAATGTTATCTCTGCAGTAAGCACAATAGTGACATCTTGTGCCTATCAATACGTGTATTAACTGAAGTTCTGACACTTCTCAGTAGAGATTTACCTCCAGAGCTTTGAGGTTTCAGCAATCAATATATAACCTACTTTGATGCAATCCACACACTAAACTACATTAAAATAACATTAAGGCTTGTTTTAAGCTGACAACAGCCAGGAAAGGCAGAGTTAAAGGCAAAAACTCTACCTTTAAACAGTCCTTATGTAATTTCAGATTCTGTAAGCAATGTGTGATTTTGTGCCACAGTAACCAGCTAGAGCACAATTTCAGTGCCCCAGTTTTCTAGGCTTTAGGTATGTTACATACCCGGTCTGACTGTTTTAAACCAAATTTAACAGACTCTTCTATAATGCATAAAGAGAAGAGATCTGTAATGTTCTCTTGAAGAGCAGACACCTGCCGCAGGAAGGACTGCAGCTCTACATTTGCCTCCTTTCTTGACACAAGGCTCTGCAGAGCAGCAGCTGGGAACCCCTTGTCTTTCTTCTGCTGTGGGTTCCTGAATAGCCCAGCCCAGGAAGGGCTTTGGACACTCTTCCTTACAGCCATCAAAGGAGGACTGAGATTTGGTCATTTAAGTGTCCTAAGAAATACAAACGCACCCTGTGAAATAATCACAGTGCGTTAAAATGTTGGTCTTTAAGAACGTTAGATTAGACATTCAAGGACTATGTCAGTTTTAACAGACATTTGCTAAGTCCCTTTATTTGAAATCTGAATAGGTTTGCTTTGTACAAAACCCTTCTAGTATAAGCTCCACCAGTTCCACAGAACTGGGTGAAAACCTCCATTTTGCCCTGAGAGGCAGTTACGTGTGTAGGCTGTGCATCCATCTCACCCAGACACCACTCAGAGCTTTGACATTTAACTCCTCAACATCATGTGAACTGTATTTTTCCCCCTATTGTCCACAAAAAGCCTATTCTGTCATGACCGTAGGATTGCTCATAACCTTCTAGTTTCAGATATACAATCTGCTTAAACATTAATGGTAAAACATACTGTGAGGTAAGAAACACACCATCAGAACATTATTGATAGAGGTAGCACCTTCTCTCCCAAGAACCAGGATGCTTTCCAAGCAGGACTCCCTGCTCAGTCCTGAAGGACATTTTGGTCAAAACTAAGCAGCTGTTGAGCAGAATAGTTATATACAGGAGTCTGTAAGGTCTGACACAATTAACGAAGTTGAACTCAGCCAGAAGTGCTGGGTTTGTCTGTTGTGGAAGTATCTATTGCACCACTTGCGTTTCCAACAGCTTAGGATGTGCTAATGGGCACCCAATGGGACCTTCAGACTATTTAAGAGCACTGGCTAGGAGTACGGTTACCTCAAAAGGAACAAGGCATGACCACATCTTCAGGCCTCTCAGAAACAACAAGGAAACAATATTGTTTCTGCTCGGCCTGTAGAGACAATGAAGAAAGCCAATTTGCAAGGCCAGTAGATCCCATACATGCTCCCTACATGCCCCCTCACCCCTCAAAAAAAACCCCACTAGATAAATAAAATGTAACTTGCTGAAATAAAATGTAACTTATTGAAATTTTTTTCTATTTAGTCACTGAGGAGGCCGGATGAGTTTTATGTAACATGGTGAGATTGCAGCCTGTACTGGTAAAGATGCAAACCTGCCATTACAGTGGATGTTCACATAGACAAAATTTTCACTACTACATACATTCAGTGTATGGATGCTCACCTAATAAAACCTCATTTTTGAAGAGCTTCCGCTCCCAAGTTTCTCCAACAACAGAAAGAGATAAATCAGATAATGCATAAGATCAACATGTAACATTCATATAAACTGAAATAAGATTAAGAACTTTTTTAAGACTATAAATTCAATTTTATTTTCTTCTGTTAATGCGTGCTTTCTACTTTCATACTTCACCTGCATTAACATTTGAGGAAGATAAATGAGATGACGGGCGCTTTTGGCCCAGGATTCATCTGTTTGTGTAACTCAGACCTAATTGCAGGTCTGCACTGCAGTCCTTCAACTCTTTTGTACAGAACATGCATAATCAGCAGACTTGGATGATTCGGCTAATACCACAGTTAAATGCCTTGAGCAAACACACTATTATAATTTTGCACCAATTTGAAAATATCCATTTAAATGTTAAATGAAGAGGAACTAATCAATAAAAACATGCATAAAGTCTCTGGGGAAGTACACTGGAAAAGAGAACAATAATCTGCCATTAACATGCAAATAAAGACACAGCAGGAAACAATAAGAGTATTGACTTCACTGTGATACTTTAGGAAGAATGTTTTACTAAAATTTGGGCCAAATTCAACTTTGATTTAAATCATTGTAAACACAGAAGAGCTCAATTTGACACTAGGGAAATGAGCAGAACCTCTGAATGCAGGAGGAGCACAGCTACTGGTACTGCTGACCGGCAAGGCTGACCACAGCCCCTGTGCTCTATCTGGTGCAAGGTGCTGAACAAATATTTTTAATTAGATTGCCTAAAGAGCTTAGTATCTGAGACTGCCTACAAACCAAATATGGAGTGAAAAGAAGAAGCAACATAATGCACAAGCAAAGGCTTGAACTGGCCAAACCCCTTTTTTTCCCTGGTCTACCTAATTATTTTTTATGCTAATATAAACATTGCTATGCATCTATAGCCTTCTACCTAAGGCTTGTGAGCTAGTTCCCTGAAACGTGCATGCCAGAAATAGATATTAAATAAGGGATTAAGTCGCAAAGAATAGAGAGGTATAGACTGGAATTCTCTGTAACAGAGAAGAGAAAATAACAACATGGACACACGGGGAAATGGATTTGTCTGGCTTCAAAGGAAGCCGGACAAATAATAGGCAAAAGCACATAGAATGGTACCAACAGAGGTATGAAAAAGGTTGAATGCAAAGTCTGAATTTTTTGAAAAAGGAAAGAATGACCTCTCTGAAGAATAAAAATGCTGGAAAGACAGGCGAGGAAGGTTTTTGTAGGGACTGCAACAAAGAAGTGGGATGGACAGGAAAAAAGTAAAAAACTCACAGTAAGGAGAAAAGTAAGTAGAAAACTCATAATAATCAAGATACAGAAAGAAAGGAAACTTCTTTTGAGACCTAGATTGCTAGATGATTTGACAATGGTTCATCCTCAAATCCACAATTCACAAACCCATTGTGCCACAGGATAACACTTGGGTTCTCTTTTACACAACTCGGCTGCAACTAAGCTACTGACAAGCTAGTGCCATGAAAGCAAAACCAAAAAGCTCATTCAGGAGTCACAACCAACACCAGGGAACTCACTGTTAATCAATACTGATTTGCCCTGTTAATGTACAGACTCAGTAGCCTGGGCCAGTCAGGTACTCCTGGAAAGCAAAGATTTTTTGCTTTCAATAAGATGGAAATGTGTCTTCTAATTCAAAACGATGAGTAATTTTTCTGCATTTCATAGGGCCTCATCTTAGCTCTTGCTGGCAACAATACAGCCTCCCCAGTATACTTTGTGCTGACACTGGAAAAGTGAAAAAACTGCAATGTACTTCTCTGTGCTATCCCAGACACTGTTTGAGTCAGATTGTCATCTGCAGGCTGTACACAGCTTACTCCTTGCTCCTCTTGGGCTGTTCCTTATCTGCCTTGAGAGCCTTTGCTCTGCAAAGGAGGCAGCTACAGTTCAGTCCTTAACCACTGCCTGCCCTTTCCTGCAGGAAAGTAACATTTTAGTGAATGTCTGGAGAAATAGAAGGAATGTCCTAGCACTGCTGTCACTTTGGAACAAACCAGTCAACCCTGGAAGAGGCTGGATGCTTATTTGCCCAAGATGCTCCATTTGGAGAGAAAAGGAAATGGACTCCAATACGATGAACTACCTTTTGCAATAGGGCCATGAATTCAATCACCTGCCTGGCTTCTTTTCCCTACTTGCAAGGGGACACAAAGATGCACATTAAACCAGCAGAGTTTCTTTGACAAAACTTTTTTGCCTTCCTTTAGCAACAACCTACTTTCTTCAAGTGCCAACAGTTATCCTTGTGATTATGCTCCCCAATACTTTGGAAATAGTAATGTCACGTGAGTAGCGTTAAGGACAAAACCCAGAGCCTCCTAATTAATCCATTCAGAGGAATATCTTGCCTGACTTTGGAAATATTTGACTTTTTTTTCTCTGCAGCCAGGTAACTCTGCTAGCAGGTCTGGACATTGGTTAGTGATCTGCCTTCTGTAGTTCACTAACAAAAAAACAGAGCAAATAGGTCAGCCCCATATGAGAAAGTAAAGCAAGTGAAGACTCCTTATTTCTTCTCACATTTCTTTACAAAAGCTGGTATAGACTCCCTTATCATAGCCTTAAACAAACCCTCTCTAGTTACACAGTATTTTAGTAATTGCCACCCTAATTTACTTGCTTGACAAACCTTACTTTAGATGCTCAAGCCCATCTCATACACCTGATCTCAGTGAAACCTTTAAATTTAGCCTGCGGATAAAATATTGAATACTGTTCCTATTTATACACTTCTGTGACCACACTAAGGCCAAAAAAAAAAAAAAAAGTCACCTGATGAATCAGAGGAAAGGAGCACTGGCATTGGCCCACGCTCTGATCTCACTCGAGCCAGCCTGCTGCCTGATTAATGAGTTGTGATATCATAGTGTGTGAGAAAGCATACATAAGTGGCAAGGAGAAGAATAGCACCAGACACTGTCAGGCTGTCTCTGTCTAAATCTGGTGAATAATAATAAATAAATAAAACAAAGGTTATGGTACAGGTTCCTATAAAGGAAGAAGGAAATCCTTCATATATCAAGGCTGCTGGATTTTTGGAGGGTTGTTTGGGTTTTTTTTCCAATAAAGATAAATAAAACCAGTCCTTTCCCCAAAGTGCAGAAGATTTTTATGAAAGTGCTTTAAACCATTAGTAGTTACTGGAAAAACAAAGGGTATTTTTTAACCTGAAGAAGTCATTGTAGCTGACAGCTTTTAAAATTGCTTTGTGTTTTGCTTAGAAACTGGCAAAAGGAATATCCACGGTTTCTCGGAGAAAGATGTTTCTCACAGCTATTGAAAATGAAAACTGATGTGTCAGGGGAGAAGGATATTTCAAGGTCAGAGCTGGTCAACGGAGACTCATTTCTGTCTTTTGTGATGAATTTCTTAATAATTTTCAAATACGGTATCCAGTACATATTGCTGGAGTTTTAAGCTAGCCCTACTGGCCCTTGGACTTTGTAAGAGACTATGAAGAGAAGAGATAAATATTTTCTAGTTAGATTATTGGACTGGGATTCAGGACCGCATTTTTTGCTGTGTCTTCCACAGATTTCCTAAATCATTTAGCAGAAATTTTTTCCACCACATCTCAAAGTTCCAGCTGCAAAACATGGAAAATAAAATAGAAGCATTTTGCAGTACATTTACTAAAATATACGTAAGGAGCACAGAGATTTGACCATATGTATACGATAGTCTCAAGAACCTCATTAGTGCCCTTGTATTAAACTTTCTCCATAACAGTGCAGTGCTCATGAGCTCTTGGTCAGTTCCCTTTTTGATTTTAAGTAGCAAGCAATGACACACAAATGTATGTGGGGAACGTGTCCTTGGCATGCAAATATCCCCAGGTCACACTGATTGCTTCTGTCGCTGCTTCAGCCACTTGGGCCATGAAGCTACTGGACATTAATAACAGCTGGAAAAAATGCAGCAAATATCTGGAAAAGGAGTGTTTAGAGCATGGATTTGGGAAAGTAGTTTCCTAGGTGTGCATCCATCTATCCATCCATCTTTTTATCTAACCTTCTATCTCATTAAATAAGCATGCTCATAGCATGGCATCCATATAACCCTGGTAACAGGCCCTGGGTAGCCGTCAAAAGGAGATGGCTAAGGACTGGGATGGTACAAAATGATCCCTCTCCAAATATATACTCTCAAACATTTGACAGCCCATGACTTAAGAGCTTCCTCCAGATGTCCAGCAGGCTTTTCCCACAGTCTTTTTGGTGATCTCTCACCAGAAAGGGACTAAGTTCTGTAACAACAGCCAGAGAAGATCCTCTTGTGCAGCAGGGAAGAACAATAGTGTTCCTACCTCAGGTTTTATTCCCTAGGATTTTCCCACAGCCTAGTAAAAGGCTGTCACTTAGAATAACTTATGGAGCCAATGTGAATAAGAGAGGCCTTCTTGGATCCTTGAAACCTTCAGCAGAAAAAAATGTGTTTATTAACTAATGTTGTAAGGCCATCCTTAAACTCTTGCAAACTACCCAGTTACGTCAGTGAAGAAGACATAGTCTTCCATAGAAGTATGTGGAAACAAAAAAAATCATAGTATGAGGGCTGCCTTTTTACTGCATATTAGAAAAATGAAGGACTTAAACTCCATATGCAAATTAATATAAACACAATAAAGCTACATATAAGTCTAGCAGATAGATAATATCTTTCCTTAAAACTAACCAGCTTCCAGGGATTGATTTTTACCACAGAGATTCCAGTTTATAGCACCATTTTTCTAAGTGATTCTCTGCACTACAGTATAATTTAGATGATGGATCCCTCTCAATTACTGTCCATTAGAAGACAGGAAAACATTAAGTTCAAGTGAGTATTATGAGAATTATGGGTTACCCTTTAAGTGAAGAGATTGTAAGTGAAAATTAATTTTTAACATGTTCATTTCTGATGTTGTGTAGCATGATTTTGAGCAAAAAAGCCTTCCTACAAAAATTATTTTTATGAGTAAAATCATCTTTCATTAAGCAAAAAATCACAGTGCAGCATAGTAAAACCATCTAACTGTAAAGGTCCTCAAACAGCAAAAATTGCAAAGTATTTCACATCACTCCCTTCACTGATTTTAAAGGGACCCTGAAACATAAGGTAGAGGAAGGCTGGTATATGATGCAGAAGTCCTGAGCAAGCAGATGTTAAAGAGCTGTGAGAGAGCACAAGTGTTGTCCAGCACAGGAACAGCACCTTCAAGAAACACACTGGTCTTGCATGTGCACATTTTTGTATACATCAAAGTAGAAGCTGAAGGCTCCTCCCTACAAACATTGTACAGATAAAGAGTAAAATTCTAAAGCAACTCACTAAATCTTAAAACTAAACTTTTCCCTGGGAAAATTCCAAATTTGCTCATACAGAGATACCTAGTATTTGCAGCTCTTCACTTTAGTTACCTATTTATCAAATTTGCTTAGGAAGTTCAGAAAGCCAACCTGAAAAATACAACCCCTCTCATATTATCTTGATACTGAGGCTAATTTAGAGACATAACATGACCATCTTGCATTTGAAAGACATTTCTCTGATCTGCTTTTTCAAAATAGGTTAAAAAAACTTGAGGATTCTTTTAGACTGATTTTTTTTTTAATTGAACAGTATAGTTTAATAAGAAACATCATATATTTACCCTTTGAAAATTACTGGAATAGCTTCCCCGATACTATTAGAGAATAAAATCTTTCTCCCCCTGTAGAGACATGTGCAGAAACAAGAGAAGATGAACATTTTGCACGACACAAAGAACAATTGCTCTGCAGCTGCTGCCATGACCCTCAGGCTACACTAGAGTCATGGCCCACTTCTTTTCCCCTATAGGGATCTTTTGGTTAATGTATCCATTTAGTATACAGCCCAAGTATAAATCCTATTTTATGCCAACTGACTGAGAATTTCATAGCAGGTTGCTAGCTATCTGTGCGGCCTGCACATCCCCATACAATAAAATATCTGAATTTAAGCCCTTTCTGACACTACGTGAAATCTAAGAGATTTGTGTGGTGAAATCTTTGTCCTCGTGATGTGATTGATAAAACTCCTAGAGCCAGGAAGACACCATAGATGCTTTTCTTTGTTCAGGGTATCTGGAAGGAATGACTTGATCTCCCTATGTAATAACTTGGTTAATATTCAACAGTTAACGTTCAACAGCTTTCAGAACTGACTCATAATACGAAATATTCCTGGGAATACAATGCAGACATGAGAATCTATGATGTCTGCACACACTCAGTCAGTCATCAATATTGTCCGTGATTTGAACTCTCATGGCAGCTTCCACGTGAAGCCCTTTACCAGGACAGGTTAAGCCTCTCACAGCACTTCTATGAAGAAGGCAGAGCTCTCAACAGCCAGCACCGAACATAAAAGCATGTTACAGAAAAGGGAAAAGTCCTGATGCAGGGTGAAAAATTGGCCTTTTCAAGGTCAAAAGATGTCTTCATTTTAACTTGAATAGAAACAGGAATTGTGCTCATTTGCTTCCTATCTTTTCCCTTTTTTATTTTAACCTATGAAACCGAGGTTCCTTTCTACTCCTCTCCTTTTGGCTGTACTCCAGCTCCTACACACGCCACAGGGACTGATGACAATAAAATATGCTGGTATTGAAAATCTGCCCGTTATTAATAAGGTGAATGACTCATTACTCTTTCAATATGATGTTAACATCAGAATAAAGATAGTCTTTTATCGCTATGGGGTTTTTGTTTGTTTACTTCAGAGCTCTGTTGCTTTGCCAATGGTTTAGATCTATAAGAAAGTGAGATCATCACAAGTGCTCCTGCAGTGACACCAGTTTCACCCCTGTCCATTCCAGACAGTGACAGTTTTTTCCATTCTGCTGAACTGGAGCAGGATCAACCCCATGGTAAATCACTGGAAACATCCACATCCTCCTCTTGTTGTTTCACAGCGTCATATTAGGATTCCATAACTGTACAATCCACTAAGGGTTCAATATACACATATGCCAGATGTAGATCCCTTTAATGTCTTTATACAAAAGGTAGCAAATGCAAAGTTCATAATGCTGCCATGTGACAGTCCAGACTGGGCACTGAGTGGCTACAAAGCCTTCTCTTCCCCTCCTCCCCAAATTCTAGCGCTCACTAAATGTGCATTTAGAGTGACTGCAAAACGAGAATAGAGGGAGAGCAGAGACTGAGACCAAAAATGCACTGAGATGGTGATAGCAAACCACACAGCAAGCAAGTATTCTTCAGTAGTTGATGATTAAACAATAACATTCTCTCAAATTAAAACTGGAATATTAAATTATGGGGATCCTGTGGCTCGAAGTAGTTTCTCAAATCTGTGGTCAAGATATTTTTGTTAGTGACCTCTCTTTACCAAGTCCTTACACCTACAAGTGATTTCTGCGTATTTTATGCTCTTCGACTTTAGGACTGTCCAAAACCAAAGACATTAGGAAATTTTGAGTCATGAAATTGATTTTCACTCTACACAAGAAAGAAGATGCAAATATATTAAGATTTCCAGCTAAAAAATGAGAGGCAAGAGATTCTAACTGAGTAGAGCAGAATACTTCTCTGGGACATAGGAAACCTACCCTCAAGGACACACTCAGCATTTATCCAGGCAGGTCTTGTGTCTTTGCCTACCTTCCCCCAGGCAAACCTGGTGAGCAAACTGCAGTCTTCCTCTTCTTTATGATAAAGCTGATACTGCCTGTTATAGATAAGCTTTGTCATTAAGTTAAAATATGAGAGGAAACTTCCCAGGCTGTATCTGAAATGAAGCTGCTGAATATCTGGCAAAACCCATTCATCATAAACTGTGCCTCTAAAATTGATACTCACTTCTCCTCCTTATGCCAGAAACCTAAGAATTCCTTCCTCCTACCAAATTGCAGGAAACATCTCATCTCATTAATGCCACTCTTTCTTAGAATCTTTTAAATATGTATTTTTCATTAAAATTCTAATTCTTGATAAACTGAAAGCAAGATCTGGTGACAAAGAGGTTATAATTAATCTAGCAAGAGCAGTCAGAGAAATCCATGTAATTGAAGGCGAATGTATGAATGAGGAGACTAATGCTACAGAACTTCCAAAGTCTTTTCTGTGGAATTAATACTACAGAGACCCATAAAAGATTAATCAAGATAAGCAATCAATAACTTCTCAAGTGCTAATAAGTACTGCCATGTTCCATGATATGTTGAGCAGTTTATCATGTTTAACCATATGAAGATTTATAGAAAATCCATTGTTAAAACCAAAGGATGAGGTAATGCACCACTTAGTAAATGAAGTGCAATTAAAATTTATGCTTGATATTACACATTCAAAAGATCTGTAAAAATCATTTTGATTTCCTCTTTCTAAAGAAAAGAAATTAAGGTACTAGTTGCATTGTTCAGTCAGTAGTCCTGGGAGAACAGTGAAGACAGCAATGGTATTCCTCAAGTTAATATCTGCTTTCAAGCGAAAGGTGATGAAATAGCCTTAAAAAATTGTCAAGCTCTCTTCTCACTTCATTTTACTCAGTGATCAAACTTTGCTTGAAAATTTTGAAAGTTAAATAGAATACCTATTAGGAACATAAAGGTCTCTGCTATCCATCAATCTGATAGATTTGCAGGTCAGATGAGCGAATGACTTAATGGCTAATTAATAGTCCATAAACTACAGGTCTTGACCCTAGGGTCACTGTGACAGAACTCCACACTACAGCATATTATTAATTAAAACCATCAAATTATATATTTAGTAAATCAATTCTTTAACAATATTAAGATCTTAAATGTATTGACATGATTTGTTATTTATTTATATGTCATTGGGCAGCAAATATATTCTGACAACCACACCACAAGCATCCTTAGTAAACTTAAGAAGTTACAGTAACAGAATGTATACCAGTAGCTTCCTTTTATATGTAGCTATTGTTTGTCTGGTTTTAGTTTTATTTGGAGGAATACTTTATAAGTGAGATTCCCTTCCATAGCTCAGCAAACATTTTAACTTAAAAATCTTAATGATCCTATGACCATTAAGACATTTCATACAAAAAACAGTTAAGATCCTGTCTGCTTCTCTGATAAACTGCTAACTCTTAAAAGGCTTGTATTAAAACCAGTAACAGTATGTACATCACTTTGTCTTTCCAATGTCCTGTACCATATATTTAAGTTTACACCTAGCTGCATACACACACACATATATGTATATACCAAATCATTTCTACGTTCCAGTTATGGTCATTCCTAAAGCACAGATGATTCATGTTTTTCTATGGCATGCAGGTAATGACACACGAGAGAAAATAAGCAAATTATGTGTTGTCTGAAAGAGCATACAAAATTACAATTAGATTTCAGCAAGTATCAGATTTTCAAGATACAAACAACCGTCAGCTTCTAGGACTGAGGACAGTCACCTTGCTGATAGGAGTTGGATGCAGAAGGAGAGAGAAGACCAACTTAGGTGCCTCCATGCACACACAAAAAGATTATGTGACGAGGAATTGAATCCAAGGCTCTGGCAACTCATGAGAATGCCTAGTGATTCACACTCATCCTGTTTCGTAAGATAAACTCTTTAATTTCATCACTACTGCTCACAAGGAGGAATGTATTCACGTGTCCAGATGGACATGCTTTGAATCACCCTCTGGAGGTACCTCCTACTCTCCCCAAATTCGGGCAACTGAGGTTCCTAACTTCTGGTGTCCTAAATCACCCCTAAATTAGATGCCTTAAATAAACACTGTGATTTACCTCCCTCCATGGACAATAAATTATCCAGACAAATGTATCACTATAAATTAAGTCATTATGATAGATACATACAATTGAGGGTGTGTAGCACCTAATTAATTAAGTGGCATATTCATCTGCAATTAGCAAATAAGCTCTCAAATCTTGGCATGGGTACTGTAAAGTGTATAAGGCATAACTGTGTAATTACAATGAAGCATGATTCTTTTTCGTGATAGTTTCTTCAGGAAAACATATTTACTCTAACCTAAATTCACAAATTGCTCTGACACCCAAAATAACATTTTTCGAAACAAATATACTATTCAGAAAGCAGTGGAAGGATTATAAAGATTATATTAGAGACACAATTTGCTGGGATATCACTTTTTACTCAGTTTATTACTAACATTAGCTGGTTGTTTTTAACCAGCTTTTCTTCAGGGTCATACAAATCATTTTGTACTATCTACAATTGAATATAATACTCACTTCAGGAAGAAAGCGTTCCACAAACATTTACAGCTAAGGCAAGTTTGTTTGCAAAGTGGGACTATCTCCCTCCCTGGTATGAGCAGCATGAGTAAAACACTCTATAATGCATCACTCTGCCTGACACAGAAGTCCATGTTCAGTAGCGATAACTTATCAGTAGACCCTGACAGAGTTGACCTAGGATCTCCTAACAGCTGTGACCACACTGACTGGAGAAAAAAAAAAATAAAAAAGAGAAAAAAAATATTTCCTGCTAAATACTGTACAACTGTTCCACTGATTGGCACAATTGGTTAAACGGCCTCTGAAGCAGTTTGCTTAAGGCAACCATGGTTTTTTTTGCAATATCAACTTTGCAATATCAACTTCTTAGAAGAACCTTCCCACCCAGCCACCAGAGTCTAAGCACGGAACCACCTAAAGTTAAAATGCCAAAACATCATGCCAACACTTTATTGTTTAGTTCTTTATCTGCAAGTCACGCATGAATATGAAAGCCCATGACACACCACCTTGCTGCACCAAAGCAAAAATCATGCTTAAATACCATGCAATGAGTGACATTAGTATGTCGTGCTGGATGTACGACCTGCAGAAGAAACACTGCTTCCAGAGCAACAAGCATTACCTATGAAAAACACGTTCCTTCCTGGCATCTCTAGGGCATAGGGTTCACTGCGTTTATAGTGATCGTCTTAATGTATTATTATATTAAATGTTTCAGGCACTTTCACTTACCCTTCAGAATTAAAGATTAATCAATTCCATGATTGTGAACATCTAAACAAAATGTATTGATCCCATTCATTTTTAAAAGCAAGACACTATGTTATATTTCAATATGTCATATTTTAAGGCTACCTTATTGATCACATTTTGAGAACTCTTGATATTCCATTGGAATTTAAGATACAAAGTAACTGTAAGATTTTCATTATGATGATGTGTCCACGGAAGCCACAATCTTGTGTATTGACAAGCTTTTGTTTGCGTTGAGATCCACCCACTACTATTACTATGAGCACAGGCTCAACCTGAGAAACATTTCCCATTTTAGTGTTTGTACAGATTTTCCTGGGACTGCACATACACATTGGAAGTACTCCAGGAAGGAACAGGAATTTCACATTACTTAGTCTTACACTGCAAATCTGCAGAAACCAATTAGGTCTCTGGGAGTGATTCTGCTCAGTTCAGTTACTAACTTTAGCATTTATAGCTGTTAACTTTTTCAAATGAGGATCAGCACCTCAATTTTGCTTCTTTAGTACTTAATGTTTGTCTATTTGACTAATAGCAGATAAGTTTCATGGAGCACCAACACCTTATAGAATCTAGACACTACACTGAGACTTCCATAACTCAGAAAGATTAAGCAAGAAGGTGCACTGTTCCTCACAAACACACAATCAAACTAGGAATCCAGAGGCATTAAGCAATGGGTTGATACTCATTGGTACTATTTTCAAGATTTACAGTTCCATATTACTCTGTCCTGGAATCTTTATAACACAGCAAACACTCCTAGAAAGCAACTCTGTTTACCAATAGCAAACATATTTCTACATGGTCCCATTTTCTTGGCTATGTATTTCTGAATGCATGGACAGAAATTGAAGTATATAGTCCTATTGCCCTCAACAGAAGTCCAAATGCTAAATAGACATGCAGAAACCATGCTGAAAACATGCCATTTATGTAGTAGTTTGCTGAAATGGGAATAGACTGAGTCAGAAGAAAGGAATGAATCATTTCTGGATGCTGCTTAGAACCCCCAGCTTGGCAAAATGTTCTCAAAGAAAATGGCATGTACCTTAAAACCACTCTTCTGCGCATGCATTCCATGTTCTCGCTCTTCAGCATTACGACTGAAATGTCTTTCATAAGTAATAAATATGTTATGTAAATAAAAACATGCATAAATAAATTATAGAGCTCCAGGCAAAAAAGAACTTATATTATAATATCATAAATTATGGAGACTGTAATTGCTACAGCCAATAACGTTTTAAAACAGAACTGTGCTGATAAATACGTGCGATAAGGCTGAGTAAGGCTTACTTAGTTTCAGAGTGGAGTAAATCAGTTGATTTAAGTCAATGTAATTATAGAAGCAAGGTAATATGTTGAAGTCCTCAAAAAGCCACCAGCTTTCTCATAGTCCTT
Organism: Tringa tobata; assembly: GCA_033628505.1. Classification (NCBI taxonomy): domain Eukaryota; kingdom Metazoa; phylum Chordata; class Aves; order Charadriiformes; family Scolopacidae; genus Tringa; species Tringa tobata. Next base: position 7,951,201 of record JAHREE010000143.1, on the reverse strand, counting down.
TTTTTTTAATGCTGAAAAAGACCAGTGTAAATGAAACCTATGCAAGAGACTAAAAAAATTTATTGAGAACCAAAAAAATACTGAACACCCACACTTCTTTTAAGTACCTTTACTCTCCATTTACTTTTAAGAAATCAATACAAAACAGTCAATGATTTCCTATTTGTAAAATGCAGGAGAACAGAAATGACAGACTTTCTGCTAGATCATTTCCTGCAATCTGGTGGTTTAGATTAAATATAATGTCTACTTGAACATACCAACCACAAACAAATACAGTTTGTAAAACAAAACAAAAATGCAGTCCTGTCTGCCTAGATAGGAGATTTCTCAAAATGCACGCTGATTCATCAAAATACATTTGAGACAAAATCAAAAATTTTTTTTTAAATCCTAGAGCATTGATAAAATGAGATTAGGATTCAACTTGTTTCTGCTTTAATGGAAGACATACATAGATTTAATCAATTTTTGAAAACAAAATTTAAAGTGCAGACTGTCACCCATTTTTCTCAAGAGGCAAATTCATCTGCTCTAAACACCAGTCTTTTGGCTCCTATACCTGTAGCCCATTGCTTGGTGCAATAAATGTCTCTGACTGATAAATCCTTAGGAAGGGCAGAACTGATAAAAAATAGTGACATTTCTCATTTTGCATTCTGAAGCTCTTAATTTGATTTTCTCTCAAACAATTTCCTCCAGGCTAATTACCTCCCTCAGTTTCCTAGGTGACCTCCTCTGCCATACCTTAAAGGTTTGTCTCTCCACCTTCTATAGATCCTGTTATACCTAAGATGTCTATATTTTGATTATATCATTAATTCTCAGGATCACCTAGTAGTACTCCTCAGTAGGTAAACTCTCTCTGCTAAAGGCCATTCAACTCAAAGACAATATGACCCAATATGAATAACATCACATCTCTTTTCCTTACTATTTGTTTGATGACACCAGTCTTTTTATTGCCAAATCCCCATTGTTTCCTTTCTGGAGCCCTCATATCCAGACCCTGAAGCTTTTCCACTTTCTACATCTCCAGCTGCGTCCTGTCTTTTCATCCTCATTGCTAAGACTCAACTGAATTTCCCATTTTCCGTAACACATTCTCAGTCTCAACTCTTCAAGGTCAGTCGCAGTAGAAACTCAGCTCCCTACAGCTCCTCTCTTTCATTGTGTCTCCTCAAATCTCCCACATCCATGTTTCTTCTTGCTTTCAAAGCCACCTCGCCTCTTTCATCTCCTCCTACACTTCTTAGCTCTGGCAAATCCATCCTCTTCACCACCTTTCATGTATATTCCTTACTTTGTGCCACCCAATTTGTTTGGAACAAACTCAATTATTTATCAAATTCTCTCCCTCTCCTTCTTCATCTATGGAATAAAAACTTCACCATTACTAGAAATACAAGCCATTTGGGTTAGCACGGCTGCATAAAATCATAGGTATCTCTTGTCTTACCCATAACATGGTATTGATTTGGGGGAAAGTATCTATGACTGATGTGGCCTTAAGCAGAGTAAATCACAAAGTCCTGTTTCAAGATATCTTGATCTTTGGAATAAAACCATATCTAAGAAATAATCAATCCTACCTCTAAGCACATGTATGAAGTCCTTCATATACCTTGTAAGATTTAAAAACAGATACATTTAAAATTTACTTCCCTGCAACATTTAAAAACAGACACATTTAAAATTTACTTCCATATATAAACCATTATCAGAACTGAGAATTTTACCCACTCATATTTGTAAAAATGAATACCTGATTCTCCCCTGCAGTTTACTCTTGGGAACCAAAAGAATCCTTTAGGTATGCCAAACTCATTGAACACATGATACTTGCTAGATTTCTGCAGCTTTCTGCAAGCATCATGCTCTGTGGTAATCCCAAGTTGTCCTAAGGGTTTGACATTAGTTCAAATCTCAAGCTTTGATTGCCATCCAGACTAAAAGCATTTTGTAAGCATGCCAAATTAATAAAAATGCCTGCTTGATAAAATTCACCTGGCCTTGTATTACCTGTCTATACCAAATTACACCAGAAGAACAACGTAATTTCAATTTTGAGATTCCAGAGAGTTAAAAAGACATTTCACTCCACTTGGGAATACTTGTTTATCTCTACTACATAAAATGCATAAAATTCAGGTAAGAAACAGCTGCTCTAAGCCTGTCTATGAAGGTAATGGTTTGTTTTCTACTAAGCCTAAATGCAATCACATTGTAGATTCCATATATCTGCAAAATAGGGGTCCAAATTGGCTTTTCCTACTGTTATGCTTTAACATTTCATATTTACTCAGCCTAAACTGAACCGTGGATTTTGCACAAGAGAACTTTTATTTATTAATTCATTTAAATTGACAATGCATTCTAGAAGGTATTTGAATTACATTCTTTGTCTCATAAGACATATCCCAGTATTTATTATAAAAAAGTAAAAAGACTGCATATGGAAATGTAAATATATCAAAACACATTAGGGCCATCTAACTATAAAAGTAAACAAAGGAGACTGTAAGTTAAGGAATAATAAGGTAACATCAGTCAATCTAAAAATATATCTGCAGAGAAAATCAGTCTAAAGGCAATGTGGTTTTTTGGTTTATTTTAAAGTGGGGAGAGGAGAGAAATGAAATAGATTTCCAAGACAAGGAAAATCCCACACCATAAAGTGAATCAAAATTAAAATGTTGGCTGAGTCTAGATTTGCGATTGAAAATCTAAAATATCTTTGGTTCATGAGTGCATTAAATATCTATGTAGAATTGAATTAGCAGAGCTGTAAACTCATAATTCTGCAATGGCCTCATCCCTGAAACTCCAAAGACAGAATAAAGAGAATCAACAGTAAAGCATTGTCATTGCCAGAACTGAAACTAAATCACTTCCAAAAATGAAAACTCTGATATTACAGGGTACATCACCTGTATCTCATACATATTCTTGAACTATCATAAGTAGACATCGCCACTCGGGCAAATGCTTTCTCCTTTTCCAGGTGTAGCTTACAATTGGGATACCTGAGTTGCAGCTCCATAATTTCCACAGAAAATCTTATCTAGTATCAAGCAAGTTTCTTCTATTCAAAAAATTCCCCTATAAAATATACAGCCAAAGATAATGCTATCAACTTTGTTTGCTGGTAGTCTGGTATAAATCTTATTCCATATAATGGAGAAACAGTAGCATGTTGTCAGGACACTGCATGCTATTTGTAGAGATACAAATCTATTTCAACTTCCATCTTATCCCCAAAGCTCATTACCATATGAAATTGCAAATGCTATGGAGGTCCTTATGCATGGTGGATAATCTTCTAATAATATTATTAAGATGTTGATATTAATAATATTGGCATATGGTCAGAAACACCTGGTTGCAAAAATCACATACTTTCCTTCTGAAGGCAAAAGATAAAAGCCTACTTTTGAAAGGGGAGCATGACAAGTTGAATGGAATGCTGATCTGCTTTCACAGAGTGCCAAATTTATCTAACATCAACTTCAGAGTTTCACTAAATGTCATCCAGTCCCACTTCTGAGGGCACCTCTACCTCTTCTTGGAGAATTTTCTCCATTTATGCTGCAGTCAATAAAAACTAATTAATCTTATTTTCATATGCATAGCTTGTTCTAAATCTCACTAAATCAATAGAATATTTAACTAACTTTATTCATTTCAGTTGGCTTTGGATTCATCCTATATTTTATTAATTTAAGACAAACATTCATTGGTCCCAAAGATCTAAAATGGGCTTATACTGTAATGCTATTACAAAAGACGTATAATCACATCTTAGGAAGCTGACACATTTGAGTAAGGTTGGAGATGTCACTGTTTACCCAGCAATTTAAAATGTGAAAGAACACTGGTTACTGAAGAAAGACTTACTGAAGGCAAGGGGACAGTATAGACTCCTGATAACGATAAAAAAATGTTTGTGTTGTAGAGAATTTTCTGTTGGCTGCTCCTATATTGTCTCACAAATCATACTTCATATAGTTTTATTTCCTTCATTTCTAATAAATCCATAAAAAACCCCAAATTTAAACACATATCAAAGCTAATGAGTTGATACAAGAGCACACTATATCTGCATAATGTGCTGATATTTCACTAGAACTACAAACCCGAGATAAGCAAAGCTCAGTTTAACTTTCCTAACTCCTCCTCTATTGACTTTCAGGGCTTGATTCAGCTGCCTGGACACAAGCATCTAGCAACATTTGAGATACCAGAGATGCTGAAGCATCCACTTGACACCCATCAGATGTGACGCAGGATTTGAGAGACCTACACCGTTCAGGAACAGCAGCTGAAGGCCAGCTATGATATCCTAAGGTATCTCAAAAAGCACTAGATACCTATGGTTAGGCAACTGAATCCCACCTTTTGTGTTTTTACTGGAAGAAAGCTCTTGGGACATAGTGTGAGCTGTCATAGGATACTGCATTATACTCCTTTATAGACAGCACACTCCATCATTAAGCGATTTAAATTTTTATCTCCCCACAGTTTGTAATGGGAGGTGGCTCCAAAACTTTAACTGCTCTTTCCGATACTTATAAATGCTGTTCATCTTGCCAGCCTTACTCATGGATGATTAAGCCCATTTGTTTTAATGCCAACATTATCTTCTAGCTTCAACGGCACTAATGTTTTCCTCCCTTGATTGGTTTACAGCAAGAAACCAGATACACTTGCAGTACAGTGTTTGCTAGGTGAAACATTGCTAAGCTTTAACAATGCTTTTTGTGATGACGTTAATACGCTTTATCACTGCTACTGGAAATATCGTGTCTAAGACTTTCTGTTTGCCTTTTCCGCAGCTCACTTTGGTGAATCACAGTCATCCGTTGTCGACCTCACTTGACCTTGCAGGTTTTATACACCCTTCCTTGCCCTTTCATCCTCCCTCCCAATGGTTTTATTTCATCTTTTATCTGGATCTAGCAATGTTAACCTGTGGAGGATGATTTTTAATTATTCAAAATAATTATTGTTTTATAATATTTTGCATCATTTGAAGCTTCACCTCAATTCCAAGGACTATGATGGAGCAAATAATCCTGGAAACCATTTCCAGACATCTGAAGGTCACATGAACATAAACCTGTTAGAACAAGTCCAGAGGAGGTCACAAAGATGATCAGAGGGCTAGAGCACCTCTCTTGTGAAGACAGGCTGAGAAAGCTGGGTTTTTTTGGCCCGGAGAAGAGAAGGCTCTGGGGAGACCTGATAGCAGCCTTCCAGTACCCAGAGTAGGCCTACAGGAAAGGTGGGGAGGGATGCTTTATCGGGGGGAGTGTAGTGATAGGGCAAGGGGTAACTGTTTTAAACTGAAAGATTGTAGATTTAGATTAGATATTAGGAAGAAATCCTTTATTGTGAGGGTGTGCTGAGACACTGGAACAGGTTGCCCAGAGAAGTTGTGGATGTCCCATCCCTTGAAGTGCTCAAGGCCAGGTTGGATGGGGTTTTGAGCAACCTGATCTAGTGGGAGGTGTCCCTGCCCACAGCAGGGGGGTTGGAACTCAGTGATCTTTAAGGTCTCTTCCGATTCTAACCATTCTATGATTCTATCAAGTCCAGCTGGAGACCAATCCTCAGAGATGTATACCTCAGGGATGCATGCTGGGGCCAATACTGCTTATCATCTTCATTAATTAACTGGAAGATGGGACACTGCACCCTCAGCAAGTTTATAGATCATACAACATTGCGAGGAATGGTTAATAGACCTGATAGTTGTGCTGTCATTCAGATGGACCTTCACATGCTGGAGAAATGGGCAAAGAGGACTTTCATGGAGTTTAACAGAGGGAAACCCAAAGTCCTGTCCTTTGAGAGGAATAACCTTATAACCTGGCTGACCAGCTGGAAAACAGCAGAAAAGGACCTGGGGGTGCTGGTGGACACCAAGTTTAACATGATCTAGCAATGCGCTCGTGCAGCAAAGGCCAACAGCATCCTGAGCTACACTAAGAAGAACACTGCTAGCAGGTTGAGGGATGTGATCTTTCTCCTCTACTTCGCACTAGTGAGGCCAGATCTGGAGTGCTAGCTGTAGTGCTGGGCTTCCCGCTATGAGACTTGGATGGACACATTGCAGCAAGTCCAGCAAAGGGCCACAAAGACGATTAAGATATTGGACCATCTGTCATACAAAGAGAACTGGGATTGTTCCGCCTGGAGAAGACTCAAGGGGATCTTATCAATGTGTATAAATACCTGATGAGATGGTGCACACAAGACAGAACTAAACTCATCTCAGTGGTATCCAAGGAAAGGACAAGAGACAATGGGCACAAACTGAAATACAAGGAATTCCATTCAAACATAAGAAAAAACTTTTATACCATAATGGTGACTGAACACTGGAACAGGTTGCCCAGAGAGGTTGGGGAGTCCCCATCCTTGGGTACATTCAAACCCAGCTGGACATTACCCTGAGTAGCTTGCTCTAGCTGACCCTGCTTTGAGCTGGAGGGGTCGGAGGGGTCAGACGAGACAAACTACAGAGGTGCCTTCCAACCTCAGTCATTCTGTGATTCTGTAACTCTGGAAAGTAAATGAAAAGCTCAACTTTTGACCAAATTTTGCTAAACAATAAAAATCTTATGGCCAGAGCTCCTTCAACTAATGAAATCCGCACTTCTCAAAAGTCAGCATCTTTCACTTCACCCATACTGATAAGCCCCTCTTTGGAAGGATCAAGCCTTCCTAGTTTCTTACATGCCCTTTTATTCATATTTTACAGACTCTTAAATGCAGATCTTCAAGACTATTATGTGTTAACTGAAGCATTTGACATACCTCACTGCTGAGTTGTGACTAGCTCTCACTATCAGCTTGGAAGTGACCCATCCTCAGTCAATCCCTGCTGGCTGCCAGAGCTGTTTGCTCCTTCCCTGCCTAATGCACCCAGTATAACCAGTGTACATACTTTTTGATCAAGGTCACCTTTCCTTGACAAGAAGCATTTCAGCATTATTTCCTTCCCTTCCAATAATAAGGCTAGTGTGCCCAGTCCGAAACCCACTAGAGAAGAGTCCAGTTAAATTAAATGGACCCTTCGGTTTTCCATTGGTTGCAGTAAAGAAAATAGACAATTAATGGACATAAGAAATAACAATATCGGGATTCACCTCTTCTAATTTGAGATGAAACATCCAGTCCAAGCCAGGTCTCTAGACTCCATCTATAGTAAATGGCATAGAGCAACACCTTCACAAGAGAACACAATTCATCCCTAAGACAGAAGGCACAAGTTGGTACCTGAAGAAGCATCCCTTTCACTCTGTTACTCCTAAACAAGAATTTCAGGCAGCAAGTCAGGTGAGCTGAACTCCATGCCATTTCCTACATGCTACCCTTGTCCATTTCCACATTGATATTATTGTTCTTCCCCTTTCCTCAGACAAATGCAAGTCCATTTGAATTTGCTTCCACTATGTCTCCTGACTTAGTAAATCAAATCCATTGTAAGGCACAAAAGCAAGGCTTTCTTCAAATCCAAATAAATTATGTTCAATGTCTCAGGATTGCCTCCCAATCTGCTAGTGTATATAATGCATTTAAATGAAACGTATGCATATGAATGGTGATTGCTCCTTATTGAAACGCACATCTCTAAACACCCTGTAATCTTGTTCCTTACCAGTGTCTCCCAGAAATTATTCCAGCATAAAAGGCTTTCTTCTTCATCTTCAAACCAGTTTTAAAGCCATACAACACAAACCGTTACTCAAGCTCTTATGTTGTCATTGTATTTATTTTTTATTCCCTTTGCTCACACATGCAGTTTTAAGTGTTTTCAAATGTATAAGGGAAATTCTTGAGCCTGGAATTTGGTCACAGATTAGGAGAACACGCAATATATGAAAGACAGAAAAGAAAGAGTCTCCTAATATTCTTGTCAAAAATGAGCAATTATTTAGAGACCTCATCTGACACTTATTGCCAAGAGTAGGAGACTTTTTATTTTTTAAATTATTTTTTTGCAGCTGAATTCTTTTCCCATCAGGCAGTCCCCCAGAACCATCTGATCTCCTAAATAAGCAAAGAAAACGAGTTGCCCTTTCTTTGTCTATGTCTTATGTGATGTGATTCTGTACCCACTGATTAAAACCCCAATTGACTGAGAGAGGCATTAAATCAGGACACATTGTCTCTGCAAAAGATCTCTATCATACCTAGGGATATATTTGTACATGTGTCCATTTGTTGAGTCTCAACTGCTGTCAAACCGCAGTTCTTCCAATGTGCCTACTAACATTATGACCGGAAGTAAATTTCATAATTCTATTAAAATTATTTAAAAACCTAAACTTTATTTCCCAGTTGACTTAGGTACTTCAGACTCACATTGAAAACTTCCAACCTGCCAAAATCCCTTTTGAAAACTGACTACTTCATAGCCCTTTCCCAAAGAAACCTACACCTCTCACTGTTAAATTACATATCTGACTAATTCTTTCCAAGTACCAAGGTGACTTTTTTCCAGAAAACAAGAGATTTCATCACTAGAAAAGAAAAATCATCTTCTAGAATGATGACATTTAAAATATGCTAGTTGCAGTATGATTCTTGGGTGAACGGGTGATAAAAGAAATGCATTTCTTCCTGCCAAAACCAACAGCTGTATTATTAAAAAAATTGTTAGGATTGTGCAAAAATCCAGTCAGATTACTATTGTGAAAAAAATACCTCATCTGCCGCTTCTTTTTAATACAGTAGCAAATATACTGCCTGGTTTGGCTTCGTGCCAAGATTAATTTTAAATTGGACCTCATGAAATATTTATGAGGTCCAATTTAATGGGATTGCTTTCCCTGGCATTAAGCCTGTGTGGATAGCATCTTAAACACTGATGTTTTTAACAGAACCTCAAGACAGACACACAAAAAAATCCTTTGGTATTAATAGGCTTATTAATAAATTGTTTAACACTATGACAGTGTATTTTAGAAGTATTTTGACAGGCCCTTCGTAGTGAATCTTTACCTGCTTTTCCCTAAGGCTGCGCTTTGCACTCTGTCAAACAAATGCTGCTTAGCATTTAGCAAAATGGTAAATCATCATTACTTAGAAACAAGCTGAAGTAAGTGTGAGTAAAGAGCTAATTACCCTTAGATAGGCTTGGAGAGGAACTGACAGTGCTCAGAATGCTATAGACACCACTCAGCTCCTGCGTGGCTTTCTTGACTCACTGAGACACCATTTACCTTTGGTTTCTAATTACATTTAATAGTTCAATAAAAACACTATATTGAGACACGAATACATACAAAAAACCTCAGTGTTTTGTACAAAGAAAACATCTTGAATAATTGATAAATCATTTTCCTTCCCTTTTTCAATTAAGAGCATGGACCTAATCTCTAGAGCCAATTATTTCAACTGCATTTGAACCCATTTCTAAATAGCTGCTTCACTGCTTCTCCTCCATCAGTGTTCGCAGTGGACCTTCAGCAATCAAAAATCATGGGTGGAGTATAAGAGTAAAGTCAGGACTGACCTCAGCCAAATTTGATCTTAGTCTGTTATTACCAGACAACACCATTGATGTGCGACCGCCGGTAAGTGTGAAAACAATATTGCAGATACCAAATGGCACTTAACTTTATGGATTAGCTCTGCAAGCTGCAATGTGATTGCTTGAGTTCAGAATCAAGTACAGAACCAAGCACAGAACCCATCTTTCTCCTACAGAGAGCCTCAGGAGGCCTGACCAGAGATTTGTCTGGAGTGGAGGGCAATAATATTCTGCAACATCAAATAGACAATATATTCGTATGTATTTCCCAGCATGATCCTTTTAGAAGGGCCACAGATAGCTCACACAACTTTGGAAAAAGCAACTGGTATGAGACAAGCAGCAAAAAGATATCACACATCTGACCTGCTTGGTTCAACAAACCTTTACAAAAAAAGGATGCTTGCCAGAAGGGTAGAAAGCATCAGGCAAGCAGGAGTAAGTAGCATGCAATTCAAAATGAGAGAGTGGGGGGGCAAATCATATCTAATGATGTGTTTAGATAACAGGAAGAAAACAGCAAAAAGATACACTTTTCCATATATGTGCCATCTGATTCTCATACAGCAAAAGACATTCACAGAGTGTGACATTACATTGTAAAACATGCCTCAATTGCTTTTTACTAGTGCTTGATGTATTCCCACTTATACATCTGTATTTATTATATATTTGTTATATATTATTATATATACTTATATATAAATATATGTATAAACCCTATTATCTGTATCATTGATACTGCATTCAAAGAGGCAGAAAGTTGACTTCACCATTTGCCATCTTATGAACCAACATGCTCAACAGTGAAAACTCTTCAACAAAAGTAAAGCCGTGCTACTAAGAGTTTGGAACAAAATATAAAGAGCTAATGATCTAAATAATGAAACTACAACAGAGCTTTAGGAAGGCAGATTGTAATTAGCCAACTGGAATTTAGCCAGGACACCACAGCTAACACCTCTGTGACCTTCAATCAACACTCCTTTAATATGCATGAAGTTGGGTTTCTTTATCATTAATAAACTGAATGAAAATCCAACTGGAGCAAATACTCTGTTGGTTGGATCTTCATCATCACAGAGCTGCTGGAATAATGAAATTCATGGGGGAAAAGGTTGTGAATACTCAGTCTTAAATGCTTAGCTAGCCAGCGGTCTGTCCCCCTTCTAATACTTCTGATGCTGAGAGCTGTTGGATGGGCACAGAAAATGTTTTCACGCTCATAACTGGGATGTATAAGCAACACGTTCACCCCAAATCTCTTCCTGCCGAAAATCAAACCACCCAAATTCCCACTGTAGTCAGTTGGATGGAAGAAGAATCCACAGAACGACATCTTGAATTCACTCCCACACTGCTACAAGGCCACCTTAGCTTTTGGTGTCTTTTCTGAATTGCATGCTGCACCCCCCGACTTTATTAAGGCATAAAAGTGCCGGGTCAGAACAGCACAAAGCCTGCTCATTTTGTTGTTCCCACACAGATCAACACCCCCAGCATTAACGAAAAGCTAATCACAGGAAGGGCCATGATTCACAGGCAGCCATTTCAAATGAAGGAATCCCACCCCACACAAAGCAGCTCTATGGAATAAAACTTTGAACTAGCTACCCCTGTTTAGGAGTGTTGATAGCAAGATTAATTATCCTTCTGTTGAGAGGGAGAAGCTGCCACAATGATGTGTCACCAGCACTTACCGGGCAAGGATGTATTCATCACAAGTGACAAGACTGCAGAGAAGTGAAATTCTTGTTTAATATTTGTCTGTATGCTAATGCAGTTTGAAAACAAAGTTCTCTAAAGCTGGATGAGGAGAAAAAAAGAGAAGAAAAAAGAAAAGGAAGAAAAATGCTTTAGCTAAAGTAAACGACAGGAAGAAGTAAAGCAATTTAATTTTTTTACTCATTTTACAGACCTTTTGAGATTTAATCTGCACAGCCATTAGGGATTTAAAGAGGACTGATGTTTAACTTGTTTGCCCATTTGACTTAAGACAAATCCATCTGACAACAACAAAGCACTTCCTTTGTCCTCACCACCACTTAATTTAAAGGGGACATGTTTACTAACAGCTTAATCTGTTTAGTACAAATAGTCCTTTACATTCTTTAATCCTGTCAAAAAAAAAAAAAAAGAAAAAAAAAAACACGAAAAACTTTCAGAAACCATTTGGTCCCTTCCAAAGCCCAAAGCTGGACTTTGGGGCAACTTGATATTAATAAAATATCTTGGGACTGCACCAAACAATTTACATAATCTCATAAAAGTACAAAAATATGTTTGTCTGTTGAACAGTATACACTTTTTTGTAAAAAAATTGTTGTTGATACACAGGAATTCTATGGCAAATGCACATATTTATTTCATATAGCTGCATGCACAAAACTTCAGTCAGCATTATTGAGGATTAACGTCAAAGAGCATAATAACCACATCATAACACAATGACACTATTACTAAAGACTTTACTCTTCTCAGAAGAGTTCAATGGTCTTTCTTCAATGCACATATTGCAAACAGAATGCCCTTAACTGCATTTTTTTCTCATAGTATATTCTCTTCCATGACCATCAGCGTCTCTTGGCTGTTTAATACTAGTAAAGATGGAAAATGTCATATTCTGTAAAAGTGTTAATTACCTGCTGGCCAGGTTTATTCTTTTCTAATGATTGCCTTTTCTCATCTCTGCTGTTGATGTTATCCACAACCTAGGAAAAGAGCAGAGTTGTGAGAATCAACAGATTCCAACAGTCTAAATGACAGAACTGTCTGCTGTATGACCTTAAACAAGCAATTCAGCCCCAGACCACCATAACATGTGAGCATATGCTTAATTTTAAGTTAAAGAGCAATCATTCATAATAAAGATGTGCTTTATTGTCTCATTGCATTGTAGCCTCACTTTTCTTCTTTATTTCAATTTCCCTATCTGGAAAACACACTACCAAAAGCCATTCCAGTGGGAAGACATTGTAAGCACAAAGTATTCTTCTTGTCACTTTCCTTAAGGACTTTGTTCAGGTAGTGCCCAACTATCCCGTAGGGTGTCTGAGGTTAAATTTTGTGGTTTGCAGTTTAAAATGAGTAGTACACAGGCTTCAGAGCCTTGCAGAGCATTGTTTGTAGATGCACCAAGTGTGCTATCATCAGCTTTTCTAGTATTTCAAAATTTCTTGTAGCATACATCTTTCTTTCCTGTTCTTTAAATATGAAGAAGAAAACACGTGCTTGTAAAATACATTCAGGGCTTAGTATTTTTAATAGAAGACACTATAAAAATTGTGTACTGTTTTACTTAATCTATCAGAGGTACTTCAGGAATTAGACAGTTATTAAAATAAAGCCTTTTATCATCAGATTCAAAAAGAAATGGAACTTCAAGACACCTCTGACAAAATACTCATAGTGAATACATTCATGAGTAAACTCAGCAATACAAAAGCTAAGTGACTATTAGTCCCTAGTTAAACAAGGAGCTAGTGGAAGAAATGGGAACAAGCCAATACTAAGCATTTACATAGGCCTTTTCACACAAGAATTTAAAACATTTTACTATGAAAACAACAACAAAAAAAGCAGCACTTGATCACTGAAACTTAGTCTTCTGCTGTATCTACTACACATCAATCTTCTCCAGAAAATGCTGGTTCTAACATTTACTTTGTTACACATATTTTCACCCCACCTCTGCACCAGGTATACTAAGTAAACTACAATCTTACACCTCCACACGTGCTTTTAAATTCAGATAAATATTTGAACTTCATATAAAGGCTTCTATAAAACCCAATTACACCCAAACCTGTAAAATCAAGCCAATCTTTGATTGTAATAATAAAAATCATATTAAAATAATAGTATTTTCAAGCTAATGGCAAAATAACAACCTGCTAAAAGGCAGTCTTTATCAGCCTAATAACTATAATATTTTTAAAACAGACCATGGCCACAGGTTAGATTATCAGAGGTTTAACTGAAAATTTTCCCTTTAAGAGAATATTTAAGATTTTAAGTTCTTTTGGAGGGGGGCTGTCTATTTATTTCATGTTTGTACAGCACCTAGAGGAAAGACCTCACCCTACATGTCAACATCAAAAAAATCATAAATAAAACTAGTAATATTTTCATTAGTATTGTGTTAATCCATTGACGAAAATATCTGTCCTGTCTCAGCAATCTTTACGGATACAACATCTTTCATGAAAAAACCCATGCTGCCCCATGGCATTTGTGAGAGCAAGACTGGGTGTCCCACTTCTCTGTATGTGTAAAAAGTGCACCCCAATTTTACAGACCTCTTTTGAAAGCCTCAATGGGCTCTTTTTGAACGCATGAAGATGCTAACTGAGAGGCTGTCTTTTCCTTCAGTTGTAAAGGTAGACATGAGGGGTAATTAAATTGCAATTAAATTCTAACCACCTTGTCTCTCAACAAAGCGATTGTCTCCTGTGGGAAAGGAGAAAGTAAACGGGATTTGGAGGTGTAGGGTACTTCCCTCCCTGCTCTCCCAGAGCTGAGGAATGCCTACTCCAGCTGGAAAAACATAAACAGCTCCAATGAATCACAGAAGTTTGGACATCTTGCTCTGTTACTTGATGCCAGATATCTGATAATGCAGGCACTCACTAATCCCCCACGTACCTGTCGCTTTTGGAGTAAGACAGAGTATGAAAAGTCAGTTGGGGAAGACAAGGACTTTAATTAGTCTCACTTTGTAGGGATTTACAATTTTAGACTATGCAAGTGGTGGCATTTAAATTTTCTGCCTGATCTCTCTTCACATTTTCACGTACATATACTGTAAAGAAAAGCCTTGGGTGTCCTCTTTTCTCAGAGGAAGGCCAAAAAAAAAGAAATCCTCAGAGTCAACCTCAGTAAAGGAAAACAGACATGGTTAAGTAAAGAAAAAAGTCAGAACTTCCAAAATTCTACAGTACCTAACCCTCCCAAGCGATGGGAACAACAAAACACTTTCCAAATGTGACCTCTCCTGGTAGCAGTGGAGTGCTGGATGTGACACTGAGAAATGGGACAACCATTTGACAACAATAACGACCACTTCAGCTGTGCATGCAAAAGGATATGTCCTATGGAGTAAACGTGGGTGAAAGAAAACAGCTTTTTACTGCAAATTCTCTAGTGCAAGAATCTTCTGCATCTGCGCTATCACTGCAATGTCTCGCCATTACCTAAAGACAGCTGAAACTGGGCAGCCTGTGCATCTGCTCTTACAGCCAAGATGGCCCAAATCGGTGATGCATTTTGCTGTGTGCTGCTTCAGCTTCATCTGAAATGGTACACCCTCAAGATGACCAGTAAATCTGCTGTGGGAATGAAAAATGCTGCTTTTCTGAAAAGACCCCCACTTCTTCAAATGTTATAATGCCTGAAAGTTTATTGATGTATTTTTGGTTGCCTTTGGGCTTCATATTCTTTCTTCATTTTACATTGAGAGTGAATACTGACGTTTTATGGATCAAAGTGTCAAAAAAAAAAAAAAAAAAGAAGATTCTCAAACTTTGTGACATGTAATAGAGAATTAGGCATTTGGTGGAATAGTATGGGTTGGAATTTTAAAGTTTCCACCTTCTTGTGTCAAAATTCATTCATATTCAAAATATCCTCACAAAATGTGTCTCACAAATTATTCCTTTTTTTTAAGAAGCTTTCCACAGCTTTCAAGACCATTTCCAGTACAGTCAGAAACTAGATCAGAATCAAGAGAACACTGACAAGAATCAGGCGAAAGACAATTCATTTCTTCATACCCATTGCCTCAAGAACCAGGTATCCCCTACAAGGCAAATGCTGTATGTTTAATTTACAACAGCTGACCTGAGCATCAAACTACACCCAAGCAATGTAAGATATTTTAGAAAAAAAAGCACCATCCTCACCAAAAAGCAATGGGGAGTCAATACAGCAGCTCATTATTACAGCAAATAAAAACCAAATGACTTGAGGCTTTTCCTCACGCACTTCTTTTTGCTAAAGGAGTTGTCAGGACGTAGGAGGGGTATTTGCAAATGCAGTGAACGAAGACTGTAAAAATGGACAACAAAGATAATAAACTCTGAAGATATCAGGGCTTTCAATCAGACATGCACTGCAAACCAGAGTGTACAATAGCCACAAAGGGGCTGAGGCCCTTCAGCTCCTGATGATTTTGTCTCTAAAGGAATACCTTGCTGAAGGTGTTGCCTGTCGGAGCACATTTCAGTTAACTGTGCTTGCTGTAATTATTTATTGAAACCAGAAGAGAACTCTACTTTCACATGCTTACTGAAGAATAGTATGCCAAGGCATCCAGAATAAGGTTTGGAACCCTTTTACAATTTTATAAGTAATTAAACATTGACTCATGGTAGGTCTTGTTCAATTGCAGGAAAAACTGAGAAGGTATTAAAGAAAATGTAAATTATTCATATGAGATCCTGGTTTTTAATATAAAAAAGCAGAAGTCCTGTAGAATCTAGCTATGCAGAAGTTTCTTTCTAATATCTCATTATCTTTTAATCTGGTGAGGAGCTAATCTAATTCTGATGCAACTGTGCAAATGTGGCACAATAAAGAATTCAACTTATGATTTTGCTTGCTATTTGTACCCTTGCTACTCTATTTCATAGCTCAACTTCTCCAAGCAGCCTTCACCTCTCACAATGCACCGAAACAGTTCAATCTTACCTCGCTCATGGTTCAGGGAAAACACAGAGCAATTGAACAGTTTGTCTTTTTGACAGAACTGGGATTAGGAAGTGCAAAAAATTACAACCATTAAAGCCTACATAAGCATCTATTTACTTTTATAAACCACATTTCGCTGTAGTGGAGGAGAGAATTTTTAATAGGTTATAATAGTGACAAAATAGGAATATTTTGGAAGATGTAGAAATAAAATGTAAAGTGGTATAACACAAAAGGCATTTCTTTCTCAAATGTGTATAGGATACCAGCTGTCATCAGCTAACATTACTAGCCAGCTAAACCAAACCATCTGATTAAGCTGGGTTATGTCACTTAAAGTTTAGGGTCAAATAATATTGTAAAGTATCAGAGGTGATGAAGAGATGGACACAGAATAAAAGACACAAACGGTAAGATGCCAAGTAAAAGAAATGGAAGGTGCATGAAATTATGAGACAAAGAAATCAGATGAACGGTGAAAAGAGGCGTTCGGGACCAGGCTAGATGGGGCTTTGAGCAACCTGGTCTAGTAGGAGGTATCCTTCCTCGTGGCAGAGGGGTTGGAACTAGATATTTAAGATCCCTTCCAACCTAAACTGTTCTATGATTCTATGATATTAGCGATATGAAAATACACCACTGGCCTGCTTCTCATTGGAATTATGGAGCCTTTATTCCCTTCTGTTTGTCCAAAGGAAAAAAAAAAAGCAGGTTCCAAGAGTTTTTAAATGAAACGCACAGTGAAATCATAACCCCACTGCAGTTACTGGCACGACCTCATCTGCTTCAGTGCTGATAAGAATTTAAAACTTGTTACTCAATAAAATTAAATTATTTAACACTGGAGCTGGTTAAATACAGAAAAAAAAAAGTATTCATATTGCAAAAACTGTTCAGACTAACTATGTTTCTAATCTCTTCAAACTGGAGAGCTTTAAAATTGCACACAGACAATTGCATTGGTTTTGTCACAGGAACAGGTGTGTTTCAAAGTTGCTTTTAAAAATTAAACCCAAATGAAAGAATAACCATTTCACTTCATTGAAAATATTATATGCAAACAAAAAAATGGTACACAAAGAAGAGGAGGCCTCCCTTCTCCACTCATGTCTTGCATTGGTAAATCTGAACACCAGATATATTAATACACGAGTCAGTAAGTAGAAGTTCGCTAGACTCATACTACCCTGACCAAACCTCTCTTACTAAGGAAGGAAATGGAAAACTGTTTTCATCCTGAGTGCCTCATATGAATCTCACTGTCAACTGAGTATCAACTGCTAATGAAAGGTTCCTTCAGACTGCCTTGTACTTTACTCTGAATCAAAGTATCATGACTGCTTTCACCTGCTCCTGCCAGGATAATCATTTGAAAGTTGATCAAACATATCTGAACCAGTACAAGAGCAATAACTGATGGAGACGGATGCTGTCAGCTAGGAAGACGTCTTCACGCGCTATTTGTTCAGCACTTGTCACCTTTGGATCACAGTACCTCTGTGTGCACCTTTCTTTTTTATTATGACAACACTGCAGTCCAGTAGCTTTCATTCCTGAAAGCTTGATGAAAATACGTGATGATTTTTTGAAATATGAGAAGAAGCTGCTTATCTTTGGAAAGATGTTTTCTTTGATGCTGGTGTAAAAATGCATGGAATGCATCTAAACTCAATTAAGGAATATTTGTAGTATCACTTAACCCCTTACAAATGCTTCCTGGCCAATTGAAAAGAGAGCTGACATTTTCTTTGAACAGAAGAAAAAAGGAGCAGGGAGATCCATATTCAAACATACTTCTTGTGAGAATATAGCCTGGGAAATTTCTTCCCAGAAGAGAGAAGTTTTAGGGCTGCCAACAAAATATAACATTATGTAACATCATGTCATTGCCTAAGGGTTGGATATAGGATACCATTCATTACCAAGCCAAATCCATCTGAAGATACTGGGCAGACTGCAAAGACATCAAAAATATTTCTGTATTTTATTTAAGAATGTTACTATGGAGAAACACTGTTCCTTAGCTCACTTGTACTGCAGAGCATTAAAACAGGGTTGGAACACAGAGTCCTTTTCCCACTTCCCAATGAAAACATAACAAAGAGTTTTCATACTCTTGGAGTCTTTAGAGTTGGATACTCAAGAAAATTTGCTGTGTTTTTTAGAGGTGGCTTCCAATTAATTTAATTTATTGAAGAGTTTCATTATGGCAGATAAACAGGAACATAGTGGCAAAAATCTGAGAAAGAACAGACTGTGTTACTAAGACATACCTCTGAGATTCCCAAATCTGAAGGAATATAGATCTTGTCACTTCTAAGCTGGCCATTCCAATCTAAAGTAAGTTATAAGATGCTTCAAGATGCTGTTACTATCTTACTATTTAAGTATTTTACCTCTCTGAAGTCATTAACAAAAACCAGCTCCTTTCCCCTCTGATTATTCACATCAGTATCTCTAGGAAATACACTGGTGGTCATACTTCAGCTCGTAATATTTCATGGTCCAGATCCTTACAGCCCAAACTCCATCTGAATCCTAACTCTCGCTGTTTGTTGCCTTTAGGCTTTCAAGGACTCTCAAGCAACAGAAAGCAACAGATGAGTGGAGATAAGGTTGTGTGGATCATGGATCTCCATGTCCAGATCCATACCATGTCTCTCCAGCATTGCTGGTTTTAACACACGGTCTGGGAGGAAGAGGGAAGGGACAGTACAGGGTAACACATAGCACTTGCTTTCCCTACCTGTGCCAGTATTACTCATTCAGCTGAGACTGAACAACAGACAGCAATTGCCAGGAAAGTAATTCTCAAGGGTTCTCCAAGCACTAAATAAAACAGTAACAGAAGTTGAATTGGTTTGTTTTTTTTTAAATGCAGTAGAACAAGGAAAAGTGAACATCAAAACACTCCATGCTTCTGAACTTCCAGTATCATCTACATTCTTTCACTTACAAGAATGATACAAATGTGACATCAACAGGCTCTTTAAAGAATGGTAGTGGGTAACCATAAACAGAAAAACTGAAATATAAGAAAATTCTTTGACTGTTCCAAAAATGCTTACAAAGGAAGGGTGTGCATTTATTCAGCCAGCACTAGGATAAGGTCGAAGGTGATAGATGAGGAATTAAGCAGCAACCTGATAACATCAGCATTATGAAATTCATGATGACAAAGTGTCAGCTGTCCTTGACTAACATTCAAGAATGGTAATGGAATTGCTACTGTACTGTGGATGATTTTCTCCACCACATTTTTCCACATTAGAGAAATGTGGTCAGTAATTAGATGAGTGGAGTTTATGCTGGCAAACACCTACACAAACTTTATGTGCATTGGCACAGCATCTACACCACTGCCAATGCCACGCACAAAGCCATGCATAAGCTACCTTCAATGAAGTTTGCTCAAGTACTCATGCTAAATACCCAGGTATTTGCCAGACTTCCTGGGAGGGATTTACAACCCATACTCCCAGGACAATATTGTTAGTACTGGCCATTATCTACTTTTTTGTACAAAGGGTACAAACTGTTGACCAAAGGCTATTGTATCATGAGATAAATGACTTCCTGGAATTCCTAGGATAAAGGCCCTGGGAGATAATGCAATACATAATGACATCAGGTGGCCTTTAGACTAAGTCTAAGATTCCATAAGCAGAAGAAATTGGAATTTCCTACACTGCTTATTGAATGGGGGTATATTTTGCTAGTTCCCAATCAGTCTGCCTTTAGCATCAAGGAAACAGCAGATTGGTGGGATTTGGAATTTTAACTCCCAGTTCCTTATAAGGCTTTATTGAAAAATAAGGAGCAATCACATTAGCATATGTCTAGGATATATATACAAGGAGTCTTCTTTTACCTGTTCCCTCCTGACAGAAGCTGGCAAGGTAGTGAACACACTAAACCATATGAAAAAAACACTTTTTTTTTTTTAATTTGTTTTTCCAAATTGTTTTATTTTATTTGCAAAGGGTTTATTCATAAAGATTTATCAGAAGGTGAGCACCCACTTTTGCACTCTTCCCAATTCACACTGTAAATGCTCTGCCCTCTTAACATCCAAGCCTTTTAATTTTGTTGTGTTATCTAAGTGACTGACTACAGCCAGTGTGGACCTGATAAATGCCAATATTAAACAGATTTGGAAATATTTTGCCTGAGATTTAAGAAGGCCTTTTGATGCCCTAATCTAAAAGTTAAACATCCCCAGCACTGGGAAAGAGCTGTTTATTGGACTGGGAGGATATTAAAGAAGGAAGGTCCTTGTGAATGGAAAAGCATAGGGCAAGATGAAGTGAATAGCAGGTCACCACAAGGACCAATATGAGGACAGCTTCTGCTCACACTGAGTATAACATAAAATAAGAACACACAGAGTGGCAGAAAAGCTCAACAACAATTAAAATATAGGAAAGAGCAGTACCAAGTCTGTAAGTGATCTGAGCAAACTAGGAAAGCATACAGGAAAATTGCTGGCTTCCCTATTGCAACCTGCAGAAATGCAGGTTAAAGAGACTTTTACAACAGTAAATCCAGTAAAAATTCATAAAAAAAAATATATAGGCTACAGAACTTTGCAAGAAACCTCCTCCTGATGAGCAAGTACAGTTTTAACAGTTTGTTCTCTCCTGAATGCTTATGCTTCAATGCTCAGCAACTCTTAAAGAGAATTATAGCAGTAGTAAAAACACATACACATCCTAACACTTACATGCAGTGAAAAATCTTCACTTAACCTTCTCAATGGGTATACAAAAAATGGTCTACAAAATCTTGGTACACAAAAGCAAATTACAAGATAACATTGCCTTCACTGGTGGAGGGACCAGTCCCTTATTTGTAAAAGATTTCATGCACGTTATCAACAAAAAGTTATCCCATATCTGAAAATATAGAGCTCTAGATAACACTTCGTCTGAGAATTGCTAATTTTAAAATTATTTGAGAAGCTGAGGTTTTGTTTAGAGGCTTTGGAAACAGAAATACATACACAATATTTGAATAATAAAATGACTTGAGGTACCTAAATATGGTCATCTCTAAAGGTGCAACACTAAAACTCTCACAGCCCACCACAGGAAGCTCCTAAGCAAAGACTACAAAAGCAATACACCTTGGACACTGACCTCCCTAACTCACTCTCACTGCAAGTAACCTGTCACAATGCCACAGGGTCAAACCTGGAAGTGAATCTTACCTACATTCAGATGTTTATGTTAAATGAACAGGCTGGCTCACAAGCAGGAAGTTAAGCACATGCTCAAGCATTTTTCAGATAAGGTCCTGAGTGACAATGCACTCATTACATAGGAAATGTCAGTTTTAAGCAAACTAAAAGCACGGGTCAGACCCTAAGAAAATAAGAGTTTTAGCATAACCAAAACTGACCACTCTCTTTTCCACAATGGAAGTATGGATACAAACATGATTTGAACAGCTTTGTTTTTTACTCAAGTGATTATGGGCTTGGTCATTCACTGTGTTTTACTAGTCCCTTCAGGATGAACAATCAAATGGGGTAAAAGTAAGGGATTTCCTAGAAAATCTTCTGTGGTTCTATTCTTTCGCTTAGACTTTATCTGTGTCTGTTTTGTTCTAGTACAGATCACCACTTATAATCCTCTTCCAAATCACTAAATATAAGCAAATAAACAACAAGCCAAATCTTTTCCTCTAGCACTTAGTATAAGAAGAGTATTGTATCACTTTTCCTAAATACCTACCAAAATACAGAAATTCTTCATTTCTGTACTTAAAAGCCATGTCACAGTAATAATATCCTTAAAAATTATATCCTTATTCCTTAGCAGCTGAAAATGAAGACCACCTTCTAGAGACCAGTAAGCAGGAATGACATTAACTTGACCTACAAGAAAATTCTATTATTAGAAGCACTAAGAATACAACCGTGAAAACAAGCAACAAGCAAAATTTCCAGTTAAATCATTTGGAAATGAAGCATGCTCATTAGTTACAGTATCAAACAAAAAAAGATAGTCTTCAATTTAGAAAACCAACATTTTTTTACATTATTACAGGCATTTGGGGGGAATTCATCATCTTACACCTGTTTCCTCGAACAATATAGACGTCACCTTCGGTTTTCAAACTGCTATTTAAAAAAAACCAAACATAAAAAGGCTTTTGATGACGACAGAGAAAACAAAATTTTCATGTGGAGTAGAACTAACAAGGAGTGGAGTAAATCAAAACCTGTATTTCTAAGGGGATTAGGAGGCACTACAAAAGTAATGAACAAAATATTCTCATGGCCAGATTATGGCTTACAGTAGAGAACGCAGCGTCTGCAGAGTACAGTGATCTTAAACAAGGCTGTCTCAGACTTCCCATTAAAAGACCATATTTCCAGGAGTTCATGGCTTCCTCGATCCTTAAGGCTTTGGGCTGAAAGTTTTGAAAATAGCTCTGACTAAGGATGAACTTTTTGAGAAATGTTGACCTAAAACAAGTCTTCACTTTCTCAGGGATGAGAGGATGAATACATTTCTTCCCCCATCCCCTCCTGCCTCCTTTTTTCTTGTTTTTTTTTGTAATTAAAAACACCTTTGACAGCTGTTTGGTGGAGATGCTACAGCTCCCTCCATGACTCAGATCAGGATTTGGAAACATAGCATAGCAGTTGCCATAGTGTCAATATTCTGTTGTTCTTGTGAAAATGTCCACAAATTCAGCCAAGTTATGAGCTTCTACAAATCTGCCCACACAGCCTGAGTGGAAATGCTGACTGTGTAATAGATAATAAGAAGCAAGCTCCACCCGCTCAGACCTGTTGGGCCAGCTGAAACGTGTGAGCCATGTCCTTCCAAATTGCAGGTCCATCCCCTGGCAGACCTTTGCAAACCTTTCTGCCTGAGCACTGCCACCAGGCCCACTGCCTAGGAATAAAAGCAGTAAATTTTCCCCCTCCTGTGCTTTTTATTGCCTCCGTCTGTTATCCTTCCTCTCCTCGGTCATGGTTAGAAAGGAATATTGCAAATTATCACAGTGGAATGAGGAACAGGTAGCAAAGTTTGGGGATGACTGGATAAAGCAGCTCAATTAAAAAGTGCACAGCAGAAGTTGGGCCACATAATGAAGAACAACAAATGGCAGCAGATTGTCCAGTGCATCCAAGGATTTTGGCCTTGCCAGTGCCTCAGGCAATCACTACGTTTCTAAGTGCAGCTCTACAACAACCTTTCCAACAATTCTGAAGTTTTATTCCCTCCACAGGATGACATTATAAATATTAAGGCTGGGGAAAAAAAAAAAGAAAAAAAAAACAACAAACAAACAAACAAAAAACAACAAACCAAAAACAACCAGGAAACACACTGGAATCCCTCTATAACTTTACTTCAGCACCTCAGCAGTTTTTAAATATTAGATGTTCATCCACTTGAAGCCATTTTATCCGGTGTACCAAGAGGCCAATAGCCTTAGAACACATCACAACTACACAGGAAATGAGACTGCCATCTTTAAGATCCTCTCTCATTTGCAGCAGTGCATGAGGAAAGGAAAAAACATGTTCTTAAGGTTTAAAAATGTCATCCTCAAGTACAGAAGTCTGCTCAGCTTTGACCACAGCCTGTATGATGCTGACAAGATCACCCTGAACTTTTCACTGCTGAACTCTGACTGTCTAGCCCTGAATTTCTGAAAATCCAGATTTTCTGAGATCACAAAATCTGATTTATGAAAGGGCTGAGAATTCAGAACTGCAGCTATACATCTGCTTTCCCTATAAGAAGTGCAAAGTATTCTGAAACGTATCAGGTTTAAGGCATCTCAAATTGGATTGATAAAATTAGTGATCACTTTTACCTTGCACTCATCATTTTTTTCTGTCCCTGTGTGTTAAATAGCTAAAATACATTAAACAGTGATTAATCAAAGGATTAATAAATTACCCTCTTATGGTAACACTATAGAGGGGTACTTGAGGAAGTTGATAATCATGCATTCAATGCTGGATGGAATGGTGTGCAGCAAATAACTCAGAGGCATACACTGAGCAATTCAGATAAAAAGAAACATTTCATAAAGCTCCTATTCAGTGTTGTCTATTGTATATGTTAAAGGCGCAGACGACTCAGAAAAAAGTAGTAGAAAAAATCATGTAATTTAATATTTCTGTCAGGATGTGGATGAACAATCAGAAAAATCACAAGAATTAAGATTGCCTGTGTATTTTCTGTTTTCTCTACACTTGACTTTACAACCTTAGCATACTTGTAACAAAGCATATGATATACTGGCTTACCAAAAACCAATTTTCCACTTTTGAGTATTTCCATGTCAGGGAATTGTAAACACCTTTTTGTAATAAAGCTTCCAGTATTAAAAAAAATCAGAAACTTCAAAAAGTTTGTATTTAAAAATATTAGTTCGTTATACATTTCTAGTAACTTGCAATACTGAACCTGCCTTTCAAAAATACATGAAAATGCTATAATTTATCACGTCAGAGTAGAAGACCATGTTCAGTGACTCATTTAGGAGGGTATGGGGGTAGAGGCCAGGAATCTGAAACTATCCACTTTAAAAAGTCTCCCTTCTTTAACTTGAATCAATTAAGGAAATGGTTTGCCATTAAATTATGGCTCTCCCACACACCATTTAAATACACACTTGACTCCCATTGAAATGGTCAGTTCAACTTAAATTAGATTGAACTGTGCATAAACAAAAGGCTACCTGAGAGCACAAAACTCCCATAGCACCCTCTGCTGATAAAGAGGGAATGGGATTAACATTCATACAGAGCAATTCCACAGAACAGGCAAAGTAAGAGAGAAAAGTGAAAATGGGTTTTCATCGCAGTTCAGAATTTAAGCTGCTGCTTTATAAAGGGACCCTTTCAAGACATTTACACTCAAAGGCCCAATCCTGTAGTCCTTACTTTGGCAAAATTCCAGCTGAAGTCAATGGGAATATTGCCTGTGTAAGGACTATTCAAAATTAGTCAAACTGTCTGAATATCATTCAATCAGCTCTAATCACTGCATTGAGAATAAAGGCCGTAATTTTGGCATTTTTTGTCACTTTAAATTCTTCAACAAATACTTGCATTATTCTCTGTAAATCATCTTGCCAAGCAGTATTTGTCAAATAATTGGACAATTTTTTTCCATCAACCATTGAATAAATTATGAATAACAAGCACTGATTTAACCATGTGACTCCCATCAGTCAATTCTTAAGTTTCCTATGAAGGGCTTAACTGGGGGTTTTATTGGTGGCTTAAACATTAGAGAAAATCTCAATCAACAAGGAACTACTCAGCTACCTTTCTACCAGTATTGACAGTGTAAAGGCTAAATCTAAATTGTGATTTACTTTTTAAATTGTACGGACTACCATAAATGTTAGCATTTTTTTGACAGAATGTCTGATTTTCCTCATTCTTCCAAATTCAAAGTATAACCTTTAGGAAAAAAAATATGCAAAGCTCTGCTTAGGAGAGATGATATATATAAAGAGACAATAACTTTTGTTAGATTAAAAGATATACTTGGAATAAATATTTATTTTCTCTCAGGCACATAAGCCTCACACAGGCACAATAGCTACACTACCATATTATTAGCAACAGCATTTGTGTCTCCTATACAACAAATCTTTTATTGGTTCTTCCATCTTTGAGATAAACACTGATTAGAAATATCAGAGTCATTAGGAAATGTTAAAGGAAGAATAAAGATGCAGCTTTATTATCTTTTAGCTCTTTTTTAATAAGAAATTAAAATTTAAATTAAAGAGACATTTAAATAGGCATTTAAAATAGAAATTTAAAAATTTGATTAAAAATTATTTGAAAGAAAAAATAATTTAACATTAGAAATGCTAGGGCGGAGTGCACCAATAGCCCAGCAACCTGTTTCTAAAACATTAAGTGAATTCTTTTTCTGAAGAAGAAACAATCCCTTACAAAGATCTATTACTGTGCAATACAGCACTAAGAGAAAAATCTTGGGTTTATCTGAACTTGTATAGCAGCTGTAGTTACTATTACTAGAAACAAATCATTTTGGATACTAATGGTCTCATCTCTAATTATTCTTCAATAATACCTATTCCCCCCAAAATGGTTTATACCCTGTCAAGCTGGACACGCACACAACGCGACAACAGCCACAAACAATGCCAAGCAAATGAATAGCCAGGGTCGAAGGTATCCCTCTCCTCCTCTCCGCTCTGAGATGGGCACATTGACTGCTTAAACAACTTTCCACTCGGGCCAAAATAAAAAACATAACAATAAGGTGAAGACACAAGGGCAAAGGAGATGAGCAAGAAGATTGTGTTCAGAGTTTATAAAGCAATGATGATTCGTAAAACAAATTAAAATCTTACAGGGAAAAAAAAGGAATTATAGAAGGAATTACTACTCTGCAGTAGCTTGCCCTACAGGAGAAACGTGGATTCCCTCTCTCTCTCCCCCATGTGGATATATTTATATGCACATTTTCTTGTATCGCATTAACTCTCATTAACTTTGTGTTTCCCTCTCATTAATTCACCTTTTATTTCAGGTAGTATCAGGAAGTGCAATTAGCTGCATCAAGCATGTCTTCACTATGCAAATTATTTAGCTGGTAACTATGTTTATAATTAAGTGGTTTAACACCACTTCATTATTCATCTTTTCAGTTACTTACAACTGAAAGCTGTTGCCAAACTTCAATTGTTTTTCATGCCAGGTTACTGTCTTGGGAAGAAAACCTTCTGGAAAGTTTCTGTGAAAGCCTTCTGTGTAAGTGGAAAAACTGTTTTGTCTACGTTCAAAAACTTGTGCCTTTCACTGATATTGTTGGTTTGACAATTGAAGAAAAGAGATAAAATCTGGGCACATCCTTCTACACATGCTCAAGGGAGTCTTGTCAGAGTTGGCAGATTTAAAGCCTCTGTCTACTGCTAACATGCTCCATTCTCCCAGAGCTCTGAAAATAAAACCGCATCGACTATATTTTATCCCCAGCAGTTGACTGTTCTCTATCCTCGTCCTGAAAGTCTATGCAGGACTTTTTCTGAAACCAGAGGATACCAGTGTAAGAAGCACGGGGACCGAGATCAGAAAAGCTATGTCTTTAGTCTTACACTGCAGCCTAAGATCGGGGGATGCACATCTGGGCGATACAACTCAGGCAGTTTAACAACACCCCCCAGTCTGCCTTAAGCTCAGGGTGGGCCAACCACCTAAGTGTTAACTTGGTTTTCCAGGAAGATTTTACAGCTCCCACAAAGCTGTATGCTGCAGAGAATTAGAGGCAGGAGGCAAGTTCCCCACCTTAAAGCTAATTTGGGCAAGACAGCAAATGAGTAGGCACATCGGGACAGCAGTACAGGCATTCGAACTGCCTCCTGTGCTCTCACTGCTCCCCTTTTTGCTCCATGGTGCCTAAGCAGAACAGTTAAGAAAACCTCCCTGATGCTTTTTAATAGAAAAGGAACTGGGAAAGGTAGGAGGAAAGGCTACACTAGAGCAAACTGGGATGAGACAGGAGAAATCTGCATTCTACAGCAAAATATAGGAAGAAACTTTGCACTGACTGTAGAAATTGATCCTAACGAACACTAAAAAAAGAATGCATCTCTAAAGACACATGTGGTATCAATTCTGGCACCTCCTAACCTTCACAGCCTTGCTTTTGTAATTATGTTGCTTTACCATAGGTCTTTGCTATAATCACCCTGTTTTTTCATATTAAAAAGACATTGGGGTAGATTCTCTACTGGTGTAAACTGGCACAGTGCCATTGATTCTAGTGGAACTGTGCCAATTTTCATCAGCTGCAAATCTGGCCCATTCTTGTTAATTTACTTGTAAAGAAGCTCCCCACATGCCTCTAATCATTTCTATTTTCCCCCTTGACCCTTCCTGTGTTTGAGGCTGGGCTTTTATCTTGGAAGCGTAGTGATAAAACGTTTTATTTTGTTTCATCAGCAAATTGGGATGTCATTAGTCACCACTCCCAGCCTCTCCTCCGAACACAGAATTCACAACAGGGTGCAGCACAAAAAGCTCTGTACCAGCGCTGGCCCTGGCCACTGCCCCTCCAGAGCAGCCTGTGTGGCCACAGGGGCTCCGAAACCCGCTTCTGCCCTGCCTCTCAACAGGAGGTGGCATGTGCTCTGCCTCAACAGCAGTTTAAACACCTCCGCAACCATCCTTGGACATTCCACCGACTGATTTACTTTTTTACTGAAATCTGTTGCTTTCTATCATCAACCTAGGCTTTTTCCCCACATTGGCTTTATTTGCATCACGTTAGTTATCAAGTTTTTCTTTTATGATTAGCTGTGTTACTGGCTACTGTCTAAAACCTCATCTAGTATTTTTTGTACAACTCATGACTTTTTGATAAAACTATATATGTTCTTGCATTGCCAGCCTTCTCCATTAAATTGTTAACCTTTAAAATATGCTTTAAGGCTGGAGCAGCAAGATATACTGTTGCAACAGTCACAGTTACTTCTCCTTGGTATTATCCTCCAGCCAGGTTCTTTATAGGTTTTTTTTTTAACCTTTAACGATTTTATCAATTAAGTTTCCTGACACCAAAGAAAGGTTCCCCCTTTTTTCCATTCTAATTCCTGGAATCATTCTCAGAACCATTTCCCCCAAAACAGTTTTGTATGAAGCTGGCTACCTTCACTTTTCCTCTATTGTATCACATTTTGCTGATTAATTACCTAAGTTTTAATAGGAATTCAGTTAGCAATTCTTTAGCTCCTTCAGATTCCTTGGATGAATGCCACATGTTCTGACTTTCACTGTCATTTAATTCCATGGGTTGTTGCAAACCCTGTCTATACATCACTGCTTTTGGCAACACTTGCTGTTTGTAAATAGGAGACGCTCGGGCAGGTAGTTTCTCATGATCTGCTCTGCTGAAGTTCTAAACAATCTAAATACTCTGTTTCTGCATAAGCTCTTTGTCTTTTCAGCTTGTTCCCTTTGTGCCCTGGTGACTCCTCGTGCATTTCCAGTACATTATCACTGTAATACTAAACATTCCTCAGACTTCCTCTAACTTATTTGAGATTAATTATACTTTTATTACCGTGATGTGGCTTTGAAATAACAACAAAAACCTATTATTTAAAAAACACACCAAAAGTTGCATTCCAAGTTTTAGATGTGTTACAAATCTTAGGTTTATAATTGTTTAGTTTACATCGTGTTGTGTATCACATTTTGACATGACATTGAACTGTGTCATCTACCTCTACTCATATTCTCCTTAAAGTCCCATTGGAGAATAAGAGTCTTTGCTTTGTGCTCTTTACTGTTGTACTTAACCTATTCAAAGAGTATTTAGCCCACATATTCTCTTACAGTCCCATACACTCTTCACTTTTTTGCCTGAAAAAAAAAAAACAAACTATGGGATTTATAGAACAACCTCCCACTTCCACTTCCCAGTCTGTCTTTCCTACGCAGTATACAGAAATGAATTATTGCACCTCATTGATTTTTTTCATGAGCACCGTCTTTCACAAGTGATAAATTAAACCTATTTTATCTTGATGCCAGACATTAAGCCCTACTCAGAGTTTCCTTTAAGTACCTTTTATCAGTATTTACTATTTTATTAAGTAAGTTTCTACTAAGTTTCTACTATGTTTTACTATTTTATTAAAATGTTCCTCTTTAAACGTGTCTTTTAACTTTTGCTGCACCACAGCTGCAATTGCTTACCACATGTCCTATTCTTGGGTATATTTTGCAAAGATGAGAGGTCTGAACAGCACATAAGAAATGGGACATTTTCATCTGAAAACCTTGAGAAAAGCAAAATTGTGGAAAAATACTCTTTCTTGTGAAGAATGTTTTTTTTGCTGCATACACTTTCATTCTATCCGGAAACATATAGTACTAAGGAAGAATAAGAAATATTTTTGCTTTGTACAAGTTGTTCATAAAACAAAGAACAGAATACTACATGGTTCAGGTACCTTAATTTTTTTTAAGTTGAAAATTTGTATAATATATAGGGTGGAAAAAAGACAGGAAAATATTCTAGGCCTAAGCAAGTGTCTCAAGAGTGGTCTGGCAAACCCAATATATTCAGATTAGCAACAAAAATTGAGGGATGACTTGATGACATTGTTAATGTATCTTTTCAAGGAGAAAATACCAGTTAATAAAGAGCTCTTCAGTCTAGCTGAGAAAGGCATAAAAAGAGCAAATGGCTCGAAGCTGATGCCAGACAAATTCAAATGAGATATAATAAAGAGTAACAGCCACGATGATTAACCACTTGAACAAACAGCAACCCCCAAGTTATGAAATTTTTAGACAAAAACTGAATGGCTTTCTGAAAGATATGTTTTAATCAAATGTTTAAAGTTCTAAACTTTGCTAACTGCATAAAATTCCTTCCACAATCTGAAAGGTCAGACTGGATGATCAAATTGCGCCTCAAACCTGAAACTTTTAGCATGTGGCAAGACATAAGTTTCAGAATCACACAATCATTCGGAACAAATGCTTGTTTGTTATAATTGTCTTTTTTGCATTCTCTTAAAATGGTAATTTTGTGAAACAGTTTTCTAACCCTCTGTCTTGTTACACAAAAGGTGAATTTCCCTACAGACAGATCAGGTAAAAAGCAGGCGAAAGTTGCATTTAAAAGAGCACCTCTGTTTCAAATAGCATTTAACATAAAAAGAGAGACAGAAAGGGAGAAAGACACAAACACCAGCCCTGGAAGTATTAAAAGCATGCTCTGAAAACCTCTGTGATGACAGTTTGAAGAAAGCAGCTTTTATGTGCTACTGAGCCCACCTCTACAATGTCTTTTAAATGAAACTGTTTACCTAGAAAATATAAGCAAGGGCCAGAATCTGGACTAAAAGAGGCACCTTTTGATTGCAGACACTGAACTGAATCCTTAACTAATAAATTGTTCCACACCTTCATCTGAAACAAGAAAAGCAAAGGTCTGCATTTTCTCACAAGAATGCACAAGCCCCCTCAAAAGCAATATGGTTTTCTACATCTAAGTCTCAGTATTTGTTGACTTAAAGAGTTTGTATGAATGACAATGCACATCACTGGTTTGTTACTTCTGTCATCTGTGCTACTGAGTGTACCTTGACTCAGATCAAAGTTGAAAGCTTCTTAAAAGATACACAGACCACAATGTGACAAATAGCATGCTTTGTTTGACACAGCAAACAAGAAATTACTTTCATCAACCCAGGAAAAGAATCCTGTGTTTTCAGTGCTAATTCTGAAGACCGCAGTGATGGAACCAGAGCTTTACTTCATCCTCAAGGAATGAGGACCTCTCCAAAGACAAACAGAGAGGAAGAAACAATATCAGCGCATTAAATGCTGACAATAGTATGAACTCAAGGCTTGTACTCTACAGTACACATTTGTAGAAAATTCCCCCTTTACATAATTAAACAGATTTCCCACAAAGTGGAAAATGTCTGCATTAAGCAAATATTCATCTAACAGGAAATTACACATGCAGCACTTCACAGATACATCCAAAACTAAACACCCACACATCCACAGTATTACACAAGCCAGTAGCACCCACAGTTAATACACAGGCATCAGAAATATTGCAAACTAGGTGATTTGGTTTTGTTCTTTTTACATAACATTACCTAAGGAATTTCCAATGCATTCTTATAAGATATTTGAAAGTTTTTACAAACATAAAGCACTTCAGATCTATAAATCCTAATATGCACATTATTAAAGCAAAAAAAAAAAAAATGTTCGAGAAATGTATATACGCAAATTTCCCCTTAAATTAAGCTTTTCTTCCCTGAGAAGGAAATAACTTTTACCTAATAGAACAGATTCTGAATTCAACTATAAACCAGTGATAGCCTTTTCACTGACTTGAAAGGGCTTTAAATGGACCTAATAACATCTCTACTACCCTTACAAACTGAAACTATGCAGCTTTCCTACTGTGTTGGAAGCACATGCCTGAAAGTTAGCAGAAACTGACAGAAAATGCAAAAAAGTAAACAACTAGCACAACAATGAAAAATACATAGCATGTGTGTGTATATACATATAAACACACGTATATTTCATATATATATGTAAACAAATAGTAAATAAAGTAAAACATTTTCAAACTTCTGAGAAGAAAGAGCAGACGCTGTATTTTTATAATTAAGGATGTCTGACTCAGTTCTCTTAAAAAAAACCCTTTAACTGGCCAACTACAAAGCTCTGCGACATAGTGTTCCTTGCTGAGTCAAAGGCATGCTCACATGTGCAGATTTGCCAAAACCTGCCTTCTTCAGCCAGCAGAAGTATTTCAGGCTGGAATTCCTCATTAACACATTCAGACTCAGCTCTCATCATTTATGACAGCAGTGCACTTGATTCTTACAAGAATTATTGGCTTGTACACTTTCAGCAGCATAAATGTCCTTATTTCTAGTGAAGAAAAAAAAAAAGAAAATCTGTATCTTTACACATGCTTGGTTTGGAGACAATAACAGGGCCCAACATCACTCTAACAATACTACATAACAACCCTTCCAGGGATAAGCTTACAAAAGGTATAGCACTCACCATTCTTGCTGTTTACAACAGGCTTTACTTATCATATAAGCACCTATAATTTACTTCTACGTTCCTTCAAATATATTGATATTTTTATTGCACTTCCCTAACATGGCAAAGCGTAAAAACATTATTACAGACAATATCATGCTACAAAGACCCCGTTTCAGTGAAGCTCATTCCAGTTACTATCCTAGAAAGTTTACTTCAAACCTTTACTCTAGCATAGCTGTTTCTGTACCAGATTTATTCAACCCACACAATTTATCAGCTCTTCCTGAAAAGTTACTCTCCTGCCATTGATGGCAGCAGACCACCTGCCTCTCCTCATTAGCAGTACCGTGCTCGATTGCAGCTCTACAAGAAGAAAATGAATTAGCTCTTCAGCTACTGCATTTTGTTCTTGAAGACCAGAAGCTGTTGAATCTGCATCTTACTTGTTCAAAAAGGCTTTAAAACTTACTGCCACTGTATGGTCCCTCAGATGAGTGCTGCTAACCTGTGGGTAAAATTCTCATTTTTCCTAAATCTTCTTAAAAAGAATTCTGTAAACTCAACCATTCTAGACAGATCCATGATTTCAGCACTATTTAAACATACAATTAACATTTTAGAATTATACATATGGATAACCAGGTATCATTAGTCACTTATTAGTCACCTTCAAAACAGGCAGCATGTTCATTATGTTAATGTCCTTGGAGTGTTTAAAGCAACCTTTTGCATTTGAAGTGGAAGCTCTTGGTAAAAGGTGGCAGTTAATAAGAAATGGCAATTACTGAGCCATGTTACTCTCCAGAAGACTGCAGTATGAATTTTAATTTCTTCCTGGCCATATCAGCTAAGGCTAATACAGACATTGTAGTTTAGAAGCAGTAGGAAGTACAGTAAAAGTGAAAACCAAAATAAGAGACGACACTAATCTTCTCTGAGTTTCAATTAAGGGCCAGCACCTCTGGATTAAAGGCCTATTTTAATGAAAAGCCTTAATTAAGCATACATGTGTACAGGATCACCTTAATGAGGTATGACAGAAATGGAAGAGAAGGCAAACGTTATTTTAAAAGAAGCCTATTAGCAACTTTAAGAAACTCAGTCAAGGATTCCTTAAAAAAAAAAGGTAAAAAAAAAAAGATAATGCAATACTGAAAAGACAGAAGAACGCTAGACCAAGTTCAAGCACAGAACAGTGAAACCAAAATAGGTAAGAATGCTATTTTTCAGTATTTTTGTATTCAAATTGATACATGCTAATGATTTTTCTACATATCAATGGGTTTATTTTTGCAAATATTACAGCACTTACACTTTCATTTAAATTTTAGACAGCAGAAAATCAAGTTTTCTACTTTATTTGCTAATTAAAATTTATTACTAAAAATCTTCAAAATTTTGTATTGTAAAATATCTCTTTATGGTATTACTAAGTCAGGTTTGGTGCCAGGTTAACCTGCAAGTTCACTTTAAAAAACCATTATTTTATCTTTTTATTTCCGTCCTTAGAAAAAATCAGTGATTTAATGTCATTTTAAGGATAGCCACTTCAGTTGCTTTTTATATCTTCCCCTACAGTATACAGAGGTATTCACATTTGCAGATTTGACTTTAAAGTAATTACTAATAATTACAGAGAATAAGTGCATACAGTGGCTTAATCACTCCATTTATATGCTGCTCGAAGGATTACTCTCAGGACAGCCTCACTGCTTTTGCTCAGATAATGTCAATTCCACAAGAAAATGGATTTCTGAAGTCAGTAGCAGCTGAGAAGGATTCCGACAACTATTTAAACCCAAAAGATTAAAGAAATGGCACACCTAAACTTGAGGCAGCACCTGTACCTGTTCTCCTGTTGGGAAATCAAGAGCCACCAAGTGAGAATAACCAGGAAAATGGCCAGAGGAAGCCTACACTCCTACTAGGGGTTAAAAGTACCTTTGCATAGTTCTGGATCTGAAAGGAGCACATCAGTGGCTATTAAAAACACGGGC
The DNA here is from genome assembly GCA_033628505.1 of Tringa tobata. Lineage (NCBI taxonomy): Eukaryota > Metazoa > Chordata > Aves > Charadriiformes > Scolopacidae > Tringa > Tringa tobata. Next base: position 7,916,412 of record JAHREE010000143.1, on the reverse strand, counting down.
AGTGCTTCTGGCTGAGGAAGCCATGCTTTGAAGCTTAGGAAGTCCCTGAAGGAGCTGACATTGTACACTAACCCCACTCTGACAATCTCCCTGTGCCATCTGCTTGGTGCCATGACCAAAGATGGGACACTAGGTGACAAGGATGTTTGGTTTGATTCATATGAGCACCACTCACCTGTTCTCTTTGTATATATTCTTTAATAATGGTGACTCTATAGAATTGACAAAAACACAGGTCACACAGCATGGCAGTGATTTGGCTTCCCTTAAAATTTAAAGCCACTAATGTGTAATTTCAAATGGGCCACCCTGACTTAGCTAAATGGAGGGGGAAATGTAAAGTCCCCCACCCAGCCATGCTTAGGAAGAGGGGCTATCACAACTATCAGAATAATCACCTCAAAGGTGGTTTTTATGCCAGAGCCATCCATGACTGAACTGACCCCCAGTGGATCACAAAACAGCAGCCAAACGGCACTAGTGCAACACAAATAGTGACTCAGTGTTGATCATGAACCAGGGAGGCTACTTAAACAGATGGCCAAAGACTGTGCATGCCTGCCACCATAGCACGGTTAGACTTGGGAACGATCTTAAAGACTATCTAGTTCCAACACCTCTGCCATGAGCAGGGACGCCTCCTGCTAGACCAGGTTGCTCAAAGCCCCATCCAGCCTGGCCTTGAACCACCAGTGGAAAGCTTTGAGAAGCTGGAGAGCTCTGCCAGAAGGCCACTGCTGAAGGAAGCCCTTCCATGTGTAATAATCATAGGGACTCCCTCTCATCTGACCACCTGCCAGTTTAAAAAAAGCTCTTAAGTTAAAAACATGCATTAAAAAATGAAAAACGAAGCGTGAAAAACACTCCTCAAGTTAGAACTCACATGGAGGC